>CM061138.1:179281050-180481050 GCA_030789695.1 Scilla litardierei
TCAAATTCGCACGTTTTGAGACCGTTAAATTTGTAACGGGTGGATGGGTGCTCTAATGCCCAACGGGTTCACCCATTATTTTCCCTGGGGTATATAATTGTATGGATTAAACATCAAAAAAGGAATTTTTGAAAAAAAAGTTTTCGCACGGCTTTCGCACTGGATTTTTCGCACCCGAAGATTGCCATATATATATATATATATATATATATATATATATATATATATATATATATATACATGTATACATACATACATATACATGTATACATACATACATATACATGTAAAGTAAGAAAAAACATGAGGGGGGGACCGAAAATTCCGGAGGCGATCAAGAGGATAGAGGCGGCGGCTCTGTCAAGGTCATCGACTCACGGTGGATCCTAGGTGGAACTGCTGAGGGTGATGTCGGGGCGGGTTCCTCTCTGGGGGATTCTCGAGGCTTCACCAGAGATGGCGTTGCGTTGGTGGGAGATCTTGGCGGTGGTTTGCCTAAGGGCGGTTCTCTACCACAGGGGAGGGCTCCGATTAATGGGGTATTAAATGAAGGTTGGCAGGAGGTCCGACGAGGCCGTGTCAGATCCGTTCAAGATGGACGGGCTAGGTTCGAGCATGGAGGCCGCGGCAGGGGTTTTAGAGGGGAGCCTCCGATTAGTGGGCGTCCTCTGGGCAACCTAAGGGCTGTGCGCAAGACTTTTCCTCCCCAGTCGGAGAAGACAACTGCTCCTGCCCCAAAGGTATTCGACTCTTTGCCTCCAAGGCCTAAGGTTCCTATTACGATTAATACTAGTATGTAGAAAAGAACGTGGTTGGATGTTTGTGCTGAGAGAAGGACTTATGGGTCGGATCTGGCAATGACATTGGTTCCTCCACTGGTTGCTGTGGATGGGATTCCACGTGCAAGGGTCCCTGGAAGTTTGGTAGAACGGGGGGCGGAGAGATGGCGAAATACTCTTGTGGGCTATGTTTTGGGTGATGTCCCGTTCTATGGACAAATTGTAGCGTGGGTGGAGAGGCTTTGGCGTTTGAAGAAGAAGGTGCAGGTTTACAGCAAAGATAACGGATTCTTTTACTTCAGATTTGAGTCTGCGGAGGAATGTGAAAGGGTCTTGAAAGGGGGTCCTTGGCTATTTGATGGTCGGTTGGTAGTATTGAAGAAATGGAGTCTGAATATTCGTCACGATAGAGATATTCTGACTTCAGTTCCTGTTTGGGTGCAACTGCATGGGCTTCCGCTATATATGTGGAATCTGGAGACACTGAATATTATTGCCTTTGTCGTCGGCACACCGATGTGCCTTGACCGTTCCACTGCAAACCTAGAGAGGATCACCTACGCTCGTTGTCTAGTAGAGGTGGAAGCACTTTCCCCTTTACGCAAATCTATCGAGGTGGAGCTGGATGGTGGAGAAATAATAACCATTGCGGCAAAATTCGAAGGAGAGCCTCCGAGGTGTAGTAAGTGTGTCTGCTTTGGCCACACTAACGCCCAGTGCCCGGCCGTGGCAAAGCACCCTTCAATCCAATCAAATGACATTATGGCCGGTTTGAAGCCTGGGTTACTGAATATTGGCACTGCACCTTCACTGAATACAGCGAATATTGAGAGCTCAGGGATTACTAATTTGGAGGCTGGAGTGGATGGTCATGTGATAACTGGGGGAGGGGACATGCCGGCTTCTCAGATGGATGTTGGAGAAATGGAACGCCCCGATTCGGTGACAGAGGATCCAGCTCGGGATCGCATTAGTGAAAGCGGCACCGGACCACTGGGTGACAGTGTCTCGGATGCAGGCGCCGTGAATCCGGTTGACGAAACAGGGAACGAGCTTACCGCTAGGATGGATTTGACAGTGTCGAGTGTCCCCAATCCCTTGCCGTCATTGCTTGAGGGAACCATGGAGTTGGATATTGACCGTGTCCCGCAGGAGATAGCTATAGACAACCCAATCTGGGTGGCTGAGGAGCTCAATATTTTGCAGCAAGCAGAGGAAGTAAAGAAGGCGAAGAAGAAGTCTGAGTGCACTGCTGAAGCCGGAGCTAGGAGGAGTTCCATAATTCAGGGGTGTACTCCCAAACAAATGGTTACTCAATGACAGTATTCATATGGAATACTAGGGGTTTAAATAACCCGATACGTCGCAGAGACCTTCGAGACAGATTATCTACAGTTAAGCCTTCTGCCATCATTCTCCTTGAAACGAAACTCAAATCCTTTGTGGGTAAAAACTTTTCTATAATTCCGAAAAATTGGCAATCTATCAATAACTTGGACAGTGCGACTAGGGGTCGGATTGTGATGGCCTGGGACCCTTCTATATGGAGTACTACTATCATCTCTTCTTCAGATCAACATATCACTGCCTCTTGCACTAACTCTGGTGGGTTGTCTTGTTGCTTTACTGGAGTGTATGCCCGTAACACTGAGGGGGAGAGGAAAAGTTTATGGGAGTCTCTTAAGAGAGACGCGTCCAAGCTTAGTACAGGACCTTGGATGGTCGCTGGGGATTTTAACTGTGTGCTCTCTGTTGCTGATAAGGCTGGTGGACGTCGGCTGGATCAAAAGACTCTATCCAACTTCAATGAATGTATCACTGCTTGCCACCTTCATGAACTCAAGAGTATTGGGCGGAAGTACAGTTGGTGCAATAATAGAGGGGGGCTAGGGAGGATCTATGCCCGCCTTGACAGAGTTTTTGTCAGTGGGGATTGGCTGAATTTGCTCACTGATTCATTTTTGGAGTAGTGATCATTCTCCGATGATTGTCAGACTTCACCCCCAGGTACTATCCGAACCAAAGCCTTTCAAGTTTTTTAATTATTGGACAAAATGCGCAGGGATTTCTGATATTATCGAGGAGAGCTGGGGAGGCTATATTTCAGGCACACCGATGTATTGTTTGGCCCGGAAATTAAGAAGACTTAAGCCTTTACTTCGCAACTGGTCCTCCAATTATAATGCTAGCAAGCTAGTGGCCAAATTCCGTTCCCAGCTTGAGTTGATTAGGAACCATCCGCACTTGCACTTGGATGCTTCTCTCCAGGCCCTTGAACAAGTGGCGATGAAGGAGTTGGCAAATGCTATGAGTCTGGAAGAGGAGATGTTACGCCAAAAAAGCCGCCAAGAATGGATCACTCTGGGAGATCGTAATTCTAAATTTTTCTACAATGCAATTAAATCTAGGGAAAGCCACAATAATCTGAGTTATTTTGTAGATACTCTTGGAAGGCAGTCCACCTCTTATGATGCCCTGAAAAAGGACGCTCTTGATTTTTATGTGGATCTATATAATCAATCTCACTATGAAGGCTCCTTCTCCACTCTTACTCCGAAGCGCATCCTTACGAATGAGGCTTCTGCCTGGCTAATCAGAAGAATCTCCGATGAGGAAATTAAGAGTGTTGTTTTTCAGCTGGGACCAGATAAGGCGCCAGGTCCTGATGGTTTCAATGCGCATTTTTTTCAGCATTACTGGTACCTGGTGGGGGAGGATGTATCTTTGGCGGTCAAATCTTTTTTCACTTCGGGTTCTCTCCTGAGGCAGGTAAACCATACCCATCTCACCCTTGTGCCTAAGAATTCTAACGCCTCCTCCTTGGGTGACTACAGGCCAATCGCATGCTGCAATGTTATATATAAAATTGTCAGTAAAATTATATGCAATTGTCTAAAGGTGGTTATTCATGATCTGATCTCACCTAACCAAGCGGCCTTCCTTAAGGGAAGATTATTATCTGATTGCACCCTTATCGCCCACGAGCAGATAAGAGACTTCAGCAACCCTATGGGGGCCAGGGCTTGCCTGAAGCTTGATCTGAGGAAAGCTTTTGATTCTGTTAATCGGGATTTTATACTTTACTTCTTGGGCCAGATGGGCTTCCCTTATGTATTTATTAGGTGGATTGGTGAGTGTATTTCTACTCCCACATTTTCAGTTATGATTCGTGGTGCACCTGTGGGGTATTTTGATGGCAACAGGGGTATTAGGCAAGGAGACTCTCTTTCACCGTTTCTATTTGTTATTGCTATGGAAGCCTTCTCCCTTTTAATGTCTAAAGCTCTTGGTAGTGGTTCCCTTCAACCTATGAGACGTGGATGCTCCATCTCCCATCTTCTATTCGCTGATGATCTGCTTGTGTTCTGCAGAGCTAATCTCAAATCTTTCAGGTGCATCAAATCTTTGCTTCTAGAATTTAAAAGTTTTACTGGCCTGGATGTAAATTGGAATAAGAGTTCTGCACTATTTAGTAAGGGGACTAAGAACAAGTCTGCTCTTGCGGATTGTCTGGGCATTAAAATTTCCACTACCATTTCCACTTATCTGGGCTTGCCCTTATCTTCAAAGTATCCCAAAGGCCCTATGTACAGTAGACTGGTGAATAAGTGTAAGAAGATATTATTGGGTTGGTCTTCGTCTTTGTTATCTATTTCGGGGAGGATTGATCTGGTTAAATCAGTTATATATGGTATGGTGGCGTTCTGGATGCAGGCCTTCCGTATGCCCATTTCCATTGTAAAGGAAATTTCTGCACTTTGCAGGCGATTCATTATGGGTTCTTCTCGGGCTTGGGGATGGGCTGATATGTGTACCCCTAAGTCTGAAGGGGGAGTGTGTTTACGGCTTCTGGAGGATCTAAATGTGGCTGCAGGGGTCAGGCTAACTTGGAGATTTCTTACCTCCAATAGCTTATGGGCAAGGCATATGAGAGGAAGATATGGTGGGACTCAAGGGTTCTTTGCTGTAAAGGGGTTAGTTACGCACTCTGGTACTTGGAAGCACATGTTGTACTGCAGAAATATTTCCAGCAAGCTTATCAGGAGAGTGGTGAAAGATGGGCGATCTACAATTTTTGGCACGATAATTGGCTGGATTGTGGGCCTCTGGTTAATTTGGTGGAGGTTCCCCATGACTCCTCAATGAAGAGGGTTTGTGAGTATTGGAATCAAGGGGCGTGGGCACATCACCCTGACCTGGCGGATGTCCGCACTTACTTGGCAAATGCGGCTGTGACATGTGGGTCGGATCAATGGGCCTGGGCGCCCATGTTGCTTTGCCGCAGTAGGGTCCCTGCCATTGGGAATGCTGCTCACTTCAAGTTCAGTGAAGCTTGGGAAGGGGCCCGGGCTCGTAGAATTCCTTTCCGGTTTCAGAAATTGGTCTGGTTCTCTGGCCATATACCGAAATGGGCAATCACCTTGCTACGTGCTTTCAGGGGTAAGCTGCTAACCAAAGACATTATCAGTAGATGGGGACTCAATTTGCCCCTCAATTGCGTTCTGTGCGGCGAGGACAACATTGAAGATATAAATCACCTATTTTTCTCTTGCCCATTCTCCAGTTATCTTATTAAAAGGTCTCTCCTAAAACAGAATGTAACCTCTCAGGTTGGCCCTACCATTGGAGAGGTTGGGAGCTATTACTTGTCGCATTTTGGGGGGAAGTGTGTTGTGAGTAGATTGGCAAAAATTGCTCTCTCAGCAATTGTATGGCATATTTGGCGGGAACGTAATAGGAGGATCTTTGATGGGAAAAGTAGGGGGAGAACTGACATCTTTGATGAGATTGCAGCGGACATCCGAATTGCTATGAGAGGCCATGATCCTTCCAATGATGCTGAATCAACTATCTTTTCAAATTGGGAGTTTCGTGATTTGGGCTAGCTCTGTAATTGCTTTACATTATATCATTCTTGTATAGATTGCTCTAGGGTGGGGAAGCTTTATTAAAGAGTGACGGCGCTTGTGCCCTATCCTCTTTATACTGCTTCCTCATGCCTACCCAATTGTGTTGTATATTTTACACTCAATAAAGATCTACTAACTTTCCAAAAAAAAATACATATACATGTATACATACGTACATACATACATATACATGTATACATACATACATATACATGTATACATACATACATATACATGTATACATATATACATACATTTATATATATATATATATACATATACATATACATGACATTATCTATCTTTACCCCCTCCCCTCCCCACCCACACACACATATCATATAAATGATATATTTTTTTTGAAAGGTAAGTGTGATTTTTTATTGATATTATATTTATATATATATATATATATATATATATATATATATATATATATATATATATATATCTCTCTCTCTCTCTCTCTCTCTCTCTCTCTCTCATAACCATATAGCTTATCACCTATAACATTTTGTATTTGGGTCTGCGTATGCGTGTGTGTGCGCGTGTGTGCGTGTGCGTGTGTGTGTGTGTATCACTAGAAACGAGTTTAAACGCATAAAATGCGCAATACGGGAATAAAACGTGTTTTGTTCGTCAACCCATAAAACGCGTATTTTTCCAATTAATTCAAATGGACGGTCGTTTAATACGTAAACTGGGCAGAGTCTGCCCATTTCTGGGCAGACTTCTGCCCAGAAAACTGGGCAGAGTCTGCCCAGAGCACGAGCCCTTTGTTTTCGCATTCACACGTGCACTCAAGTGCACGCTTGGCTCTGCCCAGTTTCTGGGCAGTTTCTGGGCAAACTCAAATTTTGGGCAATTTCTGGGGTTATTATTATTTTTTGGTAGGGTCAACATGGCGAGGGCAGTCCTTGAGGACCTGAGGGTAGCAGCGGTGGCGATGGACGGCAAGGGGGCGATGTAGCTCTTGGCGAGGGGAGCGGGCTTGGGGGCGATGGTACGTAGCGGGCTTGGGGATAATGGTGGCGGTCGATGATGAACATGGCGATGGTGCGGGCTTGGGGACGTTGGCGGTGTAGCGTGGGGGGGGGTTATGTTTTATTGTTTTTATATGTTTATTGGTTTAAACTGCGGACATGGAGGTCGGATATGTAATAAATACTATATTTGCTCGATATTTTAATAAATTTGTGTGCATTTACTTTTGATTAGTTGTTTGATTTATTTTGTTATATATCTGTACTTATTTGATTGTTATAAATGTATATTGTATGTAGGAAATTCTGCAATTTTTAAAAAACCGATAGTACTAGATGGCCACGGCAATGTCCATGGCCGATAGTTATCGGCCACAAATAATGTGCACAAAGTTGACGATTTCGTGCACATAATCCGTGGCCAATAAAGTAATGGCAAGTGTCATTTCCGTGGCCGATGCTTATTTATGGCCAATGAAAATTCTGTGGCTTGAGGGGTTTTCACATGGATTTTGTGCACGGTTTACGTCAACTTTGTGCACATTATCCGTGGCGGATAACTATCGGCCACGGACCTTTTTGTGGTCGTATAGCACTTTTGGCCACGGATTTGTTCGTGGTCACTAGTTTTATATAGTATTTTATTAGAATTATTGGCCACGGATATCCGTGGGCATTATTCCGTTGCAGATTATCGGCTAAAGAATGTTCGTGGGCAAGGAGGCATCATCCACTACGGTTCGGCCATGGCTTTTGGCCACTGGATTTTTTTTTCAGTGGCCTAAATTGTTCCACCACGGAATGTCGGCTTTCAACCACGGATTTGTCCATGGCAGAAAGCCGGATGTGTAGTAGTGAGACATGAACAAATTTTGCTTAGTTCTCTTTGTTTAAGCATTCTCAAATTTTCTTCTCCAAATTTTGTTCTACCGCCCTTCAAACTTTGAGGACAATGTTCATTTTAAGTTAGGGGGAGGGTGTAGAGTTTTGTTGGAACATTTTGTTTGTATTTTCTTTTATGCATAAACATACAAAAAAAATCAATTTTGCTTATATCTATGTTAAATACATGGGCCCAGCCCATTAAGCAAGTAGATAAATTCTGCTGATTAAGCTAAGAAGGCCCACGGCCCACAGTGCTTGGGTTGAATGTATCAACCCACACCTCTCTCATGTCCCATTACTCTTAGGTTGAATGAGTCAACCCCCACCTCCCTCATGAAAAGCCTTGAATGGTGGATGGTTACACTCCATGATGGACCAATTCAATAGCCATTAATGGAGCAAGAAAGGGCTAAATTCAGGGAGGGAGTTATGTCGGGGAGGCCACTTAATGAGGAAGGAGGGAACAAGTCAAAAGGAGATATATAAAAAATCCCAAAGGACAAGGGAAAAGGGAGGTCAGATCTAAAACCAAGGCTAAATACCATACAATGATGGGCTCGCATCTCCTTCTCTAATTTCTTCCCTTTGATCTTGCTCTATATGTTTCATCCAATGGAAACTAACTTTAGTGTATGAGGGGAATCGGTTGGGCCCCAACCCCGATCACCTAACGATCTTCTTATGAAGCAGGATAATGGAGATACCGTGAAGCTAGGCCAACATCCATCAGTGGAGTCCAATCCTAGCCCACCTTGACCCGAAGATGATTGATCACGGGTCCCACTTCAACCGCTGACGAGGCTCTATCCCAACGAAGGAAACATCTTCAGCCCAAATACCGTTTATCGCCAATTTTGGCTTTAACAGTTGGCGCCATCTGTGGAAAAAAGGAATCGACATCACCGTCTCTGCCGAACAAGAAGACTATGCCGACTCACCCCCTATTTTTCTTCAAATGATGATATTTGAGGAGGTAGAGGTGCCGACGATGACGTCATTGTCATCAGCGTGCCCACTACACTTCCTTAATCTAATTTCATTTAATCTCAGGCAATCATTTGAACTGAATAATTTCTTTGATTTTCTTCCTTTGAGGCATGTGGATTGATTTGCTCTTGTGCGACCAATCCCTGGCAAGACTGGGGGCCGGTGTGGAGAGGCACGGTGTTTCCAAAAACATCGACAGCGAAGCAAACGTCGTCGGTGACCCCGCGAGCCTTGATGAGCGCAATTGCGAGCCTACAACGTGGCACCCTAATGCACCCCAGCCCGACGACGAACGCGAGGGTGGAGCTGAAGATCATAGAGAGCCTCTCTCTTCTCGCAAACAAAAAGCTGCTTGCAAAAAAGGGGCATAAAATTTTGTTAATGCTAGCTTAAGAGTGTTAGTAGTTAACAATTAGAGTTTTGTTGTCAAACACAGCAAATCACATGGAATCTCCGAAGGATTTCTGCATTCCAAACTATTCCGCTGGAGTCACGCTCGTCGTCACCAACTTCCATCCAATTTCTTCGCAGATCCCATCGAAGCCCGATCAGAGCTTTGATCAGAGTCCTCCAGCATCATCCAAGCCCGATCAGAGCTTCCATTGGGTCGTATGAGCTCGATCAGAGTCATCCAGCATAGAGGGGTTGAGCATGCCCAGAGCATGGGTCCCATCCGTTTTCAGCACCACCCCCACCGATGGGGCCTTGGGCCTCCTTCGGGCTAAGGTCCTTGCCGGGTTCAAACTGCTGCCCGAGTAGTGTGCCCTTGGTCAGACACCAGTGGATCAAGTACTTTGTTAGGAGCCGGTTCTCAACCAACTGGGACTCGACTCGGCCTGGCGTGGTAGGGCCATACACGTACACGGTCCCGTATAAGTCTGTTCTGAGTCAGTAACTTGTTTCGGTCGTTGGACGAACTGCGCTAGCATGGTCCAAGCTTCTGAATGATGCACGTGCTCCAAATGGATCCAATCCTTGATTCGAGTTTAATAAACTTTGATTATGGGCACCCGTAGAGCTCGAAGTCCTCGTTTGCAAGGAAAAGCATCAGCCTCCGTCTCAACGCAAGCGGCTTAGTCTCTGGTCCCAGTCCGAGACCCCCTTCAAGCCGAACTGCTTAAAGGAAGAGGCCCAACCAAGCAACCCCACCTTTGCTTTTTTTTTTCTTTTTCATCATAGGCAAAACTCTCACATATGAATTTTGATGAACACTTCATCTTGTTTCTTCAGGATTATTATAAGAGCTCTCGGAGGGGGTGTGCTTGTTTCTATTGCTTCCAGGAGGCTACCCTCTGGGCCATTGAACACCGCTCAAACCGAACCTATTTCTTCCGAGCTACGCCCGAGATCGATCCATGGGATAAGACTCATGATCTCCCAATATTCATCACTAGAGGTCCGAGATCCATCAGAACCTATCCATGGCATGGTTCAAGCTTGATCGAGCCACCATACGTTGATTTGAGTCGCCCTTCCTCCAAAGCTCGCTACAGGTCGTTCGAGATAGATCCGAGCCTCTAGAGGAATTACTTTTGAAGCACGGGCAAGTCGTTCATATACGATTCCATGAAAAACTAGCAGCGGTACCTGCTCCATCGCCTAGTTTAGCTTCTCTATCGATGCATAACTGTACCGAGGCCACTTCCCGAGCTCCAAGATCTAGGGGATCAAACTCCGTCCGGGCATCTGAGCCGAGTTCCAGGTATCAAAAATTTATCTGAGACTTATCAAAGCTTCGAGCTCCAAACCAGCTCGGTGAATTCCTTTCAAAGTTGATGATGCTAGTCATCTTCAACCATGGAGGATGGGAAACCACTACAGGTCGTCGCTTTCCATCCCTACTCTCCAATTTAAAACTACGAGAAATTTTTTAGCAAACCCTTGCTTTAAACATTTACTCTCCCACCGGTGGGATGAATTTTGAACTCATGGTCACTATAAAGGATGCTTCGCGGGTCAAATACAACTCGATGAATATAGCTTCCCATCGATCCTGCCGTGTCCTCCTGGTTAAAACCAGCCCTGCCTCTATTTTAAACATCAATCAGTTGGAAGCAACACCTGATTTGAAGATGACCTATCCTAGGCGAGTACAACCCAACCAAGAGGACGAGAGTGACCTTCATTGTCAGCCATAAGTCAAGGGACCAACCTGTAACGGCCACTTTTTTGGCATACATACTTGGTTACGTACTTTGTTATGTGTATATTTTGTATTTGATTTTAGTTGTCTTTTCCATAATTCTTACGCATGACAGAACCCTGTATTCACGACCCTCTCGGAGGCGCGATCGCTCCGGTATTTTCCTTACAATTTTTGGATGCCGAGGGGTAAAGTTATAATAATTTTATATCAATATTATTAATACTTTAACTAAATTTTAATGCAGACTCTAACTAATATCTAATATATTTTATATATATTAATACTTCTTATATAATAATACTTTCTAAAAGTTGAACGTTAATTAAATTAATTCGTTTTTTAATAAAAGAAATAGATGTGCATTATTTTAACAGCCCACACCCACGTTCCCGTAATCACCTCCACACGTCACCGCCTCTTTCCCCATCACTTCTTATACACACACGTTCTCTCCCTCTCCCTTTCAAAAGGCCATGCAGAGGACATTTCCCTCTTCTTTTTAAACCCAGCAGCCTAGCTCAACAACTCACACGCAGCCCTTCGCCGCCTCCCCATCTCTCTCGAAACACAAACAAACTGTCTCCACCCTTACTCGATCGTCACCGCTAGCCTCGACCACCCCAGCTCCGACCAGTGCCCACCTCTTCCCGACACAGGCCGCCTCCTCTCTCCGACCAACCATTGGCACCTCTCCAAGCCCGCAAGCCCACCACCTCGCCTCAGTCTGCATCGCCATCGTCCACTGCCATCCTCAAGCAGCCCGCACGTCTACCCCTCTGCCTTCCACCAACCCCACATCCACCTCCGATGAATGCCACCTCTCATACCCTCCATCAACGATCCGCCAAACCCTCTTGTTACCGCCCAATCCTCCACCGCTGCAGTCGCCTCTGCCCACCGCCGACTTGTTGGATATGGACGACATGTATACACCCATGAGGGGATGTATGAGGGTATACGGACCTCAGATGTTGCGTGCATGAAAGCATGTGTGAAGGGAACCTTTTCATGTGTGAAAAGGACCACTCGATAAGTGGAAAAAGTCACTTTATAAGTGCATAAAGGCACTTGATAAGTGCGTAAGGAAGAGGATAAGGAAATGTGCTAATATAGGCTAATAAGCTTATATATGGTAATTTCCTACAATAACTACCCCTAAAGCCTATAAATAGGACACAAGGGTAAGGCTTTTAAGGCTAATCCTTCATGCCATAAGTTTTGCATAAGGCAAACTTTTTCCTCTTCTCCCTTCCATTTAGTTCTTCTTCCAAATAGAGATTTAGACGGTGGAAACTCTGCTTCGATCATCTGTGACGAAGTAACGATCGTTGTGGCGAATCAGAGGGCAAAGTTCAGAGACTACAGTGTAGCGTACGCTAACGTAAGTTCTCTTTCGATCCTCCATCCTCACGCGACGAGTTCCTACATTGGTATCAAAGCCATACGGGTTCGCTCCGGTCTCACCGATGAACGAGGCGTTGTCTTTTTCACGAATGAGTTTCCTACCATTATGGATATGGTAGGAGCGCATCGTGACGGAGAGAATCGCATCAGTTGTTCTTTTCACGTTAGGGTCTTCTATCATTACGGATATGGCAGGAACTCTCCGTGACAGGAAGAACTGACCGTTCATCTCGCCAAACTCGCACTCTTCATGGATGCTGAGTCTCCATTCAATAGGGAATGTGAACTCTCTTCATGTGGAGCGTGAAGTTTGCGGTCGTGAAGGTAGGTTATTTTTTTTTGTGTTGGCACACGGCCATTGAAACATAACTACTTTCTCGATGAACGGGTGTCTCATCGGAGAAGATGGAAGTTGCAAAATTCTCATCCGAGAAGAAGATCTTTGGTGCATGATCGCCTTGGCCATATGGGTCATGTAGGCTATGCACCCCCCCATGCGGGAAGGGGTTGGCTTCGGCCAATGACCACCAAAGCCACCACCCCTTCGAGGGGGGTGTGCAACCGGACCCCTCAAGGGGGGAGGCCGGCCATGGCCAAGAGGCCAAGGCTGACCGGCCCTGGCCTTTGTCAGGGCCATGCCCTGGCAGAGGCCAGGGCCAGGGCCGTCCAGGAGGCCGGCCTCGCCCAGGAGGCCAGCCCCGCCCTGGGGGCCGGTCCTGGCCCCGGCCAGCCCTGGCCGAGGCCAGGCTGGCCGGCCCTGGCCGAGGCCAGGGCCATGCCCTTGCAGAGGCCAGGGCAAGGGCCGGCCAGGATGCCGGCCCTGCCCTGGGGGGCCCTGGCTGAGGGGTCAGGGCCCCTGGCCGGCCAGGGCAGCCCCCTGGCCGGCCCTGGCCGGCCTCGACCAGGGCAGGGCCCCTGGCCGAGGGGCCATGGGCACGCCGAGGAGGCCCGGCCCTGGCCAAGCTAGGACCGCCGAGCCCCGGCCTCAACCAAGGTGAAGGGGGGGTCTGCATGGCCGGTCCATACGGGACCGACGGCAGTTGCATACGGCAAAACCCCTACTTGGGGGAATCCGTACTTGGCACGGCCACGGCTCGACTCCGGCAATGGCCGGGGCAAGCCACTACCTCCCACTGTAAAATACGTTTGCAAAATACGTTTTTCAAAATACGTTTTCAAAAACGCTTTTCCGCTGCAAGTACTATAAGAGTACTATTGTTTGATAAGCGATGGGGAAATATTGAAAAGTTGTTCTAGATGGTGATTGGCATCGCAATGTCCTTTCCGATTCTAGAGCAACACCTTCAATATTTTTCTAAAGTAACTTATCAAATGAAAATTCTTTGCAATGTTTTTGATCGAATTTGTTCTTATGTATTTTGCAGCATTTTAAAGCTAAAATGTCTTCCGCCGCTAAGAACATCGTCGCTGAGTTGAACGAATGTGAAAAACTCAACGGCGATAATTACAAACTATGGTCCATGAAGATACTGTAGGAATATTATGCCCTCGAGGCCATTTATTCCTGTGTGAATAGCACAAACATCTTGTTCAAAATAACAGTAAGCTGTTTGGTAATAATTTATCTAAGTTATATTGTAATGTAGTTAACGTTAGATATCAACTTAGGTAAAGTCCTGAGACTTTATGCAAGGTCAAACGGGTATCGAGATGAGTATCTCGATCATGGAGAAACGTTTGACCGTCTGTAGCATAAGTCTAAAATGGTTCGTGGTCGTAGATGTTTCGAGACAAGGATATCGAAACATCGGATAGACCATTGTGTCTTAGTCTTCACCGTTTAGCGGTGGCGATGATCTCATGATCGCTTGACTTGGCGAAGTCGAAGACGAGACACAGGTGCTCATTAGAATGAGTTCACTGAACGATCCACTAGAGTTATCATATGGTTATATTGACCAATCTGTCAGTGATAACTCTGAGTGATGATAGGATAGTTGGTCTTTTGACTTGAGGTCATTTTGACGGACCTGTGCGTGAACGGTGCCACTTAGATCAATTGACCTAGCTTCGAGGCAAGGCATGTCGAAAGGTCTTTTGATTGGGTGTCACTTGAAACGTACGAGGCGAGTAATGACCAAGAGAGGATTCGTCTCTCCCGGTCAATGGGAGTTAGTGTCGTAGAGTTAGTTCGGTCTTTAGTAAAAACTCTGCGCAGAGTATGTTGGAAGAAGTCCAACATTTATTGACTAAAGATTGATAGAAACTAACCGGAGTCAAGTTATTGGGGTTGACAGTTTGACCGTACCCCAGACTTGATCCGAACGACATATTTAAGACGAAGAGACTATAACTACGGAATTCATCACGGAAACAGTCAGGTGGTCCCGACAATACTCATGTCAATGAGTTAACCACATAATGATGATTCCTGAAGCAGGGACGGCAACCACTGCTCGTGGTCACTGCCGTATAGGGCTTCGAGCCCAACCTGTTGTAAGGGTCAGGCTGTAGGGTCTCACACAGAGTGTAATGCTTCGTCTAGTAATAGGTAGAAAATAGTTAGGGAGAATATTTGCATTTGATGCAAAAGAAGAGATAATTGCATTTGATGCAATATGATAATTTAAGCTTAGATAGGGACTACTTTGCATTTGATGCAAAAGCGATTAAATACGTATTAAATTGTTTAATACAATATTTAATAAAATAAACGCAAGAGAAAAGTTCACGGGTAAGACGGGAATGTCCCGGTCTAAACCCAGGTTCGAACGGCGTCCAAATCGGACGCCAAATGCTCAAGATAGAGCCAAAACAGCCAAACAGATCAGACCGGGTCAGACCAGGCTGACCCAGACCAGACCAAGTCTGGCCTGGGTGCCTGGCCAGACCTGGCTGAGCCAGGAACCCAGGCAGCCAGGCCTGGGCACAGGCACAGGCGCTGGACGCCTGGGCCTGCGCCCAGGCGGGCCGCCCAGGCGGGCCTGGGCGCCTGGGAGCCCAGGCGCCCTGGGCGCCTGGGAGCCCAGGCGCCCTGGGCCGGGCGCCTTGGGCGCCCGGTCCAGGCGCCCGCCTGGCGCCTGGGCGCCAGGCGCCTTGGCGCCCGCGCCTGGGCGCCAGGCGCCTTGGCGCCCGCGCCTGGGCGCCTGGGCGCCCGTGCCAGACCTGGGCGCCCGTGCCCAGGTCTGGCAGGCGCCCAGTCAGCCTGGGTTTGAGGCTGTGGGACCCACAGGTTGGGCCCCACCTCAGGGTGCTGAACCCTAGGTTTGATGGCAGATTTGACGGCTGGTTTTTGCGAAAAACTAGCCGTAGGCTGATCTTTGGACACTCAATTGGAGGGTCAAACGAACTCCGATTGACGAACGGTTTTTTCCTATGTGTTCACCGTTGAACGCTTGTCGTATTGATAGGTTGTATCGATTTTGAAGCTCAACGGTGAGTGAGTTAAAATTCACGGAAGTTTGCACTTTTGAAGTGTAAACTAACTTGATTTTAACTAACCCAAATAATTAGTCCCACATCGGATTTTGAGAAAAGGGGAGAGTCCGCCGCCTATATAAATAGGGGTCTCCCCCCTTTCTCAAAACTCGTCCCAAGCTCTAGATCTGAGCGGCTCTCGTAAATGTTGGAGCACGCTCGGATCTAAGCTTAAATAAATATTTCTCTATCTCCCTAAAATTCTGCCTTACTCCTGCGGGCTCTAGCAAAGCCACAAAGGATTTCGGATTCTGAATTCGAAATCTTGGCAGAGGTTTCACTCGCGTGAAACTTTCTTCGGCGGTTGGTTGGCTCGACGGCACGGGGATTGATCACCTCGGGATGCGGAGCGGTTCGAGGAGCGGTTCGGGGAGCGGTTCAAGGAGCGGCTCGGCGTGGGACGGGAGCAGCTCGGAAGACGGCGCGGAACATCTCGCCTGCTCCAGGGCTGAGATTCCGGGTATGTGGTTAAAGTAGTTTTTTAGCATTAGTTTAGTTTAATCGCAGTAGGCTAGATCCTTCTTGGGATGGTCAGATCCATCCCAAGTCGGCATAGATCTTGGCATAGGGTCTTGGACCTTAGGGCTAAGTTAAAAATGTTTTAACTGCATGTTAATTTAGATTAACTAGTTTTTCTTCCGCTGCAAATGTTTTTTGTGTCTATGTTCCGTCCGACTTAGGACGGGACTAGATTTTTTTGTGCCCTAAGGGACCGCAAATTCCCTACAGTGGTATCAGAGCCTAGGTTTGTGTAGTCGATCTAGCCTGCGATTATTTTTAAACTATTAAATGCTTTTAAATATTTTTTAAGTTATTAGATAATTTTAAAAAAATGTTTTTGAAGTTCAAATTCTTTTTTTTTGAACATGAAAATTTTAAAATGACGTTTTAAAATTTATGTAATAATTTTAAATCTTTAAAAGTTTAAAATTATTTTGGATGCCTTAAATTTTTTATATGATAAATTTTTTAAGCATGGAAATTTTAAAATGATGTTTTTTAATTTATGTGATAAATTTTAAAATTGATTTTAAGGCTTTAAATTTATGCGATAAGTTTAAAATATTTTAGATGTTTAAAAATTGTATATGATAAAATTTTTGAACATGAAAATTTTTTAAAAGTAATGTTTTAAATTTATAAGATATTTTGAAAACTGATTTTAAAAATCTAAAATTGTTTATGCGATAAACTTAGTATATTTAATTGTTAAATAGTTGTGCACTATCTTTATGCGATAAATTAGTGTAGCTTTATTTTAATGGCTTGTTAATCTTGTCCCTTATTTGATAACACAAGACAAACCTTTTAGGTTAGCCATTAAAAATGATTAAAATTTATTACTTGAATTTTAATGACATGCTATGCTTTAATAAATCATTAACAACAATATTAAAGACATAATTCCTGATTAGGGTAGTCCTTTAAATGAATTTTCAAATTCTAATTGTTATAATTAATTTTCATTAAAGGACTTCGCTTCTAGCGTTGTTAATAATTTATTAAAATCCTAATAACGATTAGGGTAGCACGTGAACCTTATAGTTGATAAGGACTTAATAAAAGTTATTAAACAAATCCTAAAAATTTTGAATTTAAGGATTCAACTAGTTGATAGGATTAATTAGTTGTTAATAAAAGCTGTTTAGTCTATGGCATACATACAAAAATGACAAGCTTCATTCAATGGACCATGATCCAGTCAATGTGCTTGGCTAAGAGTTCTGGGTCAACCCTTGCTAGTCCAAGGGGTAGTGATCCTGTCTTAGTCAATTCCCTGGCTGAGTTCCGCTGGACCGCAATGTCGCGAATCATGATTGTATGACACCCTGGACTATATCTAAGTCAAATACATTAATGATCTTTTTCAAGATTAGCCGTAGCCCTCCTTGTTTTAGGGGTTAGCAACTATAGGGCCCGTGTTACAGTTGTTGAGATACACTCAAGCTGTGACATGGCAACCTTGTAGAAACCAACTTCTTAAATACATAAGATGACATCTTGACTTGACCCAAACCGACGTTGTCGTGAATACACCGAGCGACGGCGCAAGTTTAGTCAAGGATGTAGTCTGCCTAGATGTAGTCTAAAGACCTGACCCAAACCGACGTGTCGTGCATACACCGAGCTGAGGGGCAAGTCAGGCTAGACATGAAAACAAGGGTCCGACTAGACTAGACATCGTGATTTGGATGAGCACACTCATGATCACGAATGGCTAGGGGCAAAAACCGATTAAGAGAGACATATCCGATATGATCGATGAAGAGTCATCTTCCGATCGCAGAGTCAATCAACTTGTTGAGCTACACTCAAGGTTGTTTAGACTCAAGGTGATTGGAACTCTTACCCATTAATTTTAATTCGATTAAATCGTCCGTTATTAAGCTTTAAAACGTTCGTAAAAATAGTTGGAGGATATAGATAGATAAAAGCCAATCTACCTATATTTAATATTGAACATATGCTAAAACTAGGGCAAGACTATGTTTACCGTAGGAATTAAAATATAATATTTTAATAAGTTAATTGGTCAAAAGTTGATTAATTGAATATCAAGTTAAATTCTAATTGATATAATTAAACTATATTCTCATTGACATTAAATGACCTTCTAAAGAACAGACTTAAGAAATATGATTTCATTAAGTTTTGAGTCCAAACAAATAAATTAAAGCTACATGTCACTCGTCTCTATATGAGGCAGCTTGAACATATAGGACATTCAAAGTATGTTTCTCCCTACAACTTGTCGAGCTACCCTCAAGGTTGTATGGACAAACAATTTTGATCCGCAAAGTTCGAAAATTCGATCAAACCGTTTGAGTCGAATACGAGTACATGGGCGATGCAAGACTATGTATCCCAACCGGATCTTGAGATAAGCAACTTCTTGAGCTACACTCAAGATTGCAAAGCTCAAGCGTTTGGATACATAAGTTGCTTGCATAGCTATTTATTTATGTTGATATCTAAATGTGATTTAGAAAAGGAAGAAGGCACTCCGGAAAGTCAATCGAGTTAAATAGTTTAATTTATCATTAGTAAAGGCATAAGTAGGAGGAAATGAAAATGTGACACATTTTGATGTCACGATTTCAGAATGAATTGTTATACAAAAGATGTTTAACACATTTTGACGAATGTCGTCACATTGCTTCTGAAGTAATGTTTTGTGTTAAGTAATTTGTAAATAACTAAATATATATTAAATGTTAATATATAAATACACAAGATAGTAGCAAACTTATATGGTAAAATTAGACTAGGACGTATCTAGAGATTAAGCTTCACAAGTCACATAAAGAGGGGTCTGACCTCTCGTATTATGACGTCTACGGACACTTGTGAATCTTAGCCTCTTAGATACAATGGCCGAAACCCATCTGTGAGACAGTGGGAGAATGAGTTGTCGAACTTAGTCTCGTACATACTGATGTACCCGAGTCTACTTTTAACAAAATAAGTTATTCGTATATTTTATTAAGACACGTGTTCTTGATGAAACACAAGTCTGATAAAATAAAGAACGAAATGCCCATAGTATTTAAACTGATTCGATTAGATCGAATGGTCAAATACTTAGCTGCATAAAATCTTGTGTAATTAAAAGAAAATGTGATTTTCTCTCAGGTCAAGTCTGTTAACACATCAGTGTGTTAAAAGGTATGAATCACACTTAATTAGATTTAGTGTGATCCATTGTAAGTGACTCTGAGTTAAGTCCTCCCTCGGGGTTAAGTCCCAGATAGTAATGCCTAGGTTTTGATAATGTTCTACAAGGACATTATCAATAATATATTCAATAAATCAATCGTAAGGAAGTTGTATTATTACTCGAATCTCGTGAGACGAAATGTCGAGTTGGACATCATAACTGATGATGACTTAGTCAACTTCTAGGATGAAATTCGGAGTAGTAACTCCGATTTAAAACTTGATGCAATCAGAATAGGTCCGTGTGCGTAAATAAATTTGAGAATTTAGTTTACGTACCCAAGGAAAATGTTTCCTCACTTACTGTAAGTAAATCTTTAAGTTGAAAGATTGGTGCAGAAAAGAAAATAGTGAAGTACAATAATGTTGGAGTGATAACGGTTTTCATCCTAATTTCTTTAAAACGGATTATGATGAAACCGGTTTCGCCAACAGATGTCTACAGATCTACTCGGACCAAAGCCGATGTAAAACGCTTAAGTTGACCATGAAAATTGGAGCATTCACTTATAAGTTCGTTTTTCTAAATATGATTTGGATGGACCAACTTATATGAATTGGCCAGAGAATTTTCAAGGTCAGTGGGAGCGTGTAAATTACAAGCGAGACATCAAAGAGATGGAACATATATTTTGATTAAGTAATCAAAGAGTTTGATTATTTATCAGAAATGAATATGAACCATTTGAAATGACCAATAACTAATTTAAAATTATTATCGTAAGGTACGATGAACTGGATAAGATCCAGGGAAATAAAATATTATAGATTCCGATAGACCAAGTGAATTATTTGAATGAGATTCAAAAGGTTGGTCTAACATAAACATAGAAACCCCTTAAGTCTATAGTGTAGACGGTTTTAGCAGATCCACTCACGAAGGCTCTACCACATGAAGTCGGGAAAACTTATGTGTAAAAACGATATTAGATATCGAGATAAATGGGCCTGAGTGCAAGTGGGAGATGTAGGAATATTATGCCCTCGAGGCCATTTATTCCTGTGTGAATAGCACAAACATCGTGTTCGAAATAACAGTAAGCTGTTTGGTAATAATTTATCTAAGTTATATTGTAATGTAGTTAACGTTAGATATCAACTTAGGTAAAGTCCTGAGACTTTATGCAAGGTCAAACAGGTATCGAGATGAGTATCTCGATCATGGAGAAACGTTTGACCGTCTGTAGCATAAGTCTAAAATGGTTCGTGGTCGTAGATGTTTCGAGACAAGGATATCGAAACATCGGATAGACCATTGTGTCTTAGTCTTCACCGTTTAGCGGTGGCGATGATCTCATGATCGCTTGACTTGGCGAAGTCGAAGACGAGACACAGGTGCTCATTAGAATGAGTTCACTGAACGATCCACTAGAGTTATCATATGGTTATATTGACCAATCTGTCAGTGATAACTCTGAGTGATGATAGGATAGTTAGTCTTTTGACTTGAGGTCATTTTGACGGACATGTGCGTGAACGGTGCCACTTAGATCAATTGACCTAGCTTCGAGGCAAGGCATGTCGAAAGGTCTTTTGATTGGGTGTCACTTGAAACGTACGAGGCCAGTAATGACCAAGAGAGGATTCGTCTCTCCCGGTCAATGGGAGTTAGTGTCGTAGAGTTAGTTCGGTCTTTAGTAAAAACTCTGCGCAGAGTATGTTGGAAGAAGTCCAACATTTATTGACTAAAGATTGATAGAAACTAACCGGAGTCAAGTTATTGGGGTTGACAGTTTGACCGTACCCCAGACTTGATCCGAACGACATATTTAAGACGAAGAGACTATAACTACGGAATTCATCACGGAAACAGTCAGGTGGTCCCGACAATACTCATGTCAATGAGTTAACCACATAATGATGATTCCTGAAGCAGGGACGGCAACCACTGCTCGTGGTCACTGCCGTATAGGGCTTCGAGCCCAACCTGTTGTAAGGGTCAGGCTGTAGGGTCTCACACAGAGTGTAATGCTTCGTCTAGTAATAGGTAGAAAATAGTTAGGGAGAATATTTGCATTTGATGCAAAAGAAGAGATAATTGCATTTGATGCAATATGATAATTTAAGCTTAGATAGGGACTACTTTGCATTTGATGCAAAAGCGATTAAATGCGTATTAAATTGTTTAATACAATATTTAATAAAATAAACGCAAGAAAAAGTTCACGGGTAAGACGGGAATGTCCCGGTCTAAACCCAGGTTCGAACGGCGTCCAAATCGGACGCCAAATGCTCAAGATAGAGCCAAAACAGCCAAACAGATCAGACCGGGTCAGACCAGGCTGACCCAGACCAAACCAAGCCTGGCCTGGGTGCCTGGCCAGACCTGGCTGAGCCAGGAACCCAGGCAGCCAGGCCTGGGCACAGGCCCAGGCGCTGGGCGCCTGGGCCTGCGCCCAGGCGGGCCGCCCAGGCGGGCCTGGGCGCCTGGGAGCCCAGGCGCCCTGGGCGCCTGGGAGCCCAGCCGCCCTGGGCCGGGCGCCTTGGGCACCCGGCCAGGCGCTCGCCTGGGCGCCAGGCGCCTGGGCGCCCGCGCCTGGGCGCCTGGGCGCCCGTGCCAGACCTGGGCGCCCGTGCCCAGGTCTGGCAGGCGCCCAGTCAGCCTGGGTTTGAGGCTGTGGGGCCCACAGGTTGGGCCCCACCTCAGGGTGCTGAACCCTAGGTTTGATGGCAGATTTGACGGCTGGTTTTTGCGAAAAACTAGCCGTAGGCTGATCTTTGGACACTCAATTGGAGGGTCAAACGAACTCCGATTGACGAACGGTTTTTTCCTATGCGTTCATCGTTGAACGCTTGTCGTATTGATAGGTTGTATCGATCTTGAAGCTCAACGGTGAGTGAGTTAAAATTCACGGAAGTTTGCACTTTTGAAGTGTAAACTAACTTGATTTTAACTAACCCAAATAATTAGTCCCACATCGGATTTTGAGAAAAGGGGAGAGTCCGCCGCCTATATAAATAGGGGTCTCCCCCCTTTCTCAAAACTCATCCCAAGCTCTAGATCTGAGCGGCTCTCGTAAATGTTGGAGCACGCTCGGATCTAAGCTTAAATAAATATTTCTCTATCTCCCTAAAATTCTGCCTTACTCCTGCGGGCTCTAGCAAAGCCACAAAGGAGTTCGGATTCTGAATTCGAAATCTTGGCGGAGGTTTCACTCGCGTGAAACTTTCTTCGGCGGTTGGTTGGCTCGGCGGCACGGGGATTGATCGCCTCGGGATGCGGAGCGGTTCGAGGAGCGGTTCGGGGAGCGGTTCAAGGAGCGGCTCGGCGTGGGACGGGAGCAGCTCGGAAGACGGCGCGGAACATCTCGCCTGCTCCAGGGCTGAGATTCCGGGTATGTGGTTAAAGTAGTTTTTTAGCATTAGTTTAGTTTAATCGCAGTAGGCTAGATCCTTCTTGGGATGGTCAGATCCATCCCAAGTCGGCATAGATCTTGGCATAGGGTCTTGGACCTTAGGGCTAAGTTAAAAATGTTTTAACTGCATGTTAATTTAGATTAACTAGTTTTTCTTCCGCTGCTTTTGATTTTTCCTGTCTATGTTCCGTCCGACTTAGGACGGGACTAGAGTTTTTGTGCCCTAAGGGACCGCCAATTCCCAACAGATACAATATGTTCTAGAGGAGCAAGACGTGCTCGAAACTCTGAAGAACATAATGATTGAACCAGAGTTGGGCACTACGGCCCAACACAGAAGAGACAAGGAAGATTTCGATGCTTGGTCTCAGAAGAACAAGATTGATCGCATTACGTTGTTGTCCAGTATGGCCGATGATATAATGCGCATCTTTCGAGAGCATGACCTAGCCATGGACATATGGTCCAAGCTAGAGGAGAAGTTTGGTGGCACCTTGATTCTGGAAGAATATTGCGTTTATTTGCCCCTCATTTGATCGTATTTTGCGTATATTTAATGTCTATTCGGTCTCTAATATGTGTATTCTTGAAATATCATTTAATTTTAGTGCATATCGCTTATTTATACGCAAAATACTAATTTTGGGCCTAATTTTGTCTTCATTTTATTTTTCAGGAGAAGCTTGCAATTTTCCGAATCCAACGGCTATTTTTCCATATTTTTCGGAGATCGGAGCAATTTTTGGAGAATAAAAAGGCCCAATAAAGCTATTGGAAAAGATTAAAAAAAAGAAAAAAAAATAAAAAAAAAGAATTAAAGGGGGGGCCCGCCTGTGCAAACAGGCGGAACCCACCCACCTGTTACAGGCGGGACCCGCCCGCCTGTACAGGCGGGCGCTGGCCCGCCTGTTACAGGCGGGCTTGGGCCCGCCTGTTTAACAGGCGGGCTCTGGCCCGCCTGTTTACAGGCGGGTCACGTCCGCCTGTTACAGGCGGGTCAAACCCGCCTGTTTAACAGGCGGGTCAAACCCGCCTGTCCACACAGGCGGGCGCCCGCCCGCGTTTACCACGCGGGCGGCGCCCGCCAGGCCCAGTTGACCCGTCAGTTCTCTTTTGACTGCTGACTGGGTTGCGGGTCTGCAGCCAGCAGACCCGCAAGCCCAATAAGCCTAAATTTCCTATAAATAGTGGGTTTTAGCTCATAACTTGATGATCCATGCTCCAAATTGAGTGAAACAAGTTTTGGGGGCTTCTCCCCCAAATTCCAGAGGAGTTGGAGCAGCTTTGGGAGAATTTTGGAGACGTTTGGGCATCATTTTGGGTGATTTCCTTCCACTTTTCTATGTTTTAATTAGTTTTGTATTGAAGTTTGTATTAAACGATGTTTGTATTAATGAAAATCGTTGTTTTTATTACCATGGCTAGCTAAATATCATGTGATTGTGTTGTGTGGAAGCTAGTATTGATGGGTTTCATGTTTTCATTTCTTCATAGCACTCGTTTTAATCGAAAATGTTGAATACGTCGTTTTCCGCTTTCTTAATTAATTACGCGCTATCCGTGAGGAATCCGCTTAGGATGACATGCCGCGAGGCATCGTCTATGTGCACAAACCCGTAGAGGGGCCCAAGGAGGGTGATGAACCGTGAGGTTCATCTATTTATATGTCATTGTCTTGAAAAACGACCGATTCGATGTTTATGTAATTTGCTAAAAAATCACCGTTTTCAAAGTTAAATCTTCCGATCCCCATACCTTGGCATGGATGAGGGATTGAGTTACCCATGAAGAATGATTACCATGAGACCCTACAACACTAACGAAAACACAACACACTCACATTTTTACCGTATTATTTTTACAATATTTACTTTCGTAATTTTTCGTACCCGTTTTACTTTAAACAAAAACCCAACCAAAAATTCACCTTCAAAGGGTGGTTCATACTTCATTATCATTTCCAAGCAAGTTTTAGGTTGTAAAATTTGTAGAATAGTTTGTCCCTGTGGAATACGACCCTGGACTCACCAGGTTTACTACTTGACCGACTTCCTATACTTGGGATTATCAGTACAACTTTTTGGAACAGTCAAGTTTTTGGCGCCGTTGCCGGGGACAACGGTCTATAATTTCTACACTTTCTAATTAGCTTGGAAATTTTGGTGATATTTGTCCACTTTTTGTGTATATATTCTGTGTATATCCGTATTTTTAGTTTTTTTCCCCTTTAGTTATTCTTTTTTTACGTTTTCCTTTATTTTTCTGGTTAGAGTGTCCCATCTTCTAGTGTATGATTTAAAATTTCTTTATTTTACACTTTGAAGTCATTTTTCTTTATATATTTTTTTAACTTTTACGTTTTACTTTTACTTTTTTACTTTCATTTTTTTTACTTTTACTTTTCTTAGTGTGTGATTTAAAATTTCTTTATTTTTCACTTTTAAGTCATTTTGTTTTCTTTATATTTTTATTTTATCATTTTTTTACTTTTACTTTTTACTTTTATTTTATTTTTTTACTTTTACTTTTACTTTTTTTTTAAATTTTTTTACTTTACTTTCTAGAATAAAAAAATTAATATATTTTATTTTCTTTATATTTTAATTTTTTTACTTTTACCTTTTACTTTTACCTTTTAATTTTTTTACTTTTACTTTACTTTAAATTTTTTTTTTTTCTGTTATCCAAAAAAAATTTGTAAAACTTAAAAAAAATCTTTTTTAATGGATAGTGATGCAATCATTTCAGACTTTCTTTCGGGGTTAATTCAAATCCTACCAGTTTTCCATGGTTCGGAAGAGGAGAACCCACATTTACATTTACAAAAGTTTGAAACAATTTGCCGCACTATATTTGGTGGGAATGCTTGCATTAATGACTTATTTCTTCGATACTTCCCATATTCTTTGAGAGATTTTGCTATGCTTTGGTTTGAAACATTGACGTTTGACTCGGATTTTACTTGGTTGTCTTTTCAGGCTGAATTTCTTCGAGTATTTTTTCCTCTCTTCTTTGCGCAGGTACAGGAGCGGCAGGCCACGAAGCACCAAATAGCGAGTTTTGCTCAAACT
This sequence comes from Scilla litardierei, assembly GCA_030789695.1. NCBI lineage: Eukaryota > Viridiplantae > Streptophyta > Magnoliopsida > Asparagales > Asparagaceae > Scilla > Scilla litardierei. The sequence goes on from CM061138.1 coordinate 179,306,727, forward strand.
GACGAGGAGGCATACTATCAAGCTTGGCAGAGGTTCAATGACTTGATGCTTACATGTCCACACCACAGCTTCCACGATGATCATCTCCTACAGATCTTCTACATGGGATTACTGGCTTCTGCACGGGATTTCGTGCAGACAAGCTGCAATGGAGAATTCTTTGCTTATTCGACCGAGGAAGCATGTTGGTACTTGAATGATCTTGCTGAGTATGAGTTTGCACTCCAACAGGTCGACAGTCAGCCTGAGGTTCTGCCTGAGGTCTCCATCCATTGTGACCCTATGGAAGAACTTGACGAGCATATTGATGGGGGACATTGGAGCCAAAAGAAAGAGGATGAACAACCACCACTTGAGGAGCAAGAGGAGATGGATGATGCGGTGCGTATTGACCTTGAGGGAATCTACTTTGATGATGACGAGGAGAATATATGCGAGGGAGCGAGCTTACAGACCGAGATGGAGCCCGAGCCATACATTCTTCCTACTTCCATGCAGCAATTCCCACTTCCTTCACCGCAGGACGAGATTGATAGCGATTACGAGATGATCTACATTGAGCCGGCGCTGTCTTACCGTCCAGATCCACTTCCGCAGACACTTCTTCCTCACGAGGCAGAGCATCAGATCAAGCTTAGCGACACACATCAGGGGAGTTCCCACAGTTCCATGCCCTATATTATTGAATCACGAATTTCAATTCCATATACTTTAGATTCAAAATGTCGTCAATTGAATTTAAATTCTTTAGTTAATTTTGATGACTCATTTTGGAACACTTTTGTTACAGGGCATGAGAACAATGCTTGGATTGATGCAGCTCGTCTGGGAGTTGCATTGCTGGAATCCAAGAAGGCCGGTGGAGGCCTAATTTCACAGCAGCTGGCTGAGGAGCGCACGGAGCTGATCGTGCAGATGCCACCTCTGCTAGATATTCTGGATCCTCCATTTGTGATGGAGTTTGCACCTTCACCATACTCGACGCCTAGCGCTTATTGGATGTCAACTATTGCACACATGCCTTTGGCGTCGCCCTCTTGAGCGCTGACGGAGGATATACACAAGGAACTTCTGGAACAAATTCCTCCACCGATTGGTATCAGTGATCCTCCATTTGGGAGGCTATGGTGATCTCTTCCCTTTTTACCCTTATACGTTGTTATATATTTGAAAGGGAAGCTTTTTGTTTATGCATTCATATATTCTGATCTCCAAATTGTATTCTACCACGCTTTAAACATTGAGGACAATGTTCATTTTAAGTTGGGGGGAGGAAGTAGTAAACAATAAAATATATATGTTTTGCATAAACAACCTATATAGTTTGCATAAAGAAATGTTGTTAAAAAAAATTTCATATGCTTGTATAATAAAAAAGAGTGTTGTGTTTTTACCCAAACCATCTTTATATGTCCCTTTGAAGTGAAAATTCCAACATGTCTAAATTGAACACCCTTATTCATTATTGTAAAATAGATTAAGAATGTTTTACCCCTGCGTAGAATTTTAAATTATCATGACTTTCATGTAAATTAGTGCATGTATCCGCAATTGTAATCTCATGAAACTATTGTTTGGTTTAGGCAATTTCATATCACGTATGCGTTTATGAATTGGTAATTATGTGAAGAAGGTTATAAATTCTCAAGATAAAGCCAACCACATACACAAGCTTGCTGATTAGTAGATGATGGAGAATTTTACTCAAACTTGTCTCATGTCAAAAAAAAGCCAAAGAAAAGCCAAAAAAAGTTGAATAAAATGCACCGTTCTTCCAGCTTCTTTTAGTAGTCGGGTCCTCGTGCCTCAGGAAGCATGGGTATTCGCGCCGAAAAGGGAAGTATGGGTGAGTGCATAATAATCTTTAGACATTCCGAGTTATTAAGTCTGAGGGGTTTTCAAACCTAATGCCCTATGACCGTCTGGTTTGGGAGTCATTGACCTAACGCTCGTTACATGGATTGCTCTAAAAAGTTTATTAAAAAAGGAAAAAGAAAAAAAAATAAAAAAGAAAAAAAATACAAAAAGAGATGAGATATTTTTGAGTATATTCAAGATCATGATTTGGATGTTGTGATGGCCTAATCCTAGGAAATTTACATCCTAGGACACGTGATTACCTATTGATTAAACAAATGCAATTTGTGCGATACCGAATATCTGTGGATTGAGATAAAATTGTAGATTATTGCATTAGTCCATGAGAACCCATGATAGTTATTAAACTTTGTTGGGTAATAGTATTCTTAATTCATTTTTTTGGGTGTATAACATATTTTTGGAATATTCGCTTATTTTGCTAAGAGACTAGCAAAAAGCTAGTTGGGGGGTGTGATTCTGGAAGAATATTGCGTTTATTTGCCCCTCATTTGATCGTATTTTGCGTATATTTAATGTCTATTCGGTCTCTAATATGTGTATTCTTGAAATATCATTTAATTTTAGTGCATATCGCTTATTTATACGCAAAATACTAATTTTGGGCCTAATTTTGTCTTCATTTTATTTTTCAGGAGAAGCTTGCAATTTTCCGAATCCAACGGCTATTTTTCCATATTTTTCGGAGATCGGAGCAATTTTTGGAGAATAAAAGGCCCAATAAAGCTATTGGAAAAGATTAAAAAAATAAAAATAAAAAAAAAAAGAATTAAAGGGGGGGCCCGCCTGTGCAAACAGGCGGGACCCGCCCGCCTGTTACAGGCGGGCCCCGCCCGCCTGTTACAGGCGGGCCCCACCCGCCTGTACAGGCGGGCCCCGCCCGGCTTGGGCCCGCCTGTTTAACAGGCGGGCTCTGGCCCGCCTGTTTACAGGCGGGTCAAGCCCGCCTGTTTAACAGGCGGGTCAAACCCGCCTGTCCACACAGGCGGGCGCCCGCCCGCGTTTACCACGCGGGCGGCGCCCGCCCGCGTTTACCACGCGGGCGGCGCCCGCCAGGCCCAGTTGACCCGTCAGTTCTCTTTTGACTGCTGACTGGGTTGCGGGTCTGCAGCCAGCAGACCCGCAAGCCCAATAAGCCTAAATTTCCTATAAATAGTGGGTTTTGGCTCATAACTTGATGATCCATGCTCCAAATTGAGTGAAACAAGTTTTGGGGGCTTCTCCCCCAAATTCCAGAGGAGTTGGAGCAGCTTTGGGAGAATTTTGGAGACGTTTGGGCATCATTTTGGGTGATTTCCTTCCACTTTTCTATGTTTTAATTAGTTTTGTATTGAAGTTTGTATTAAACGATGTTTGTATTAATGAAAATCGTTGTTTTTATTACCATGGCTAGCTAAATATCATGTGATTGTGTTGTGTGGAAGCTAGTATTGATGGGTTTCATGTTTTCATTTCTTCATAGCACTCGTTTTAATCGAAAATGTTGAATACGTCGTTTTCCGCTTTCTTAATTAATTACGCGCTATCCGTGAGGAATCCGCTTAGGATGACATGCCGCGAGGCATCGTCTATGTGCACAAACCCGTAGAGGGGCCCAAGGAGGGTGATGAACCACGAGGTTCATCTATTTATATGTCATTGTCTTGAAAAACGACCGATTCGATGTTTATGTAATTTGCTAAAAAATCACCGTTTTCAAAGTTAAACCTTCCGATCCCCATACCTTGGCATGGATGAGGGATTGAGTTACCCATGAAGAATGATTACCATGAGACCCTACAACACTAACGAAAACACAACACACTCACATTTTTACCGTATTATTTTTAAAATATTTACTTTCGTAATTTTTCGTACCCGTTTTACCTTAAACAAAAACCCAACAAAAAATTCACCTTCAAAGGGTGGTTCATACTTCATTATCATTTCCAAGCAAGTTTTAGGTTGTAAAATTTGTAGAATAGTTTGTCCCTGTGGAATACGACCCTGGACTCACCAGGTTTACTACTTGACCGACTTCCTATACTTGGGATTATCAGTACAACTTTTTGGAACAGTCACACCTCGGTGACTAAACTTCGCTCTTTAACTATAAGATTCGATTCGTACAAAAAGCGTCGAGATCATTCTATGGGAATGCATCTACGACACATGGCGAATCTTATTTCAGAGTTAAAGGATGCAGGTCATGTGCTCACTGATGAGCAACAAATCCAAGCGGTCATACGTTCCCTACCAATAGAATGGGAACAAATGAAGATGCATCTCACTCATAATGAGAGCATCAAGAATTTCAGTAATGTTTCTAAGCACCTCGAGTTAGAGGAAGAGCGGCTTGCGGCTGCCAAGCCAAGTGCAAAAGTGCACATGGTTGCTAGTTCCTAACACGGAGGAAAGAAACGTAAACATTACTCGAAGTTTGCTAATGACCAGCAAAAGCAACCAATGTCTACCTAGGAACCCAAACAGAAGGGTGGGAACAAGAAATGGCACAAGAAGAAAGACTTGAAGAGGATCAAGTGCTTCAAGTGCAACAAGTTAGGTCACTATGCCCGTTCTTGTACGGATGGAGGTGACAAGGTAACTTGTAATGCTAGTTACATATGTGTTTCTAGTTCAATATTTCTTGTGGAATCTAATCCATTTTGGATAATTGATTCAGGTGCCACCAACCACATAGCAAGGGACAGACGGTCCTTCGTGGAGTATCATCGGATACCCCAAGGAACGAAGTGGACATATGTAGAAAACAACACACGTGTTGAAGTGAAAGGTGTTGGGACGTGCAAGCTTTTCTTGGATAACGGCCGCACTATCCTACTTCATGATGTTCTCTTCGCTCCGGATATTCGAAGGAATATTATATCTGTGGTCATTTTAATGGGTCTTGGTTATAGTTGGTTCTTTCATTGTTGTAAAGTGGACTTGTCTTGTAATAATTCTTTAATTGGTTCTGGGTATGTTTTCAAAGGATTTGTTGTATTAAATACAATGTATGATTCCTCATTTTATAATGAAAATTTCCTTGTTGCAAATTCATCAAATTATGAGTCAGATGTAATTTGTTGGCATGCAAGGCTTGGTCACATTGGACCAACACGAATGGATAGACTTGCCAAACATGACCTTCTATCCAATGTTTCAAAGGTCAAAATGTCAACTTGCGAACATTGCCTTGTAGGGAAATCTTGTCGCAAGCCGTTTGGAACCAGCACAAGGGCCGAGGTTCCATTACAGCTCATCCATTCGGACATATGTGGTCTGATGAATGTCAAGACAAGACGCGGGAAGTCCTATTTCATCACTTTTATTGATGACTTCACCCGATTCGGTCATATCTATTTGATATCCCACAAAAGTGAAGCATTAACCTGCTTTAAAAACTATATGAGTTTGGTAGAAAATCAATTAGATCGCAAGATTAAGGTCTTGCAAACCGATAGAGGCGGTGAATACCAATCAACAAGTTTTAAGGAACTTTGTGATGAAAAAGGCATAGTTCATCAGGTAACTATTCCTTATACTCCGCAACAAAATGGTGTTGCAGAAAGGAGGAATAGGACTTTAATGGACATGGTCCGTTCAATGATGGCGCAAGCCAACTTGCCAATCACCTTTTGGGGTGATGCATTATTGACGGCCGCTTTCATTTTGAATCGCGTACCCTCGAAATCAGTTAGCTCCACTCCTTATGAGTTGTGTAACCAAAGGTCTCCTGACTTAAGCATATTAAAACCTTGGGGGTGTGCATCCTATGCACATATTTCCTCCCATAAGTATGGCGAACTTGGGCCAAGGGGGAGGAAATGTATCTTTATACGATACGTAGAAAACTCCAAAGGTTATGTTTTCATTGGTCAGGAAGACAATGGAGGACTAATTGAATTTGAGTCGAGGGATGTCACTTTCTTGGAAAACGAGTTTCCAAGACAGGGCGAGATAAGTCAGAACTTATCTCTATTTGAGATTTATGATCAAGAAGGATTACCTCATTCGAGTGGGAGAATTCTTGGTGAAGATGAAAATACGTTTCAACCTTCACCAATGGATGATACGAATGATGCGAATCCTACTCCATAAGGGAATAATGATCCAAGTGGGAGCATTTCTAACGACATTCCAAGTGGGAGTGATATTAGAATTGATCTAAATTCGAGTCAACAAGGACGTGAAGAATCTCAAATACGACGTAGTAGTCGTACAAGGTTAGCTCCTCTAAGATTTGAGGATGAATTCTCACAAACCTTTATGACTTTACTACAAGAAGATGACGAGCCTGCTACTTTCAAACAGGCCGTATCATGCCCTGCAAAAGACAAATGGATAGAAGCGATGAAGGAGGAATTAGAATCCATGAAAGTTAACCAATTCTGGGACTCGGTTGACTTACCCAGAGGACGTAGAGCTATTGGGAACAAATGGGTTCTCAAGATCAAGCATAAGGCTGATGGCTCTATAGACAGATATAAAGCTCGCCTTGTCGCGAAAGGTTTTACGCAACAGGAAGGGATAGACTACGAAGAGACCTTCTCACCTGTTGTTTGGTTTACCTCGATTCGCTTGATTCTGGCTTTGGTAGCTTGCTTAGACCTCGAATTACATCAAATGGATGTAAAGACTGCCTTTCTCAATGGAGAATTGGACGAGGAGATCTATATGGAACAACCAACAGGGTTTGTAAAAGAAGGAAACGAACATAAGGTTTGTAAACTTCGTAAGTCCATATATGGTCTTAAACATTCCTCGAGGCAATGGTATATACGATTTCAAGAAGTTGTCTTATCAAATGGTTTTACCATGCTTGATGAAGATAGCTATGTATATATCAAGAGGATCAAAAGCAAGTATGTTATTATGTCTCTATATGTAGATGACATTTTAATAGCCGGAAATGACAAGGGCTTTGTGATGGATATCAAGGCTTGGCTTTCATCAGTATTTGAGATGAAAGACATGGAAGAAGCCGCATATATCCTTGGAGTTAAGATTTCAAGGAATCGTTCGAAGAAACTTCTTTCTCTTTCACAAGAGACTTATATAAAGAAGGTTCTAGAACGTTATAATATGCAGGACTGTAAGTCCATTGATACTCCAATAAGCAAATGCGATAATTCATGTCTGAAGATGTGTCCTAAGAACCAAAAGGAAAAGGAAATTATGGAAAAAGTTCCATATTCCAGTGCAGTTGGTAGTCTTATGTACGCTATGATGTGTACAAGACCGGACATCTGTTTTTCCGTTGGAATGGTAAGTCGTTACCAATCCAATCCAGGGCAAGCACACTGGAAAGCGTTTAAGAGGATAATGCGGTATCTTAAAGGGACTGTGGACTATGCTTTATGCTATCAAGGAAATGCCTTGAGGCTCGAAGGCTACACTGATGCTGATTGGGCGGGTGATCTCGATGAGCGACGATCAACCTCAGGACATGTTTTTCTACTCGGATCTGGTGCAATATCCTGGAGTAGCAAGAAACAATCCTGCATTGTACTTCAACTATGGAAGCCGAGTTTGTAGCATTTAGCATGGCAGTCTAAGAAGCTGTTTGATTTAGGAAGTTCTTAGACAAGCTAATTGATGCAAGTGACTCGGATGCTGTACCAATATACAGTGACAGTCAAGCATCTATAGCATATGTCAAAGATCCAAAGTTCCATTGTAAGACCAAACACATTGATATCCGCTACAAATTTGCAAAAGACTATGATAAGAACAAGAAGGTAGACATTAGATACATATCTACGCATGAGATGATAGCGGATCCGCTTACGAAGGCGATCCCCAGAGATGTGTTTTACAAACACTTATCTTCTCAAGGATTGCGTAAGAGCTGAGTTGTATCAATGTATATTCCCATGTCTATGAAAGATCAAATTTAATAAAAGAATAAGTTCTTTTTGACATTGCATATGAGTTTCTTGAAAATGTTTGTGTACATTTCTTTTAATCTCAGCTGGTTTTTTTTGTATGTCGGACAGATTAAGGTTGGCTCTCTCACATGAGCAACCGCCTTTATTCTATCAGATGGATAAAATAAAGATGAGACTTGTTTAAAGTCAAAATCATCAGACGGATGATTTAGAGTCATGACTTGAACAAAACGGTCGTATGAAAGATCTGCATCATATGGATGCTTACAAAAGATCTAAGAAGATTTTTTGAAATATTATCTGTCTTATGCGGGATGTGGGTCCAGGAAAGTAATGAGTAGTAAAAGGGACTCAAAGTCAGACATTGTGGTGTCTGATCATCATCCTTACAACATCATTAAGACATACGCTCCCCTGGGAAAGGACTGATGTTGTAATACGTATTCATACTACGTATGCATTTGACCATTGGTTGTTTACTATTATGTGAGACCCAAAGACCACATGGGTCTTAACTAATTACGCTTATGGACTCTAATTGGTTCCTTTAGATTTGACTAGGTGGTTGCTATCTTAACATGTTGCGTATGGACTATGGTCAATTCGGTCTGGCGGGGCATGTTAGAAAAGCGAGTCAAGTCAAAATCGAGAGGATCGCAAGAAGAGGAAGATTAATTTCATATTCACATTTGAACTTTAGAGATTCAAAGCTGGCCAGCCAATTGTAATCCAGATGGGATTCAATTGTTGAATATAAAGTATAAGAAATGTGAAGAAATAATCTAGGGTAAAACATGTGTTACTCTACTCAACTTTGCACCCCCAAAGAGTGTTGTGTATCTCTAACAAGTGCACAACAGCGGACTCTATGCGCATGACGGTCACACTGTCTATTTCTCGGTATGATAAATAGAAGAACTAAAGGAAAAGATGTTTCCTTACAATCCCCTCAAGTGTGAGTGGGAGATGTTGGATATGGACGACATGTATACACCCATGAGGGGATGTATGAGGGTATACGGACCTCAGATGTCGTGTGCATGAAAGCATGTGCGAAGGGAACCTTTTCATTTGTGAAAAGGACCACTCGATAAGTGGAAAAAGTCACTTTATAAGTGCAAAAAGGTACTTGATAAGTGCAGAAGGAAGAGGATAAGGAAATGTGCTAATATAGGCTAATAAGCTTATATATGGTTATTTCCTACAATAACTGCCCCTAAAGCCTATAAATAGGACCCAATGGTAATGCTTTTAAGGCTAATCCTTCATGCCATAAGTTTTACATAAGGCAAACTTTTTCCTCTTCTCCCTTCCATTTAGTTCTTCTTCCAAATAGAGATTTAGACGGTGGAAACTCTGCTTCGATCCTCTGTGACGAAGTAACAACCGTTGTGGCGAATCCGAGGGCAAAGTTCAGAGACTACAGCGCAGCGTACGCTAACGTAAGTTCTCTTTCGATCCTCCATCCTCGCGCGACGAGTTCCTACACGACTCCCCTCCTCCCGAGCTCCGTTCACCCCAAGGACCCACAGCAACCTCCGCCATCTCCATCTCCATTCCGCCACGTCTTCTTCCTCTCTCCACCGCCCAAAGCCCGCGGCCTCCACTGGAAGCCCTCCCACAACATCGCAAGCCGCCCTTCTCTCCATTCAGCCTGCACAAGCCCAGTCGCCGCCTTCCCCCTTCGACCCAACACCAAGCCCAGCATGCTCTCTCCCACACCGCCAACATCCCCCTCGAACCCCAGCTCCATCCTCCCATTTCCATGCCGCGGCAACCTCTGAACACTGCCAAGCCTCCCTCCGATCAGCCCCGCTCTCGACCTCGTCCAGTCCGCACTCAGCCACCACGCCAACCCCTGCACCGCCTCCAAGCAACCCGCAGCGCCCCAACCCACATCTGCCTCCTCCTGCCACTGCCCTTCCGACATTACGCCACCGCCTTCCAACCAACCCAGATCATCCTTCGACCAGCGCCCCATATCCCCTCACCTCCGGCGACCTAACAACCTGCAAACCCTCGCCAATGTCGAAGCCCTTCATTGAAGCCCGCGTCGTCCTTCAACCACCGCTCACCTCCCCTTACCACTGACCCCGAACCCGCCACCAAGCCCGACGCCACACCGTCTCCTCCACCCCGAGCTCCCAGCGACACACGAAACCCACTCCGACTTTCAGCCCTCTCCCACACTCCGCCAACTTCACCCCCGGGCCGCTCCTCAGCCACCTGCGGCCTCCTCTAAAACCACTTCGACCTCCATCATCTCACCGCAGCTCTGCTACTCTGATGCTGCTGCCTTGTTGTCGTCCAACGCCTAGCTCACCTGCAAAACACAAATCCACGCAAAATAAAGGTGAGTGTATATGAGTTATTATATAAGTAAACAGTTACTTCCTATTAAAATGTAAACCATGTACTAGAGAGTGAACAGTACCCTATTTTAATATGTTGTCATGATATCAGTAGGTGTAAATATAGTAATATGGGAACACTGTATTATGATGCCTAACATAGACATTTATATATGAGAATAGATGTATCTGTATACGATAATGTGTTAATCATATAGATATAACTTATTTGTTAGGTAATTTAGTTAGTGTTAACATATTAGTATAGACAGTATTTTTATAAGTTAGACTTTATAATATTTCATTAAGTTTAAACACGATTAGCTTATTATCATAAATCTGATGACGCACATAAATTACATCTCTCACCGTGATCACCTGGACACCCGAAATCGTCATATCAAGCAAGTGTGCATTCTTTCTACGTGTTTTAAAATATTGTCACATTTAATTGTTAAAACAAGAATTGCTAATATTGTTTCATACCATACTGCCTACCATGCTGATAAGTGAACATGCTTGTACACACTTGATTGAATGGATATTGATGGAGTACCTTGATGGTATATATTGATGGAATACCTTGATGGAATACCTTGATGGACATTGATGGAATATCTTGCAAATCTTGAACTCGTGTACTCGTGCATTGATTAGGCTGGCTCGTGTTCTAGCACAACATTTGGGGTGGGGTTAGGGTTGAGTGGCCACTAAGCGTGTGAAAGGGTCTCCCCTCCAAGAGCACCACCCACATGCGGTGGGTAGCGTCAATCACGGTTATACCCCTGTGAGAAGGTGTGATTCACTCACCACGTCTTAGAGGCAAGAACCCTATGCATGTTAGAAAACATTTGCATAGAATTTGAAATAATTGTTGCTACCTTACTCGCACATTAGAATTGTCATATTTATAGTGCTTGCTTAAATTCATCAGACCTGCGCACTACCTTAATGTTGTTGTTGCTATTAAAAGATTGTGTAAATTGATAGCTTCTCTTACCATGCTCATGTACGAATGCCATGCTTACTGCTTCATACACCACAATTGCCATGCTCACTGCTTTGTACACCACACGTTGCTATCCTCATACGTTTCTTACGCTGTCATGCTTTAAATTATTGTAACCATACTATATCATTCATCTTGCCATGAAAATGATTTTGAAAACCTTGTCGAGGGTCAACTTTCTTAACATTCTAAATCTTGCCGAGTGACCCTCGTTGATGTATATTTCCTTGTTTCTATCTTGTGAAATATACATCAGTTTTTAGACAGATTTGCAAAGGAGTATGCCTTGAGACTGAGCAGGTGATCAGGAGTGTCTTGCAGCTGAGATCCCCCGCTGAGGAGCAACGTGCCTTCGCAGCATCGTTGTATTTAATATTCTTTTAAAATTTGTATGGGCCTTAAGACCCTCTTTTCTTTCTTTCATTGTTGTAGCCATTCTGAGACTTTGAGATTGTAATAAAATACTTATCTGTGTAGTTTGAGTTTGCATGCAAGAATCTGCAAGGTTGTTATTACAGAAGATTATTGTGCTTAAACCAAGGAGGAAGGAAAGGAAAAGTACCTCCTTCTTGTTTTAAGCACATGCGGACCCGATCACGTCCTCGCTCCCAAGTATATGGAAAGCGGGGCATGATACAACCCCTTGCCACTAAACGACCAACCTTGTCGTCGGCCGTAAGTCGAAGGGGTCACATCCCTCACAACCAAACGACAACCTCCGTCGTCAACCGTAAGCCGAAGGGACCAACCCCTTGCCACTTAACGACCAACCTTGTCATCGGCCATAAGTCGAAGGGGTCACACCCCTCGCGGCCGAACGACGATCTTCGTCGTCAGCCGCAAGTCGAAGCGTCTACCCCCCTTCAGTCGTAAGTCGAAGGGGTTACCCCCTTCAGCCGTAAGTCAAAGGTGCTACCCCCTCACAACTGAACAACCTTCATACATCGTCAGCCGTAAGCAGATGGGCCAACGCCTCGCCAGCGAATGATACATCCCAGCTGTAAGCCATAAGCCGAGGGGCCAACCCCTTGCCATTGAACGACGCATCTTTGTCGTCAGCTGTAAGCCAAGGGGACACACCCTGAATTACATCCGTCGTTAGTCGTAAGCCAAGGTACCATCCACTCGCCACTGAACGACATCCGTCGTTAGTCGTAAGCCAAGGTACCATCCACTCGCCACTGAATGACATCCGTCGTCAGCCGTAAGCTGATGGGCCAACCCCTTCCAACTGAATGATTCAACTTTATCGTCAGTTATAAGTCGAAGGGATCACGCCCCTCGCAACTGAATAACCTTCGTGGTCAGCCGTAAGCCGAGGGGCCAACCTGTCACAATTGAACGACTCAGCTTTGCCGTTAGTCATAAGCTGAAGGGGCCATGTCCCTCGCAACTGAACAACCTTCGTCGTCAGCCGTAAGCCGATGAGCCAACCCGTCACAACTGAACGACTCAACTTTGTCGTGGTCATAAGCCGAAGGGGCCATGCCCCTCACAACCGAACGACCTTCGTCGTCCGTCATAAGCTGGGGGACCACCCCTCTCAACTAAATGACTCAACTTTGTTGTCGGTCATATGCCGAAGGGGCCATGCCCTTCACAACCGAATGACCTTCATCAGCCGTAAGCCGAGGGGCTAACCCCTCGCAATTGCACGACTCAACTTTGTCGTCGATCATAGGCCGAAGGGGCCATGCCCCTTGCAACCGAATGACCTTCGTCGTCAGCCATAAGCTAAGAACCTCTCACAACTGAACGACTCAACATCGTCGTCGATCGTAAGCCGAAGGGGCCACGCACCTCGCAACTGAACGACCTTCGTCATCAACCGTAAGCCGAAGGGCCAACCCCTCGCCACTGAATGACACATCTTCATCATTGACTGTAAGCTGAGGGGGTACATCCCTCGCCACTGAACGACATCCCTCGCCACCGAACGACATCCCTCATCAACCATAAGCCGATGGGACACACCCTCTCCATTGAATGACATCTGTCGTCAACTGTAAGTCGAGGGCCAACCCCTCGCCACTAAACGACATCCATCGTCAGCCATAAGTCGAAGGGGCCACGCCCCTCGTAACCACACGACCTTCGTCGTCAGCCATAAGCCAAGGGGCCAACCCCTCGCTACTGAACGACATATTTTTGTCGTCAGTTGTAAGCTGAGTGGACACACCCTTGCCACTAAACGACATCCGTCGTCAGCCATAAGCCGAAGGGACCAACCTCTTGCCACTGAACGACCAACCTTATCATTGGTCATAAGTCGAAGGGGTTACACCCCCGCGACCGAACGGAGATCTTCGTTGTCATCCATAAGTCGAAGGGGCTACCCCCTCGCAACTGAATGACCTTCTTACATCGTCAGTCATAAGTAGAGGGGCCAACCCCTCACCATTGAACGACATATCCATATTGTCAGCCATAAGCCAAGGGTCCAAACCCTCGCCACTGAACGACAAATCTTCGTCGTCAGCTGTAAGCCGAGGAAACACACCCTCGCCACTAAACGACATCCGTCGTCAGCCGTAAGCTGAGGGGCCAACCCCTTACCACTGAACGACATCCGTTGTCAGCCATAAGCTGAAGGGACCAACCTCTCACCTCTGAATGACCAACCTTGTCGTCGGCCATAAGTCGAAGGGGTCACACTCCTCGTGACCGAATGGCGATATTCGTCGTCAGCCGTAAGTCGAAGGGGCTATCCCCTCGCAACTGAACGACCTTCTTACATCGTCAGCCGTAAGCCAAGGGGGCCAACCCCTCGCCATTGAACGACACATACATGTCGTTAGCCATAAGTCGAGGGGCCAACCCCTCTCCACTGAACGACAAATCTTTGTCTTCAACTATAAACCGAGGGAACACACCCTCGCCACTGAACGACATCTGTCGTCAGCCGTAAGCCGATGGGCCAACCCGTCGCCACTGAACGACATCCGTCGTCAGTCGAAAGCCGAGGGGACAACCCCTCGCAACTGAACGCCTAAACTTTGTCGTCAGTCATAAGCCAAAGGGGTCATACTGCTCGCAACCAAACGACCTTTGTCGTCAGCCGTAAGCAGATGGACCAACCCTCGCAACTTAACGAATCAACATCGTCGTCAGCCGTAAGTCGAAGGGGCCATGTCCCTCGCAACCGAACGACATCTGTCATCGATCGCAAGTTGAAGAGGCCACCCCCTCGCTACTCGACAAATGGCAATACGAATGCAATTTTATCCCTCGCGAGAAAAGCAATCACCGCAATCGGGGCCAACTACGCAAATGCAGACCGATCTGCTAACATAGCTCGACATAAACTGTAAGTCGAGTGGACACATCCCTCAGCTACCAGCTAAAAGTTGTGAGGGTAATTTCCTTGAAAACCAACCCGACTGATCGACCAAAGTTCATTCTCTCTCTTGATTAGCACAAGGCCCGACCTCAACCTTCACGAGCGGTTGAACTCATGCAATGGGGGCAATTGTTAAATACATGGGCCCAGCCTATTAAGAAAGTAGATAAACTCTAATTACGCTAAGAAGGCCCACAACGCATAGCGCTTGGGTTGAATGAATCAACTCGCACCTCTCTCATGACCCATTACTCTCGGGTTGAATGAGTCAATACCCACCTCCCTCATGAAGAGCCTTGAATGGTGGATGGTTACACTCCACGATGGACCAATTCAATAGCCATTAAAGGAGCAATAATGGGCTAAATTCAGTGAGGAAGTTATGGATGGGAGGCCACTTAATGAGGAAGGGGGGAACAAGTCAAAAGGAGAGATATAAAAAATCCCAAAGGACAAGGGAAAAGGGGGCCAGATCTAAAACCAAGGCAAATACCATACAATAATTAAAACCAAGGCAAGTACCATACATAATGGGCTCTCATATCCTTCTTTAATTTATTCCCTTTCATCTTGCTCTATATGTGTCATCCAATGGAAACTAACTTGAGCGTCAGAGGGGAATCGGTCGGGCCCCAACCCCGATCCTCTAACGATCGTCTTATGATGCAGGAAAATGGAGATACCACGAATCTAGGTCAACATCTATCTGTAGAGTCCAATCCTAGCCCACCTTGACCCGGAGACGCTTGATCACGGGTCCCACTTCCACCGCTAACAAGGCTCCATCCCAACGAAGGAACCATCTACAGCCCAAATATCGTTATCGCCAATTTTGGTATTAACTATATATATATATATATATATATATATATATATATATATAACATTTGATGACTGTTTTTAAATTCTAGGGCTGACTAGGACAAGTGACCGCCCGCCCGTTTGGCACACAAATCGGAACATGGATACTATGATTAAAATTTATAACCGCAAGCGAACGGTGTCACGTTGTGGCTTGGGGGTCGAACACAGGAAGGTGTGTGTTGTGCTTGTGAGCAATTGGGATCCTGATCACCCGATGGGTGAGCTAGATTAATCGCTTGATGGGTTGTCACAATAGAAAATTAATGCAAAAGGGTGTAAGATATTAAAAAAGGCAACCTAGGACCTTGGCTTCCGCCCTATCATGAGTTCTCACTATTACAACCGATGGATATGAATGTGATCGGATTCTAGGATTTAGCGGTGAGACGTTGCCTCTAAAAGTGGTATCAAGCATCCCATGGGCCCGATATTCCGGTCGATGCCCAGGATGATACGCTAGGTCTACCCGGGATCAGACTGTGGGCATTTCCATGTCCAGCACCGGCCGACTCCGGGAGCACTAAGCTCGCAATGATTGCTTCCGAAATTTCATCCAAGCCATTCACACGTGCGAGGAATCAATGTCTACGCTAGGGGTGTGAGCTGTGGCTAGGGGATCAAACTCCCGTTTTATTTCCACTTGGACCGACGGTCAAAGGCGGTCTTTCTCCTGCCAGAGACAATAAAACACCCTGTGTAACCATCTAAATCCCTATATCATATCGAATCCCTAATCCTATGGTCGTTCTAGGGAGAACCCACGAAGGGGCTTCCACCAATGTCCCAGATTTGGAAATTACTCACTAATCATGGCATTACATGCAACAAAACAAATTTCAGCCATTGAAATGAAAATCAAGCAATAGATAACTAGAGCAAACAGTATTATAAACGCAATATCAAAGTATTAGAAAGACCAAAGAACTTACAAAACGAGTTTAATTGAAAACAGCCAAAAACCCCTAAAAATAGCTTAAGAAAAAGGGGATTATGTTTTCTGGGAAACCTAGGGCTATTTATACATTCTGGCAAGATGCCAGGGAATGTTCCCACTAGAAGAAAAAAATAAACGCTCACCTAATTGGTTGAAACATCAACCGATCGGGTGAAGCAGCGGTTGGACTTGGTCTTCTGCTTCTGAAAATCCTCAACTGATCGTTGAACCGATCGGATGAGCCGTTGGGTTCTTGAGCTGGGGAAGCCTCTGCTACAGGTGACCTGATCAGGTGGAGTTGGCACACAAAAACAGAGAGTTCTGTCACGACCACCCGATTACTGAACCGATCGGGTGGTTTGCTCCTTCCTTGATTCTTCCTCGGGTCTGATACGTCTGCATGAACCGATCAGGTGGATCTGTCCACCTGATCGATTGGGAGCTGATACATGATTTGTCCTTGAAGATTGGCTCCCAGGTCTCGTGCGACACCTCCCATTGCTCCGGGACTCGTGATGTTAGCGTTGTATGTCCCCTGCGCCATCAATATCCTGCAAAAGCACAAAAACACAACGAAAGTGAAAAGGAACTAAAAAGCACAAAAAGACGGACTCAAAATAACGAAAAATGACGGGAAATCACGGAGAAGACGTGTGTGAATATATAAAAATATAAACGCACGTTAAAATCCCACCAAGGTGAACTCTTCCTCGTCCTCGAGGAAGACGAGTGAGAATAGGAGCTCGAAGGGAAAAATAGAAAGAAAGAAACAGAAAAAGAAAAAGGACATCCTAGATTACCCGTCAGAGCCAACGAAAACTAACACACCACTCTAAGTAAGCATGCGATAAGCATCGCACTAGACCCAGGAATATGAGTCCCTATGAGTGTCATGGATCCATGCGGTGAAGCGCAAGTGAGTGAGGTCGTGAGCTAGCAGACGGTGAAACTATCTAAGTTGTGCAATAACACTTCATATGCACATACCCATGGAATGACCCAAATATCGACTCAATTTGAATTAGCGGTGAATAATATCTCAAGCATACATGAGAATAGAGCAGAATAGAAACATATCATGTGTCAGGGACTCTACCGCTAAAAACTAGGGAATCACCGCACGATTGCCTTGATGATCGCTAGAAAGCTCCTATGCCAAGTGTGTTCGAAAACGAAGGGGGTTGAATAGGTGTGGAGTAGAGCACTCGGTGCAAATTCTCGCCTTCCCTTTATTCACGGCGGATAGGAGTCATATTCACAACAAGAATTCTTCTGGGTTTTGGATATTTGTATATTTTTTAGATTTTGGCTATACATGTTCTTTCTTTTCTCTCTTTTTTCTCTTTTTTTGGATTTTTGGATTTTGGCAAAATTGTGTACTCTCCCAAGTGGAAGAACAGTACACAACGAGGAGATTTGCACCAAGTAAAACAAAAAAGAATTAGAATTCTAAATACTTGGGCAAAAGGAAAAATTTTCACGGATCAGAGCATAAGCAAAATGGGTTATCCTAGTCCTATTAATAGAGTCACGACACATGCGAATTGAAGCGTAAATATATAAATAATTCATGCATAAAGAAGCAGACAGTGGAGGCAAAATACCGCATATTCGAAATTGAAGCATGATAGTCTAGGGGTCATCCAAGGACAGGAATATAAAACAAAATCACAACGTAGAAGCACACCAACTAGCTAGTCACAACACCCAACTCACACATAAGCAAAGTGAACCCACGGAGCTTAAAATGCAGGACTCGGCTTCCTAGGGTTAGTGAGAATGATTATCGTAGCTAAGCTAAGTGTGTGTGGTTCCGTGGCAGTTTATCATGTAGGGTCATCTCAAGGAGAGGGAGAATAAAATGATGGAAAGAAAGAAAAAACACGACGAAAAACGACTCAAAACGGTGAAAAAGACACGACTTGACGCACATAGTGCGACTCCCATAAGCTGAACGTTGTATTGCCCTCAATGCAATAGGAGTAAATGCGGGAGGGCAACGAAAGATGGGAGGGAAGTACGCATAGACAAATAAACGGAAAAACATGAAAATCACACACAAAAAGAGACATAGAAAAATAAGGAAAATAAATACCGAAATGAACTATAAAAAAGACATACTCACAGACGCACAAAACAAACCCACCACAAACAAGTGACACGACAACAATCATAGAAAATAGATTGCCCCCAAGCTGATCTCAATAGTGCTAGAAAAAAGATATGATTAAGATGATGCAGAACAAATGGCTAGGGGGAAAATCAGAAGAAAAAAAGGAAAACAATGTGCAGGAGCGACAGGCTCCTCATCCGCCTCGGAAGAGAGCGGCACAGCCAAGGAAACAGAAAAATCATGAAAAACAAATAAAAAGATGGATCTCTCGCTGTCGAGAGGATTCGTGTTTATTGAAAGCATAAAATTTTACGCTATTGCTACTCTACTGGATCGATATCACCTATAGCAAAAGGCGGATCCACTATCTTTGTCGGTATATGCAACTTCTCTAACTGCTCCTTACGTGGCTCCGCCAGGTGCGTGTGTCCATGAACACCTACGAACTCTAGCAATGCATCCTCCAGCATTCGCACAAGGACTCCACCTATACCCTGCAGAGAATAAGATGCATCAGTTCGCTGCAAAAATTTCACCCTCATAATAAAAGTATTCCAAAGAGGATCTTCTATAGAAATATATGAAGTAAATAGTGGTGGATGATACATCCCTGGATATAATTCAATATCATCATACGCTGTGATAGCTATCTCAGTGGTGTCCTCTCTCAGCTGCTCATGTAAATCTGGATCATAGATGTGGACTTCCTCGACAGGTTCGTTTAGATATGACATGTCCAAGCATACCTCTAATACATAATCATACGTGTGCTGCAAAAGGTACGACGTGTCAAAAATATCTAAATCAAAATAAATATCAGATGGAATACATGATTCAGAAATGGAATGGGTAGAAATATCTCCATGGGTGGGAGCAGTAAGCTCTGTGGGATAGTCCTTGGCGTCAGTGGAAGGATGAGATGGATGCGGAAGCTCTAATGGAGGAGGGTAGTGCTCGGGATCCTCATGAATGGCTGTGTCCTCGTCTCGATGCACGACCTCCTCGTCGATAAGCTCTGGCTCCGTGTGTAAGGCCTCCTCATCAACTATCAATGTAGGCTCTCTCTGGAATGGTAATGTTGGCTGCTCATGTATGTCAACTTGTGGGGATGTATCATGTGGAGGAGAATGACCGTAAGCAATCCAAAAATGTAGTCTATCCCATTGAAGATTGACATGGACATCTTCCTCAATTGTTCCTGCAGCCGAAACATGGTTCATAACAAAATCTGCAAATCGTAGCTCAAATGCATCGCCTGCTGTAACGCTAACTGAACCGGTGAACCTCACTGACTCCAAGAGGCCCTCCAATAAGTTCTGAAATGTGTCTTACTCTGGCGGCGCATATGACTCAATTTCTGCTTCCTCACCTGCCTCTTCTTCCATCCACTCTTCATTTGCAATAGCTGTATCGTAGGATGTGAGATCGACGATGGCACATTCTGGCTCTGGTAACATGACATGCGATGATTCTTGCCCATAAGATGAAGAAGCAGAACTGATATCTTTGGAAATCATTACAGCCTTAAGCATGAGCGCATTGGTTTCAAGGTCTCTTTTCACCGATTCCAATAGAAAATCACCCCTTTCAAACTTGGCTTGCATTTCAATCTGATGTGCAAGCATCTCATCAAGAAGGTGATCTCCCGCCTGAGCGTTCTGGTCAAAATCTGTGGTCCACGTGGAAGCATGCATCCCATCCAAAAGGTATTCTTCCGTCTGAGCACTCTGATCAAAATAGTATTGTCCCATCTGAGCACTCTGATCAAAATAGTATTCTCCCATCTGAGCACTCTGATCAAAATCTGTGGTCCATATAGTATAATCCATAATACCTGATCAACAAAGATACATACCTGGAGAAAAATATTAGTGGCACAAAAGAACATAGAAATGATATTAATTGTGGCGAGGGTGAAAATTCCCCGGTAATAGTCTACCAACTCTCTACAACGAATA
Source organism: Scilla litardierei (assembly GCA_030789695.1). NCBI lineage: Eukaryota > Viridiplantae > Streptophyta > Magnoliopsida > Asparagales > Asparagaceae > Scilla > Scilla litardierei. The sequence continues at coordinate 179,327,044 of CM061138.1, forward strand.
TGTACAATATGTACATGCAAAATTATAAGGGGTGAAGAATGTGAAAATAATCGCTGGGTAAGGATGTGAGCTAGTCTCAGGGATAACAGGGTCCTAAATGTAACAAGCACGTTGCCTCCTAGGCAACGGCGCCATAAAGCTTGACCGCCCGTGGGTTTGGTACTCAAATCGGAACGAAGATACTAGGATTAAAATTTGTAACCACAAGCGCACGGTGTCGAGGTGTGGCTTGGGGGGTCGAACACAGGGAGGCGTATGTTGTGCTTATGAGCAATTGGGATCCTGATCACCCGGTGGGTGAGCTAGCTTAATCGCTTGATGGGTTGTCACAATAGAAAATTAATGCAAAAGGGTGTAAGATATAAGAAATGCAACCTATGACCTTAGCTTTTGCCCTATCATGAGTTCTCACTATTACGACTGACGGATAGGAATGTGATCGGATTCTAGAGTTTAGCGGTGAGACGTTGCCTCTAAAAGTGGTACCAAGCGTCCCATGGGCCCGATATTCTGGCCGATGCCCAGGATGATACGCTAGGTCTACCCGGGTTCGGACGGTGGGCATTCCCATGTATAGCACCGGTCGACTCCGGGAGCACTAAGCAACGATTGCTCCCTACATTTCATCCAAGCCATTCCCACACGCGAGGAATCTATGTCTACGCTAGGGGTGTGAGCTGTGGCTAGGGGATCAAACTCCGTTTTATTTCCCCTTGGCCCGACGGTCAAAGGCAGTCTTTCTCCCGTCAGAGACAATAAAACACCCTGCGTAACCATCTAAATCCCTATATCCTATCGAATCCCTAATCATATAGTCGTTCTAGGGAGAACCCACGAAGGGGCTTCCACCAATGTCCCAGATTTGAAAACTACTCACTAATCATGGCATTACATGCAACAAAAAAAATTTCAGCTATTGAAATGAAAATCAATTAATAGATAACTAGAGCAAACGGTATTATAAATGCAATATCAAAGTATTAGAAAGATCAAAGAACTTACAAAACGATTTTAATTGAAAGCAGCCAAAAACCCCTAAAAATAGCTTAAGAAAATGGGGATTGCGTTTTCTGGGAAACCCAGTGCTATTTATACATTCTGGCAAGATGCCAGGGAATATTCCCACTAGAAGATAAAAATAAACGCTCACCTGATCGGTTGAAACATCAACCGATCGGGTGAAGCAGCGGTTGGACTTGGTCTTCAGCTTCTGAAAATCCTCAACCGATCGCTGAACCGATCGAATGAGCCGTTGGGTTCTTGAGCTGGGGAAGCCTCTGCTACAAGTGACACGATCGGTTGTGGAGTTGGCACACAAAAACAGAAAGTTCTGTCGCGACCACCCGATCACTGAACCGATCAGGTGGGTTGCTCCTTCCTTGATTGTTCCTTGGGTCTGATACGTCTGCACGAACCGATTGGGTGGATCTGTCCACCCGATCGGTTGGGAGCTGATACATGATTTGTCCTTGAAGATTGGCTCCCAGGGCCTCGTGCGACACCTCCCGTTGCTCCGGGGACTTGTGATGTTAGCGTTGTATGTCCCCTGTGCCATCAATATCCTGCAAAAGCACAAAAACACAACGAACGTGAAAAGGAACTAAAAATCACAAAAAGACGGACTCAAAATAACGAAAAACGATGGGAAATCATGGAGAAGACGTGCGTGAATATATAAAATATAGACGCACGTCAACAAGCTGACTAGGATAAAAGGATTGATAGAAGAACAACTGAGATTTAATCTTAAGGAATGAATAGTTGAGATGAGATTTTGTTGAAAGTTTTGGAGGAAAAAACATTTCTTGGGAAAAGAAAGTTTATGGGGAAATGAAAATTTTTGGGGAATGAAAGTTTTAGGGGAATAGCAGAGTGCAATTAAGGCATTTGGGGGAAAACATTAACTTGCACTTAATGCTGCAGATTAAATGCTGTGCAGATTGAATGATCTCTCCCTTAACACGGGGCCCGCCGTCTCTTCGACGCATGAGGCAACAAGATGAGAATAATTGCACGTGCCGAAGGCACCCGCTTTAACGCTAATTTGTTGTAACGGCCTGTATTTTTAGATGTGCTCTAGTTCGTGGGTACCGGTATTTTCCTTCAGTCTTCTGGTTGACTTTTCGTCCGTACGTTTCTTGTCACGTATGCGCGACTCTGTTTTTACCGTATCGTCATTAATTAACCATCACGTTTAACTAAAACCTTTAATTTAATTATTTACTAATTAGATTACTGATTGTACTAATCATTTTTGTTATTTTAATAATTACTGTAAACACTTAATTAATCTTAATCATTCACGTGGAGATTTTTGTGATAGGGAGTGAACCCAATTCATAGCCGGATAGGTTTCCTCTTAAGTCAACACAATCATTAAATTAGTCCTAATCACTAACCTACACACATTTAAATTATCCCCTACTCTTTCTTGAATGATGAAAACGTTCCCTGCTCTTCTTTGAATAATAAGAGAGGAAGTGAAGCACGTTTTTTAGCCAGAATGCATCCTCTTGTTTAAGTCAACAAACACCATTTAAAACCATCATAATCCCACACCTAAACTGATTAAATTGTTCCCTGCCAAAGTCCTCAAGGCAAGCTAAGCTACGTCTTTTATCGTTATAATCGTCTGCAAACCCTCCTCATTCTCTGCAAATTCTTCCATCAGACAAACCCATCTCCCTGCAAACGAATCACCATATGCAAATCCTCCAGCCAACATCCAACTCTGTTCATCATACTCCCAAATCAATTCACCAAGGCCAACAAGTTTTCAGCCTACTTTCAACCAAAAATCATTCCCAAAAACCAAATTCATCAAAGCTCAAACTCAAAAATCAGCCCCTCCAACAAACACCAAATCCAAACCCCAAAAATAATTCTAGATTCAAAAATCAAACCAGATCTGAATCAATTTCAGATTCAAATCAAGCATCAACCATAAACAAACATCCAAATTAGAGAAACCCAATCTTTTTCCCTTCTTCTTCTTCCTCTTTCCCTAGGCCGACTTCCTCCTCCTCCACCTTCACCCTCAGTTGCCCGCCGCCCAGAGCTGTGCGCCGTGGCCAGAAGCGCCGGACCGCCACAGCCGTCGGATCCCCCTTCAGCCGTCATCCGACCGCAGCCGCCGGATCCCCCTTCAGCCGTCGTCCGACCGCCAGTTCCTCCGGTGCGAAGGTAAGACTCCCCTACCCTTTTTCTTGTGCGCGAAACCTCCCTTTCATTTGATCGTTGCTGTAAGTTGTTTTGAAAATAATAATAATAATAATAAAGCAAGCAAGAACAGAAGATGAGAAGAGAAAAAGAGACAGAGTGACTGAGAGAAAGAAAGAATGGCAGAGTGTTTTTGGGATGGCCTTATTAAGTATTAAAAGGAAATAGATATTAATATTTGATAGTAATATCTTAAACATGTTGAATAAATAAATAGGGTGACACCCTAGCCTATTAAATAATAGAAGAGAGTAGGTAGGGGTAGTCTTCATATTTGGAAACCAACAGGAGCACACAGCATCTTGTATTCATTCTGAGAAACTGTTTCATAAAATGATATGGAGAAGCTATCCTCTTAGACAGTGAATGGATGTTAGTTATTTACTACTAAGGTATTGTCTTGATACTGTATGGCATCTGAGCATAATGTATTTTATACATAAGTTATAGCTTTCCTCATACATATTCTGTCTAATATCTGAGATAATAAATGTTAAAGAATCTAATTTTAAGGTTGTTAGTATAAAAGTTAAACTTGTTAGAATTAACGTTTTAGTGTTAAAATGATTATTAACTGTTAAATAATGTTAGGATAACATTAGAGATTAAAATATGGCTTACCATGTTAATATAAGACTGATATAATACAATATAGACATCATCCTAGCCAAAGAACCAAGTAAAATTAAACAAACCCATTGTAGAGATTATAACGATAATATGTTTATTCACGAAAAATCTAATTCTATGAATTATTTAATCAAAACAGAAAACCGGAAGTACCGATACGTAGTACCCATCGAGGCGAACCCAACGGCACCAAAATCACCGAAATCAGGCAAGTATTTATTGTATTTGAATTTGAGACAACTGTTAAAAACTAACACAATCATCATTTTAATACGTTCATATTTTATCTGATGTAGCTGACTAAAAGCGGACTTTTCATGTTAATAGTCCATTGATAAAAGAACAACTTTCTCTGCATATTTTTAATTGAACCAAAATGGGACAGAGGGTATGATACAACCCTCGAAATATAATGAGAACCCATCGATTACAGATGGAAAGGAAAATAGTCCTTAGTAGTAGGGTTCGTAGATGTAGCTTGACCACCTTATGGCTCCCTCCATAACCACACCAATGGAGGCAAGTAAGAAGGCGTCACGGTAAATCCCCGATGATAGGGTGCATCAAGTACATACTACCAACCCGGCACGATAAATGAAATATTCAATAAACATACAACTGCTTTTCTTTTGAACTACAAAATTTAAATATGCTAATACTTTCCTTTCTGCACATATTATTTATAATTGCGTACTAACACCTTTTTGTCCCTTTGCAAGCTGTTCTTAATTCTTTTACGTTAAATACTTTGTCGAGGTTCTCGCTGACATATATTTGATGTGTTTGTGAAATATATGTAAGGTTCAGAGACTGAATACTTTGTAAACCCCGCTTTTGAGGATCCTACCTTAGAGGAGGACCCCGTTGATTAGAGTTACGAGGACGCTGAGGTCCTCCCTGCTGAAAACTAGAACTTTGTTGCAGTCTTTAACTATTCAGTTGTTTTTGCTATTTTCAGGTGTGTTGGCTTTTAGTAGATTGTACGGCCATGCTAGGCCTAATGTCACTTTGTGTACTTTGCTTTTAAAAAATGCTAGAATAAATTTGTAATAAATATTTGTGCTGTTTCTGAAAAATTCACGTGCAAGGACCTGCTTACTAAATAACGTTTATTGTGCTTAAGTCGAGGAAGGAAGAAAAAAGGTACTCTTTCCTTGCTTTAAGCGCAAGCGGACCCGCTCAAGTTCTCGCTCCCGTACATGGGAAGAGGGGCGTGACAGGTTTTAGTGGTGGCCCATGCAGGTCTTCTCCTTCTTTTGTACTCAGCGAGACACTTCAGAAACAGTATAGATATTATTACTAACCAGCTCGTTTAAATAAACTTGTACACAAATGTTTACATTTTCTGTTTACAGCATGGCAGGAAGGCATAACACTCACAATGGGAATGGAGTCAATGGGAACAGTAATCCCGACTTCAATGAACTCCTAGGTGTTATGAGAGGCATGCTGGAGATCCAGCAGCAGCTGATTCAACAATGACAACAAGCTGCGCCACCTGCACCACCGCCTCCTCCTCTAGCTACACCCGGAGCCAAGCAATTTCGGGAGCTGAACCCGAAGAGCTTCTCGGAAATAGAAGGGTCGATATCAGCTAAAGAATGGGCCAGGAGTACGGAAGACGATCTGAGTCTTTACCGTATTGATCAAGCTGGATGGGTTGAAGTCGCCAAGAAGCAACTGACGGGCAATGCACGAAACTGGTGGGACAGGGAAGAAGCCCGTCTAGTTAAGCCCATCAACTGGGCCATGTTTCAAGAGCGTTTCAACGCTCAATATTTTCCTCGAGCAGCTAAGAGGGAACTGCATCAACGCTTTGTCAATCTGAAGCAAGGAAATCGGACAGTTGATGAATACGAGGTGGAATTCTCTATGCTCAGTCGATTTTCTCCACACCTGGTGGAGGATCCCGAAGACTGCACGAATCAATTTCTCCAGGGGCTGGACCTGGATATTCAGGGTTCGATGTCTTCGACAAACCCAACCACACTTCAGGGAGTGTTGGACGCTGCCAGGGATTTTAAGCGTGTTCAGAAGCGTAAGAAGGCGCTTCAGATCGGAGGAAGCAGACATCCACCGGAGCCACCCAGGGGCTATCTCAGGCCTACTCAGACTGTTCAATTCAAAAGGCCTGCTGCTCCTATCAATAACCGACCTCAGATGGTATGTTTTCACCGCAAGTGAACTGGACATCTCAAGAAGGACTGCAGAGAGCTGCTAAACCAATGCCTGATATGCGGATCATCCGCACATGCCGCCAGGGACTGCCTTCGCCGCACCAATAATCCGATGACCGCTGGACCTTCTGGACTTGTTCAGCATGGAGCTCCTGTACCGAATCAACGTGGACCACCTCTGGCTCCACAGCAGAAAGCTTATGATCAGGCAAAGCAGAACCCGCCGAGGCGACAGGCATTTACCATGATGGCCGCTGAGGCCAAAACTGATGAACAAGTGTCTCAGGTATTACCTAAACTATTCTTTTTATAAGATTATGGTATGTTTATATATGTGTGTTTGATTTATTTCCCTTAGCTAATGTGTTTCCCTACATTCTAGGTGTTATCTTAGTAGCCTCTCATCCGGCTCTATCCCTATTTGATTCTGGAGCCTCTTACTGCTTCATATCCCGAGGATTTGTAGAGAAACATTCTATTCGTATTGACCCTCTACCAAATTGCTGGAACATCACTACTATGAGTGGAGTAGTAAAAACTTCTAGTGGCTGTCGATCTTGCCCTATAGTGATCTGTGGACACGAGTTGTTTGCAGATTTTATGATAGTCGACATGCCAAACTTCGATGCAATATTCGGCATGAAATGGTTAGGAAATTTCTATGCTACCATCGATTGTCACAAGAAGAAAGTAGTGTTCGAAATCCCTGACCATTCGATGTTTGAATTCGCAAGCAGAGACCGTTCACTTGGACCTATCAAGTTTCGAGCCAAGCCGAACGAAATGATCATTGCATCAATGTTAGTCAAACCCGAGAAGCCTAGAGTGGTTCGAGATTTTGAGGATGTGTTCCCTGAAGATATTTTAGGATTACCACCTGATCGAGCTTTGGAATTCACCATCGACCTTCTGCCAAACACTCAACCAATTTCGAAGGCACCTTATCGTATGGCTCCTGTTGAACTGGAAGAACTTCGAAAACAACTCGACGACCTATTGTAGAAAGGATTGATACATCCCAGTGTATCTCCTCGGGGCGCACCAGTTCTTTTGGTCAAGAAGAAGGATGGATCAAGAAGGATGTGTGTGGATTATCGAGAACTGAACAAGGTAACCATAAAGAACAAGTACCTGCTTCCATGCATTGATGACATCTTCGATCAACTCTGCAGATCGCGAGTATTCTCGAAACTGGATCTCCGAAGTGTTTATCATAAAGTGAAGGTTAGAAGTGAAGATATCCCGAAGACAGCATTCCGGACCAAGTATGGGCACTATGAATTCGTAGTCATGCCATTCAGTGTGACTAATGCCCCGGCAGTATTCAAGAATCTTATGAACTTGATCTTCTATGAGTACTTGGATAAGTTCGTGGTGATCTTCATCGACGACATCTTGGTTTACTCAAAGAATGAAGAAGAGCATGCCAAGCATCTACAGATTGTATTGCAGACTTTGCGACATCATCGGTTATACACCAAGTACAGCAAGTGTGAATTTTGGCTAGATCGAATTGCATTCCTCAGGGATATGGTATCGGGCGACGGTATCTCTGTCGACCCAAAGAAATTTACCTCAGTCAAGAATTGGCCGACTCCTCGATCAGCATTAGATATCAGGAGTTTCCTAGGATTGTCGGGTTATTACCGTCGATTCATCAAGGACTTTTCCTCGATCAGCATCAGATATCAGGAGTTTCCTAGGATTGGCGGGTTATTACCGTCGATTCATCAAGGACTTTTCAAAAATTGCTGAGCATATGACTCGTCTGACGAGAAAGGATATCAAGTTCATCTGGTCCGAGGCATGTGATAAAGCATTTGAAGAATTGAAAGCGAAGTTGACAACTGCACCAGTTCTGGCTATACCAGACAGGACTGGAGAATTTGAAGTGTATTGTGACGCATCTGGCAAGGGTCTCGGATGTGTACTACATCAAATAGTCATGTTGTAGCGTATGCTTCCCGACAACTGAAGACTCATGAGAAGAATTATCCAACTCATGATCTGGAGTTAGCTGGAGTTATATTTGCTTTAAATATTTGGAGACATTTTCTATTGGGCGAGCAAGTCAAGATCTTCACCGACCACAAAAGTTTGAAGTACATCTTCACCCAGAAGGAGCTTAATATGTGACAATGAAGATGGTTAGAGCTTATGGCTGATTATGATATTGATCTTCAATATCGTCCGGGAAAAGTGAATGTCGTACCAGATGCATTAAGCTGATTACCAGCGATTATGACTCTCACAGCTCAATGGAGACTTCAACAAGCAATGAGAGAGTTGGAAATTGAAGTTATTTTGCCCAGGACTTCGACAACATGGATGAATATGCAAATCCAGTCTACAATCATGGATCGGATTAAAGCTGCTCAGTCTGGAGATGCAAAATTATAGAAGATCAAGGCGCAAGTGGAATCAGGTCTTCGAACGGATTTTCTTATCCACAAAGACGGATCTTTGAGATATGGCAGCAGAATCTGTGTACCTTCAGGCGATATCCGAGAAGAACTCATGAAAGAAGCACATAGCTCTCCATACTCTATCCATCCTGGTGGAACTAAGATGTACAAGGATCTTCGTCTGAATTTTTGGTGGCATGGAATGAAGAGGAGCATAGCTCACAGTGTAGCTAAGTGCCTTGTGTGTCAGCAGGTGAAGGCTGAACATCATCGCACTGCTGGATTGCTTCAACCTCTGCCTATTCCGGAATGGAAGTGGCAGCACATCACTATGGATTTCGTGACTGTACTACCTCGGAGTACTAAGCAGAATGATGCGATTTGGGTGATCGTTGACTGATTAACCAAATCATCACATTTCATACCTTTCTGAGTGGGACAATCTACGGAAATACTTGCTAAGAAGTATATGGAGGTAATAATTTATCATATACCTTTAAAAACTTCTTTCTAGTATACATTGTGATGTAATCGATAATCATGCAGGAGATTGTTCGACGGCATGGAGTTCCGGCGAGCATTGTCTCTGATCGGGACACCAGATTCACATCTCAATTTTGGAAGAGTCTGTAATCCAATTTGGGTCCCAGTCTTAGTTTTAGCACTGCGTATCACCCGCAGACAGATGGCCAATCAGAGCGTACCATCCAGATTTTGGAGGACATGTTACGAGCTTGTATGCTGGATTTCAAAGGCTCGTGGGAAGATCATCTTCACCTGGTAGAGTTTGCCTATAACAATAGCTACCAAGCCAACATTGGCATGGCCCCATTTGTTGCACTTTATGGGAGAAAATGTCATTCCCCATTGAGTTGGGATGACATTGGCGATCGAGAAGTTTTGGGTCCAGAAATGATCGTAGAAGCCGTTGACGTAGTACGAACCATCAGAGACAAACTTCGCATTGCGCAAGATCGATACAAGCATTGGGCTGACGCGAAGCGTCGTCATCTAGAGTTTCAACCTGGAGATCATGTATTCCTGAAGATATCTCCTAATCGGGGATTGATAAGATTTGGAAGAAGAGGAAAGCTCAGTCCGAGATTCATTGGACCCTTCGATGTATTGGAACGAGTTGGAGAAGTAGCCTATCGTCTGGCGTTACCATCTTCACTGGAGGGATTGCATGATGTGTTTCATGTCTCCAAGCTACGTCGTTATATCAGTGATCCTACGCATGTGGTAGATCACTCAGAGATCACCGTGCGACCAGATCTTACATATGAGCAGCAGCCAGTACAGATTCTGGATCGACGTCAGAAGACTCTTAGGAATAGAGTCGTTAACCTCGTGAGAGTGATGTGGCGTCACGACTCACCTGGAGAATCTACATGGGAGCGGGAAGACGATATGCAAGAACGCTACCCTTATCTATTTATCTAGTACGGTGATATTAATAGTAAGTATTCTTAATTATAATCTCTTGTTTTTCTTGAATGCTGACATCACGTTATATGTTTCATGCTATTTACAACTTAGTTTACTAGGTCGTTTTGTCCAAATTCCGAGGACGAAATTTTTTTAAGGTGGGTAGAATGTAACGGCCTGTATTTTTAGCCGTGCTCTAGTTCGTGTGTACCGATATTTTCCTTCAGTCGTCTGGTTGACTTTTCGTCCGTATGTTTCTTGTCACGTATGTGCAACTTTGTTTTTACCGTATCGTCATTAATTAACCATCACGTTTAACTAAAACCTTTAATTTAATTATTTACTAATTAGATTAATGATTTTACTAATCATTTTTGTTATTTTAATAATTACTTTAAACACTTAATTAATCTTAATCATTCACGTGGAGATTTTTGTGATAGGGAGTGAACCCAATTCATAGCCGGATACGTTTCCTCTTAAGTCAACACAATCATTAAATTAGTCCTAATCACTAACCTACACACATTTAAATTGTCCCCTACTCTTTCTTGAATGATGAAAACGTTCACGGCTCTTCTTTGAATAATAAGAGAGGAAGTGAAGCAAGTTTTTTTAGCCACAATGCATCCTCTTGTTTAAGTCAACAAACACCATTTAAAACCATCATAATCCCACACCTAAACTGATTAAATTGTTCCCTGCCAAAGTCCTCAAGGCAAGCTAAGCTACGTCTCTTATCCATTATAATCGTCTGCAAACCCTCCTTCATTCTCTACAAATTCTTCCATCAGACAAACACATCTCTCTGCAAACGAATCACCATATGCAAATCCTCCAGCCAACATCCAACTCTGTTCATCATACTCCCAAATCAATTCACCAAGGCCAACAAGTTTACAGCCTACATTCAACCAAAAATCATTCCCAAAAACCAAATTCATCAAAGCTCAAACTCAAAAATCAGCCCCGCCAACAAACACCAAATCCAAAATCTAAAAATAATTCTAGATTCAAAAATCAAACCAGATCTGAATAAATTTCAGATTCAAATCAAGCATCAACCATAAACAAACATCCAAATTAGAGAAACCCAATCTTTTTCCCTTCTTCTTCTTCCTCTTTCCCTAGGCCGACTTCCTCCTCCACCACCTTCACCCTCAGTCGCCCGCCGCCCAGAGCTGTGCGCCGTCGCCAGAAGCGCCGGACCGCCGCCCCAGCCACCTGCCGCCGACCACAGCTGCCAGAGCCCCCTTCAGCCGCCGTCCGACCGCCAGTTCCTCCGGTGCGAAGGTAAGACTCCCCTACCCTTTTTCTTGCGCGTGAAACCTCCCTTTCATTTGATCGTTGCTGTAAGTTGTTTTGAAAATAATAATAATAATAATAATAATAATAATAATAATAATAATAATAAAGAAAGCAAGAACAGAAGATAAGGAGAGAAAAAGAGACAGAGTGACTGAGAGAAAGAAATAAGGGCAGAGTGTTTTTGGGATGGCCTTATTAAATATTAAAAGGAAAGAGATATTAATATTTGATAGTAATATCTTAAACATGTTGAATAAATAAATAGTGTGACAGCCTAGCCTATTAAATAATAGAAGAGAGTATGGTAGGGGTAGTCTTCATATTTGGAAACCAACAGGAGCACACAGCATCTTGTATTCATTCTGAGAAACTGTTTCATAAAATGATATGGAGAAGCTATCCTCTTAGATAGTGAATGGATGTTAGTTATTTACTACTAAGGTATTGTCTTGATACTGTATGGCATCTGAGCATAATGTATTTTAGACATAAGTTATAGCTTTCCCCATACATATTCTGTCTGACATCTGAGATAATAAATGTTAAAGAATCTAATTTTAAGGTTGTTAGTATAAAAGTTAAACTTGTTAGAATTAACGTTTTAGTGTTAAAATGATTATTAACTGTTAAATAATGTTAGGATAACATTAGAGATTAAAATATGGCTTACCATGTTAATATAAGACTGATATAATACAATATAGACATCAACCTAGCCAAAGAACCCAGTAAAATTAAACAAACCCATTGTAGAGATTATTACGATAATATGTTTATTCACGAAAAATCAAATTCTGTGAATTCTTTAATCAAAACAGAAAACCGGAAGTACCGATACATAGTACCCGTCGAGGCGAACCAAACGGCACCAAAATCACCGAAATCAGGCAATTATTTATTGTATTTGAATTTGAGACAACTGCTAAAAACTAACACAATCATCATTTTAATACGTTCATATTTTATCTGATGTAGCTGACTAAAAGCGGACTTTTCATGTTAATAGTCCATTGATAAAAGAACAACTTTCTCTGCATATTTTTAATTGAACCAAAACGGGACAGAGGGTATGATACAATCCTCGAAATATAATGAGAACCCAATCGATTACAGATGGAAAGGAAACTAGTCGTTGACTGGTTATGACACTTGGGTGGGGTTGGTCCTTAGTAGTAGGGTTCGTAGATGTAGCTTGACCACCTTACGGCTCCCTCCATAACCACACCAATGGAGGCAAACAAGAAGGCGTCACGGTAAACCCCCGATGATAGGGTGCATCAAGTACATACTACCAACCCAGACAGGGACTTATCACGAGCACGATAAATGAAATATTCAATAAACATACAACTGCTTTTCTTTTGAACTGCAAAATTTAAATATGCTATTACTTTCCTTTCTGCACTTATTATTTATAAATGCGTACTAACACCTTTTTGTCCCTTTGCAAGCTGTTCTTAATTCTTTTACTTTAAATACTTTGTCGAGGTTCTCGCTGACATATATTTGATGTGTTTGTGAAATATATGTAAGGTTCAGAGACTGAATACTTTGTAAACCCCGCTTTTGAGGATCCTACCTTAGAGGAGGACCCCGTTGATCAGAGTTACGAGGACGCTGAGGTCCTCCCTGCTGAAAACTAGAACTTTGTTGCAGTCTTTAACTATTTAGTTGTTTTTGCTATTTTCAGGTGTGTTGGCTTTTAGCAGATTGTACGGCCATGCTAGGCCTAATGTCACTTTGTGTACTTTGCTTTTAAAAAACGTTGGAATAAATTTGTAATAAATATTTGTGCTATTTCTGAAAAATTCGCGTGCAAGGACCTGCTTACTAAATAACGCTTTGTGCTTAAGTCAAGGAAGGAAGAAAAAAAAGTACTCTTTCCTTACTTTAAGCACAAGCGGACCCGCTCACGTTCTCGTTCATGTACATGGGAAGCGGGGCGTGACATTTGTTGTTCTGCGCCGAAGGCCCCCGCGCCAAATTTGTTGTTCTATGCTAATTTGTTGTTCTACGTCGAATTTTTTGTTCTGTATCGATGGCGTCTACGCCGAATTTGTTGTTTTACGTCGAAGGCGCCCACACCGAAGGCGCCCGTGCCGCTAAATATTTTTACGATAATTTGTTGTTCTTTTAAATTTTGGCTGTGGAAATAATTTTTTGGGGAACAAAGATTTGCGGGGGAAAATCTTAAATGAACCGTGCCCACGGGCATGGGTTATGACTAGTGTGTATGTGTGTGTATATATATAATAAATGAGGAAGTTGTTTCTTTTCAACAATATTCATTTTGTTATGAATCAACTACTGGGGGAGGAACCCCCAGCCCTTTATTTATAGGCATGATAGGAGAGTAGATACATCGAATACATAGATATGGGCGTATCTCTAAGATACCCGCAATCCTAACCGACTCTGGTTATTTCCATTCACAACACTCCCCCTTATCCAGCCATAGGTGTGGACTCCGCTCAAGAGTACTTCGGGATTCTGAGCGTAATAAGAGTCTCACATGGGGTGGATACTTCGGGATCCTGAGTTGGTGAGGTTTGCCTCGTTAAAACCTTTAGCTATGGAAAACCCAGTGGGAAAAACCATAGTTAAGGAAAAAGAGTGCAAACGCTCTTTAACTCCCCCTGATTTGTACAAGTGACTCTCCTCATGAATACTTCTGGTTTCTGAGCGTCACTGAGGGGTGGATACTTCAGGATCCAGAGTTGATGTGATTTGCCTCGTTAAAACCTTTGGCTATAGAAAACCTAGTGGGAAAAACCATAGCTAAGGGAAAAGAGTACAAATTCTGTCAACTCCCCCTGATCTGTAAAAGCTCTTAGGCTTTCAGATCTCGTAGGCTTATCTCATCACTCCTATTTACAATATTCCGAAAATGTACACAGATTACGAATTTTATCACCATCAAGCAGCTACTGAATCCAGAAACTCTGAAGAGGTTGCTAAGTTTCGTCGCCTCTGATGTGGTCTTCAGACTATATGGTCAGCTCCACAAAACCAGCCTCTATCCCAGTCGTCACTGGGATGTGATGTACCACCAGGCGCCCTCAAATACACCATTGGTGTGATTCTGGAATGGTGAGGATCTCGGAATGATAGGATGATGTTGCCTTCATAAGTTGCTTTGCAGATCTGCAGGGGATGGCCATCCCACTGTGGGTACCCGTTCTGTGATTTCTCAGCATAGGAACTGGACCTGAAACCTGCATTTGCATAACCATTGGAGGATGCTACTACATTTTGTAAGTCCAAATATTTCAACCCTTGGAGGAAGCGCAGAAGGCTTAACTCAGGTCTAATGGCCCTTTTTAGGTGCTAACTATCTCTGGCTAATGAGTTTACTGCAATTGCTATACCGGGACACATGCAGTTAGCCAGGAGTGCATGATTGCACTAAGATAAGGGACTTTAGGACCAGTTATATCCTCCCCCTCTTCCAGCGATCGGAAGGGTTCTTTTTGTTCATCCAGTAAGTGTACCACCGTAGGTGTACTTTGGATGACAATGGTCCTTATAATATCTCCAACGCACTTTTGGGCGTTTGTAACAGGATTCTATGAGCCATGACTTTATATTTGCCTAGGTCTTTTTATTTCATGTTTAAAAGTCAGGCTTGTACATTTATTTCGGTTTTCTCTTCAGGAGATCCGATGAGATGTTAGTTGTCTACAGCTAAGATCTCTAATCATGTTCTTTGCACAGATGCAAAGACAACCTTCAGTAGGAATCATTGACTTGTCAAGTAATTCTCTTGGTTGTACATTTATTTATACTTATTGTTTTTCTTGAATAGACGTCCCAAAGTCTATTCAGGCATTTTAAGGAAATGTGGAAATTTTCTTTACAAGATATCCACGAAGGTATACCGTCACAACATCCAATAACAGCATATCCAAAATTTTCCTTCGCCAAATCGTAAGGTATTCGCTTTTGATAACTTAGGGAGACTGATGCATCATTTATGAGACATGCTCATTTGAATTTGTTCGATCCCTAGTTTCAGCGAAATTTTCCTTGGGCTATAGGTTATACCGTATAGCATACGATTTTGTATTTATTTTTCTTATGTTTGCAATACTTTATTTTATCCACAGGTTTGACACCTTTTTGGTGTCAGGACTTCAGGTCCGAACATTTCACGTTTCATAAGTGAGTCCAGCTCATCTTCTATTGCCACGTTCCACATTTTGGCCAATCTCTACGTTTGCCTTCTAGCAACGGAGTGTGGAACGATAATTTACAAACATTTTCGCCATTGCGATGTATATGGCAATATAATACGTGAATACATTGTCGACAATTTATGTTCTATCTGTCCAACACCTCCCCAGTACGTACAACATTTACTTAATTTCACTTTTTCCCGGCAATTCCTCTGCAGTGGATTCCGGGAAGGGTGATGGTGTGGACAGGAGCTCATTGTCCTATGGTAGTATTGTCTTAAGGTCTCCAGGAGTTTCTAGTCCTAGGAGCCTGGTGGTCTGCCTCTTTTCTGTTGAGGATCAGCCACTTCTGCTGCCGGTGGATTGCATCCATTCTCGGGGATGTCAATCCTAGCTGGAGTTTTTGCAGCAGGGATGTGTGTTCTGACAATCTTCTGGTTGTCAATAAATGATTCCGGTAATTGGTAGACAGTGTTCTGTATGTGGAGGATCTTCGGGATCTCATCTACACATTGTATTGTTATTGGATCATGGTGGGTCAAACTTTTTGTATCCCACGTTATAATTTTCTTCGCGCCAGATTTTCTAGTATCTGGACATATTTTTGGGAAACTCGTCTCATCGAAATCACAGTCTTCAAGATGTGCCTTAAATGCGTCCCCGTTTGGGGTTCTAGGTATCTTATAAGTGAGGGTGAGTCAAACCCTGCATGGATACCTAGGCGACGTTGAGTACCGTTTTGGTTCTCTTTGGTGGTGCAATGGGGATTTAAGACTGCGCGACCGAAGATTCTCAGATGAGAAATGTTCGGTGGTATTCCATATGCAAATTGCATTGGAGACTCTGACCTCCAGAGGGTCTTATTTTCATTTACGATGCAGCATGCAGAGTTTGCATGTCCACATGCATCCATAGGCAATCGGGATTTAATGGACGTTCAGTCCATTGGAGTCTACTTTTCAGTGACTCTGCCGACCCATTTTGGGTATGAACATGCGGCACTTGTATGTTCATTTTCAATTCCTGTTGATTGGCAGTACTCTTGAAAAGACTGGGTGGTATATTTCCCAACATTAACCAGACTTATTTACAACATTTTATTATCTGGGAAATGTGCCCGCAATATTTTTATTTTTGTGCCAATAGCTTTGGAAAAGCTAAGTTGCGGGTCTGTAGTAGACACACGTACGAATATTCTGAGGATGCATTTTTCAGTACAGTGAAGTACTGAAATAGCCCACTAGGGGTGGTGGATTTTATCCACATCTATCTCCTTGTATTCTTTTTGAGGAAGCGTGGAGATTCTTTTTCAACTTATCGTGGAGATGGCCTTGCAATTAATTTTCCCTTATAGTAAGGGATGCGAGGGATTTTTTTCCCTTCTGAAGAATCTTCTGGTTCTTCAAGTCATACCCATAGGATAAGATGTGATGCATCATCACAAATCCAGGGTGGCCAAGTCCATCATGCCGGAGTAAAAACTCGGCTGATGTCGGGCACTTCAGGTGCTCCGTTTAATTCTGCTTCCTTTCTCCGAATCTTCTTATGGTGGAGACCTATAAGGCTCTCAAAACGTTCAAGTGTGGATTTTACTCCTTTTTCTTGAGACGTTGCATACGGTATATATATATATATATTCATTTACATTTGCTGTTTCCAAGTGGAATCCGTTGAACCGGATGTCCTTGAAACTTAGAAAGTCTCTTTTGGAATTCGGAGGGATTAGTGCATCCTTTATTTTTGTGTCGTTTGGGGGCAACAGTGTTGCATTCCCTGGATTTTCAATATAGCCCTAATGTTGGGCTTTGTATTGAAAGAGATCGTACGTGTTTATTGTCTACTAATTATTTATGAGAGTAGTTTCATCTATTGAAAGATGAATCGTTAGGCACATGCATATTCAGATAAACATTTTCATTTATTGTCTACTAAACATTTTCATTTAGAACAAATTTCATAATTAAAATGCTCTCATAAATTATTCTCAAAACAAATTGCTAAAAATAAAGGCTAATCAAGCAAGTCATCATTTTCGAAGTTGTCAGCTTTATTTTTCTTGTTCTCTTTATACAAATCCTGGAGGTGCTGCGAAGTTCGGCACATTTTGACCCAGTGGCTTTTCATGCCATAATTATGGCACTGGTCTTCCCATTCCCTCTTGGGTGGGGGTGAATCATTTTTGTCATTTCTGTGCCACGTGAACTTCCGCTTACTTTCATTATTTCGCTGCTGATGTACATGGCCCTTGGCATTTTTCTGTTGACCCCCCTTCTGTGGTCTTTCTTTTCTTTTATTATTTCTCTTCTTTTTGAAGGAAGAGGAATAGTGAGCTTCTGGTGGGGGGCAGTGCTAGGGAGCGTATATTGTGAGTGGAGAGAAGAAGCTCTCTGTTTTGCTCGACCATGAGTAAACATGACAGCAGCTCGGAATACTTGGTGAACTTGCGTTCACGGTATTGCTGCATGAGTATCGCATCTTTTTCATGGAAGGACGAATACGTCTTTTCCAGCATGCGATTTACTGAGACTTTTTCACCACACAACTTCAGGCTTGCGGTGATGCTAAAAAGTGCTGAGTTGTACTCAGCAATGGACTTTAAGTCCTGCAGTCTCAGGTTCTCCCACTCGTATCGTGCCCTTGGGAGTATAACATCTTTCTGATGTTTATACCTGTCCTCAAGGGTAGTCCATGGCTCAAGTGGATCTTCGACCGTAAGGTATTCAGCCTTTAAGGTCTTGTCCACATGGCGGCGAATATAGATGATGGCTTGCGCCTTCTCTATATCGCTAACATTTTCTTTTCCAGTCACAGCAGCGATGAGGGACTTTGCCCGCAGGTGAAACTTTACATCTAGCTGCCAGCTTAGATAGTTTCTACCTGATGCTTCTAGTACTTCGAAATTAACGCTTGCAATATTAGCCATTTATCTAGCAGAGCACAAACATGCATGAATTAATAATCAAAGAAAACATTTTCATGCGGAGGCAATATTTAACGAAAAACTAAATGTGTGGATCGGCCAGTCCCACAAGAAAGAGTCCAAAAGTCCACAGTCCAAATTATACAAATTTGCAGCTTTAAAAATGAAAATACAACTTTGGAAACCCCGTGGGTCCCATATGATATCTCCATCTTCAAGCGTGGCCTTCGTCTTCATGGAAGTTGGTCTTCTTTCTTTGACATTTACATAAATTCCTCACTACAATTTCTCTCAAAAATAAAAGAAAAGTGCGGGAAATAAACTGTGGGACTAAACGGCCGATCCAAAAACCACATTTAGCAATTCATGCAGAAATATTGTGCTCATCAACAATTTCAACAGACATTTTCATCACAGGCATCACAGGCATTTAATATTCGCAGAGATGGATAAATAATTTAAACACTTAATAATTATTGGACCACTGGGCAACGTCATACACCGTTAGGTTACGTTACTAACAGCAGAGCGGTCGCAGGATCTTCCTAATTATTAAGTTTTAAATACGATGCACAACCACGCATATAATATCCAACAGAATATACCAGAGATGCAAAGCATATAAATATGATTTTTTGCAGAAAAAATCATTACAATGCAAGGGTTGTAAAGTAAATGGGTTTAATCAATTAAATTGATTAAGAGCCCAAAATAAACATTTTCTTTTGTCAGAGGAAAAAGTTTTCCTCATCATCCCAAAAGCCCCCCCCCCCCCCCCCCCCCAAATCCCCAAAAAGTCCTCGCCTGCCGGTATTTGTCCCGTAATTTACCGTGATTTTTCACGA
This sequence comes from Scilla litardierei, assembly GCA_030789695.1. Classification (NCBI taxonomy): domain Eukaryota; kingdom Viridiplantae; phylum Streptophyta; class Magnoliopsida; order Asparagales; family Asparagaceae; genus Scilla; species Scilla litardierei. The sequence goes on from CM061138.1 coordinate 179,346,151, forward strand.
ATATTTTGCCCTTAAATCCCCCTTTTAAATTAATTTTTAGGCTAACAAGTTGCCTTTTGAGGCGAGTTTATAGCTCTTTGCCTCCCCCATTTTTTTTTTCAGATAAACCAGCCTGCGGGCCTGAAGCCCGCAGTCGACCTATGGGCTTCAGGCCCATAGGTTTTTTTTGTTTTTTTTTTTTGAAATCTGTGGGCCTGAAGCCCACAACAGGTCTATGGGCTTCAGGCCCACAGATCTGTATTTGATTTTTTTTAGTTGTGAAACAACTAGGGTTTCATGGGGGGCCCGGCGCCGCCGCCGCCCCCTGCAGGGGGGGCGCGGTCGCCGGGGCCGCCGCCCCCTGCAGGGGGGGCGGCGGGGCCCGCCCCCCTCAGGGGGGAGCGGCCGTCGGGGCCGCCCCCCTGTGGGGGGCGTGGTCTCGGGGGGCCGCCGCCCCCTGCGGGGGGGCGGCGGGCCCCCCCCCCCCACCGGGGAAGCGGCCTCGGGGGGCCGCCACCCCCCCCCCCCCTGCAGGGGGGAGCGGCGGGGCCACTGCCCCCCTGCAGGGGGCGCGGCGGCGGCCGCTGCCCCCCTGCAGGGGGGGGCGCGGCCTCACGGGGGCCGTCGCTCCCCCTGCAGGGGAGGGCAGCGGCAGAGGGGGCCGCCGCCGCCCCCCTGCAGGGGGTGCAGTGGCTGCCGCCCCCCCCCCCTTTGGGGGGGACGGCGTGGCGGCGAGTGGGGGGAGGGGGAGCCGGCGGCGAAGCCGCCGGCGGGGTTGATTTGGGGTTTTGGCAAAACGAAATCCATAAACCCTAAAAAATTGATTTTTGGGATGAATACTCCGTCGTTTTCAAGGCGACGATGAATCCCCATGACGATCTTGCGAGATCAAGGGGAGGGGCAATCATACGTATGATTAAAAGTATCGTTTTTAGTATTTTTACCTCTATATCCGTCCTCCGGATATAGCGACGGTTGCTCGAAGCCCTACGCGGATGACGACCTTCGATGGAGGAAGCCTTGCACCGCGCTCGTGGATCTCCCGTCTCGCCTTCACCTTCGCCTTCGCAACGAACGGAAAAAATTTGTGAAAAGGAAAAAAATTTAGAGGCTCGTGCTGATAACGTGTTATGAATCAACTACTGGGGGAGGAACCCCCAGCCCTTTATTTATAGGCATGATAGGAGAGTAGATACATCGAATACATAGATATGGGCGTATCTCTAAGATACCCGCAATCCTAACCGACTCTGGTTATTTCCATTCACAACACATTTGTATAGCCCTTTGCAGTGAATATTCCTTGGACTTTGATTGAACACCCATATTTGTTGATTTTATCATAGAATGAGTAAGGACGCTAAACCCATGCATGTAACTACAATTTATCATGATTCTCATGAAAATTAGTGCATGTATCTGCAATTCTAGCCTCATGAAACTATTGTTTGGTCATGTTATGTATGCGCTTATAAAGTGGCAATCATGTGAATGAGGTTTTAAATTAATAGGGTGTTGGCCAAGCACATACATGAGCTTGTCATTGGTAAATGGTGTAGAATTTACGCAAGCATGTCTCATTTTTACATTTTTTTAAAAAAGATAAAAAATGATGATGAATAAAATGCATCGTTCATCCAACTTCGTTGAGTAGCCAGATCCTCGTGCCTCAAGAAGTATTAAAGATTCACATCGAAAAATGGAATATGGGAAGTGCATAATGAAAATAATCTTTAGACAATCCAAGCTATTAAGTCTGATGGGGTTTTCAAAATCTAATGCCATAAAACTGTCTCGTATAGGAGTCATTAACCTAATGCTCACTACATGGATCGCTCTAAAGTGTTATATAAAAAATGAATGAAAAGAAAAAGAGAGAGATATTGGAATAGGATTAAGCATGTGTTGAGTATTCGAAGTCATAAGCTTATGATGAGTTGAGTGTAGTGAAGGCCTAATCTTAGAAGATTTACAACCTTGGACACTTGATTACCTAAATAGTTAGACAATTGCGAGGCATGAACACGTATGATGCTAAATATGTGTCAATTGAGATAACATCGTGAATTTTTGCATTATTTCATAAAAATCCATGATATGTATTTAACTATGTAGGGTGATGTTATTCTTAACTCTTTCTATGATTTATGAATAGAGTCTGATGTGCATAATATATTTTTGGAATGTTCGTTCACTTTGTTAGGGACAAGCAAAGCGCTAGTTGGGGGGTGACCTCCCCAACCCCCACTCCCTCTTCCACCGCCACCTCCTCCAACCTACACATCCCCTAGGGGTAAAACTACATGTAACTTGCCATGTGCAGCTACACAGGGCAAGAAAATAAATAAGCATCGTTTATCACAAATCAACACATTCTCTTAATAGCCCAATGGACAAGTCGTTCTTTTACGAAAACAAAGAACTAGCGTTCAATTCACAGGTGAAACAAATTTTAATTTTATTTCGTTTATATCTAAATGTTGTCTTTAAATTCTTTATATTTTACATATTAAAGATAAAAATCAAATGTTGTGTTTTTCTTCCTAAATTGAGTGTTTCCATATAAATATTATATTCTTTATACCAACCTACCAAATTGCGTGTTTCTAAATAAATTATTTTTGGTTTAATATACATTGTATTGAGACCAAACATGATAAGATGATATTGCATATGAAATAAAAGGTAATTTTAGGTATTTTACGAACAATAATTATGTATTTATCATGTGAAATCTTTCTGCAATAGATACATAAATTGTATTTTAAAGCGCATTTTGTATTTTGTCTCCTAATAGTGTTACTATTTCCTTTTCTTTTATTTTTATTTTGATTTCGGTGCTAATACAAAACACATGGGCAGAACTATATACAACTTGACCTGGACAGCTCATGACAATAATTTTTTTAGTATACTCTCTCTCTCTCTCTCTCTCTCTCTCTCTCTCTCTCTCTCTCTCTCTCTCTCTCTCTCTCTCTCTCTCTGTGACTTTCATCGCTCTCTATCAATTACCGCTTACTTCTCTAACTCTTTTTTTCCTCTAACTCTAACTCTTCTCTATCTCTAAATTAATGTAAAAAATCCTATATCAATTATTATTTCCTTATTTTGTGTGTATATGAATTAATATAAAAAATAAATCTTTAATTATTATTTTGTTTATCAAATATTATCTTCATATGCATGCATGTTTATATGTATGATACTATTTTGTCAACTTAAATAGACATTTTATATGTTATATATATCATATTTTGAATATATGTATAAGACTATTTTGTATCTAGATTAATAAATAATTAAAGCATGCTAATACTTGTTGTAAATAGATAAGAATGGGTATGTATGGATAAGATTGTATTTATTGTATCTCATCCATACATGACTCTCGATGCTAATACAACACGCTTGGGCAAAACTATATATAACTTGACCTGGACAGCTCATGGCAATAATTTTTTTAGTATAATCACACACACTAGGGGTGGACAAAGATCCGATTAAACGATTGAATTCACCCGATCCGATCCGAAAAAGTAGATCGGATATCTGATCCGATGAAACTGACTTGTTATTAATAAGCAGATCCGACCGATCCGTTTGAAACTGATTCGGATTCGGATTTTAGTTTTCATCCGACGGAATGTGATCCGATCCGATTAGGTTTTAAGCGGATTGTGTTATTGTCTAAGTTCATCTGAATATCCGATTCTCAATCCGATCCGATTGTTTTTCACTACTACCTAAAAGCCCCTGAATCAATGCATTCATGGCTATTGGTTAAGAAGACTAACAGACTCAATTGCATCCTCCTTGAAGGAGAGCTCTTGGTTGTCAAGTGATTCGGGTTCAATATTACATATTTAACCCCCCATTTAGCCCTATTTTATGCTCATGTGATGCTACATTGTTCTCTAATTCATACGTATTTTCTACACATTTATTTATTAGAGAAAACACGCTATTTGAGCATAAAACAGCAATTAACGAAGTATTTCTGAATTTTTTATATTTTCCTAGCTTTGTCTCGATCTCACGATTCCAACGACTAATTATTTGTATTTTTCTGAGATCTGTGCTAATTACTGTGTATTTTTGAATGCAGAATACCAATTAAACGGAGAAATACGCTCAAAATACGAGAAATACGGCCGCCGCCCAATCAGATGATGACACGTGGCGACATCGGGACCGTTCACGCTTGATCCAACGGTTCCCAGCGACCCCAGCGTTATCAAATACGCGAGCCACGTGGTTTAATAGGAGCCGAACATTTTCGATCGAACGGACGACAACAACGCGGAGATGATGGCGACGTGGCTCAGCAGCAACCACCCGATCGTAATCCAGCAGCTGTAAACGCAGCCGCATCGAAGCTTAATTCACGAGGCGGGCTCGCATCCTGGCGACACGTGGCGAGATCCTGGGTTCCACCGGCTCGAATCAACGGCGTGGATTGAAACGGAGGCGTTTCGTATTCGAACTTACGAAGCAACGACGTGGCTAATTGATGATCGTTGATTCTAGATCGAATGGACGAGGATGAGACCGACTCGCTCTCGAAGCGCATCACATTCAGGGCGACGTGGCACAATCTCGTTGAGAGCCCGCGCGATCCACCGGCCCGAAGCGCCCAAAACGAAGCTGCATGGACAGCTGAGAAATGCCCCGCTTTAGATCTACGGTCAGGATGCTTCCGGGCACGAATTTGAAGCAGGTTTTGAACCCGATATCTTTCTAAACCCGCAATGATTTATATATAAGGTATTTAGGGTTTTTTTGAGCGTATTCAAGCAGATTGGGGCGTATTTTGAGCGTATTGGAGGCTCTAGGAGCCGTATTTTCCCCCTAAAAAATTCTGTAAAATTTCAGAGGCTTGTATTATTATTTCCAGAGAGTTTGAAGTCTTTTCGAGGAGAATTGGTGATATTTTCTTTAACTCAAACCCCGTATTTTGGTGTTTTCTAGCGTATTTTGGTATAAAGTTGATGTATTTTGCTATGAAAGTTGTTTATTATTGCATTATGAGTAGCTAAATCTATGTTGTGCATGGTATGGAGTAGTTAGGGGATGTGATTTGTGTTAGTTTGGTTGAATATCCTTGTGCTAAATCGTTAAACGTCGTTAAAATTGTAATCTTTGTTCGTAAATCGACTTTTTCATATTCCAAAAGAATTGTTTTAGTTGATGATCGCCCCAAAAGGGTGAGTTTTGATCTCCCCAAAAGGGAGTTTCATATCGTAGTTTTGATCTCTCCAAAAGAGAGTTTCATATCGCATTATAACTTTAGCGACGATCTTATTGAATATTGTGATTTAACCCCCAAAAGGGCATCTTCCGATGAATTGCTCCCAAAAGGAGAATTCATTGAGTTATATTGGGTATTTTCCGGTGAATTGCTCCCAAAAGGAGAATTCATTGCGTTATACTTGTCAACCAAATTAATACGAATCATTGATCCTAACGAACCCATACCATGTGCATGCTTTCTATAGGTATTTTCATACACGAATTTCTTTGTTCGCATTGTTCACCACCATTAAAATCATCACATCACCATCATTATTGAAGTGGTTAGTTTCTTTTCGTAAGCTTTCTATTTGATTTGAATTTTGGTTGCAACAGATTTCTTCCCGTGGATTCGACATCTGGACTCTCAGATTTTACAACTTGTACGGACTCTTGCACTTGAGAGAGAGCACCTTTCGGAGCCCACCAAGTTTTTGGCGCCGTTGCCGGGGAGGAATGGTTTGTGACTACGGTTTATTTCATTTAGAGGACCTTCGGTGAGATCTTTCCACTTTACCGTACATAAACTTTTTTTTTATTTTATTTTATTTTATTTCTAGATGGAATATATGAACTTCTATTGCACAAACAATCTTTATGATGCACGATATGCTAATGCACACAAACATAGAATGGAGAAGCTCAAAATTGTTAATTTTAATCAAACTGACTGTGAAACTTTCTTTCAGGCCTGGAGGAGGTTCACAGACATTATATCGAGCTATCCGCAGCATGGGTACACAAATGAAGAGCTTATGGTGTTCTTCCTAGATGGACTACAACCGCAGCTGCAGGAATTATTGGGAGGCATGACGCCGACAGTGGCGTGGGAATACATGGAGTCTCTGCAAGAAAACGAAGAAACCGTGGAAGAGGCTTCAGAGAGCGATTCAACGGAGCCTTCGTGCCTCGATCAAGAAGAGCAAAGCGTAGACGTACCTTTGCAATCCTTGAAAGAGGAAGCTTACCAGACTATTCAGACACATGAGGCCACATCCCATCAATTCCAAGAGAATTTCCTTGCTCGGAGTCGGCAAATTCAAAATTCCATTGAAAATCTTAATTTGATTGCCGCTTGCTTAGAGGAAATTAATTATTTTAAAACTCGATTTCAAGAATCTAATACGAGTTCATCTTCTATTGCAGGTATACCGAGCGAGGACACGAATAAAAATATATACATGGCAAAAAGTGTGTGCGAAAGAGAGGACGAACTAGCAATTTTGGATGAACGAGAGGAGGAGACAGCTAGGGACAAGGGTTTTGAGATTATCGCCATGGAGTCAGAACCATGCCCTCCTCCAGTTTTGTCCCAAAATCATTTATCCCTCTCCACAATGAACGAGCATCGTACAGAGAGTAGTGCAAATCTTTCAAGGAGTAGTCGTCAACTTGCTTTAATTTCTTTCACTTATTTTGATGACTACATTTGGAATAATTTTATTTCGAAGAATTTTAAACTAAAATGGATTGACGTGACTCATCTCTTGCAGGACATTGGTAAACAGCTTATAGAGATGCTTGGAGTTGTGTTGCTGGGGTCCAAATTAGTTTTTGGAGGAAGAATAATCGCAGAGAAGCGCAAGGAGCAAATTGAACAACTTCCTCCACCATTAAAGATTCAGGATCCGCCATTTGATCACGGTGTGTTCTTTCCAGTAGTGTAGTTTTTAAATGCTTTCTAGGTTGCTTGCTTGAATAAACTCGTGCACCTTTCGACATTGAGGACAATGTCCATCTTTAGTTGGGGGGTGTGTATGAGACCTTAGGATTTTTTTTTGAGAAGAATAAATCACCAAATCTTATCTTTTAAAACTCTTTTATATGCCTCTAATACGGATGATTACGCATTGATTGTGTTCTAAAAATTGTGTATGGCTTGATTAAATTATTTTCCCTTCATGAAATTACCGTTAATATGCTATTCATGAAAATTTTCAATTTCCATGATTAATATCTCGAAATAGTTAGAATTTATTTCATGCATGCTAATGTGATGAAAAAGCTTAAGTATACACGATTTATAAGAATAGTTTTCAAGTTGAAGAGAAAATTGGCCTTTGTTATTAATGTTTATATTCAAAGAATGGGTGTTGAGTTGCTTACAAAGAAAAAGAGAAAAAAAAAAGAAAATAAAATAAAATAAAAATGAATGAAAAATGAATGAATAAGTATGTCACTAATACATAACTTGGTTCGCTCGAGTAGTACAGTCCGAGGGGTCCTTTTTGGCCTAATGCCCTATTATCGTCTAATTTGGGAGCCATTGACAGGAAACTCACTCATTTGATGGAGCGATCCAAGTTATACCTTTTTCTGCGAATGTTGCTTGATGCGCATTACGTAGAACAAATAAAAGAAAAGGAAATGGTGAATATACTAAGAAATTTCAATACCCATGTCTTGAATGATTATTTTGATAGGCCAATTCCTTGGAAACAAGAAAACTAGAGAAAAAACGACGTGGTATACTTTTGCTTGCGCAAAACGATGCTTGCATGCTATTTATTCATACTAAATTAGAGAAAATATCATGTGATTGATTTGGTTCATGGATGTGTATATTGATGGTTAAGATCATGTTGGAATGTGTATTATTGAGCCATGCCATGAGCGATTTGAAAAAACTTATTGTTTTATTAACCATCCATATTTATCGCTCTTTTTGCTAGAGACTAGCAAATCGCTAGTTGGGGGGTGTGATTCGGGTTCAATATTACATATTTAACCCCCCATTTAGCCCTATTTTGTGCTCATGTGATGCTACATTGTTCTCTAATTCATACGTATTTTCTACACATTTATTTATTAGAGAAAACACGCTATTTGAGCACAAAACAGCAATTAACGAAGTATTTCTGCATTTTTTATATTTTTCCTAGCTTTGTCTCAATCTCACGATTCCAACGATTATTTATTTGTATTTTTCTGAGATCTGTGCTAATTACTGTGTATTTTTGAATGCAGAATACCAATTAAATGGAGAAATACGCTCAAAATACGAGAAATACGGCCGCCGCCCAATCAGATGATGACACGTGGCGACATCGGGACCGTTCACGCTTGATCCAACGGTTCCCAGCGACCCCAGCGTTATCAAATACGCGAGCCACGTGGTTTAATAGGAGCCGAACATTTTCGATCGAACGGACGACAACAACGCGGAGATGATGGCGACGTGGCTCAGCAGCAACCACCCGATCGTAATCCAGCGGCTGTAAACGCAGCCGCATCGAAGCTTAATTCACGAGGCGGGCTCGCATCCTGGCGACACGTGGCGAGATCCTGGGTTCCACCGGCTCGAATCAACGGCGTGGATTGAAACCGGAGGCGTTTCGTATTCGAACTTACGAAGCAGCGACGTGGCTAATTGATGATCTTTGATTCTAGATCGAATGGATGAGGATGAGCCCGACTCGCTCTCGAAGAGCATCACATTCAGGGCGACGTGGCACAATCTCGTTGAGAGCCCGCGCGATCCAACGGCCCGAAGCGCCCAAAACGAAGCTGCAGCGGGGGGAATTTTAAAGAGGAATGAGCGGACGAGATCTCACCTGGCGACGATCGGACGGCCTGCATTCACCCGAACCCGAATTCGAACGGTGCACGACTTTTAAAGCGACACGTGGCAGCGCCACGTTTAATCCCGCCTGGATGGACGGCTGAGAAATGCCCCGCTTTAGATCTACAGTCCGGATGCTTCCAGGCACGAATTTGAAGCGGGTTTTGAACCCGATAGCTTTCTAAACCCGCAATGATTTATATATAAGGTATTTAGGGTTTTTGAGCGTATTCAAGCAGATTGGGGCGTATTTTGAGCGTATTGGAGGCTCTAGGAGCCGTATTTTCCCCCTAAAAAATTCTGTAAAATTCCAGAGGCTTGTATTATTATTTCCAGAGAGTTTGAAGTCTTTTCGAGGAGAATTGGTGATATTTTCTTTAACTCAAACCCCGTATTTTGGTGTTTTCTAGCGTATTTTGCTATAAAGTTGATGTATTTTGCTATGGAAGTTGTTTATTATTGCATTATGAGTAGCTAAATCTATGTTGTGCATGGTATGGAGTAGTTAGGGGATGTGATTTGTGTTAGTTTGGTTGAATATCCTTGTGCTAAATCGTTAAACGTCGTTAAAATTGTAATCTTTGTTCGTAAATCGACTTTTTCATATTCCAAAAGAATTGTTTTAGTTGATGATCGCCCCAAAAGGGTGAGTTTTGATCTCCCCAAAAGGGAGTTTCATATCGTAGTTTTGATCTCCCCAAAAGGGAGTTTCATATCGCATTATAACTTTAGCGACGATCTTATTGAATATTGTGATTTAACCCCCAAAAGGGCATCTTCCGATGAATTGCTCCCAAAAGGAGAATTCATTGAGTTATATTGGGTATTTTCCGGTGAATTGCTCCCAAAAGGAGAATTCAGTGCGTTATACTTGTCAACCAAATTAATACGAATCATTGATCCTAACGAACCCATACCATGTGCATGCTTTTTATAGGTATTTTCATACACGAATTTCTTTGTTCGCATTGTTCACCACCATTAAAATCATCACATCGCCATCATTATTGAAGTGGTTAGTTTCTTTTCGTAAGCTTTCTATTTGATTTGAATTGTGGTTGCAACAGATTTCTTCCCGTGGATTCGACATCTGGACTCTCAGATTTTACTACTTGTACGGACTCTTGCACTTGAGAGAGAGCACCTTTCGGAGCCCACCATCAAGCTCATCCTCCTTGAAGTTGATGCCAAACTAGTATGAAGATATTGCAAACAGAGATATCTTGTTTATGTTATCCTAGCAATTTGTATTTTGTAAGGATATTTCGTTTCGATATTTGAAGTGACTTCAGTGTTTAAAAGTTAAACTTTCAGAATCTAATGAAACGAGTTACAAATTGTGGCATCAATAACTTTAAAATTTCAATAAAGCTAATATTAATCCGATCCGAATCGTATCCGATCCGAAATTCTAATCATCCGAATTTTTAGATTAAATTTTTTTATTAGTGGATGCGGATCAGATTTTTCCTCATCCGATTCAATCGGATCGGATGGTGGATTGAGGCATAATTCGATCCGAATATTCGGATGCCCACCCCTAACACACACGCACACGCGCACACACGCGCACGCGCGCACGCGCACACACACACTCTCTCACTCTCTCTCTCTCTCTAACTTTCACCGCTCTCTATCAATTACCGCTTACTTCTCTAACTCTTTTTTCTCTCCAACTCCAACTCTAACTCTTCTCTATCTCTAAATTAATGTAAAAAAATCCTATATCAATTATTATTTCCTTATTTTGTGTGTGTGTGCATGAATTTATGTAAAAAAAATTAATCTTTAATTATTACTTTGTTTATCAAATATTATCTTCATAGGCATTCATGTTTATATATATGATACTATTTTGTCAACTTAAATAGACATTTTATATGTTATATATCATATTTTGAATATATGTATAAGACTATTTTGTATCTAGTATTAATAAATAATTAAAGCATGCTAATGTTTGTTGTAAATAGATAAGAATGGGTGTGTATGGATAAGATTGTATTTATTGTATCTCATCCATGCATGACTCTAACATCCACTATAAATAAAGGCATGTGGTCTTCTCCCAGGGATACACTTCATAACACGTTATCAGCACGTTCTACCTGAGTTCAGTAGATCCGTTCGTTGCGGAAGCTATGAGGGGACGGTAGATCCATCACGCGCGAGCTTCATCAACCTCCACGTGTAGGCGTCATCAACCGTCGCTAGATCTGGAGGACAGATCTAAAGGTATTACTCCAAAATCAATCAAATCTTATTTTTATCATGATCATGGTGCATACAACATTGATCTCGGAAGATCGGACTAAAAATCGATGTTTACTCTCCCTAGATCAAAGACGACGGATTTTTACCGTCGATCTTAGGGAAAAACATCAATAAACCCTATTTTTAGGATTCATACAAATAATAGAAGAAGAAGAAACCCCTATTTTAAAAAAAAACCCTACCCACTGCCTCCGCCGGCGGCACCCTCACCGTCGGTCGCCTTGAGCACCCCCCCGGCACTTGCCGCCCCTCCCCCCTACTTCCCCCAAGGAGGAGGCATGCCGCCGCCTAAAGTGGCGGCGTTCGCCCCTTGGGTTATTTGACACTATTTGAAAAAAAAATTCGACCATGGATCCCCCCTCTACTACATGGCGTTGACCCGCTGTGGGGGGCAGCGGCGGCAACCCCACCCATCGCCCCCAAACCCTTGCCGTGGGGGGGAATGGCAAACCGCCATCGCCCCCACCTAACTCACGTGCGCATTCGGCCTAATCGTTCAAAAAATTCAAAAAGGGCCAGTGGGCCGTAGCCTGCAGCTCCGCTGCGGACTCGGTCGTCCAAAATAAAAAAAATAAAGAACGAAAAAGGAAATAATAATAAAATACGGACCTGTGGGCCGCAGCCACTAGCTATGCTGCGGGCTCGGCCCATATAGAAAAAAAAATTTAACGATGTGGGCCGAAATCCACAGTGATTTGTGGGCTCCTACCTGTTGGATCCTGTGGATGGCAAACAACACTAGAAGGGGGTTGAATAGTGTTGTGTATATAATAAACTTTTTAGATAATTAATGGACGTCCTTCTAATGTTGCCTAAGAAACCAAGTAGAGCGATCTACGCTTGGTTCTTAATCAACAAAATAATCTTAAAAATACACAGAGCAATTTCACAGCAGGTAGTCGACTCCCTATGAGCAGTAGTTGACTCCCAGAGTATATATAAGCACAGATAAGATTGCGAATAATATAAATTTCAGTGGATACAAATAGTTTAATCTTTGCAGAAGATTGAAAACGCTTCAACAAATATTAAAAGATAAACAAGCACAGATAAGCAATCGCAAACACACGGATTTTTATCCTGGTTCCCCACAACTTGGGTACATCCAGTCCCCGACCAATCCGGTACGAGATTTTCCACTATCTGCCTTGGCAAATACAGTTACCTAACTTCACTCGTTAGGATTTCCAACGACATAGTCTCAACCAGGATTTCCGACTGGCAACACCTAGACTTGTCTAGTGTTCCAACAACCAACACAATGAAATTTTATCCAATACACCACAATAAATTGATGGAGATTGGTTTTTACACCCGATTCAATAGCCAATCAATAATAGACAAATTTGTTTAGTGGCTTGATAGAATAAAAGTCTAGATCACACAAAGATACAAGATAAATTCTTTGTGATCTAGATCTATAGCTTTTTCAGAGAATCCTTTAAATAAAATAACGAGAATAGTAATAAGGATTTTGAAAAACATTTTATCCAAATAAAAACAAGAATATGATCTTAAAAGAAGTTGATAATAAAATATTGCAAGATCACAAATAAAATCAAATTGGCTAGAAAGAATGAGAGCTTCGAATCAAAGAGCGTTTGCACAAGAGATTTGATTTTCAATAATTGTTGTTGTGTTTCTCAAATGAAATTAGCTCTTATTTATAGGGAAAATTCTGGGATTTGAAATTCAAATTTTCTTTGACTTTTGTCCCAAAAATCACGGAGTAAATTGCTCAACGAATTTCAAAATTCAAATTCAAAAACGTCAGAATTTTTACAGCTGGTAGTCGACTCCCTCAAGTAGGTAGTCGACTCCCAGAGAGTTTCAGGAATTCTTGATCTCTGTCTGGTAGTCGACTCCCTACTGTTGGTAGTCGACTCCCAGAGGAGTTTTTCCTGCAACACTTCTAGTCAGACAGGTAGTTAACTCCAGGGTGTGTGGAGTTTCACTACGGAAGTTATAGGATGACTAGAGAAAGCTCTTAAAATATTTTTGAAGATATAAAAAGATTTTCAAGAAAGTTTTTTCAAATTGTTTGTGTGCGTGTGTTTTGTCTATATGATATGGCTTTGACAAATACCCTAAAGAGACACGACACACTCACTAAAGACTTAGGACATGTCATCGTAAGCTTGATCAATTTGATGAAGTGGAAGTGAGCTTCTTGTTCTATTTGAGCTTGAACTTCATCATATGACTTAGTCACGTTTGTCCTTGTCTTTTGAGCGTAGATTTGTGCTCCTTTGAGTATGAGTAAAGCTTGGCATATTCTACACATCTTAAGTGTAGTGTAGTTAGTATACTTAAGCTTTCATTTGGTGTATTCGTCATCAAAATCACTTGGGGTGGAATTCAATTTCCATCACTCTCCCCATTTTTAATGATGACACCCAAATGAGAAAGATGAAGTAAGTTTAAAGATAATAAGATATATGGTATACTTACTCCCCCTGCTTTGATGCGGTTCTCCCCCCTGCATCAAAGCCGTTAGAAATAATACATTCATTTTTGCATTTCATTATTTTCTCCCCTTTTCATCAACAAAAAAATATTATAACTGAGCATTATTCAATTCTTTTTCTCCAACAATACCCAATTCTCGACGAAGTCTAGAGAATGTATCCTTTTGTAAGGGTTTTGTTAGAATATCTGCAACTTGAAACTCAGAGGAGACAAATTTAAGTTCAACATCCTTTTTGGCACAGTGGTCATCAATAAATCTGTGTCTAATATCAATATGTTTTGTTCTAGGATGAAGAACAGAGTTTTTAGTGAGATTTATGGTGCTTTTATTATCACAATAAATTACACATGTATATGTATTAACGCCATAATCGACGAGGACTTGTTTCATCCAAAGTATTTGAGCACAGGCAAGTCCTGCAGCTATATACTCTGCCTCAGTGGTAGATAGTGAAACGGAACTTTGCTTTTTGCTAAACCACGAAACAAGAGAATGTCCAAGGAAATGACATGTTCCACTTGTGCTTTTTCTTATGGCTTTACAACCAGCATAGTCTGCGTCACTAAATGAAGTTAAATCGAATGTGCTTCCTTTGGGATAAAAAAGTCCAAAGTCAGATGTGGTTTTAAGATATCTAAATATGTATTTTTACTGTTTTAAGGTGTGATTCCCTAGGGTCACATTGAAATCTGGCACATGCACAAACACTAAACATGATGTCAGGTCTGCTAGCGGTTAAGTAGAGTAAAGAACCGACCATACCTCGATATGTCTTCTGATCAACCTTTTTACCTGCTTCGTCTTTGTCTAAGGAGGTGGATGTTTCCATTGGTATGTTCTTTCCGGATGCAGTTTCCATCCCGAACCTTTTGATCAAGTCTCTTGTGTACTTTGTTTGATGAATGAAGGTTCCTTCTTTTCCTTGTTTGATTTGTAATCCGAGAAAATATGTTAGCTCCCCCATGTGGCTCGTTTCAAATTCTTCATGCATTAACTTGGCAAAATCTTGGCAAAGATCATCATTAGTAGATCCAAAAATGATGTCATCTACATAGATTTGGATAAGGATGATATCATTATGAACTTTCTTAACAAATAAGGTTGTATCTATTTTTCCAATAGTATAACTTGAGTCACTTAAGAATTTTCTTAGTCTTTCATACCAAGCTCTTGGAGCTTGTTTTAGCCCATATAAGGTTTTGTTTAACTTGTAAACAAATCCTGTTTTCTTATCATGTTCAAATCCTGGAGGTTGTTCAACGTAGACTTCCTCCTTTATGAATTCATTTAGGAAAGCGCTTTTTACATCCATTTGGTAAAGTTTAAAATTCGTATATGATGCAAATGCGAGTAACATCCTAATAGATTCTAATCTAGCAACAGGAGCAAAGGTTTCATCGAAGTCTATACCTTCCTCTTGAGAGTAACCTTGTGCTACTAACCTTGCCTTATTCCTTATCACATTTCCATCTTCGTTTAGTTTGTTTCGGTATACCCATTTAGTACCGATAACTGGACGATCTTTCAGTCTAGGCACTAACTCCCATACTTGATTGCGTTCAAATTGTAGAAGTTCTTCTTGCATAGCCTCGATCCATGCTTCATCTGCAAAAGCTTCTTCTACCTTTTTCGGCTCAATATTAGAAACAAATGCAACATGTGTCAAGTGCTCTATTTGAGATCTAGTTCTAATCCCTGCATCAATGTCACCTAAGACTTGTGTGTGTGGGTGATGTGTGACTTCAGGAAATGATTTAGGCAAAGAACTAGGGATATCATTGATAGATTCATTATTAGGAGTTGATGCAATGAGTATGCTATCATCATCATCATGAGCAATGTTATGAGGTAAAGATTCATCAAATGTTACATGTAGAGTTTCAACAATAGTTTCGGAACTTTTATTGTAAATTCTATAAGCCTTGCTACGTAAAGAGTAACCGATAAATATGCCTTCATCCGCTTTGGAGTCAAACTTATCTAAGTTATCTTTAGTATTCAGAATATAGCATTTACAACCAAAAACTCTGAAGTAAGATACTTTTGGAATTCGTTGGAGCAATAATTCATAAGGGGTCTTTTCAAAAGGTTTTATAATTAAAACTTTATTTAGAATATAGCATGCGGTTGCTACAGCTTCCGCCCAAAAACTCTTTGGAAGGTTGCTTTCACACAACATTGTTCGTGCACACTCTTGGAGTGTTCTATTTTTCCTTTCAACTACCCCATTTTTAGGAGCAGCTCTGGGAAAAGCAAAAGTATGAGAAATACCTCGTTCTTCACAAAACAGTTTAAAAATGCTCATTGTCAAATTCACCACCGTGATCACTTCTTAAAGAAATAATTTTTAAAGAATATAAACGTTCAATCCTTTTGAAAAATATTTCGAATTCACGGAAGGCATCATTCTTATGAGTTAAGAATAATACCCACGTATATCGAGTGAAATCATCAATTATGACAAATACGTATCTAGAGTTGCATAATGATGGAGTTCTAGTTGGGCCAAACAAGTCTATATGGAGTAGTTCAAGTGGTCCACTAGAACTAAGAGCTCCAATATTTTTAAATGAACTCTTATGCATTTTTCCAAATTGACATGAGTCGCATATTTTATCTAATTTAAAGCTTATCTTAGGAAGTCCTTGCACCAACTCTTTCCTAGAAATCTTATCCATGTTTTTGATGTTCACATGACCAAAGCGTCTATGCCAGAGCAGTGGATCATTTGTTGAAACAATTAAACATACATTTGATTCATATTCATTTAGTCTAAGTACATATATATTTTCTACTCTCTTACCTCTAACAAGGATATTTTTCATATCTTTGTCATAGACTAAGCATGAGTCAAGAGTAAATATAACTTTCATACCTTTGTCGCATAGTTGACTTATGCTTAATAGATTATGCTTTAATCCTTTCACCAAGCTTACATCTTTGATGAGCAATTTTGAGTGACTGCCGATATTGCCAATTCCGACAATTCTACCTTTCTTGTTGTCACCAAATGTCACAGTTCCGCCATCATACATTTTTAGATTGCTAAGTAATCTTGTGTTCCATGTCATGTGTGCGGAGCATCCACTATCCATTATCCATATATCCTGAAAGAAAGTAATCTTGACACGTTTGGTACCCACTTATAATTGGGTCCTGATTTGTTAGAAAAGAAATTTATTTGTTATATACAATTTTGAAGGTTGGGTATCAAATAATATACATGAAGCATGTGGATACCCTAATGCTTGTGCAAAAATGAGAGAATTACTTATTTGGAACCCAAATTCGATTTGAATTTGATTTCCTATGAACGAATGAATCTTTATAAAGTCCATGCATACTACTAGTTAAGTTATGAATGTAAGCATTTTTATCATGCAAGCCTAAATGTTTAGGCACCCATATCATATTATTTCTAGCATTGTGTACTTTGTGAGGTTTGTGTACAAAGTGTGATCTTTGATGTGCATTGTGTACAACATTTTTGTGTGCCGTATTATCGGATATAACATGAAGTTTGTTATGTACATTATTGTGTCTGGCATCTTTACCATACATAAAAGCGTACTTTTTAACATTGGCATGCACGACATTCACATTTCTACTCATATCTTTAGAAGTAGAAGCTTGAGCATGAGTATACCTATTAACAACATTTTTAGGAGAAGAGATAGAATTATTCTTGATACAATCAAGTTTTGCAACTAATTCTTCATGCTTTATACGACTAGAAGCCATAATATTTGCAAGTGATTCTATTTTATCATTTAAACAAGAGACATACAACGCATGTTCATTTTTCAATAAATAGTGATCACTCAATAAAGAGTCAAACTTGTCCTTCAAGCACTTATGATCATGTAGTAAAACATTTGAACTAGTACAGTTATTTTTCAAATCATCATAATCATTCAGTAAGTTATTATGTTTGCTAGATAAATCATCATGGTTGTTAAGCAAGACTTTATACTTATTATTTAAACTTTTGAATCTCTTTGTCAATTTTCCGTATTCTATATACAAATTTTCATATGCACTAGCAATGTCAAAATCATTTTCATCGTCAGAACTGGATTCACATACCTTATCTTTATTATCTTGACAAGCCATCATGCACATATTATTTGTGGGTTGCTCTTTCGTTTCTTCATCACTTGAGTCATCTGGATTTGAATCGTTCTCTTCTTCGTTAAGTTTGCTCTCTTCTCTTTTGGTGATGGTGGTGTCAAAAATCCATTTTTCAATAATTTCCTTTCCATACTTGACTTTAAGCAAGTCCCATATTTGAAATGCCGTAGTGGTCTCTGAAACGTACTCAAAAATAGAATCGTCAATATTAAATAATAATAGACTCATTACCTCAGAGTGAAGAACAGCTTTGTCCATGTCTTGGTTTGTCCATTGGGATGGAGGAGTGGTAGGCTTGATGTACGGGAACTCGATGAAACTCCACGCCATATGTCCAAGGGATTCAATGTCTCTCAACATCCTCTTTCTCCAATCCGCATAATTTGTTCCATCAAATCGTTGGAGGACGGATGCTACCTTTGTTGATGCCATCTCGATACCTTGCTCTGATACCAAGTGTTGGATCATGTGGATGGCAAACAACACTAGAAGGGGGGTTGAATAGTGTTGTGTATATAATAAACTTTTTAGATAATTAATGGACGTCCTTCTAATGTTGCCTAAGAAACCAAGTAGAGCGATCTACGCTTGGTGTAACGGCATGTTTTCTTCAACCCAACTATTTGCGTGTTTAACCTATTTCTAAATTTTTTGAGCTATTTTATAATGGTTTGTTAGGAGTCTTAAACTGATTTCAAAATTTATTATAAAAATATTTTGAAGTACCAGACTAGTTATGGAATATTTTGGTAAAATCGGATTTCATCAAATCCCTCTAAAAGATCGGATAAAAATTCGTTTTCAGATATTGCTGTTTTGGCTCAATGAATTTATTTTCTATTCAAACGTCTTCAAAACGTTTTAAAACTTCCGTAGTAGCATCCTATGATCATTTAGGGCTCCCCACATTCATTTCATAATTTTCTGATATCATTTTGATAGAGAACCCGCAAACCCGCTTTCCAAACGTTTTGACCAAAAACTAGTATTTTCGTAGCTCAAATCCTGTAACGGTCTTCGTATTCACAATCCTCGTGACGATACGATCCCGTGGGTATATTTTCGTAATTTTTCGGACACGTTTACTAGTAGGGGCATTTTTGTAATTTTCGCTTTTTGTATTTTCACTAATGACTTTCGTTAATGGAGTTTTACTTCACTAATTACCTTAACCTCATCTACCTCCCTCTTATTACCTTAACTAATCACCCTAACCCAACCCGTATCACCCTCATCCCCATCTAACCCCCTCTCCTCATCTACCACAAAACCCCACTACCCCCTTCATTAAACCCTATATAACTCCCCTCCCCTCTCATTTTCACACAAGCAGACCCTCTCTCTATCTCTCTCCCTCTCTCTCACTCTCTATCTCTCTATCCCGCACTCCATTCCCAGCGGCCACGACCCGTGCCCCGACTGCCGCCTCCACCCCTCCGACCGTCGGGCGCCGACCGCCGCCGCTCATCCGCGCTGCCCCGCCGTCCGCCGACGAGCCCGAAGCAACCCCTCCGCCTCACAGCGCCGGATAACCCCCCCCAGTGCCCCAACGCCGCCACCGCCGCTCGCCAACGCTGCCACCCGCCGTCGCCATCTTCCGTCGCCCCACGTCGAGTCGCCGCCGCCTCACCCTCCGCCTCCACACCGCCGCTCCGACGAGTACGAGCCCCCGATGCACTCATTCGAACGAAGGAGAACGGTAATACATCCCAGTGGCACAACCGTAAATACGAGGAAATTTCGTATTTCATTTTTTAAAAATGGGTTTTATGGTGTAAAATTCATAAGTAATTATATAGGGCCCAGAAAAATGTGAGACTAGCTCCAGAAAATCAGAAATAATGTTCTGGACCTAATGGCGCTAGTTTCATCTCAATCCAACGCTTAGTTTTCTCAGAATTAATTTTTAACCCTATAAGTTAAATCCGTTATTTTCATTTAAAAATCAGTATCTTCTTATTTTTACGTAAACTAATATGTGATAAAAATGTATGTCTTAATACTCTTCGAGACGGTCGTTTTGACACCTCATTTGCAACTTTCCGATGTAGACTGCACCCAGAATAAATTCCTGAATAAATGCGTTACTAATTGAAAAATAGTTTTTAAATTATTTTTGATCTTTTAAAAATCCTAAAAATTACAATTAGCTTCAGAAAAATATTCCTTCTTGCAGTAAAATTATTTTCATCATATATAGTCTATATAAAATTTTAGAACCGTTTTCGACACCGTTTCAATCAGTTTTAAAAATCAAAACGATCAGATTATTTGAATAGAAAATAGGGTGCGCTTTAACCAATTGTTTCTTGTGTTTGCAGGTACCAATCCTCGTGCACCAGCTTCGCTAGCTCCAACCTCGTCTTGCCACGACGAGCTCTAAAATAGTAAGTCACGACATATTCTAAACTTAAGAAAACTAGTCTACTCTGCTTGTATGAACTAGTTGACACCACTATAGCCTCCAACGGCTATTTGACTTGAACCAAACTAGAGAACTAGTATGAAAGTAATCAACTAAAGATTACTTTGTCAACTTTCAACTTTGGTGGTTGTAGCACACAACTATCAACTTGGGTAAATTGTGTGCTAGCCACACTACCACGTGCTCAAAGCACGGAAGTAACAGCTTTTGGTGTTGGACTTGTCTTTATCCTACTTGCTGGTTTTCAATGAGGAAGTCAACCAGTTGACCTGGTGTGACTAACATGTGGAACATCCTGGGGAACAATCTTGTGAAGAACTTGTACTCGACACGTCACCGGGGTTTCGGGGTAACTCACAGTTGCGAGAGTACGTGAGTGACTAGAGTTCGATCTACATGTCAAGCTGCCTGTGTTTCGGCCTCCTGTCTAGCTGCCTGAGTTTCGGCAAACCATCCTGCTGCCTGGGTACCGGCATTCGTCTGGGTAGCACCCAGGCAAGAGATGAACTCAACGGTCACATATTGTACTCTCCGACTTGAGTCACGTAGTTCTAGTGTAGCTTGCACAGTTACTTTCTTTACAGTACATGCACTTTACTTTCCTTGCCAGTACGGTCACCGCACTTTACTCACCGTACTTTTAGCTACAGCAGTAGCCTGTTATACCTACACTTTACTTTCTACACTTGTACAAACACTGCACCGTACTTTACTTTCACTTTGGTCTGCTTTGTCATACTTGTACAGTACCTCTCTTTCTTTATTTAGAATTGTTGTGACTTACATACGGTTCCATTTCCGTGGCACCGCAGACGACATACATATGGAGGCAGATGCTCTAGAGTTGATAGCGCCAGACTTCGACCATGAGACCGCAGCTTCCAGAGCTATTTTCAGTCGTGTACTTTCTTTCTTTCTTTTATCATTGTTGGAACATTTGTACGGTTCGGATTGTAATAATTGGACACTATTTGGGTATTTTTGTACATCTCTGCATCGTGGCTATTTTGATTTCACTGGTTAACTGCAGAACCTGCGCAATTATCAAATAAGTAACGGGCCCCCGAGAGCGGGACGTTACTAGTTTGGTTGTGCGGTATTAACTTATGTGCGCAATTATTAAATAAGTAACGTTTTTGCCACATTTTCTGGAATAAATTTATGTTATGTTGTGCGGTGTTAACTTAATAAATTATGAAGATCTTGCGACCGCTCTGCCGTTAGTTATCTAACCTAACAGTGTATGATCGTCCCGTGGTCTAAATAATTATTAAGTATTAAATTTGATATATTTATCCTATTCTATATCTATGATGTCTGTGATGCGTTATGAACATGTTTAATGAGCACAAATTTTGCATGAATGGCTAATTGTGTTTTTGAAACGGCTATTTAGTCCCACATTTTACTTTTCCTACACTTTTCCTTTTCTTTTGCGTGAAATTTTAGTGAGTAAATATATGTAAAGCCCAAGAGTAATGACCATATCCATGGAGGCGGAGGCCACTCTTGAAGATGAAGATTTTCAATGTGACCCCAATGGTTTCCAAAGTTGTATTTTTCTCTTTAATTTGTGTAAAATGGACTGTAATATAGACTTTGGGACATTATTTTGTATGTGGTGACTAGCTGATCCACGCAATTAGCTTATTCATATAAAATTGCCTCTGTATGAAAATGTTTACAGTATTATTACTTTATGCAAAATTGTGCTCTTCTAGATAAAATAGCAAAAATCGCAAGCGTTGATTTCGAAGTACTGGATGCATCAGGGAAATATTATCTGAGTTGTTAGCTTGATGTTAAATTCCATTTGTGAGCTAAATCCCTCGTTTCTGCAATTACAAAAGATGGAAAGGTGACAGATATTGATAAGGCGCAAGCCATCATATACATTCGTCGCCACGTGGATAAGACCTTAAAGGCAGAATACTTTACGGACGAGGAATCACTGGAGCTATGGACTGACCTTAAGGACAGATATAAACATCAAAGCGATGTTATACTCTCAAGGGCACATTATGAATGGGAAAACCTGAGACTTCAAGACTTTAAGTCCATAGCTGAGTACAACTCAGCTCTTTTCAGTATCACCTCACACCGAAGTTGTGTGGTGAGAAAGTCTCAGAAGAGTGCATGTTGAAAAAGACTTACACATCTTTCCATGAAAATGATGCGAAATTGATGCAGCAATACCGTGAACGGAAGTTCACTAAGTATTCCGAGCTGTTGTCATGTTTGCTCATGGCTGAACAAAATAGAGCACTTCTACTTGCCACTCATAACATGCGCCCCTGGCACGACCCCCCCAGAAGCTCACAATACATCTTCCTCCAAAAAGAAGAAAGACAATAAAAGAAAAGGCAAATTCCAAAGTGTGGACCAAATAAAAAGGCCAGAGGACAAGTCCACCAGCAAAGAAATGAATGGAGGCAGAGGTTTACTTGGCGCAGAAATGACAACAATTAAAATAATGCACCCCCACCTAGAAAGGATTGGGAAGCACAGTTGCATAACTGTGGCATGAAAGGACACTGGTCTAGAGTGTGCAGAACTCCGAGGCACCTCCAAGATTTTGTACAAAGAAGGCTTGAAAAAGGAAGCCGAAATAAATCTGGTGATCACCCCTGCTCCAATCCAGTTCACTACTGAAGACTTCAAAAAAGACGATTTTTCTTATTAGCCATTTTTATCTTTGTTAAAAAATAATGTCATGAGAGCTATTTGTTTTTTCACATGCAGTATGAATAAATTTGATATGTTTTCTGAAATTAAATGTGTGTATATGCTTCGTCTTTTAATAGATGAACTGCTCTCATGACTGCTTAGTAGATAATACATAAACACATACGATCCTTCAATACAAATACTATTTCTATAGCATATGAAATCCCAATAAATATAATACAGGGCCATCAAACATAATTGAAGGTTCTCGGTATGCAACATTATTGCTCCCACAGAAATAAAAATAAAGGAAGCATTACTCTCTCCGAATTCAAAAAGAAACTTATTAAGTCTCAAAGGACATCCGTTTAAACGGATTCCACTTAGAAACTGCAAATGTGAACAAAAAAGAATATATGTATGTGAGTCTCAAGAAAAAGTAAATAAACCCATACTTGAGCGTTTTTAAGAGCCTTTCATCAGTCCTCTATCATACAAAGATTCGGAGAGAGAAAGCAAATCTGACGGAGCACATAAAGTGTCTGATATCGGCCAAGTTTCTACTTTTCATGATAGATTTGGCCACCCTGGATCGGTAATGATGCACAACATCTTATCCCAATCAATGGGCATGAAGAACCAGAAGATTCTTTAGAAGGGAGAATTCCCTTGCATCCCATACCATAAGAGAAAAATGATCACAAGGCCATATCCACTAAAAGTTGACAAAGAATCTCTATGCTTCCTCAAAAGAATACAAGGAGATATATGGGGACAAATCCACCCCTAGTGGGCCTTCTCGGTACTTCATGGTACTGATAGATGCATCCTCAAAATAATCGTATATGTGTCTACTATCGACCCGCAACCTAGCTTTACCAAACGCTGTTGGCACAAATAATAAAGTTGCGGGCACATTTTCCAGACAATCAAATAAATAAAATAAGTCTGGTTAATGCTGGGGAATTTACCGCCCGGTCATTTCAAGAATATTGCTAAGCAACTGAGATAGAAAGTGAACATCATGTGCCACATGTTCATACCCAAAATGGGTTGGCAGAGTCATTAACAAAAATACTCCAATGGATTGCACATCCATTACTAATGAAATCTCAATTGCTGGTGACTGCATGGAGACATGCTATAATGCATGCTGCTTCGTTACTAAAAATTAGACCTTCTGGAGGCCAAAGTCTTTCTCCAATACAACTTGCATATGGAATACCACCGAACATTTCTCACATGATAATTTTCGGTTGCGCAGTATAAATCCCCATAGCACCACCGTAGAACAAAAATGGGTCTTCAATGTCGTATATGTATTTATGTAGGGATTGACTCACCCTCCATAATAATACCTAGAACCCCAAATGTGGGACACATTCAAGGCACGTCTTGAAGACTGAAAATTTGATGAGACAAATTTCCCTAAATTGGGCCCAGATGCTACAAAATCTGGAGTCACACAAATAATATTGTGGGATACAAAATCGTTGATCCACTATGATCCGGTAACAAAGCAATGTGAAAATGAGATCATGAAGATCCTACATATACATAACACTATTCACTGCTTGAACGCGTCTCAAGTATGTGATGCTTAAGCGATACTCCCAAGTGTAGGAGGACGTCAAGTAATAAATTTATATCCGGTGAGATCGGGTCGGATCACGGGGACAAGTCATTTTGCAATCGCAAGTTCAATTAATAAAGGAGAGATAAAGACGAAACTACAACCAACTAAGCTAATGGTGGAAATGCGCGTGAAACTGTGGGTGAGACCATCTACCAAACCAACATCCTAGGGTTCGAGAATCGGAGAGGGAAATAGGCGAGGAAGCTTGTGTGATGTGTGGGAATGAGGTTGCTAAGCATATGGGTTCAATCCGAGGATAACTCAATTGTCTTTCCGGCTAAGGAAAGTGCAATTGGTGGATGTGGCATTTTAACAAACACTTGGTGTGCAATGAAAGTAGGGTATGGAAAATCGAGATAATAAACAACCAAGCATATATGAATGGTACCACTAGGCAAGCTCCACTCTAGAGATATCCACTAGGATCCCTAATTCAAAGTATATCCCAAAAAAATCCTATCACATAAACTTTTAAACATGCAAGATTGAAATTCTATAGCCCAAGCAAGCAACATCACCACACAACCACACACAATGAGATCTAGCTACTCATATCAATAAAAGAGACATTTTCATCTCTAAAAACCATCATCCAATATCATTACAAATCACCAAATCAAAATACACAAAGAAAGGGAAAGAGTTCACCAAGATTTCTCTAAGAAAAACATAAACTTTCTCTTCCAAAGTGCTCCTCCAAGCTTTCTTGCTCCTCTCCAATGGCCTCTAACCCTAAGAATGAAGAAGAAGGAGAGTGGAATGAGAGAAAAAGAGGGGAGGAAAGCCCAAGAAATAGACTCAGAATTTCGGGTCTGAAAACAGCCCAAACGGGTCGGATCCGCGCCCAAACCCGCAACTAATGCCCAAATCTGCAGAAATTTTCAGCACAGCCACCCTGTCTTATGAAAATTCTAGAAAAATCATCTGACCTCAGATTGACGTGTTCCAGGCGGAGATGGAACAATAACAAAGTGTACTCTAACAAAAAAATATCATTAGGCCGAAAAATACACTGGAATGATAGCAGATTTCTTCACAAGAGGAGCATATCTGCAGAAATTTTCAGCACCGCCACCCTGTCTTGCGAAAATTCTAGAAAAATCATCCGACCTCGGAATGACGTGTTCCAGGTGGCGATGGAACCATAACAAATTGTAGAATACCAAAAAAATATCATTATGTCGGAATATATACTGCAATGATAGCAGAATTCTGCACAAGGGGGGGAAAGCAGACTTTCTAGCCCAGAAATTTTCAGCACCGTCACATTGTCTTACAAAAAATGTAGTAAATTGCTCCGACCACCAAAAAATTCTGGAAAAATATGCGTTGGAATCGGGACTTCACGAAATTAAACTGAAAAATAATAGAAGCCCAAGATGAAGATGCTAATAAGCTATAAAAATTATGTTTTAAGCATATAAAAACGGTAAGCTCCAATATTAAGTGATATCATCAAAATGCGCGTATCGGAGCCAAAATGAATACAAATTATGCACAAAATGACATCTAATGAAGGGTAAAATAAGCAATATTGAACTCTAATCACACCCCCAACTAGCTTTTTGCTAGTCCCTAGCAAAACAAGCGATAAATTCGGATTCTCAATCAAAGCACATATCAAACTCCACAATGTTAATGGCACATGGAAAATTTTCAACATAATCTCAATTTCAATATACCAACTCATAAAAGAGAGCAAATGCAAGAACAATACTTCAATATGGTTCAAACCAACAAAGCATAAGCAAAGTTTGCATTCATTGAGATTAAAACATAAGCGTTTCATAATATCACAATCTTCAAGAACTTGGCCAAAAACAACACTTAGCTTTCCTAATTCATGGAAGTTTGATATGTGGATCATGTTTATTCAAGTTTTTTTATAAAACTTAGGATGACCAATGTAACGAGGGTTCGGTCAATGACTCCCAAATCAGTTGATTTTAGGGCATTGGGCCAAAAAGGACCCCGCGGACCTAATAACTCGAATCACCTAAGATTCACTTATTTTTCTCTCGTGCACTCACCTAAATCCTATCTTTCGACGCGAATCCCCAATGATTTATGAGGACCCGGCTACTTGACAAAACTAGAAGAATGATGCACTTATTCTTTTTTCTTTTTCTTTTTCTTTTTTCTTTTTTTTCTTTTTTTTGATCCAACACACCAATCAACCACTCCTCAAGCATAAACCAAGCATATATCAAGGCCAAATCCCATCAAATTGAAAACCAATCTATACTAATGACTTAATCCAACTCGTGCATCACAAAGTTTGCACAAAACTAATCCAAACCACATCGAAGACAAAATTCATCGAATTATGCACTAGTTTTATGAATAGCATATTAAAATTGATCTCATGAAGAAAAAGCAATAAAATGCATGCCAATCACAATTCAGGAGTTTGAACATAAGATTTGAATCCGAAAACATGCACGAAGATGAAACATGCAAGGGACTAAGCAAATAACTAGCAAGAGAGCAAGGAGGGTAAAGATATACTTGCAAAATGATTGGTGATGTCAAAATGGATGTCTCCAAACAAAAACAAAAAAAAATTAAAACAAAAACAACTAACTAAACATCCTAAAACCACATACTACTCCTCTCAACTAAAGATAAACATTGTCCTCAATATTGAAAGAGAATAGGTTTATTGAATTAAAACTATCCTAGAAAGCATAGAAAGTGCAAAAATTTAAATTTTCTACACTACTGGATAGAAGTCACTGGGGTCAAAAGGTGGATCACGTATGTCCAACGGTGGAGGAAGTAGCTCAATTAGATCCTTACGCTCCTCTGCGAGCGTCTTCCCTCTACGAATCACTTTGGACCCTAGCAACACAACTCCAAGCATCTCTCTAAAATATGCGACCATGTCCTGCAAGAGATGAGCTGTATCAATCCAAAGTGGGCACCGTTGCCTTTCAACGAAAGCGACCCAAATATAATCGTCAAAGTAAAATAAAGAATTTGAAATATGTTGACGAAAACTCCCTAAAATGGTTGCATCCATCTCGGTACAATGCATGTCCACGGGGGAGAGGAATGATGGATTTTGGGACAAGATTGAGGGAGAGCATGGTTCAGACTCCACCAAAATGATTGATGAGCTCGTGGCCCTACTAGTCTCCTCCGCCACTCCATCCAAAATTTCACGCTCGTCCTCTCCATCTTCACACAAATCTCCTTCTCCCAAGCAAGAGGCAAGCAACGCGAGACTGGAAATGATCTCATGAATATACTGGCTTCGAGTCTCCATGCTCCGCAGAAAATATCAGGATTGAGCCTCCTGTGTCTGAATAAGCAATTGAATTTCCTCGCCCAAGGGTTGCAAAGGTGCGTCCACACTTGGTTCTCCTTGGTCAAGGCATGCTCCAACGACATCATAATGAAGCGCTAACGGCTCACTCCCTGCAGTCCCATATAATGGTCGGTCCGTATCCTCCATGGACTCCAGGTACTCCCAAGCATCCTCAGGTGACATGTCAAATAAAGCTCCATCGTCAATCATCGTCATGTAGTCATGCATCTCCTCCCGCAGTCCCTCGTAGAAAAACTGGAAAAGATGGGCCATCGTGAATCCATGATGTGGACAACCGCTTAATAAATCCATGAACCTCCTCCAAGCTTGATAGAAGGATTCACCATCAATTTAAGCAAAGCCAGCAATTTTGAGCTTCAAAGAAGTGGTCATATGCAAAGAAAATGAAAGTGCATCATACAAAGAATTTATGTCGTTAAAGTTCGTAGCTTTTTTTTGAATTTTTATAAAGGAAAATGAAAATAAAGATTGCAAAGGACTCAAAAAGTGAAAAATAAATAAAGATGAAAGATAATAAATGGAAGATAAAGAATAAAAAAGACTCACATTAAACAGTAGGATGTATCACGCCAAAATTTCCTAAATCAATAAAAAATGTAAATGCAAAAACCGTTGTCCCCGGCAACGGCGCCAATTGCTTGAACGCGTCTCAAGTATGTGATGCTTAAGCGATACTCCCAAGTGTAGGAGGACATCAAGTAATAAATTTATATCCAGTGAGACCGGGTCGGATCACGGGGACAAGTCGTTTTGCAATCGCAAGTTCAATTAATAAAGGAGAGATAAAGACGAAACTACAACCAACTAAGCTAATGGTGGAAATGCGCGTGAAAATGTGCGTGAGACCATCTACCAAACCAACATCCTAGGGTTCGAGAATCGGAGAGGGAAATAGGCGAGGAAGCTTGTGTGGTGTGTGGGAATGAGGTTGCTAAGCATATGGGTTCAATCCGAGGATAACTCAATTGTCTTTCCGGCTAAGGAAAGTGCAATTGGTGGATGTGGCATTTTAACAAACACTTGGTGTGCAATGAAAGTAGGGTATGGAAAATCGAGATAATAAACAACCAAGCATATATGAATGGCACCACTAGGAAAACTCCACTCTAGTGATATCCACTAGGATCCCTAATTCAAAGTATATCCCAAAAAAATCCTCCCACATAAACTTTTAAACATGCAAGATTGAAATTCCATAGCCCAAGCAAGCAACATCACCACACAACCACACACAATGAGATCTAGCTACTCATATCAATAAAAGAGACATTTTCATCTCTAAAAACCATCATCCAATATCATTACAAATCACCAAATCAAAATACACAAAGAAAGGGAAAGAGTTCACCAAGATTTCTCTAAGAAAAACATAAACTTTCTCTTCCAAAGTGCTCCTCCAAGCTTTTTTGCTCCTCTCCAATGGCCTCTAACCCTAAGAATGAAGAAGAAGGAGAGTGGAATGAGGGAAAAAGAGGGGAGGAAAACCCAAGAAATAGACTCAGAATTTCGGGTCTGAAAACAGCCCAAACGGGTCGGATCCGCGCCCAAACCCGCAACTAATGCCCAAATCTGCAGAAATTTTCAACACCGCCACCCTGTCTTGTGAAAATTCTAGAAAAATCATCCGACCTCGGATTGACGTGTTCCAGGCGACGATGGAACTGTAACAAAGTGTACACTAACAAAAAAATATCATTAGGCCGAAAAATACACTGGAATGATAGCAGATTTCTTCACAAGAGGGGCAAATCTGCAGAAATTTTTAGCACCGCCACCCTGTCTTGCGAAAATTCTAGAAAAATCATCCGACCTCGGAATGACGTGTTTCAGCCGGCGATGGAACCGTAACAAAGTGTAGAATACCAGAAAAATATCATTATGTCGGAATATATACTGCAATGATAGCAGAATTCTGCACAAGAGGGGAAAAGCAGACTTTCTAGCCCAGAAATTTTCAGCACCGTCACATTGTCTTCCAAAAAATGCAGTAAATTGCTCCGACCTCCAAAAATTCTGGAAAAATATGCGTTGGAATCGGGACTTCACGAAATTCAACTGAAAAATAATAGAAGACCAAGATGAAGATGCTAATAAGCTGTAAAAATTATGTTTTAAGCATATAAAAACGGTAAGCTCCAATATTAAGTGATATCATCAAAATGCGCGTATTTGAGCCAAAATAAATACAAGTTATGCACAAAATGACATCTAATGAAGGGTAAAATAAGCAATATTGAACTCTAATCATTCACCAGTTGCCGGACTCATTTACTGACAACCAGAAGATTTTCAGATCACACATCCCTGCTGAAAATACTCCATCTAGGATTGACATCCACAAGAATGAATGTAATTCACCAGCGGCAGAAGTGGATGTTCCTCAACTAAAAAGAGGCAAACCACCAGGTTCACATGACAAAAATATAAGAAAAAGAAAAACTACTTGAGGCCTTGAGACAATACTACCACATGGCAATGAGCTCATGTCCATACCCTTACCCCTCCCGGAATCCACTACAGAGGAAATGCCGAGAAAAACTGAAATGAAATTAAATGTTGTACGTACTGGGGATGTGTTGGACAGAAAGAACACAATTGTCGACAATATATTCACGTATCATATTGCCACATACATCACAAAAGCGATGCTAATTATATAATATCATTTCATACTACATTGCTAAAATGCAAATGTATAGATTGGCCAAATATGGAATGAGGCAATAAAAGATGAGTTGTACTCGGTTATGAAATGTGAAGTGTTCGGACCTGAAGTCCAGACTTCAAAAGGTGTCAAACCTGTGGGCACAATAAGTGTTGCACAGATAAGAACATATATATATATATGTACAAAATCATATGCTATAAGGTACAACCTATAGTTCAAGGATTTTTCTCTGAAACTGTGGAATAAACGAATTAAAACGAGCATGACTTATATATAAATGATGCATCAGATTCCCCAGTTATACACTGCGAACACCTTACGATTTGGCAAATGAAATTTTGGATATGCTGCTATTGGATGTTGTGACGGCATATCTCTATGGATATCTTGATAAAGATAAATTCCATATATCCTTAAATGCCTGAATAACTTCGGGACATCTATTCTATTGAAGATATAATAAAATAAAATATTGTACAACCAAGTGAATCACTTGACAAAGCAAGGATTCCTACTAAGGGTTGCCTTTGCATCGTTATAAGAGTAAAGGACATGATTTGAAATCATAGTTGTAAGCAACTTAAATCTCATCGGATCTCCTGAAGAGAAAACCGAAATATCTGTTCAAGCATGACTCTCAAACATGAAATGAAAGACCTAGAGAAAATAAATTAAGTCACGACTCACAGATGTATCTAAATAGATAAAATCTTGTTACAATAAAACTTCATACACACATAGTGTTTTGATGAAATTAGAACAATGACCAATTTCATCCATTAAATACACATGTGGCAGTACAATTTATGGATATACATAAAAACCTCTTCCGTCAGCTGGAAGAGGGGAAGGATATACTTGGTCCCGATGTCCCTAATCAAAATGCAATCAGAGCACTTCTGGCTAACTGCATGCGTCCAAATATAGCAATTGCAGTAAAATCAGTAGCCAGATACAGTAATGCACCTAAATTATGCCACTAGACCGGAGTTAATCATCTTCTGCGCTTCCTCCAAGGGTTGATAGATTTGGGCTTACATTATAAAGAATTATCCTCCATATTTATTATAACGGCTTGTAATGCCCTACAAGCTACTGCACAAATACTAGAGGGGGGGTGAATAGTACTTTAAAAATAACAAGGAGTATAATTCCTAATTATAGTGCAAACAACTACCAAATCAATTTGCGAAAGCTTAAATTGAATGACAACAACAAAATTAACAATGCTAACAAAAGATGTTACTGGGTTCGGATCCACCCAAGTCTCCCCGACTTGTTCCCGGTGATCCTACGTCCCAACCACCCGGATCCCATCTGGATACTTAGGTTAGAAACCCTAACCCAAGATTTCCACTATGAATATCTTGTGAAAAACCTTGACAAGATCAAATCATACATGCAATGGCAATAGTGAATCCCACAACCCGGGATCACAACCTTCTCTCACAACCGAGAGAATCAACAAGCAATATAAACAAGTTTATAATGAAATAAACAATCTTACCACAAAATCCTATACCTTGAGTTTTCTTACCAAATAGGTGCAAGGAGGGATTTGAGGAAGATGAAGTCACCAAGACCTAGCACCAAAGAAATGACCAGCAAAGGGTGCCTAGGAGTGATTTGGAGACTTGAATCAAGCTAGAGCTTGAAGGGCTCACCAAGAACAAACTTCTCTCAAGATGGATTCTAGATCTAGAAAGTGAGAGAATGGATTTCTTGTGAGGAAGAGAGCTTTGGAAATGAGTGAGAATGGCTATCTCTTTCAATCTCAATGAATCTCTTAATGGCAGCTCTAACCTAGAGAGAAATGACCATGGTTCGTATTTATAGGGTCCCATAAAACAACTTAGGTCAAGTCACAACGGATAGAAATCTGAGGCAACTAGTCGGTCAAAGAACAACCACTGACCGACTAGTTCATCAACTAGTCGGTCAGTCAAACAACATGGACCGACTAAGTGAAGAACTGAGAAGAGATAGAAATTCAGACCTAGAAATCTAGTCGGTCCAAGAAGACATTCTGACCGACTAGTTTCACAACTAGTCGGTCAGTCAGTGAACGTAGACCGACTAAGAGGGAAAAACAAATAGGCTGAATACAAAATGACTTAGTCGGTCCAAGAACAAAAGTTGACCGACTAGATTATCAACTAGTCGGTCACCAAACGTTCTTAGACCGACTAACGATAAACAGTAGCTTAGGAGAATTTTGGCATGAACAGTAAATCACAACTAGTCGGTCAAAGAAGCATCACTGACCGACTAGTTCACAAACTAGTCGGTCGGTGAGTCAACGTAGACCGACTAACTGTAAACAGTACTGAACAGGAAAAGATTAACTCACACTAGTCGGTCCAAGAAGCTTTTCTGACCGACTAGATCACCATCTAGTCGGTCAATACTTCTTCTTGTACCAACTAATATGCACAAACAAGTTCGAATCGAAGCGTGATGCTTCGAGGAAATTAGAGTGGACTTGTACTAAGATCCTAGAGCTACGATATGAGCGTTATGAAGATAGAATCGTAAGATATACTCAAGGCTTAACATTCTATAGATCGAAGCTAAAAGACTATAAATAAAACCTTAAAGAATGGTCTTCGAGAGCTTCGATTAATTCTTCATGACTTCCAAAACGGTCCAAGAGCTTCAACGAAGCTTTAGGCAATGAATACGAGCTTTGAGAAGTCTTGAGATGTCGCTTTGATTATTCTCGTGAATTTGGCGACGATCTCCAATACTGCGCTCACAAATTGTTAGTTCATGAATTATTTATGTTTGCTCATCATCAAAACCAAATCCGGGGAGTCCAATATTCAACATTCTCCCCCTTTTTGGTGATGACAAACCAACATAAATAATAATCAAAAATAATGATTCAAATGTGAAATACTTACTCCCCCTGCATTGATGACACGTTAATTCCAAAATGAATATATATAAATTGCATCAATCAGACGAGTAAGATATATAACGAGAATCGATTTTTGAATTATCGGATTTTGAAAATCCTTATATATATCTTAACTCCCCCTGAATCTAACACATCAAATTAGATTCTTGGAAATTGAGTTAAATTTTCATTTGTCCTATTTATTATCATTATATCTCCCCCTTTGGCATTATCCCAAAAATGGGGGGCATACAACGACAACAACTAGGAAATGGAAAATCCAACATCGGGAGTCGTAGACAATGACGATGGACCTAATTGACACCAAGGGAAAAGTGATGAAATCAAATCAAGGTGTGCCAAATTGTCCATTATCAAAAAGCGATAATTAAAATCATCAAAAATACCAAATATTTATTCATGTATTGAATAAAGAAACATACTCTCCAATATTCAATATTCGTGGTTAAATTTGTGCATGGAAAACAATTCTATACAATTATAGAAATATAATCTATTTGACCAAGTTTTTAAGCGACGAGCGACGAAATCACATGTCAAAGGCATTGAATGAAAATTAAATGTGCACGACGAAGTAAAACAAAGAGAACATTGATGTGTATATATATAAAAACATCATGAGTACATCCAAAAAGATATCGACTACATCATATCAAATGCAACATACCATGTATATCACCATCAAAAAGAAAATACATCATACATCATCGAACCATCACCAACATCCAAAGTACATCAAAATACAACACCG
The DNA here is from genome assembly GCA_030789695.1 of Scilla litardierei. Classification (NCBI taxonomy): domain Eukaryota; kingdom Viridiplantae; phylum Streptophyta; class Magnoliopsida; order Asparagales; family Asparagaceae; genus Scilla; species Scilla litardierei. Next base: position 179,380,254 of record CM061138.1, read on the forward strand.
AAATCCATACAACCAAAATACATCAAAACAACCACCCAACACTCCATCCTAACCCAAAAACACTCTCAATAAGATACATCATCCAAAGATCATAGGAGAGGCCTCGAAACAGACGATCACGAGGAAGTGACAGGATCTGCAGTCTCTGGGGGTCCAGTCGAGGGAGTGGACTCAGGCTCTGCAGGGAGGAGAGGCGTGTGAACAGAAGGGATCGTCGGGGCAGGGGTGGAGACATCGACGACAGACTCAACGGCTGGGGTCTCAACAGGAACAACAGTAGGCAAAACAGGAGCAGGGTCGTCAGCAGGAGCAGCAGCAGCATCAGAAGGCTGATCCACTGGTGCAGAAGTCTCAGGAGCACCGGAAGAGGTGCCAGCATCAGGAGCAGAGGTGGTAGCAGCAGCAGTGGCCTCATCGCCACGAGCCAAGGAGGTGACAAGTTCATCAATATCCTCATCGTCCATCTCCTCATCCTCAGAAACAGGAGGAGGAAGCTGAACGCCCATCAAACTAGCCATACGGCAGACGACCTCCTCGGTACGAGCCAAACGCGACTCGTGCCGACGAAGCAACCGAACGACATCATCAAGTGTGGTGGTAGGAGGAGGGACTGAAGCCGCTGAAGGAGTGGCCTGAGATGCAGAAGGTGTCGACCGCTGCACGTGACGGAGTGCTGCAAGAGATTTCTTAACGGCCGTCGCGTTCAGAGGAGGACCAAGGGGACACTCATCATCAGGAGGCATGGGAACACCGAATCGACGGAAAACCAAGGTCAGGAGACACGGATATGGGATATGCGCAGATTTAGTGGTCTTGCGAATACACTCGAAAGAATCCATCTTATCGAGTATAATGCGAGCCCAATTAATCTCGCTACCCATAAACAGAGCGTAAATCAATTTCAGAAATGGCTGAGATGGAAGAGAAGAGGATCCATACTTGGGAAGAAGGCAGGATTTCAAGATCAGGTTAATCACCCAAGCATTCGGCTTGAATGATTTCGAAGGGACTCCTATGAATGCAGGGGGGATAACCTGGAAGATTTTGCCTAGGGTCCGCTGATCGAGGGAGGAGATATCGTCGACAGAGATGTCAGACGGGAGGAGGCCACACGACGAGCAACCTATCAACTCCCCCAAGATTTCTGCCGTGAGGACTATAGGAGTCCCCAAAACAGAAGTCTCGATGGAGTGAGACTCACCGTACTGGCCCCGGACATGATTTGCATAAAATAGCTTGACCAGGCGAGGATATGGTCGGGGGTTCGCCTTAGCGTCATATCTAAGATAGTCCAATAGGCCACTATAGGAGAGAAGATCCGCAAGGCCAAGAAAATCAGAAAACTGAACGTAATGCTCCAACAGCAGTGGGCAGTGCTCTATACGGTTGTACGCTGCGAGACACTGAGGGTCTTCGCGGCACAACGATATATCTACACCGCCGACTGGCATTGAAGATTTACCCTTAGCCTTACGGGGCTTAGGAGGAGGTGGAGGAGGGGGTGGAGTAGGAGCTTTCTCGGGATGTTCAGGAGTGTATTCTTCATCGGAATCATCCTCGGAATCACTATCTGAACGCTCACCGGGAGGAGTGGGAGCACGAAACTTTTTAGGTTTAGGTTTGGGCTTGGACGTTTGGCCGGTAGGTTTAGGCTTGGACGTCCTCTTCCTCTTAAACGGAGTTGAAGACGAAGAGGGGGGTCGGGTGGTCTTGGCCATACGCTTAGGAGGGGTCGAAGCGGTAGCACCCTCTACGGTCATGGGGGATGCCCCAGAAGATGTAATCGGGAGTCTCGTTCTTGCCATGATCACGGCACAACGAGTACAAACAAACGACAGGATAGGATCAAAGACCCTAACTCAAACCCTAAAACCTAAGACACAAGCCCTAAGATAGAGAATCCGAAACCCTAGAACCCTAGAAGTGAAAACAAGATGTAGAACAAACCCTAGGGATGAAAAACAAGATCTAGGAAGGGGGGAGATACCTAGGGGAGTGGTCGACGGCGACGGGCGGCGGAGTTGGCCGGAAAAGTGGCCGGAGAATCGACGGAAGATGAAGAGTCCCGATCGGGTTTAGGGGGGTTTTCGGGCTGGAGAGAAGAAGTAAACCGACTAAATGAAGAAACATCCGGTTTGAGAGTGATTAAGTCGGTCGAGAATGCGAAAAGACGCGTTTGCCCTAACGCACTTAGTCGGTCATAGTTCAAGCACTGACCGACTAGATTACGATCTAGTCGGTCGGTCAATGAGCTTAAACTGACTAAGTCGAAACAGAGGCAAAACGAAAAATCTAGGGCTAGAGTTAGTCGGTCACAGTATAATCACTGACCGACTAGTTTTCAATCTAGTCGGTCGGTAAGAGAACTGTGACCGACTAAAAGAAGTTAATGACAGGAGAAAGTTAAAGCTTGAACTAGTCGGTCTGAGTTCACTAGCTGACCGACTAGATGAGCATCTACTCGGTTGGCTGATGAACTGAAACCGACTAGAAGAGTCCAAAAGTTGATAAATGAGTTCTCTTCATAAACCACTTGGATGAAACATCTTAACCCTCTCATAAGTCATCTAAACTACCCCATAAAACATCGAAATCTTAAATACGACATTCAAATAAGAATTCGAGCAAAAATTCAAACATATCACATAAAATCCCCAAAAATTCAATAAATCTAGCATGAACGAAATATCGCGAAATATAATGGCATGCAAGATAATTGAATGAAACATGAATCCTATATCTCGGATTCACTCATAATCCCCAATTCTCGACGCAACCGCACAAAGGAGTCCTCCTTTAGGGGTTTCGTGAAAATATCGGCGATTTGCTTTTGGGTTTCAACGTACACTAAAATGATGTCCTTTTTAGCAACATGATCATCTAAAAAATGGTGTCGGACATCTATGTGTTTAGATCGGGAATGGTGCACCGGATTCTTTGAAAGACAAATAGCACTTTGGTTATCCACCATGATATGGCTAGTATCACAATGAATACCAAAATCCTTCAGTGTGTGTCTCATCCAAAGAACCTGGGCACAAGCGGCACCGGCGGTAATGTATTCCGCCTCGGTGGTTGAAAGTGATACCGAATTTTGCTTCTTGGAAAACCAAGAGACAAGGGAATTTCCTAGAAAATGGCAAGTGCCACTAGTACTCTTCCTGTCGGATTTGCATCCCGTATAATCAGCGTCACTATATGAGACTAACTCATATGTGCTAGATTTCGGATAAAGTAATCCAAAATCTAAAGTGTAACTTAGATAGCGAAAAATACGTTTAACCTCTACTAAGTGAGAATCCTTAGGTTGAGACTGATAACGAGCACATATACAAACGGCAAACATAGTATCGGGCCTACTTGCGGTAAGATAAAGTAAACTACCTATCATACCTCGATATAGACAAATGTCTACATCTTTTCCGCCCATATCTTTATCAATATGCGTTGTAGTGCTCATAGGAGTCTTTTTCCCGGAGGCATTCTCCATTCCAAATCGCTTTAGCAACTCCACCGTGTACTTCGTTTGGTGGATGAAGATTGCATCGTTCAATTGGTGAATTTGGAGACCTAAGAAATATTTGAGTTCGCCCATGTGGCTCATCTCAAATTGTTCCTTCATAACATGAGAAAACTCTTCGCAAAGAGTGAAGTTAGTAGCACCGAAAATGATATCATCAACATAAATTTGAACTAATAAAATATCATTATTCACATGCTTAACAAAAAGTGTAGAATCGGCTTCACCCATTTTAAAATTCAAATCCAAAAGAAAATTCTTTAGGCGATCATACCAAGCTCGAGGAGCTTGTCTCAAACCATAAAGAGCTTTCTTTAGTTTAAAAACATGATTTGGAAATTTTTCATTTATGAAGCCCGGAGGTTGAGAAACGTAAACTTCCTCAACGACATCTCCGTTTAAAAATGCACTTTTAACATCCATTTGAAATAACTTAAAATTTTTATGGCATGCAAAAGACAATAATAGTCTAATTGATTCTAATCTAGCTACCGGAGCGAAGGATTCTTCGAAATCGATACCTTCCTCTTGGCGATAGCCTTGAGCTACTAACCGAGCTTTGTTCCGGACGACGACTTGGTTTTCGTCGGTTTTGTTCTTGAAGATCCACTTTGTCCCTATGACGGTGTGGTTCTTCGATGGCAAAGGAACAAGCTCCCATACCTCATTCCTCTCGAATTGAATGAGTTCCTCCTCCATGGCAAGAATACAAGCACTATCTTCGCACGCTTCAACTATATTCTTTGGCTCTATCGATGAGGCAAAGGCACAATTGGCGAAGTGGTGGACTTGCGATCTCGTCTTGACACTATCATGAATATTGCCAATGACTTGCTCATAGGGATGGTCGCGAGCGGTATGAAGTCGCTTGGGAATACCTTGATCACTAGGCACATTCTCAACAACTTCATTAGTCGGGTTAGTATCAATAGAATCAATTGAATCAATAGACTTAGAATTTTCCAAAGAATCACATAAAACATCCATAGAATCATCATCATTTGAAATTCTAGAAGTAGTAAAATTCTCATTAAAAGAGACATGAAGTGATTCCTCGATCGTAGAGGATCTTTTGTTGTATATCTGGTAGGCTTTGCTACGTGAGGAATACCCAACAAATATCCCCTCATCCGATCTCGGATCAAACTTGTCCAAATTATCATATGTGTTTTTAATAAAACATTTTGTGCCGAAAACATGAAAATGTTTAACTTGAGGCAATCTACCAAACAACAATTCATAGCAAGTTTGTTTGGTGTCGGGCCTCAAAAGTATTCTATTAAACACATAGCAAGCGGTGTGTATCGCTTCCGCCCAAAATTGATAACCAAGTTGACTATCTTCGAGCATAGTGCGAGCACACTCCACAAGCGTTCTATTCTTCCTCTCAACAACACCATTTTGAGGAGGTGCGCGAGGGAAAGAAAACGTGTGAGTAATTCCAAGATCATCACAAAAATTTGAGAAAGACTCATTCTCAAATTCACCCCCATGATCACTACGAATAGTGACAATGGTGGTTCTGATGAGATTTTGTACTTTCTTCACAAATATTGTGAAGTTTTCAAAAGCTTCATTTTTATTACATAAGAAAAATACCCATGTAAATCTAGAATAATCATCGACGATGACAAGTCCATATCTTGCATTTCCTAAGGAAGCAACTCTAGTTGGCCCAAATAAATCTAGATGTAATAGCTCTAGTGGCCGTTTAATAGAAATGCTTTTCTTAGGTTTAAATGAAGATTTAGGAAGCTTGCCACGTTGACAAGAATCACAAAAACTTTTCTTTTCGAAAACGAGCTTCGGAAAACCGTTAATGGAATTTAATTTTGAAAGCTTATAAAGTGTTCCAAAGTTCACATGTCCAAAGCGTCGATGCCATAAGTGTTGTTCACTTGTGTTGGCAACGAGACATTGTTCATATGACTTAGGAAGATCCAAAATATAAATATCTTTATGGCGTGTGCCAGAAAATAATAATTTATTATTATCATTTGAAATATGACATAATCCTTTCGCAAATCTAACTTTGTAACCTTTGTCACAAAGTTGGCTTATTGAAATAAGATTATGATTTAAACCATCAACTAGATAAACATCACTAATTAAGGGTTTAGACGGGTTACCCACTTTACCAACACCGACGATGGTTCCGCTCTCGTTGACTCCAAATACGACGCGGTTTCCATTAGCAATGGGAACTACTCCGGAGAGCAACTGAGCGTCACCCGTCATGTGTTTTGAACACCCGCTATCGAGTATCCAATTCCCTTTGGAGCTAAATTTAAATTTGTTGCTCCTTTTCTTTTTCTTTTCCTTGAGTACCTAAAGATAGAAAATTTCATATCATGGTACCCAAGGTCATTGGGTCCTCAAAGGTTAGACCTTTGGAAGCCAAGTCCAATTGGACTTAGACTTCCCCACATAATTTCTACTATGCACAACATTCGAATAATAAGCATTCATATACACTTGTTTTTCATCCATGCTTGTGTCCTTTGGGCTCCAAATAGTGAAAATCTTGGGAGCCCTCATCCTATTGGGTGCATGCATGCGTTGTTGGTTTCTACGTGATGCATGTCGTGGATAGGCATAAGGAACATGATGGAATGGTGCACGACGAGAATTATTCATATGATGAGGTGGGTGAACATATGCATGTGTGGGAACACGTGCGTGAGGGTGTCTCACATGGTGTGCACGTGCTCGAGAATGTGTTGCATAAAAATCATCATATGTGTGAGCCGGTGGAGTAGGACGTGTGTTCCTACGTGGCATGGTATTTGTGTACATATAAGCATGGCCCTTCTTTGGAGGTCCACACATAGTGGGATTCTTTCCGAAAGAGGGTGTGGACGAGGTGGAAGCACCATTGGTAGAAGAACTACCAATAGAGTGTTTGCTACCACTCGTTGAGGCATCGGAAGTTGGCCTAACAAAAGTAGTGACCGACTTGGATGAGTTTCCCAAAGTATACCCCAAACCAACATGGTGTTTGGCCGGGAGTAAGACACTTAGGATATTATCCAAATGGCCCTTACCCTTATTGAATTCATTGATTCGGCCTAATGTGTTCTCATATTTCTCGGTGAGAGAACGCAAAGAAGTATCTAAAGTGGATACTTGCGATGTGAGCACATAAACACGAGATTTAAGACTTTCATTCTCAATACTCAAAGTCGAGTTTTGAGAAGTTAAATCCTCTATCTTATGTTCTTCCGGATCCTCAATGCTAACATGTTCAAGTTTAGGTTTGAGATTAACAATCTCATTTCTTAACTCTTCAACAACGGTGTCGTTGTTGGTGATGATAGTCTTAGGCGAGGTTTGAATGCTAGCTAGGTCATCTTTTACTTTAGTATATCTATTTACTAATTTAGTGTATTTAGACCATAAATGAGAGTTAGCATCCCTAAGATCATCCATAGTTACCTCATCGCCTTCGTCGTCGCTATCATCGGAGGAGGAAGATCCTTGATCATCCTCCTCTCTTGCCATAAAGCACATGTGCGCTTGCTCCACTTTCTCATCGTCTGACTCTCCACTTGAGGAATCCTCGGAGTCGGTGAATGTTGCACCGACAAGTCCCTTTTTGTACCCCTTTTTGTACTTCTTCGACTTGTCGAACTTCGGCGCCTTCCACTTCTCCTTTTGCTTGTTTTGAGGACAATCCGCTTTGATGTGTCCTGGCTTATTGCATTTAAAGCACAAAGGTGGAGAGGCGTTAGTAGAAGTAAATTTATATTTTTGTTTGAAGTTACCCTTTCGGAAGAAGCGATTGAACTTCTTTGCCATGAGTGCAATGGATTCCATGTCCATTTCTTCTTCCGAGTCCTCATCATCGGTAGAGGTGGATGAAGCCGCCTTGAATGCAATCGCCTTTTTCTTAGGCACGTCTTGGTTCAAATAGGACTTCATCTTTTCTTGTAACTTCACCTTGCTATCTTTGCGTACCTCGTATGATATCAAAGTACCCATCAATTGAACTACGGTATACTTATTCATGTCATTACCTTCCTCGATGGCGAAGGTACGTTTCTCTCAAGAAGAAGGAAGTCCTTCGATAAGCTTCGAGCACTTCTCCTTTTGGGTGTAGGATTTGCCGAGGGCCTCTAACTCGTTTATTATGTCAACGAAGCGAGCGTAATATTCCTTCATCTTCTCGCCCTGTTGCATATGAAACATTTCGTAATCTTTGTTTACAACTACGAGTTTAGAGTCTCTTACCCTACTCGTCCCTTCATGTAAAATGAGGAGGGAGTTCCAAATTTGATATGCACTCTTACATGTGCATATCTTATTGAAGTCCTCAGGCTCCAATGCGCATTGTAAGGCGTTCATTGCCTTGGCATTGCTTACCTCCGCGGCGACCTCTGCGGTAGTCCATTTCTCAAAGTCTTCTTCTTCGGGCTAGATGTATTCCTTCATTGTGGTCCTCCATAGAGATGCACTCCGGAGGAAGGTTTCCATCCGGTATTTCCAATACCCGTAGTTGGTACCGTTGAAGAATGGAGGCCTCGTAGAGGAATGTCCTTCCATCACCGAAGACGCTCCTTCACGGTTCTTGAAGGTGCCATAGTCGGAAGGTGGACGCACGGTCTTGTTGTCGTTGGCAGACATAGCTAAGTATCTGGCTCTGATACCAAATGTAATGCCCTACAAGCTACTGCACAAGTACTAGAGGGGGGATGAATAGTACTTTAAAAATAACAAGGAGTATAATTCCTAATTATAGTGCAAACAACTACCAAATCAATTTGCGGAAGCTTAAATTGAATGACAACAACAAAATTAACAATGCTAACAAAAGATGTTACTGGGTTCGGATCCACCCAAGTCTCCCCGACTTGTTCCCGGTGATCCTACGTCCCAACCACCCGGATCCCCTCCGGATACTTAGGTTAGAAACCCTAACCCAAGATTTCCACTATGAATATCTTGTGAAAAACCTTCACAAGATCAAATCATACATGCAATGGCAATAGTGAATCCCACAACCCGGGATCACAACCTTCTCTCACAACCGAGAGAATCAACAAGCAATATAAACAAGTTTATAATGAAATAAACAATCTTACCATAAAATCCTATACCTTGAGTTTTCTTACCAAATAGGTGCAAGGAGGGATTTGAGGAAGATGAAGTCACCAAGACCTAGCACCAAAGAAATGACCAGCAAAGGGTGCCTAGGAGTGATTTGGAGACTTGAATCATGCTAGAGCTTGAAGGGCTCACCAAGAACAAACTTCTCTCAAGATGGATTCTAGATCTAGAAAGTGAGAGAATGGATTTCTTGTGAGGAAGAGAGCTTTGGAAATGAGTGAGAATGGCTATCTCTTTCAATCTCAATGAATCTCTTAATGGCAGCTCTAACCTAGAGAGAAATGACCATGGTTCGTATTTATAGGGTCCCATAAAAACAACTTAGGTCAAGTCACAACGGATAGAAATCTGAGGCAACTAGTCGGTCAAAGAACAACCACTGACCGACTAGTTCATCAACTAGTCGGTCAGTCAAACAACATGGACCGACTAAGTGAAGAACTGAGAAGAGATAGAAATTCAGACCTAGAAATCTAGTCGGTCCAAGAAGACATTCTGACCGACTAGTTTCACAACTAGTCGGTCAGTCAGTGAACGTAGACCGACTAAGAGGGAAAAACAAATAGGCTGAATTCAAAATGACTTAGTCGGTCCAAGAACAAAAGTTGACCGACTAGATTATCAACTAGTCGGTCACCAAACGTTCTTAGACCGACTAACGATAAACAAGGAGAATTTTGGCATGAACAGTAAATCACAACTAGTCGGTCAAAGAAGCATCACTGACCGACTAGTTCACAAACTAGTCGGTCGGTGAGTCAACGTAGACCGACTAACTGTAAACAGTACTGAACAGGAAAAGATTAACTCACACTAGTCGGTCCAAGAAGCTTTTCTAACCGACTAGATCACCACCTAGTCGGTCAGTACTTCTTCTTGTACCAACTAATATGCACAAACAAGTCCGAATCGAAGCGCGATGCTTCGAGGAAATTAGAGTGGACTTGTACTAAGATCCCAGAGCTACGATATGAGCGTTATGAAGATAGAATCGTAAGATATACTCAAGGCTTAACATTCTATAGATCGAAGCTAAAAGACTATAAATAAAACCTTAAAGAATGGTCTTCGAGAGCTTCGATTAATTCTTCATGACTTCCAAAACGGTCCAAGAGCTTCAACGAAGCTTTAGGCAATGAATACGAGCTTTGAGAAGTCTTGAGATGTCGCTTTGATTATTCTCGTGAATTTGGCGACGATCTCCAATACTGCGATCACAAATTGTTAGTTCATGAATTATTTATGTTTGCTCATCATCAAAACCAAATCCGGGGAGTCCAATATTCAACACGGCTTGTTTTCATCAACACAACTATTACGTATTTAACCTATCTTCAAAAAATTTTTATAACTATTTTGTAATGGTTTGTCAGGAGTTTTACGATTTCAAAAATTTCTTATAAAAATATTTTGAAGTACCAGACTAGTTATGAAGTATTTTAGTAAGTTCGGGTTTCATTAAATACCTCTAAACAATCTTGATAAAAATTCATTTTCGGATATTACTGTTTTGGCTTAATGAATTAATTTTCTATACAAACATCATCAAAACGTCTTCAAACTTCTACGGTAACATTCTGTGGTCATTTAGGGCTTCCATATTAATTTCGTAATTTTCTGAAGTCAAATCAAGAGAGACCCCGCATACCCGCGTCCTAAACGGTTTGGCCTAAAACACGTGTCTCCGAAGCTCAAACCCTGAAACGGACTTCGTAATCGCGATCCTTGCGATGATACGATCACGTGTGTATGTTTTCGTAATTTTCGGACATATTCCTAGTTGGGGCAAAATCGTAATTTCGTACTGTTAATTACTTTTACAAATTACGTATTTATGGATTAATTTTTACTTAATTACCCTAATCTAATCACCTACTAACACATACACGTTAGCAACCCATGTGTTTCATGGGTTGGCTAAAATCCACACTTAGTCTAACCTAATCACCTAACATCATTAAATACACTTGACTAAAAATATTAATTAAATAATTATATTAGCATTATATAATTAACCCTAACCTCTCTTCCTCACAAATAACCCAAACCCAGTTCATTTTTCATTCACCTCGTACGAGCTCTCTCAACACACACACAGGGTCTCTCGTTCTTAAAGTCTCTATCCCTCTCTCAACTCCCGCTCTCTCTCACCGTTCCCGTTGCCCGAACCCACGGCGACCCCCGCTCTCCTCTCACCGCCGGCGAGAGCCCACCCCACGACAAACCTCACCCCTTACTCTGATCTCCGCCTTGGACACTGCCGCTCAACCCCACACGTCCGTCGCATCGCCGAGAAACCGCCCTTCTCCGTTCATCCCCACGGTATCACCGGAGCGCCACCCTCGCCTCGTCTCCACCGCGAAGCTCACCACCACCACGAAGTCCAGAGAGCCCGAAGCGCCTCCGACGACATCCCGAGACCCCCAGCTCCGACATCGTCTCCCTCCCGACGTCCGACAGACCCACGAAGCTTAGCAGCGAGCTCTCGCCGCCTCCTCCGCTTCTCCAAGCATTAACAGAGCCCCTCGTTCTTGCTGCTCCGACTGCACACCCCCGAAAACCCATGTCGAAGCCCGTCGCCTCGAAACTCGCCGCCGTAGCTCCGAGATCCGCCTCCTCGAAGCCGAAGCCCACTGCTGCTGCAAGCAGCACCCCGCCGTTCTCCGATGAGGCAGCAGCACCCCGCCACGACGAACCCGCCCCGTCGCCGAAACCCCCCTCCTCCGATGCTCCGAAGCAACCAACGCCCACATCACCGCTGAGCTCCCGCCTTCACCCACCGATCAACTCGCCTCGCTGCTGCTTCGACGAGGACACCGAACGCCCATCGTCGTCGAGCCCCGAGCGCTTTTGTTTCGAAGCCCCCGTCGTCGCTGTACCCAACGTAGCCCGAAGCACTCCCTCCGACGTCTCGTCGGGCTTCCAGGCGTCCCCCACCACCACTCTCCGACGTCACCACCGCCCCGTCTCCGTTCACTGTCGCCCCCTTGACGCCGGCGACCGCCCGCGATCGCTCTCCGCTGCCGCCTCCGAGCTCCGTCGATGATCGAGCGCCCCGCCCATGCAATACGTGAACAAAGGGGAGAGGGTAAGATGATATACGGGATTTTAAAGCAAAAATACGTATAAACGTATTTTAACGAATTTTGATAATTATAAAATATGGGTTTTATTGGTCAAAACTTGATAATAAATAATATATGGCCCAGAAAAATATGAGACTATCTCCAGAAAATCAGAAATGATGTTCTGGACCCAATGGCGCTAGTTTCATCTCAATCAGATGCTTAGTTTTTCCAATATTAATTTTTAATCCTAAAAGTTAAATAGGTTATTTTCATTCAAAAATCAGTAACTTGCTATTTTCCCGTAAACTAGTACATGATAAAAATATATGTTAAATTACTCTCCGAGACGGCCATTTTGACAGCTCATTCGCAACTTTCTGATGCAGATTGCATCTGAAATAAATGTTTGAATAATTACATTACTTAATTAAAAATTAGTTTTTAAATCTATTTTGAACTTTTAAAAATTATAAAAATTACTATAAACTTTTGAAAAATATTTCCTCCTATAGTAAAATTATTCTCACCATATCTAGTCTATATAAAAATTTAGAACGATTTTCGACAACGTTTCAACCAGTTTTAAAAATCAAAACGACCAAATTATTTAAATAGAAATGTCGCGTTCCTTAATCAAGTGTTCTTGTGTTTGCAGGTACCAATCCTCGTGCACCAGCTTCTCTAGCTCCAACCTCGTCTTGCCACGACGAGCTCGAAATTAGTAAGTCACGACTAATACTAAAATTAGAAAATTAGTTAGTGTCCTCGTATGTACTTAAGACATCACTATAGCCTCGAAACGGCTATTGACTTGAACCGAATTAGAAATCTAATCTAATAGGAAAAGTAATCAACTCAGATTACTTTACCAACTTTCAACTTTGGTGGTTGTAACATACAACCATCAACTTGGGTAAATTGTGTGCTGATCGGCCCCGGATATACACCCGGAGAACGATTGTAGTTTTACCGCAAGCGCACGGTCGAGTGGCGAGCGGGTATCGAACACGAGGAGGTGGTGTTGGTTCCGATCTATCCAAGGTTGGTTTGACTACGAATGTTTTATTGGTGGAGATGGTTATGGTATGATGTAATGACAATGGTGGATGTCGGTGTCGGTGATAAAGATGTTGGATAAAATATCAAAGCAAAATCAATATAATAAAAGTGTCTAGGGTTAGGGAATTGTCACGCCCCGCTTCCCTAAAATGGAAGACGAGACATGAGGAGGTCCGCTCAGACGTGGAGCTGTGAAGCTGCAGTCTGATAAGCGTCTATAAAAAATTTCAAATGATTTGCAGGTTCTTTGCATCGCGAGAAACAACAACAATAATAACACAGCAGATAAAGAAACATCCACTAGCTCAATAACATCCAATAATTTCCAACATCCCAGACAGTCACAAAAGAAAAGGTCTGAACAAAAGGCCTAAAACATGGCCGAAACAAAAGAAAGGAAAGTCTGGTGCTACGCACCGAAAACTAACTACAACAACTAATAAGTTGACAACTAAGAAGATTCAGGTGAGTCTAGGACTGGTCACCAGTGTCCTCGTACTCGGTCTCAGCAGGTGCCTCGAACTCAACGTCCACGAACTGCTCGTCCCCAGCTGGTAACTCTAACTCAGAACCTGACATGTGACACCCAAGAGAAAAGGGCACATGTCAGCAAAAGTCTCCCAAAAGAAGCGGAGAGCTTTTGTGCAAGGATATAAATAACAAAAGACAACTAGCAGTTCTAAAATGGTGCAATAATTTGAAATGACATTTTAAGGATGCAACATTTAAAGATGACATGATGACATGCATTACGAGAACATTAATTTACAATCACGATCACTATCCTATCACATTGTGCACAGAGTTTTCCCCTTACAGCTGAAGGAGCGGATCAGGCATCCTTCTACGCTGCGTGGCAGCTTAACCCTACCCCTCCACGTGTATCGAGCCAGGGTTTCCCAAGTACATGAGCTCGCTTCTGGATCACGAGCCAGGAAGTGTTTTTGGCATAGGGTTGTGCCCGCAAAAGCAGGTGCCTAGCCTCGATCATTACAGTAAGTGTAGCGTGTGCTACTCAATCACGACAATCATTAGATGCATGCAATGACATGACATTGAGCAGATAATTTACGTACCGTTAATTGAAATTAAACATGGCATGGTAGTATGAATGCAAGCATGGTAAAAAGTGATGGATCTAGCTTCGTTGTCAAGCTAGATCTAAATGTGTCGTCTAGGCAGCTATCATTTCACTGCCTAGTCTCTTTACACTACTGTACAAAATGGCCCAAGACGTGGCCTAAATAGAAATCTGGCAAGTATCACTTGCCTGATTTCGAAGTTCTTGGTGTCGATGAGTCCGTATAGAAGGCGCAGACGTTTTCTGCGTCATACGGTTCCGATATCAGATTAAATGAAAAAAAAACTTATTAATCTACTATCTTATCTCCAATTATCAAAAAAGGGGGTACTGTTAGGCGTGAGTTTACTTATTTATGAATATGACTAACATTGTTACTAACTTACCAATTAACAACTAATAGCTATAACCTTAACTAAGCTAACATGCATGTATAACAAATAGGGTATTAAGAGAAGTATAGTCTACCAAAAGATTATAACTGCCATGTAACAATTATATTTACCAATGTCAACACTTGCTGCGTGTACTAATTTCTCTAGTAGTCCCTTTTTTTAACCTACCATTACGCAGATTTCATTTTTATACACAAAACACTGGATCAAAAATTTATCGTTTAATGAAAGATAAATCATTTGACATTTCTTTTCATGTGGTTTGACATTTACAGGATAATGGGGGATTCAGCATATGAGCATTACATTTTGCATCTACAAAACTTTATAACATAAACAAGACTGTTAACTATTCTTATTTTCATCTCAGTTTCACATTATTATCTAAGTAATCATGAATAAAATTTGTGGAAAAACTTCTCTACAAGAAAGTGAATTATTATAAAATGATTAATATGTGTTTTAAAGGGCATCGTAAACGCTAGATAAAGATCAAGTAAAATGCTTGAGACCTAGCTATCAATGAGCACTATGACTATTAATGTTTCAAGCTAAAACAGTTCTTAATATCATGATTTCACCCTGAACTTATAGTGTTTTTTTATCATTACTAGATGGATTTATAGAGTCATTGACAATTTTGGTAATAACAATCAACACATAATTTATATGGGAAACTAAAACTAAAACTAAGTAGTAGTTAATAAACCCACAATATAACAAAAATAAGATTATCCAATGATATCCAACCGTCTCTTTGTTCCCTTAAGTTGAATAAAAATTACAAATAATTTCACTGACTATTCTTAACTTGAAATAAATCTTTAAGTCTTTATTCTCTTTTGAATTATATGGAAATCAAGTTTAAGAGCACATGTAATCACTACTTAACCTCCAATAACATTATCAGATTAAAAATTTAGTGCTCACATCCACTTACTAACATCCAAGGTGAGGGGTCTTATTCATAAGACTACTTTATACGTGGGGAATAACAGATTGGGTATGAAGCTTTACGAGTCACGAGGGAAACACAGTTTAATATGCATTCTGATAACCTTAAAATACTAACAACTAACCTTTGAAATTTGTGCACAGCATGTTGCTGCGGTGAAGAGGAGAGGGGAAACACCGGCCTGCGCTGCGCAGGGGACGCGCGCGAGGCGCGCTGCTGTGCGGTGGCGCTGCTGCGCCTGCAAGCGGAGGGAGGCGCTGGATACGAAGGAGAGCCGTGCGGGGATCGCGAGGCTGCCGACGTTCGAGGGCCTAGGCGGGGAGGTGCCGGATAGCGAAGGAGAGGGGTCGCCGGTGTGTGGTGTTGCAGGGCGCTGCTGGCACTACTCGGGAGCACACCGGCGGTTCTACGGCCTGTCTCCGGTGAGGGAAGTCCGAAGGGGAGACCGGAGTTGCGTAGGTCTCCGATGAACAGGGCTGAAGGTCAGAGATATGGCGGTTGGTCGGAGAAAACGCGAGAGGTCGAGGCTTAGACCGAAGATGGTGACGGCGCGAGGAGAAATAGGTTGCGTGATATTAAAATTTGCCCTAGGCTACTGTGCTTAGCTTTAGGTTGCTTCTAAGGTTATTATAAAAAGAAAAAGTAACAAGTGAGGGGTTATCACATGGGGAGAGAGGGGAAAGTGGGGGACGTGCGATCCTAGGGTCCGTTAGGATTTGATCTCATGAGAGTATGTTTCAGATTCTTTAAGGATTTGATTCTTTAAGGGTTTAATAGCATTAGGCGTAGGTTAATGGATCTTAGATTTGTTTTTTTAAATTCCTTTTAAAAAAACGTGTATGATACACCAGAATCTTAAAATTTGACTTTTATAAAAAATGTTTTATTAAGAGGGTAAAAATGATATAGGAGGTTGGTCCCATGACATCCAAGAATTAAAACGAAAATATTGGGATGATCGCGCCTCAGAGAGGAACGTAAATATGGGGTCCGACCACACATCTGAATTACGAAAAGCAGTATTTAAAAACAATTACACAAAACGCACTTGAAACACGACTACACGCTAAAATATGTGCGGCCGGAAGGTGGCCGTGACATCCTACCCACCTTATGAATGATTACGCCCTCGGAATCAACATCAACCACTGCTCTGAAATAAGTGCGGGAAGCGCTTTCTCATATCATCCTCGCGCTCCCAGGTAGACTCTCCAGGGGAACCATGACGCCACTGCACTCTGACCAAGTCGACGGTCTTATTCCTCAGCTGCTTCTGCCGTCGATCCAGAATCTCAACGGGCTGTTGATCATAGGTAAGATCCGGGCGAACCGTGATCTCCGAGAAATCCACAGCATGGGACGGATCACTGACGTATCGACGTAACTGAGATACGTGGAACACGTCGTGAACTCCCTCCAGTGACGGCGGCAATGCCAAGCGATAAGCCACCGCTCCAACTCTCTCCAGGACGTCAAACGGCCCAATGTACCTGGGACTCAGCTTGCCTCTCTTTCCAAATCGGATAACTCCCCGATTCGGAGATATCTTGAGAAAGACGTGATCTCCAGGCTGAAACTCCAACGGTCGCCGTTTAGCATCTGCCCAATGCTTGAAACGGTCCTGCGCGATCCTCAGCTTCTCCCGGATGTTCCTCACAACATCCACTGCCTCCACGATCATCTCTGGTCCTAACAGCTCCCTGTCTCCAATGTCATCCCAGCTCAGTGGCGATCGACATTTCTTCCCGTATAGCGCGGCGAAAGGCGCCATGCCAATACTCGCTTGGTAGCTGTTATTGTAGGCGAACTCCACATGGTGAAGATGATCCTCCCAAGATCCTTTGAAGTCCAACATACACGCTCTCAGCATGTCCTCCAAAATCTGAATCGTCCTCTCGGACTGGCCATCCGTCTGCGGGTGGTACGCGGTACTAAAACTCAAACTCGTACCCGGACTCTTCTGCAGACTCTGGCAGAACTGCGATGTGAATCTCGTGTCTCTGTCCGACACGATACTCACGGGGACTCCGTGAAGTCGCACGATCTCCTGCACGATTCACGTTACATCACTATCCAAACTAGAGAAGGAAAAAAACAGAGAGTAAAAGAATTTACCTCCATATATCTCTTTGCTAGCATCTCAGTAGACTGTCCTACTCGGAAGGGGATAAAGTGCGCGGATTTGGTCAATCGGTCCACGATCACCCAAATCGCGTCATTCTGTTTCGGACTCCGAGGTAGTCCAGTCACGAAATCCATAGTGATGTGTTGCCACTTCCACTCCGGAATCGGAAGTG
Organism: Scilla litardierei; assembly: GCA_030789695.1. Taxonomy (NCBI): domain Eukaryota; kingdom Viridiplantae; phylum Streptophyta; class Magnoliopsida; order Asparagales; family Asparagaceae; genus Scilla; species Scilla litardierei. The sequence goes on from CM061138.1 coordinate 179,397,735, forward strand.
GTTGTAGCAACCCTGCCATACGCTGGTGCTCCGCCTTAACCTGTTGACAGACCAAACACTTGGCAACGCTTCGTGCCACACTCCGCTTCATGCCATGCCACCAATAGTTTAGGCGAAGGTCCTTATACATCTTGGTACCTCCAGGATGTACAGAGTACGGTGAACTGTGTGCCTCGATCAATAACTCCTCTCTAATATCTCCAGCTGGCACACACAACCTGGCTCCAAATCTCAACGAACCATCTCCATGAATCAAGAAGTCAGTCCGCAGACCGGCTTCTACCTGCTCCCAAATCTTCACCAACCTCGGATCTCCGGCCTGACCTGCCTTGATCCGGTCCACGATCGTCGACTGTATCTGCATACACATCAACAAAGAAGCCTCTCCAGGAAGAACGATCTCAATACCAGACTCGCAAAAATCCTGCTGCAACCTCCACTGCGAAGTCAACATCATCACCGCTGGAAGTCTGCTCAACGCATCCGGAACTACATTCACCTTGCCAGGGTGATACTGTAAATCAATCTCATAATCGGCCATGAGCTCTAACCATCGGCGCTGTCGCATGTTGAGCTCCTTCTGCGTGAAGATATACTTCAAGCTTTTGTGGTCGGTGAAGATCTTCACCTTCTCACTCAGCAAGAAGTGCCTCCAAATCTTGAGCGCAAAAACGACTGCAGCCAACTCCAAATCGTGTGTCGGGTAATTCTTCTCATGAGCCTTAAGCTGCCGAGAAGCATACGCGACCACATGCCCATGTTGATGCAAAACACATCCGAGACCTTTGCCAGAAGCATCGCAAAAGATCTCAAATCCACCACTCCGATCGGGCACAGCAAGAACAGGGGCAGTCGTCAACCTCTCCTTCAGAATAGTAAAGGCCCCTTCATAAGAATCGGACCAAACAAATGGTATATCCTTCCTCGTCAGTCTAGTCATCGGCTCTGCAATACGGGAGAAATCCTTGATAAAGCGCCGATAATAACCTGCAAGCCCAAGAAAACTCCTGATCTCAGACGCTGACTGTGGAACCGGCCACTCTCTGATAGCCTTGATCTTCTCCGGATCCACAGCTATACCATCTCCTGACACCACGTGCCCAAGAAAAGCCACTCTATCCAGCCAGAACTCACACTTGGAATACTTCGCATACAATCGATGCTTCCTCAAAATCTCCAGAACAGTCCTCAAGTGTTCAGCGTGCTCCTCCTCCGACTTCGAATAGATCAAGATGTCGTCAATAAAGATGACGACAAACTTATCTAAGAAGTCATAAAATATCAAGTTCATCAGATTCATGAAAACCGCAGGTGCGTTGGTCACACCGAAAGGCATAACCATGAACTCGTAGTGTCCATACTTCGTTCTGAACGCTGTCTTCGGCACGTCTTCCTTCTTCACCTTCAGCTGGTGATACCCGCTCCTGAGATCCAATTTAGAAAATACCCTCGATCCTCCCAGCTGATCGAAAATGTCGTCAATCCGTGGCAATGGATACTTGTTCTTGATAGTGATAGCATTCAACTCTCTGTAGTCCACGCACATCCGACGCGAACCGTCCTTCTTTTTCACCAGTAGAACAGGTGCTCCCCACGGAGACACACTCGGATTAATGTAACCCTTCTGTAGAAGTTCATCCAACTGTTTACGTAACTCCTCCAACTCTGTCGGAGCCATACGATATGGTGCTTTCGAAATAGGCTGCGCTCCTGGAATAAGATCAATCGAAAACTCAAGAGCTCGATCGGGTGGCAGTCCTGAAATCTCCTCGGGGAAGACATCATCAAAATCTCTCACCACAGCTGGTCTAGTCACCTCCATCTGCATAGCTACATGCTCCACCACTGGCTTGGCCCGAAATCTGACAGGCCCAAGCGAACTGCTCCCGCTGATGAACTCGAAAGTCGGATATCCAGGAATCTCGAACACCACCTTCTTCCGTCGACAATCGATCGTAGCGAAGAAGCAGCTAAGCCAATCCATCCCAAGAACTGCATCATAGTTGGTAATATCGTGGACGATAAAATCGGCATAAAGCTCGAGTCCACAGACTACCACGGAACAAAATTGACATCCAAGGGACACCGAGATCACTCCATTCCCTGTAACGATATCCCAACTCTTGGAAAGCGGGGAAGTCGTCAGAGAGTGCTTGTCCACGAAACTCCGGGATAAGATGCACATGGATGCACCGGAGTCGAAAAGAACTCGGGCGGGACAAGCACAAACCAAAATGACACCTAACAAGCAAACTAGCAATCAAAACCTATTCTAGCAAACAATTTCTAATCTAACATGCAAGATCAATTAAAGAAAAGTAAAGACTAGTCTGAGGGTTACCTGCAATCACGCTATCCTCAGCCTCGACTTCTACCTCGGTCATCGTGAAAGCCTGCCTCCTAGGCTGAACAGCCTGCTGGAATGCCTGCTTCTGAGGAATGAGAGGCGCTCCACGTCCAGCGGCTACCGGTGCTTTCGGCGGGTTTCTAGTAAGCTGGCAATCCTTCATTGTATGCTTAGGGTCGCCACAAAGTAGACACTGGCCCAGAAATCTCCTGCACTGGTCCTTCACATGGCCGGTCCTGCCACAAAAATGGCACGTCTTCTGAACAGACCCTCCTGGCTTCTTGAACTGCACGGACTGATTAGGCTTCATCACTGGCCTAACCACGGCTCTGGTCTGCTCCATTGGCCTCTTTCCAGCACCAGAATATTGCCCTCTCCTCTGATTGGCAATCAGCTCCTGCCTCTTGGCAGCGGTCAGCAACTTCTGGTAAGAATCCAAGTCCGAAGAGGACATCAGACTCTGCAGCTCCAAGGATAAACCATGCAAGAATCTCTGAGCTCGATCTTCAGCGGTCTCCACCATCTTCGGCGCAAAGCGACTCAATCTCATGAACTCTTGGTGGTACTGATCCACCGTCAAATTTCCCTCCTTCAGATTAATAAACTGCTGCATCAGCTCTCTCCTCGCAGCCTTAGGGAAATATTCCTCATCAAATCTCGCCTTGAAAGTGGCCCAGGGAATAGGCCTCACCAGCATCTGCTCCTCAGACTCCCACCAGCTACGAGCATTATCCTTTAGTTGCTTCTTCACCAGGTCAACCCATCCAGCCGGGTTAACCTTCGAGAGAAGCAGATTGTCCTCTGTATTCTTCATCCACTCGTCTGCAGCTAATGGTCCTTCCGACCCATTGAAATATGTCGGGCCCAGCTCCCGAAACTGCTTTGCTCCCGGCTCGAAGCGAGGGGCATTCTGTAGCATCCCCTGCTGAACCTGCATCATCTGATGCATCATCCTCATCATCTCAGCTGTAGTGGGCTCTTTATCAGCATCCGCAACACGTCCAGCTCCACCACCAGCTCCAGGTCCACTACCAGCTCCTCGAGTAACGCGTCTACCGGCCATCTAAAATAAGAAAAGTTCAGATCAGACTTTATTATGACTCGAATGTTATAAATAATTAATTGGATGTTATTCATCATTCTTGTTGTTTCGATAATTCGCGGATGCAAAGTGGGACCTGCATGGGCCACCAACAAAACCTGTCACGCCCCGCTTCCCTCAAATGGAAGACGAGACATGAGGAGGTCCGCTCAGACGTGGAGCTGTGAAGCTGCAGTCTGATAAGCGTCTATAAAAAAATTTCAAATGATTTGCAGGTTCTTTGCATCGCGAGAAATAACAACAATAATAACACAGCAGATAAAGAAACATCCACTAGCTCAATAACATCCAATAATTTCCAACATCCCAGACAGTCACAAAAGAAAAGGTCTGAACAAAAGGCCTAAAACATGGCCGAAACAAAAGAAAGGAAAGTCTGGTGCTACGCACCGAAAACTAACTACAACAACTAATAAGTTGACAACTAAGAAGATTCAGGTGAGTCTAGGACTGGTCACCAGTGTCCTCGTACTCGGTCTCAGCAGGTGCCTCGAACTCAACGTCCACGAACTGCTCGTCCCCAGCTGGTAACTCTAACTCAGAACCTGACATGTGACACCCAAGAGAAAAGGGCACATGTCAGCAAAAGTCTCCCAAAAGAAGCGGAGAGCTTTTGTGCAAGGATATAAATAACAAAAGACAACTAGCAGTTCTAAAATGGTGCAATAATTTGAAATGACATTTTAAGGATGCAACATTTAAAGATGACATGATGACATGCATTACGAGAACATTAATTTACAATCACGATCACTATCCTATCACATTGTGCACAGAGTTTTCCCCTTACAGCTAAAGGAGCGGATCAGGCATCCTTCTACGCTGCGTGGCAGCTTAACCCTACCCCTCCACGTGTATCGAGCCAGGGTTTCCCAAGTACATGAGCTCGCTTCTGGATCACGAGCCAGGAAGTGTTTTTGGCATAGGGTTGTGCCTGCAAAAGCAGGTGCCTAGCCTCGATCATTACAGTAAGTGTAGCGTGTGCTACTCAATCACGACAATCATTAGATGCATGCAATGACATGACATTGAGCAGATAATTTACGTACCGTTAATTGAAATTAAACATGGCATGGTAATATGAATGCAAGCATGGTAAAAAGTGATGGATCTAGCTTCGTTGTCAAGCTAGATCTAAATGTGTCGTCTAGGCAGCTATCATTTCACTGCCTAGTCTCTTTACACTACTGTACAAAATGGCCCAAGACGTGGCCTAAATAGAAATCTGGCAAGTATCACTTGCCTGATTTCGAAGTTCTTGGTGTCGATGAGTCCGTATAGAAGGCGCAGACGTTTTCTGCGTCATACGGTTCCGATATCAGATTAAATGAAAAAAAAACTTATTAATCTACTATCTTATCTCCAATTATCAAAAAAGGGGGTACTGTTAGGCGTGAGTTTACTTATTTATGAATATGACTAACATTGTTACTAACTTACCAATTAACAACTAATAGCTATAACCTTAACTAAGCTAACATGCATGTATAACAAATAGGGTATTAAGAGAAGTATAGTCTACCAAAAGATTATAACTGCCATGTAACAATTATATTTACCAATGTCAACACTTGCTGCGTGTACTAATTTCTCTAGTAGTCCCTTTTTTTAACCTACCATTACGCAGATTTCATTTTTATACACAAAACACTGGATCAAAAATTTATCGTTTAATGAAAGATAAATCATTTGACATTTCTTTTCATGTGGTTTGACATTTACAGGATAATGGGGGATTCAGTATATGAGCATTACATTTTGCATCTACAAAACTTTATAACATAAACAAGACTGTTAACTATTCTTATTTTCATCTCAGTTTCACATTATTATCTAAGTAATCATGAATAAAATTTGTGGAAAAACTTCTCTACAAGAAAGTGAATTATTATAAAATGATTAATATGTGTTTTAAAGGGCATCGTAAACGCTAGATAAAGATCAAGTAAAATGCTTGAGACCTAGCTATCAATGAGCACTATGACTATTAATGTTTCAAGCTAAAACAGTTCTTAATATCATGATTTCACCCTGAACTTATAGTGTTTTTTTATCATTACTAGATGGATTTATAGAGTCATTGACAATTTTGGTAATAACAATCAACACATAATTTATATGGGAAACTAAAACTAAAACTAAGTAGTAGTTAATAAACCCACAATATAACAAAAATAAGATTATCCAATGATATCCAACAGTCTCTTTGTTCCCTTAAGTTGAATAAAAATTACAAATAATTTCACTGCCTGTTCTTAACTTGAAATAAATCTTTAAGTCTTTATTCTCTTTTGAATTATATGGAAATCAAGTTGAAGAGCACATGTAATCACTACTTAACCTCCAATAACATTATCAGATTAAAAATTTAGTGCTCACATCCACTTACTAACATCCAAGGTGAGGGGTCTTATTCATAAGACTACTTTATACGTGGGGAATAACAGATTGGGTATGAAGCTTTACGAGTCACGAGGGAAACACAGTTTAATATGCATTCTGATAACCTTAAAATACTAACAACTAACCTTTGAAATTTGTGCACAGCCTGTTGCTGCGGTGAAGAGGAGAGGGGAAACACCGGCCTGCGCTGCGCAGGGGACGCGCGCGAGGCGCGCTGCTGTGCGGTGGCGCTGCTGCGCCTGCAAGCGGAGGGAGGCGCTGGATACGAAGGAGAGCCGTGCGGGGATCGCGAGGCTGCCGACGTTCGAGGGCCTAGGCGGGGAGGTGCCGGATAGCGAAGGAGAGGGGTCGCCGGTGTGTGGTGTTGCAGGGCGCTGCTGGCACTACTCGGGAGCACACCGGCGGTTCTACGGCCTGTCTCCGGTGAGGGAAGTCCGAAGGGGAGACCGGAGTTGCGTAGGTCTCCGATGAACAGGGCTGAAGGTCAGAGATATGGCGGTTGGTCGGAGAAAACGCGAGAGGTCGAGGCTTAGACCGAAGATGGTGACGGCGCGAGGAGAAATAGGTTGCGTGATATTAAAATTTGCCCTAGGCTGCTGTGCTTAGCTTTAGGTTGCTTCTAAGGTTATTATAAAAAGAAAAAGTAACGAGTGAGGGGTTATCACGTGGGGAGAGAGGGGAAAGTGGGGGACGTGCGATCCTAGGGTCCGTTAGGATTTGATCTCATGAGAGTATGTTTCAGATTCTTTAAGGATTTGATTCTTTAAGGGTTTAATAGCATTAGGCGTAGGTTAATAGATCTTAGATTTGTTTTTTTAATTCCTTTTAAAAAAACGTGTATGATACACCAGAATCTTAAAATTTGACTTTTATAAAAAAATGTTTTATTAAGAGGGTAAAAATGATATAGGAGGTTGGTCCCATGACATCCAAGAATTAAAACGAAAATATTGGGATGATCGCGCCTCAGAGAGGAACGTAAATATGGTGTCCGACCACGCATCTGAATTACGAAAAGCAGTATTTAAAAACAATTACACAAAACGCACTTGAAACACGACTACACGCTAAAATATGTGCGGCCGGAAGGTGGCCGTGACAGGAATTCCCACTACAGATCGTCATACATCATTGTAAATAGTGAATCTCAATATTACTAGGCTTGTGTTGAGGTGAACTAGTCGTAACTGAATAGAGAACCAAGCTCACGCTCTCACCGGTCTATAACAACCTAGGTTAGGGCCCATTCTCGTGCAAACCCTAATCTAAGCCACTAGCATTAGGATCGACATCATCGTTCAATCGCTCCTCGAGCCCACTCTCGTGCAAACTCGAGTCACGATCTAGGTTGTGATAGTTCGTATTCATCCAATCTCTTGCAAACTAATATTAGTATAGATTTATAATAAAAATCCTAGCTTTGGTCCAATCTCTTGCAAACCAAGTCTAGAGAATCTCGATTATAAACCTAAATCGAATATCTAGGCCTTCCCATCGATTAGAATCCAATCTCTTGCAAACCCCAAATCGATGGAAATCCCTAACTATCCGTAATAAATCAATCACAACCTAACCTCCTAGCAATTCTAGCAATTTAGAAATTCATTCATCACAAATATGAAATTAGATCCATGGGGTTCATCCCCATGCCCTAGAACATCAAATCTACTCAAGCATATCAACAACGATATAGGAATCAATAAAAACCATAGCTTGCATACAAAAAGATATCAAATCAAAGATTCAAATAAGAAGAACAATGATACTTAGCTTTGATGAAGAATTCCGATCCAAATACAAGCTTTTTGATCCAAGAGGGGGCCTAGGGCATGGCCTAACCTCTAAAATAATCTTAAGAAAACATATGGGAACCTTCTCTAATGGTGGCTACAAACCCCTTATATAGTCTCCCCAAAACCCTAGCAAATAACCCTAAAACCCCCTCAAATTCATGCCCAAAAACAGCCCAAACCGCAACTTAAAATCTGGGCCCGCCGCCGACTCGGCCGAGTGGAATATGTGACTCAGTTGAGTGGAAATTCCAGCACTGTAGCGTCAACTTGCAGAAATTCTCCAGATTTCATCCGACCTCTGATTGACGCGTTCTTGGCAGTGTTGGAACCGTCATGAAGTCTACTATCCATAAAAATATGAGAAAAATACTTTGACCTCTGTAATGATAGCAGATTTCAAAAGAGTGGGAGGCTGACTGAAAATCTGGGCGATGCGTGTCCTCGGCATCACTCAGCCGAGCGACAAATGTCACTCGGCCGATGGGCTTTTGGTACTCGGCCGAGTCGGAGCTCGTAGTCGAGTGACGGATTACAGTAAGTCTGGTCTTTTGGATGCCGTCGTTCGTGTGCCACTCGGGCGAGTGGTGTCTCCATACTCGGCCGAGTGGGATGTCGTCACTAGGCCGAGTGCACGCTAATCTTCAAGTAATTGCGTGTCCGATCTGGCCGGCCGAGCGGGCTTCTTTGCTCGGCCGAGTGACTCCTTCACTCGGCCGAGTGGCATGCTCAAAATGCCCAATCTTCATCATTTCGCTTCCTCGTCGCTCCTACGACGTTCTTTCTTCTTCCACTCGTCTTCTATCGCTGATAGGTCCTCAATAAGTCCATGAGCGATGCTCCATTACGCGTGCAAGTCCTTTAAGCTCATTTTTGCTCCCAATTGCTCATATATCCTGAAATCTGACAAAAACAAGAAATAGTGAAAAGTAACACAATATCATCGAATAATCATGAAAATCGCAATATGAGCAACCGAAATGGCATGCAAATATGCAGAAAAAAGGTGTAAAATATGGACCGATCAAAATCCCCCAAGCTTGCCTCTTACTCGTCCTCGAGGAAGATAAGTAAAGAGACGAACTCGGGACATGAAAACAAAGGAAATGAAATGAAAGAAAGAACACGAGGTGGAAGTGGTTGCTAGATTATTCTCTCGGATCTCAAGCCATAAGCTATACATCACGGTAACTTGGAAAATACGAGTCACATGCTATAAGGATTTCAAATCTTACTTAGACATGGTACTTGCAAGCTTTTAAGAACAATAAGAGGGACTCTCTAAATTCATACAATCAATTCATATCTACGTCATGCATTTCATAGAATTTAATTTACAAATGTTGGCGATGCACTTTTCAATCAAAAGTTATAAATGAAGCATATAAGATACACACCAAGTATGCAATATAGAATAGAATAAGAGTCATGGTATTCACATATTTATTTCAAATTATGAAAAATCTCCATATCTAAAATATTTTGCAAAGTCTAAGCATTATCGAATATTCCCATTCGTGCACCTCTCCACTCTAATGTCGTACTCACTCATATGGTCAAACGAGTTCACCCCCTAAGCTTAGCTTTAGGCATCGCATCTAAAGGAATACGATAGTGGATAATGGGATTTTTGCCTTGGTTTTCCCAAGTGTTTTGTGGCTCCAATAATGAGATAGAGAAACATTTTTCCTTTTTTTTTTCTTTTTTTTGAACTTTTTGTTTCTCATTTTTCTTTTTGTATTTTTGTAGGAGCTATATGATTTGTATTTTTGGCTTTTGGCTCCTTTTTGGCTTTTTGGACTTTTTGGAGCTAACTTTTCTTTTGTAGGGATTTTTTTTGGGAAATGGATGCGATATAAGTAGCTTTAGGAGGTGAACTCAAGTGACATGTAAAGAATAAAAAGATATATGTGGAGAAGGAAATAATGTAACACTCGGTTCACTCTAAGATATGCACGAACGGTTCAATAAAATAATACTTCAACTAAAACTCATATGTAAGCATGGATATTCTCAATCATTTCAGTAAATAGTGAAGTCAAGCAGTAAAGTTTACAACCATATCAGGCATGCAATAGAAGGTGAATAAGACAATAAAATTGATGCTTCAGATATACTAATGATGCGTGAATCTTGGTGCATTTCCAACAAAAGCATACCAAACACTAATCCATACATTCAGCTTCAATTAATATCATGCATTCATATAGATGAATCATCAAAAGAAATAGATTTGCAAGCTCATGTGCATAGCAAGACTATGGAAGACCCTAAATGGTATGACAAGGAATAATAAGTATCGTGATGGCTACTAAAGCAATAAGAGATGTCATCATAAGGAACAAATCTAGCAAAAGGAGGAAAAGAAAATAAAGATATAAAATAAAAGAGAGGAAAGAAAAGAAAAAAGAGGCACACAATATGATGCATGAACACACATAAAAGGAAAATAAGCTGGAAAAATCAAAAAGATGACGCAAAAATTTTGAAAAATAAAAAAAACCTTAAAATAAAGTAAAAATGCAACTAATGTATCTAAATGGTATGGAAATGCACTCCCCTAAGCTTAAACTTCACATTGTCCTCAATGTGATCATATTGGAAGAATATGAGGAACAACGATAATAATAGGGGGGTGAATGAAAAATGATGAAATGAATGACATGAAATCCTAATGCAACTACATGCACATACAATGATGCATGAGAGCGCTTTCCCCCAAGCTTATACCAAACAATCCTATTCAAATGACTCGATCAAAAATATCACGGCTTCGCAAAGCGTGATCAAGTCAAATGAATAAGAAAGTGAGTATTCACTTGAAAGAAATGCTCGATGGTGGTGAGCAAAAGGATGTGGCGTAACAAAATATGGAGAGGGGAATTAATATATATATTGGGTTTGGGGTGTAAAAGATTTTTGTTGCAGTCATATGAGGTGATATTTATTCAAGCAAATCTATACGGTCCTCTCGCTGTCGAGAGGATTCGTGTTTATTTAAAGCATAAAAATTTCTACACTACTGGATTGATATCACCTATAGCAAAAGGCGGATCCAGTATCTTTGTCGGTGCAGGCAATTGCTCCAACTGCTCCTTCCGTGGTTCCGCCAAATGCGTGTGTCCACAGACTCCATCAGACTCTAGCAATGCGGCTCCCAGCACCTCTCCAAGGACTCCACCTGTACCCTGCAAGAGATAAGCCGCATCAATCTGATGTGGATAATTCTTCCACAAAATAAATGTATTCCAAAGAGGTTCATCAACATAAGTATTTAAAATTAAAGACGGGTGACAACACTTCCCTGGAAATAAATCTCCACTCTCGTATACCACGTCGATCAACTCCTCATTGTTCGCCTTATGTTGTTCAGGTAGCTTGGGCATATAAGCGTAGGTCTCATCAGGCAGCTCCTCATCATCGTCAGACTTATCCCATCGCACCTCCTGATCATATTCAATAGCGTCCATGGGTGCTAACTCCTCGCTCTCCTCCTCGTATACGTCCCATCGTACCTCTTGATTGTATGTACATGAATCATGCAAAAGGCACGATGATCCGCCAAAATCTGAATCATAAAAAGCATCATATACGGGAGGGGAATCAAATATAAAGGGAGAGGGAGTAAAGAGATCCCCCTGAAGGGGAGCCATAAGCTCTGCGGGATTGTTCTCGGCGTCAGTGGAAGGGTGGTCCTCTGAGGGATGCGCAGCCTCTGTAGAAAGTAGAGGTAGCTGCGATAGCTCGAAAGGAGGAGGGTAATGCTCGGGATCCTCATGAATGGATGTGTCCTCGTCACAATGCATGGCCTCCTCGGTGACAAACTCTGGCTCCGCATGTAAGGCCTCCTCAAAAGCAAGCTCTGGCTCATGTGGGTGACAAGGGGGAGTGACGATGGCACAAGCTGACTCTGCAGTATCGGGTGTTATGGTCTCGTCGGGGGTGACAATATCAAAGCGCATAATACCTCCCCCCTGGCTGAACATGGACATCCTTCTCAGGCTCCTCAGGTATAGAAGGCAATGTAAACGTCATCATCTCCTTTTCATGCCTCCTTCTTTGTTTCTTTCCTGGAGCTCGAGGCACTCGATTGCATGGCTTGGCCTCCTCAATAGTAGGTGCAGGTGGCTCTATGGGCTCATGTATCTTGACCGCGGTATAAAAGTGGGTCTTGTGCCCCTCAACTAGAGCATAGACTCAATCATCAATTGTGCCCGTGGAAGAGATATAATGAGTAATAAAGTTTTGAAATTCGACCTCAAAAGGATCACATGTCGTTATTGTTAATGGACCGGTCTCTCGAACTACGTCAACAATGTTTCTCAATAGGTCCATATATGTGTCCTCTCTTGGCAACTCAGATGTCTCTATTTGTGGAGTGGTGATGGTTTAAAGGTGGATATGATCACCTTCAAGTGAAGCATACACTCCATCTATGATAGTACCTGCACCAGAGACATTAGCCATAATAAAATCGATGAATACTTGGTCGGATGGTTTACTTACCGTAATGGTTAGTGAACCGGTAGATCTAGCATCATCTATCATTTGCTCCAAGGTTGTTGCCAACTGTAGGTCACTGAACTTCCCCACTTGCATCCCCTTCAAAAACTCACGTGAGGGTCCCTTTAGCTTTCTAGTAAAGATACGGAATAGCTGGCGACCATCCCACACATAGTTTGACTCCGTCTGGAACGTTCCCAACATTCTTTCAAACATGGACAAGGCTTCCTTGAAGGATTCTCCATCTTCCTGACAAAATGTAGCGAGATATATGTAGGATTGTATAGAACCCGGTTGCATCTTCTTTGGAAGTACCATCGCTGCAACAACTGTACCTGATCAAGCAAGTAGACAAGCCTGGAAAAGACGTCAGTGGTACAAAGAGAGATAAAGATAATAATAATAGCAGGTGGTGGGAAAAAATCTATCTCAATGTTTTTTTTGTTTTTGTTTTTATTTTTTAATGTAATCTAATCAACCTAATTGTGACAAATTGGCACCCAACGGGAAACACCTCCCTGGCAACGGCGCCAAAATGTAACCCAAGAGCACAACCCAGTATGGCGCAAATGCACGGAGATAAATCCCCGGCAACGACGCCAAAAACTTGATCGGAGCCCCGGATATACACCCGGAGAACGATTGTAGTTTTACCGCAAGCGCACGGTCGAGTGGCGAGCGGGTATCAAACACGAGGAGGTGGTGTTGGTTCCGATCTATCCAAGGTTGGTTTGACTACGAATGTTTTATTGGTGGATATGGTTATGGTATGATGTAATGACAATGGTGGTGGATGTCGGTGTCGGTGATAAAGATGTTGGGTAAAATATCAAAGCAAAATCAATATAATAAAAGTGTCTAGGGTTAGGGAATTCCCACTACAGATCGTCCTACATCATTGTAAATAGTGAATCTCAATATTACTAGGCTTGTGTTGAGGTGAACTAGTCGTAACTGAATAGAGAACCAAGCTCACGCTCTCGCGCTATCGCCGGTCTATAACAACCTAGGTTAGGGCCCATTCTCGTGCAAACCCTAATCTAAGCCACTAGCATTAGGATCGACATCATCGTTCAATCGCTCCTCGAGCCCACTCTCGTGCAAACTCGAGTCACGATCTAGGTTGTGATAGTTCGTATTCGTCCAATCTCTTGCAAACGAATATTAGTATAAATTTATAATAAAAATCCTAGCTTTGGTCCAATCTCTTGCAAACCAAGTCTAGAGAATCTCGATTATAAACCTAAATCGAATATCTAGGCCTTCCCATCGATTAGAATCCAATCTCTTGCAAACCCCAAATCGATGGAAATCCCTAGATATCCGTAATAAATCAATCACAACCTAACCTCCTAGCAATTCTAGCAATTTAGAAATTCTTTCATCACAAATATGAAATTAGATCCATGGGGTTCATCCCCATGCCCTAGAACATCAAATCTACTCAAGCATATCAACAACGATATAGGAATCAATAAAAACCATAGCTTGCATACAAAAAGATATCAAATCAAAGATTCAAATAAGAAGAACTATGATACTTAGCTTTGATGAAGAATTCCAATCCAAATACAAGCTTTTTGATCCAAGAGGGGGCCTAGGGCATGGCCTAACCTCTAAAATAATCCTAAGAAAACATATGGGAACCTTCTCTAATGGTGGCTACAAACCCCTTATATAGTCTCCCCTAAACCCTAGCAAATAACCCTAGAAAACCCCTCAAATTCGTGCCCAAAACAGCCCAAACCGCAACTTAAAATCTGGGCCCGCCGTCGACTCGGCCGAGTGGAACATGTGACTCGACCGAGTGGAAATTCCAGCACTGCAGCGTCAACTTGCAGAAATTCTCCAGATTTCATCCGACCTCCGATTGACGTGTTCTTAGCTGCGTTGGAACCGTCATGAAATCTACTATCCATAAAAAATATGAGAAAAATACTTTGACCTCTGCAATGATAGCAGATTTCAAAAGAGTGTGAGGCCGTCTGAAAATCTGGGCGATGCGTGTCCTCGGCATCACTCGGCCGAGCGACAAATGTCACTCGGCCGAGGGGCTTTTGGTACTCGGCCGAGTCAGAGCTCGTAGTCGAGTGACGGATTACAGTAAGTCTGGTCTTTTGGATGCCGTCGTTCGTGTGCCACTCGGGTGAGTGGTGTCTCCATACTCGGCCGAGTGGGATGTCGTCACTCGGCCGAGTGCACGCTAATCTTCAAGTAATTGCGTGTCCGATCTGGCCGGCCGAGCGGGCTTCTTTGCTCGGCCGAGTGACTCCTTCACTCGGCCGAGTGGCATGCTCAAAATGCTCAATCTTCATCATTTCGCTTCCTCGTCGCTCCTACGACGTTCTTTCTTCTTCCACTCGTATTCTATCGCTGATAGGTCCTCAATAAGTCCATGAGCGATGCTCCATTACGCGTGCAAGTCCTTTAAGCTCATTTTTGCTCCCAATTGCTCATATATCCTGAAATCCGACAAAAACAAGAAATAGTGAAAAGTAACACAATATCATCGAATAATCATGAAAATCGCAATATGAGCAACCGAAATGGCATGAAGGTGTAAAATATGGACCGATCATGTGCTAACGAACTACCACCCTTAAACCAACAATTTTTGTATTCCATGTTTGTTGGACTTGTCTTTATCCTCAAATTTATTAGCATCCACTTTGCTTTGCTTTCTGGTTTTAAAACCGGTGGTCCTAGTTAACTATCATCGTGAACAAAGAATTGATAACATTTTGTGAAACATGTTGTGAAACATGTTGTGGAATATCTCGTGGAACATCATGAAAGAAACATGTACATAGAACACTTGACACTTCACTGGGGTTTTGGGGTAACTCATAGTTTGAGAGAGTGCGGGAGTGACTGGAGTTCGATCTTCCCATCCCGTCGTCTGAGTTTTGGCATCTCGTCCTGCTGCCTGGGTTTTGGCAAAATACATGACCCGCTGCCTGTGTTTTTGGCATTCGTCTGGGTCGCGCCCAGACAAGAGATGGACTTGATGGTCACATATTGTACTCTCCGACTTGAGTCACGTAGTGTAGTTACTTTTGCACAGTCACGTTTACTTTACGCATTACAGTCACCTTTACTTTACACGTCCCATGCACGTTACTTACTACACTTGTGCAGTCACAGTACTTACTTGTCGTACTTTTAGCTACAGCAGTAGTGCGTTTCACTTGCTCAGCCTGCTTTACACTCGCACCACCACCGTACAGTTGTTCTCTCCTTTAAGTTCTGTTTACTTTTACTACTCAGCTGTGTACAGTTGTTGCTCAGTACTTTACTTTTCACTCTGGTTTGCTCGTAGCTCAGGGGAATCTACCTCCATATATACATCGTCTGCGGTGCCACGGAGATGGAACCGTAGGTAAGTCACAACAATTCTAAATATATGAGTTCGACCTGCAGCCTGCGGGCGGATCTTGTGTTACTAGCGGCTCTAGAGCTATTTTCAGTGTTGTGTACTTTATTCTTTCATGTATATTTGTTGGGACATTTTGTACAGTACGGATCGTAATAATTGGACACTATTTGAGTATTTTTGTACATATCTGCATCGTGGCTATTTTGTTTTCACTGGTAACCTGCAGGACCTGCTCAAATATCAAATAAGTAACGGCCCCCGAGAGGGGGTCGTTACATTTATGCTGATGCAGGTTACATGTACGCCCCCATAATGAGAAATCACAGACTGTGTACCCACAGCGGGATGACCATCTACTGCAGACATGCAAAGCAAACTATGAAGACAATATCATCCTATCATTACAAGATCCACATCATTCCAGAAACAAAACAATGGTGTATTTGAGTGCACCTGGTGGTACATCACATCCCAGCGATGAATGTGACAGAGGCTGGTCTTTTGGAGCTGACCATATAGTCTCAAGACCATGCCACATGCTTACCCCACTTTTGAGGAGACCACATCAGAGGCAACGAAACATAGCACATCTCTCCAGAGTTTTTGGATTCAACAGATGCTTAATGATGGTATTTGTAATTTATGCATACTTTCGGAATTTTCTAAATAGGAGTGATGAAAAATGCCTGAGAGATCTGAAAGTCTAAGTGCGTATACAGATCAAGTGGATTGGATGGTATTTGTACTCTTTTTACTTAGTTATTGTTTTTTTCCACATGGGTTTCCATAGCCAATGGTTTTAACGAGACAAATCCCATTAACTCAGTATCCTGAAGTATCCACCCCTTTGTGAGACTCATACGATGCTCAGAATCCCGAAGTATTCATGGACAGAGTTCATACTTAACACTGGATAATGGGGAGTGTTGTAAATAGATAAGAATGTGTGTGTATGGATAAGATTGCATCTGTTGTATCTCATCCATCTTACATCTCCCATCCACTATAAATAAAGGACTGGGGTCTTCCCCCATGGATATGCTTCATAACAATGTTTAATTTTTTTGTTTTGATATTTTAAAAAATATATTCTTTACATCATCTTTATTTTTGTCGAGGGCGAAAAAAATTTCTGGTTACGCCACTGCCAGCCCCCTCCCTCCTCCTTCGCACCCTCCTCTGCACCCCATCCGACCTTCACACCCCATTCGACCTTCACACCCCATCCACCATCTTCAAACCATAGTAAATCGACGTTGTCCGAGCGGGGGATGAGGGAGCTGAGGTAAAGGAGGAATATGAGGAATGACAAAAATGTAAATAAAGTGGTTACGCGCTGTTGGGTTTTGAGGGACCCTTAGGGCACATTTTTATATCCGTCCTACGTCGGACGGATGATAGAGGCAAAACAAAAGCAAGCAGCGAAAAACCGTTAAACCATTTAACGAACAAGCCCTAAAGATTTCAAGACCCTAGATTGGATCTTTACTATCTTGAAGTGGGTCTGACCACCCCAAGATAGATCTAAGCTACTGCAATATAATAAATGAAATGCTTAATTAAAATATATACCCGGAACATTTCTTGCATCGGCAAGGTGAACCGAATCGCGTACCGAGCCGCTCCTCGTCCCGAGCTGAACCGCTTCCTGAACCACACCTTGTCCCGAGGCGAGCAACCCTTTTGTTGCCGAGCCAACCACACGACGAAGAAAGTTTCACCTTGAGTGGATCCTTCGCCAAGACTCCGGATCGAATCCGAGCCCCTTCGTGGCTTTGCTAGATACCTTCAGGAGCAAGGGAGAAATATAGGGAGAGGAAAATATTTATTTTAAGCTTAGATCCGAGCGTGCTCCAAACTTTTGGGAGCCGCTCAGATCTAGAGCTTGGGACGAGTTATGATGAGGGGGCATGCCCCTATTTATATAGGCGGCTGACCCCTCTCATTTACTCCACTTCCAATGTGGGACTAAATGTTTTGGAGTAAATAATTCAAGTTAGTTTGCCTTAAAGAAAAGGCCAAACTTCATTGAATTTTAACTCCTCACCGTTAAGCTTCACATTTGATACAACCTATCAAATCGAATATCGCTGAACGGTGAACGCATAGAAAAAACGGCGAGTCATTCCGAGTCCGTTTGACTCCTCAAACATGTGTCCAAAGATCAGCCAAACCCATGCATTTTCGCAAAAACAAGCCGCCAAAAAACTACACTCAGCCCTAGGCTCGGTGGGGCCCACCTGCAGCCTGCGGGCGGATCTGGGGCAGGGCGCCCGCCCCAGCCCGTCCGCTGGGCAGTCAAGACCTGCCCAGGGGCGGGCGGGCCAGGCGCCTGCCATTGTCGGGGGGCCCGACCCGCCCGCTAGGCGGTTCAGGCGCCCGCCCTTGCGGGCGGGCCCTGACCCGCCCAGCCTTGGGCGGGCTGGCCCGCCCCTGGGTCGGGCGTGGGCCCACTTGGCTGGTGCAGGCCCACCCTGTCCTCTAGGCTTCTTTTTAGGCTGGGTTCAGCCCAACAGATTGGGATGACCCCCTTTTGATGGGTTTTGTCATATCTTGTGCAGTTGGACTCCGTTTTTGACGCGGGTTGAATCTGCGTTTAGACCGAGACAATCTCGTCATCCAGATAACATTTTCTTCGCGTTTATTAAATTAAATATGCACGTAAACAATTTACGACGCATTAAATTTCCCATTTGCATCAAATGCAAAAATCTCCACTTCTAATATATCGCAAACTCTTTGCGACTTATAAAATCCATTTGCATTCTATACAAATGAAATCTCCCACTTGCACTCAGGATCATTTATCCCGAATGCAGGAGCTAACTGTAAACTCTTTGCAGATTCTATCCCTGGCATCAAATGCATATTCTCCCAAATTTCTACCTATTACTTGACGAAAGGTCGCACTCTGTGTGAGACCCTACAGCCTGACCCTACTACATGTGCGGCTCGAAGCCCCAGACGGCAATAACTGCGAGCAGCAGGTGCCGTCCCTGTTTCAGTATCATACTTATGTGGTTAACTCTTTGACATGAGTATTGTCGGGACCACCCTGACTATGTCCGTGATGAATACCGCAGTTTTAGTCTATTCGTCAAAACTATGCCGTTTAATTCAAGCCTAGGGTACGGTCAAAATTTCAATCACAATAGCTCGAAGACGGTTAGTCTCCATCGATCTTTAGTCAAATAATATTGGACATCTTCCCACATAATCTGGCCAGAGTTTTCATTAAAGATCGAACTAACACTACGACACTAACTCCCATTGACCGGGAGAGATGAATCCTATCTTGGTCATTACTCTCCTCGCACGTTTCAAATGTCACCCAGCCAAAGACCTTTCAACGGGTCTCACCCGAGGCTAGATCAGTGATCTAAGTGCCATTGTTCACGCACATGTTCGTACAATGACATCAAGTCAAAAGACCAATGTGTCTATCATCACTAAGAGTTATCATTGACAGATTAGTCAATCATAACCATATGATAACTCTTGTTGGGTCGTTTAGTGAACTCATTCTCCAATGAGCACATGTGTCTTGTCTTCTACTTCGCAAAGTCAAACGATCATGGGATCATCGTCACCGCTACACGGTAAAGACTAAGACACAATGGTCTATCCGATGTTTCGATATCCTTTTCTCGAAACATCTACGACCACAAACCATTTTAGACTTATGCTACTAACGGTCAAGCACCTCTCCACGATCGAGATCCTCATTTCGATACATGTTTACCTTACATTAAGTCTCATGACTTACTGTTATTTCGAACATGATGTCTGTATAGATATCCAGGGATGAATTTGTTTGGAGGACATACACATCTCTCGACACGCGCGTGAGTAGAAATGTGAGTGCGCGTAGCAACCCCCTTTTTGTTTTTCTTCTTTGTAAACCTTCAAAGGGCCTTTCCGCAAAACGTAGAAAAGAGCGCCATCAGCAGAGAGAGGGCCATATGCGATAATAATAAAGGAACAAAAAGAGAAGGCCAAAAGAGCGAGAGATAAATAGGAACCGTTTTTTTCTCTCATAGGGTTCTGATATATATATATTTAGTTCTTGAGATGATCGCATTGAGCTTCGTCTTCTTCAAATCGAGATCTATATCCCAGGTCAGTGCGATCTTGATATTTTTTTGATCGGTAGGATTGTAGTTCGACTGATCTATCTGTTTAAATTGAGATTTTGTTCACAATATGAAGTAGACGTCTGTTTAAACTTTCTGGAAATGGCAACGATTGTTAAATTTCGGAATTTATGAGAAATTTTCTTTTGTCCATTTTAGGATTATTGAATTTGATATCATTTTGTGTAGATAGGGCTTGATTCTTCATAATCATCATTTTAAAAGTAGAATTTTAGTTGTTGGAAGGAGCTACTAGTAAAATTGGGGTTAGGGTGCAGTATTTGACTCATTATCTACAAATTAAATGAAGGTTGTTAAGTGGATTAGTGAGATTGGTCTACTGCTTGCTCGATTATTCCATAATATTTCGATTCACTCGATCTAAACCTTCTGATCGGTACATGGCCCTTATATTAGTTCACAAACGATAGAGGAAGTAATGACTTAAAAACAGACGACTTCTCTTTATTATGATGAGTTTTTGGTTACGCATGAGGTACCTTTCGGGGTCTTCATGGTCCGTAATGATCGATGATCCAGCGCAATCATTAAAATTAAGCGCACATTGCTCAGTGTTTCTGTTGATCATGCTGCAACTGGCTAAAAGATATGCAATGATTCAAAAGAAAGGTTTAAATCATTTCACCAAAAAACACAACCGTTAGGATTCAAATGCACTCAATTCAATTCAATTTGGCCGCTTCATGTTTGTTTGACTGAAACGGTACCAATCACATCTTCATCATTTAGTGATCTTTTAATTTTATTGCCCCGAAACCGACTGGCATATGGAGTTATATTATTAATTATTTCAGTGTGTTGCTTAAGCGAAGAAACTGAAAGTGATAGAGTTGATGAGTGCTTCTTTGGAGGAAGACTAATCGCTGTTAAGCCATCCTATGGTAATGTTGTTAGCAACTGTCTCCTCCGAATGCATGCCAAATGATTGGCTAGGTGCCTACTTAACAAGTTGACACTGCTTGCTTACCCACTTGAGCCGGCAAGTAGCAACTAACTGGTTAAAACATGTTTGTGACTTTTGACTTTTGAGTAACGTTTGAAATTGTTGTGCATATTAAATTCGTACCCTTTGAAATTTGAATAATTTCCCATACATGTGCATGTAAATATTACTCAAATTATTGGTTGGGCCCTTTTATAAGAGCTAGTTTGGATGATAATATGTATTGTTGGGAGAAAAATATAGAACCGCCACAGCCCAAAATTAGTGTTTTCCCCAAAATTAGAGTTTTTCCCTTTCTAATTCACTTAACACGTGGCTATTACTTCATTGGCTCATCAATGAAATCATATTGTCTCCATTATCACACAATGACCGCCCACCTGCTACAATTCCTAACATTGTTCTCTTCAGCTTCCACCTTGTTTTTAGTTTCCATTTCTTTCCATCCTCTTTGATGATGCCACCATCCAGTGGTCCCATTCACCACCATCCCTATTTCCTTCATATTTAAGTTTTAGAGATAATCCTTCCTATTTATGTTTATCTACTAAACCCTACAGTTGACGTCGGCTATACATTAATGCACTGCTTCATTGTCCCCCATTGCATGAAGTATTTTAGTGGCCAGAGGTGTTGGTAGTCATTGTGAGTGGGATGAGTTAAGTGGTTTTGTAATTCTTTCTATGATTCATCATTTTGTATTTTAAGTTTGACTCTTTTCCTTTTCTTATCACTTTCCCTTTTGTTTTGTTTTGTTTTTTTTTTTTTTTTGGGGGGGGGGGGGGGTGGACATATTAACGCACTGCTTCGTTGTCCCCCATTGCAGGAAATATTTTAGAGGCCAGAGGTGTTGGTAGTCATTGTGAGTGGGATGAGTTAAGTTGTTTTGTACTTCTTTCTATGATTCATCATTTTGTATTTTAAGTTTGACTCTTTTCCTTTTCTTATCGCTTTCCCTTTTTTTTGTTTTTTTGTTTTTTTGTTTGTTTTTTTTTTTGGGGGGGGATGCCCACCCCCCCTCCAATTTAAGACACCCCCCAGATTCAATTTAATTTTTTCAAATCTTTTGCTATTAAAATTAGTTGTTAAATCCTTGCCCTTTGATTTGGGTACTTCTTTTATGCTCTTGTATTTCTACCTTTAAAATAGTGTTTACTATTTCTATGCAAAAACTCACTACTTCTACATGTATGCAGAAACAGTGACGTTTAAAAGTACTACTTTACAGCTAAAATTTAAAAGCTGGAGCCCCTAAGAAATTCCCCAGAAGACAATGCAATTACATCATTTGATGGGGTTATGCGATCCATCTAAAACTTCTTGGGGTCAAATCCAATTTTCTACTTTCCTATTTTTAAAGTAAAACCATTTCTTTATATGGGCACTATCAAGTTCAGGGACATCAATGCAGAGCAGAGGATTTTGATTCTAGGCCATCTGGTTATCTATCAGTGGATTTAAATCAAGGAAACCTTTCATGACATCTTCACAAGATGTCAATCATTTCGAATTTAACAGACTATTTTCAATTTAATGCAATTGATTTAGTGATATTGTGATATTTTGAAGTGTGAACGGAATGTGATAGTTATATTCAAAAATCACAGTATCACCAGAATGTGACGGTTATAATCAAAGACACAATATTACGACATTATTGTTATATTTATCTATATGGTAGGTAGGCACCAAACCAAAAGCAACTAGATGATGATTTGATGTCATCTTCTCCACTTCTACGGGACTACTTTGGCCACCTGCAGATTGTGGTTAAATCTTTTTTTTCATTGTACATACTTCTTTTTTTTTCATTGTACATACTTTTTCCTATTGGCTGGCGATATAATCATTAGGCAGTATGCCTGAGATTACCACGTGGCATACTTAAACTTGAGACTCCCTGAAAGGGGAGGGTCTGATTTGTCTTTTTCGGAACCCCTATTTGTTTATACGCACATGTACAATCATGTGTGTTCTTTGTTTTGAGATTTAAATAGGCAAATAGGCAAATGCTCTTCAATCTTGTAAATTTTGTTTTGAGTTATTTGTTCTCATCATCATTTTTTGGGTCGGCTTCATGGACTCGATAGAAATAATGTTGGATTGTGATCATGTCAGATCGTGATGTGTGATGTCCATATCAGATACTTGATCTTCACACCATACGATGTAAAGCTTTCTATTCAGTCAAACCAAGATTTTTCATGTCCTTTCTTGTCACTTCCATCATTGTCTTCTTCGGTCTATCTCTCTTTCACTGAATCTCAACAATCATATGTTTTTGTCTTTCTAACGGTCGTAACAATAGATATGTCTTCGGTATATATGGCCAAACCATTTTTTTCTCATCTTTTCCTTCATAGAGATAGTTATTTGTTCTGCTCATAGTATATATCATGTTGTTGCAAAATTAGTGCACTGATGGAAGAGTGGAATATTATTACAGTTTTTTTTCTAATAAAAGTTATTTGTGATTAGGTATATGTGTTTCCCGATGCAATGAAAGGCGGTACTTGAGAGTCATAGAGTGAACGTGTTTTCTTGCACATGGCATCTAGTAGTACAAGACATGCTGGCACTGGCAGTTCGAGAAGGCCAAATGGCAATGGATCATCTACTTCAGTTGAAAGGCTTGGAAGAGAGATGTTGGAGTTGATGTTGAAGGACAAGAAGCCATACCCAGACACTGATGATGTAACCTTTTAACTTTAATATTCTTGAATGCACTTATACATCTTTAATTTTGTTGGTTAGAATCATGTGAAGATCGAAATAAGTTAATATTTGTGAGTGGGTGAATAAACCACAATTGATTGAAATATTGGAGAAATTTGATTGTTACTTCAGTTTCCTAAAGACCACATGTTAAATCCTCTTATGATACAAGAAAGGATGTTTTCTTGTGCTGTATCCCTTAAGGAATTGTTGGGATGCTTTATTTTGCAGGACATTGAGCTAGAAGTTGTTAATGGAATGGGAGCTGAAGCTGGGCATATAATTACCACTGCCATTGGTGGTCGAAATGGCCTACCCAAGAAGGTCTGAAATAAATTTCTTGTTGTTGGTCATTATTGTTGTTTGACTGCTGGTTATGTATAGCGGTATATGCATCCATAATGTAGTTGCTGATTTAGCAATTGACTGAACAGGCAGTTACATACATAGCAGAGCATGTGATTGGAACAGGTTCCTTTGGTGTTGTATTTCAGGTATCAATTGTTTGTTTCCACTACTAAATATTTTTATATTTGAAATGTTGGCCAATACCGATACCCGATCATATCGAATTTCAAGCATGCCGAGAAGCTCCATTTGAAACTGGCAGATATCACTGATACTAAATAATAATAATTAATACTAGTGGATATTCAAGTTTTGCACTGTAAGAAATTGAAATTCTATTTTATGTCATCGAAAAAAATCTCATTTAACGGTCAAAATTAAATTAAGGGTTGAAACTTGATACCGAGATATTTTGGCAACCTTGGATTAGATTTGTAACAAGGATAGAAACATACCCCTTTTTATTGGCACTGTATGAAACTTTTCATGTATCACGGGACACAATATTGGGTTGTTTTGACTATAACATGAGGCTAAGATATTCAACACCGAAAAAACAAACTAAATGTGAACATATTGATTTATGTAATTCATAAAGATAACCTGTTGATGGAGTTGATAGGAAAAAGAGAAGATAGTGATACATGGAAAGATAAAATTAATTGAAGATGAAGATCTGGCTGCAACTAAGTATCATTTTGGGCCAAAGCAACTGATGCCTAAAATTCACTACTTTAGATATTCATCATCCGATACTTCTTATATAACCGATACCAATGTTACAAACCATTGACAAGTGACAACACCGAAACTGAGATCTCAAGCCCGACTTGTAATCATTGTCATAATTTAGACTGAGTTTTTCCTCTGTTTTCAGGCAAAATGTAGAGAAACAGGAGAAATTATTGCAATAAAAAAGGTTCTTCAGGATAAGCGCTACAAGAACAGGGAGTTGCAGATCATGCACATGTTAGACCATCCTAATATTGTTGCTCTCAAGCACTGCTTCTTTTCTACTACAAACAGGGAAGAGATTTACCTGAATCTTGTACTTGAGTTTGTCCCTGAGACTATTAACCGTGTTGCAAGGCAGTACAACAAGATGAACCTACAAATGCCCCTCATATATGTTAAACTGTACACTTATCAGGTATGTTTTATTCCCATTTTATTTTTTTCTTCTCCCAATCGGTGACCTTCCAGTTGTTTCATGTTCATTTTGCTGAATCTCAGCCTTGTCCCATTATTTTGTTTTATCAAATATTTTTTTTCACATTGATGTGAAATAATAACTGTTTGCTGATCTACTGTCTTTCTGACTATTATTTCCCACAGACCACATTTATTATTATTTACGTTGCTTAATCATCAGCCAACTCAGTGTGACATCCAGAGTGGACATCTTTCTTTCATGTATACATCTTGGAAAACATATGATTTTGTTTTGCAAAGTCATCCTATGTAGCTTACTGAAGATTGATGTTTCTTTCTATTTTCCTTGCTGTACTAAATGAGGATTTACTTGTATTAATATCTGCATTCATATGGAAATTCTGCGCTCCTTCATTGGTCAAGCATTGCCATTTGTGTAGGCAACACAAATATTCTACCATAATGATACATAGAGTTAACATAATGAAAATTTAATATGCATTCTCAAGTCATTACCATATATGCTGTTTGATGGTGATAATCATAATTGGGAATGTGATACTAAAATCGCCTGAATCTTTGAATCTCTGTCCTGTGACGGCAAGTAAAAATTCTTCAAGACGCAACCACTGGGGTTTACGTACATAAATGACTCCTTAGGTAGAATACCTTATTTTAAGTTGTTTAATGCTCTAAGCAATGACTTCATAAAGGGTCACCAGTCCCAGGTGCTCTGGCCTGAGCAAACTTATGGACTTTTTCGATGGTCCCCGTACAAACATCCTAGCTATGATTAATTCTTTAGTCCTGGATATTATACTTGACACCTTCTGCATGTCCCATATAAGATATACGACTTTTGGAGTCGTCAAGCACTGCCATCTTGAAGGCGTGTTGTCTTCACCATACTAACATCTCACCAAGCGATTTGTGATTATGCTACATCCCTTTTTAGCATGACACTTTGCGTGGCATTTATTTTTCTCCTTCAAAGCATGGACATTGATACGAGATACATATACGACACAATACAGAGAGTGCTAGTACACATTCAAAATCTTAGGAATGAGTGTCATACATTCGGAAAAAATGTCTATGTTTGCGCATAAGCATGTGTAATTGGGTGTAAATTGCATGATGGCTGATTGTGCATGGATACAATGACAAGATGACGTGAGAACATGGATACATCATGTGAGTGGCTAAGGGTGGGAAAAAAACCAGGTTCCAGTACACAACCCGGTTCCGAACCCGAATCCGATTTCGAATTGTCCGAGTATTCGGAATCAGAATCGAATTTGGGTTTAAAAATGTTAACTGATTTTGTATCGGAATTAGAACCGGAATTGAACATGAAAATCCATGTCCTATCCGATTCCGATTCCTAGGTATCAATAATGGACTAGATATCATCGTATTATAGATGATTCGTAAGTAAAGGACTTAATTACCGGTATTGGTAGATGACTAGGTTTCGAATTCAAATTCAAAATCAGAATTGGGCCGATTTCGGAATCGGGATCGGAGTCGGAATCAGATCAAATATGTTGTTCCGATTCCAAAAACGGAATCAGAATATTCCAGAACCGATTCATCGGAATCGGAATCGGACGTCTTTTCAATCCGAATAAAAAGTGGATTTGTAATCAGATTTCTTTTAAAAATTCGGATTTTAGCAATGCCCACCCCTATGAGCGACAATACTAGAGTTATTCTTGCTTTTGCATGTAAATGTTCATTACATGTGCAAATGAACATGTAATAAAATTTACAATTTATTTAAGTTGAGAATTATGATTCGATAAATGATTTAGGCCAGGACTATATACACCCCCAAATAAAGGGGTGTATTAATGATGTTTTTCCAAAAATGGAAAGAAGTAGGGGAGAGAGTGTGTGAGAGAAGACAAAGTTATGTGATATGTTTTTCATTTTTGGAAGACAATCATTGCATACACCCCACTATTTGCGGTGTATATAGTCCTGGCCATGATTTATAATGAAAAAAGATGAAGATATTCAGCATTTATTAATTATTTAATGTAGATACATGATTAAGAGCTAAGGACTATAAAATTGTGTATTTAATGAAGAACATGCAGTAAATTGGGTTGATTTAAATTTTAAATTGATTTTCTTAAAAAATTAAAAAGATGTAATGTTACTTCATAATATCCCACTTGACATATCCATCTAGAAGGGATGGGAGAGTTGGCTTTGTAATACAAAAGATGTAACATTTTGTAAATATATACCAGTCAAAATGGTACAATAGCATGAAAATTATGATACATTCTTTCTTGGGATTTTCATATCAATATTTGCTTTGACAATTATATTTTATTACCAAGAATAACTGATTATGAAATTGAACAAATTAAGAAATAACAATGCACCTACAATTGAAAGAATTTTGAACTCATATTTTTAACATTAAATAAAATTTGAAGTCTAGGAAGCATCATCAATATCTTTGTTTTGTCTACATTGCAAATTTTAGGATACAACCAAATGGTCATCAACCACATATTCATCCAGTATTAGTATTGGATATTAATCCTACTTGATATGTGCCCTTTGTTGTAGTACATGTGCTACATTGTTTTCACACACTTCCAGATAGTAATAATTCTGGTTATAGTCATCAATATCAGGCAATATGATACGGTACAATACGATATTGTCAAAATCGACATATAATGAATTCCCATATCATAGTAGGATAATTATCAGTCGATTTGCTTGTTATATCATATGATATGATAAATTAGACTGATAATTATCTCGTTTCACCAGTAGGTTTGAATTCATTGAAGCGTCCTCAAACCCGTTTTTCTTTTTAGGGTAGAAACCCCTGAGAGACACGTTGATTCTCTTCGCTGCAAACACCAACTCCCTAATTCCTAATGCAAATACTCAAATCCATCCTCGCTGCTCACTGAGAGGGCCTAGCTACTTGCTTTCCTACATAATGCTTACTGATCCTATCCGATTATTGTTTAGTCTTAGTCCGCCTCATCATGCGCTACCAGTACTCTCTTTGCTCGGTACTTCTTTGTCTGTTCTTACGGCTATATATATAGAGGAATATGAAGGTGTGCTATTTTCTTGTGCTGTCAGCATTTTGACCATCTAAAAACATTTTTTTAAAAAGTTTTTTGCAATTGTTCTACAACTTGTTGGCTAGCTATCCACCAATTTTCAAGTGAATTCAACACTTTTTGAGCCTCCATCCATGCATTTAAAAAACATTACTTAAATTCTGAAACTGTTGGCCCAAGTTTTTTGAAATGCATGGATGGAAGCTCAAACAATATTGGATTCACTTGAAAATTGGTGGGAAGGTAGCCAACAAGTTGTAGAACACATTGCAAATTTTTTTTAAAAATGTTTTAGAGGGTCTAAATGCTTACAGTACAGGAAAACCGAGCATGTACCTTCATATTGCTCATAAATATAAGGAATATAGAGGTGTGCTGACAACACATGAAATTAACTTGCTTCTCTGATTTCAAAAACACCTCTCTCCCTTGGAGAGAGGTCTCCCTGATCCCTGCGCCCTTCTCTTCTTATATTCTATTTGATCGGGGTTTCTTTGCTATTTGCTTCTCTGTTCTTCTCGTTGTTTTTGAGTTTAGAACGGTTGAACTTGAAGATAAACATATTTAAATTCATTTTTTGAAATGTCGTCCTTATCATAGTCTTGAATCTTTAATAAATGCGTTTTTAGATTTTTAGCATTTTGCCTTACTCCTTCTTTGATCTATGTGTAAATTTCTTAATCTTTTTGTGAAATATTTACTTTTATGTTTAATTTGCTTAATTACTGCAAATGGTATGCTTTTCTTATGATATGCAATATGATATAATATGTGGCACAATAACTAAAGAAAATGATAAGTGATATATATCAGCAGATGACAACTTCGGTTCAGGTATCAATTTTAATGCCCTGAGCTAGACTTCATAGCAGATCATCCAACTAGTATTTGGCCAGAGCATGTTTAGTTATGGAGTTCTTGCATGGTTCGTCCCTTCGAAATGCCTGTTACAGTTAATACTTGATTTAATGGAAATCACACGTGGAACTATTCACACATGGATTCATGACTCATTGATATGTACATCACTAATATGAATGGTTCTAGCATTTAACTGAATTTGTGAAGGAGTAACCACTATCATAATATGACTGGGTTAGTATACATGAATGGTTTAGTCATAATTGATATTTAATTGAGATCGTTAGGGAAAATACAGCAGAATCTAATGTTGTAACGCCCTGATTTCTGGGGTCATTACTTTTCAAGAATATGCAGGTCCTGCTAGTTACTAGTGAAAATGTAAAATAAAATATACCGAAAACATATCTCATAACCTTTGTGCATGATTCAAAGGAAGAGAAGCAAAATTCTAGAACTCCGAACTTCTATAGAAAACATGTTAAACACTTGAGAGATGTAGGATTAAGTTAGACAATAAATTATATCTATATCCAAGCATTTAGTTTATGCACACATCAAAACAATAACAATACAAGGCAGTAACCACTAAACAGGAACAACAGTTATGATCGAGTGACAGGCAAGTACATTGAACCACTAAACAAGTGCAACATATTGTGTATAATTAAAAGAAAAGTGAAGTAACAGTACGACAATACTAGAAGACAACATGCATGACAAGAATATTATTTAATAAATAGAAATGCAACAATGATGAATGATAATATTGTATAATCATATATAAGGAAACACCTCACTAACAAGCAAACAGAACAGTTTAATATTAACATGATCATCCAAGCAAGACAATACGAAATTGTAACAGTAGACCAAATAAGAGATAATCTATCATACAAGTACCATTTATACACTGGGCTGTGTTGTCCAATACTAGTGACTCATATTTCGAGAGCACGATATGCAACGTGAAGTCACCTTATACCGCAGGGTGCAACCCTGGGCCGAGACTAAGTATAAAGAAACATGAGAGAGACTTATAATCCATTGATCAAGAGACATGAAATGAAAATCCTTCCAGATACGTGTCGAAAGCATGACTCCAATCGCTCTTGCACACTCTCTAATATAAGTTATTTCCAAAACCCGTGAGTCAAGTGTAGTGTCAAAATTCTGTAACTGTTGTATAATTTTCATGTTATGTGTTGTAACTAATATTGTGTCTGATATGATTTTGAGGTATTGTCACGAGGAGAGGATTCTAGAGGTGGTTCCCATAGGCTCAAGAGGTGACCCCCGGTGTACGGGGCACTTTGTTCCATGTAGCATTTAGCTCCTAATCATGGTCGTTCACAACATCAAGAGCTTACAATCAATGTATATCATTCAATGATTAGACACACTATTCAATGAGCATGAGTAATAATATGATACGATTAGGGCATTTATGGACTAAAAATACGATTTTTTGGGTAGAAAGCGAGAAAATAGGATTTTTATGGCTAATTGCCGATCTGAAAATATAGAATTTGATTCTACAAATAGACTAAAGGCTAAATAATAACAGTGAATTGAAAGGACAATGAGCTAATGATTAATCTAAGGAATTAAGGTAAAATACTCACAAAATCAATTCTTCTGTGCCCCTTTAGGGCAGGCGGACCCTTGCTTAAGGGGGACTAATTGCAATTAAGTCTTTTACGAAGCAGCCCCCCTCCTAGTCCCGGAATTACAAGTTTGCTAATGGGTCCGTGGACCCGCACCTCCGCCTTGAATAAATCCGCATCCTCGGTGGACTCGCACCCTCTTCTGCTGAAGCCGCCCACGCCGTATCATAATAATGTCATCTAGAACATTAAGAGCAGGTATTTCAGTGTACAATTTTTCATACTTGTTGACATGCAACAGCTATGCAATAGTTTTATGTTCATTGTCATAATCAACTACTATTAAGTTATGTACACGTGCTATGTGATCTATGTATCAAGAGCTGTCATCTAATAACAAGAGCTGTCATCCAGTAATAAGAGTTATGTAAAAAGACATTTAAAGTACTAACATGTGGTTATGTAAAAGACCGTTAAAGTACTAACATGTGGCTATACAGTTATAGTATCAAGTACATGGTTGTTCAGATAAGATACTATTTCTGTAACAAGTGTTATGTCGTCAACAGTAATGTCATGTTATGTGTCAAAGTATCAGTGTCAAGACATAAAGCAGTTATATCGGTATTATATTGCATAACACTTAAATCTGAAAATGGATTTAAAACTTAAATCTGAAAATGGATTTAAACTGATATTAGCATATTTTACATAACGGAAAGATATAAAACCTTTGGAATCAGATCACGATCATCGACACCCTAATGGATTGTAGTATAACTGCCTAGAGGGGGTTGCTCAGTCCTAAATGAAATATGTGCAGAAAGCAACAAACCGTAAGTCCACAACATTTAATCACTAAAACAATAAATTCCAGCCATCTAACATAACCAAAAGCCCAAACAAAGCCCTAATGGAAAGCCTATGAGGTATGGTCAGAACAAACCCGAGACAATGCAGTCAGCCCAATGAACAGAATAGAACAGCCCTGCAACAAGTCTTGACTCAAAGACAAATCAAAAAGCCCAAGGACACCGCATGATATGCTGTGAAAATCCAGCAAAACCCTGCCACGGTCACGATCGAGCCCAAGAAGTCGCAAGCAGCTCCCATATATCAACAACAACCGAAGGTCCCTAAGAACCCAACAGTACAGTGCTAACATCCCACTGAAAAACCCAACAGAAACTGTGCCAGTTACCCATAGGAAGGCCCAACTGAAGAATCCAGCAAGCCCACAGAAAAGAGCCATATAACAGTTCGGTAAGCTCACGGAAAATAGTTCAGCAAGCCCGCAAGAAACCACAGAATAGCCGCATAAAAACAGACAAAAGGACCACAAAGGAGTCCACATAAAACGCACAGCAATGCCCATGGAGGAGTCGACAGAACAGCTGGTAGAACAACCGAACAGAATAACCGAGTCAACAACCGAATAGAATAACCGTCAGAACAACCCGCAGAACAATCGAAGAAACGTAGGACAGTCGACTGAACAACTGAATAGAGAACCCACAGAACAGAACAGAACAAAGCTGACAGAGAAACCCACAATTATCACACACCAAGTTTATCGATCATTGCACACAAATTTTTAAAAATTGAACAAGAAAATATAAACATAAACTGAGAACTTGGAAGTAGAGATAATCTGCCATAGTCGATGATGACCAAGAAATCCCAAAATGCATGCTCAAATTGAAGGAGAATGAAATCAACAATTTTTTTAGGAAGAAGGGGGACGATTTTGTACAAATAAAACCCTAGGAATAGATGCATATAAATAGGAGACGGTAAAAGAGAACTCATACACGAATAAGAGTTCTAATCGAAGCAGGACACGCCTGTTAGGACCTATGCAACTAAGCAACACACTAGATGAGAGGTGAATATTGTAATGGCACTTAAAAATACTTGCAAATGCGGAATTAAAACACAAGATAATTAGCAAACCACAAGAGATAAAATGCAAACGCTTACAAAACAATATATCTTGGTTCGTCAATTGCCCACTCCAGTCCCACTCTTTTTAGAGTATCATGGTTTTCCACTATAAGGCTTTTCCAAGCCAACCCAATACAGCTCACACTTTTCCAAGAGCCACTCTTTTCCAAGAGCATATCATTTCCAAGATAGCAAACCATATTCCAAAGGTAATCCCTATTCCAAGGGAATCACCCATCTTTTTCCAGAGAGAACACTTTCACAACCCGTAAGCTAGGTTTCAACAAATGAAACAAATAAAATACACACTTCATATTGTCTGGATTAAATGAACTTACAAACTTTAAGTGTAGAGGCAATGAAGTGTGGTTGTCCAAGTGGTAGGATGTAGACTTGATGCACGTATAAACTTCCCTTGAGTTTTGGATTTCAATTCAACATTCAAGAAGCTTTAAGGGAGGAAGAAAATGTTGAAGAGATGGAGCTTTCTCACTTAGTTTCTGGCTCAAGAATGATCTCTTTTCTGACGAGTATTGGTGCCAAAAACAGCTTCACAATGGGGTATAAATACACACACTCTCGGGCCCAAAAACCAAGAAAATGGCTATATGAAAAGCTGTTCAACGGCTATAAACGGGCAGAATTCTCAGCGACCTGATGCCTGATGAAAGGTGACTAGTCACCTGGTGAACAAGGGTTAGACGTCTGGTCCAACAATATACAACGTCTGACAAAATATGCCGAGAAAAACACTAGATCATCAAAACAGTCATAACTTTCACAATTGGACTCCGGTGGAGGCGATTCAAGATGCATTGTAAAGCTAACAAAGAATGCAATCTGATGGGCCTGGAATGGATGAGAAATTTTAACCATAGAAAAATTGATAGATGTTTGAAGTCGGAATCAGATTGCAGAAACTCCAACAGACTCAAACCACAAAATACTCGATCATCAAAACAGTCATAACTGACTCAAATGGACTCCAATTGAGGTGATTTAAGGTGCGTTGGAAAGCTAATGAAGAATGCAATCTGATGTGCTTAGAATGGATGAGAAATTCTTAGTACAGAAAAAATGACAGAGGTTTGAATGCAGAAACAAACTGCAGAAAAACAGACTGTCGAAAACAGAGAGTCAATAAAAACTAGTCCCACTGATCAGGTGCCTGGAGTTCATTGACAGGCGCCTGATGCACTGTTCAAGTGCCTGGTCGTAGAGCTTCAGATGCCTGGTCTTCCTAGAATTTTGGCCATCACAGAACGGATATGCCAGACGTCTGGTGGCTGTAAACCAGACGCCTGGTGATAGGCTGAAAGCATGATTAAGAGTGTCATGGCCATTCAACCTAATGAGATGGATTCTAGGAAGTTCCTATGAATCACTGAGATGGAAATAGACATGAATAAGTGTGTGTCTATCTAATCAAAGCATACAAATATTCTACTAAAGAAAGAGTAAATTAGATAAAAAAATCATAAAAGATAAACAATGATATACATGATTCTTCATGACTTCAATACTCTATTGCTCCATGCCTTGAGTTCATCATCCCATCACTACTTGTTTTGTCTCCATCATGATATAAACATTATTAATTATATGAGACTAAAACACTATGAGACATTAATAATCACATAATGTGGTGATCATCATCAAAACTATATTGGGCTTAAAGGCCAACATCCAACAATATCCCACCTTTTGACGCTGACACACATTATGTAAACATAGGTATTAAACTTAACTAATGCTCCCTTACTTATATGCATACCAATTGTAAGGCAAAATACATAATGCAATGCATTTAATGTGCATTATGTGAAAACATGCTCAAGATACCAAATGTAATACAATGGAGATAAATAATGTAAGCATTATTTTTACATAATCACATCTCTCCCCCTTGTCATTGTCAAAAAGGTGGAAATGCAAGTTTCGCTTTCCCTTTGAAGAATTTCTCCCCCAAGGATATGAAGTTCTCTCCTCCCATATATATGGAAGTAAAAAAGGTGGACACTTCACTCTTCAAAAATATATGACAATATACATGAGAGATAGAGATGTTTGATACCAAATAAAGAATATATAGTAGGTACCAATTTACTATACCCCCTTAGATCATAGAAAAGGTCAAAATTTGACTCTATGAACCAATTACAAATATGAACTTATGGTCCAAAATGTATCAATGTATTGATATAAAACATCAAGCATATCTATTATACATTTGACAACGTTTTTTGAATTCTAGGGCCGGCTAGGACAAGATAAAGAGTGGCTGAGATTTGATCTTGTGAAATTGAAGGTTGAGATGAAGCTTTGAAACCATAAATGGAAGCATAGAAATTTGGTCCAGCTTTGAAATTTGGTCTAGCTTTGAAATGAAGTGAGCTTTGAAATCATGAATATGGAAACTTGGTCTCGCTAAATTTTCTTACGCCGATTTGTTGTTCCGAGCCGAATTTGCTGTTCTACGCGAATTTGTTGTTCCGCACCGAATTTGTTCTTCCGTGACGAAGGCGTCTGCGCCGAATTTGTTGTTATGCGCAAAAGGCACCCGTGCCGTTAAATATTTTTACTCTAATTTGTTGCTCTTTTAAATTTTAATTATTTTTTTTGGGGAACACAGATTTCGTGGGGGCAAATCTTAAATGAACCGTGCCCACGGGTACCGATTTTTTGCAATAATTTGTTGTTTTGCACCGGATTTGTTGTTATACGCTAATGCACTTTGATTAGCAAAATGTGTGCGGTGACTAGCAGCACTGCCTGCGCCGAAGGCGCGACGCCGATTTGTTGTTCTGCGCCCGCGCCCGCTAAATTTTTGTTTGTTTAAATTTTGAGGGGGAAATAATTCTTTGGGAGAACAAAGATTTTGAGGAGATATCTTAAATGAATCGTGCCCGAGGGCGCCCGCGCCGAAGCTACATTTTTGTTCGTTTGAATTTTGGAGGGAGAAATAATTTTTGGGGAGAACAAAGATTTTGAGGGAAAATCTTAAATGAACCGTGCCCGCAGGTACGGGTTATGACTAGTACATTGATACATGACATTGTTTTAGAAAAATAAACACACCAACTAAAAGTAATGTCATGATGAAATCGAAACAATATCCAAAAGTGTTTGGAAATATCTCAAAATCATCAAAGAGAGAAGAATATGCTTCAAATTAATTTGAAATATGCATATAACATAAAATCTCCCCTTATGTCATTTTCATGGGTCAACAATGAATAAATGACATAGTAATCCCCTAGGTCCCATTTTCATGAAAAAGTTTGAAAGAATTTTTCAAAAGCATGAAAATTACACACAAATGATGTGTATGCAATAAATATAAACATATAAGTATATACCCATGCAATCAAGCACACGTGTGGAAACTCAAGTATTAGGGAACCAAATCCAGGAGGAGTTTGATTTCCTAATATAATCACACGAG
Source organism: Scilla litardierei (assembly GCA_030789695.1). Taxonomy (NCBI): domain Eukaryota; kingdom Viridiplantae; phylum Streptophyta; class Magnoliopsida; order Asparagales; family Asparagaceae; genus Scilla; species Scilla litardierei. The sequence continues at coordinate 179,433,526 of CM061138.1, forward strand.
GTGATCACGTCCATAACCAAGGAGTTGATATAACTATCCATCTCTAAGCAATACTATAGAGGGGATGAATAGTGTAATGGCACAAATAATGCTAATTAAAAAATACTTGCAAGTGCGGAATTAAAACACAAGATAATTAGCAAACCACAATAGATAAAATGCAAACATAAACACACCAATATATCCTGGTTCGGCAATTGCCTACTCTAGTCCCACACTCTTTCCAGAGTTTCATGGTTTTCCACTAGAAGGCTTTTCCAAGCCAACCCAATACAACTCACACTTTTCCAAGAGCCACTTTTTCCAAGAGCCACTCTTTTCCAAGAGCATATTTTTTCCAAGATAGCAAACCCTATTCCAAGTGTAATTCCTATTCCAAGGGAGTCACACCCCTTTCCACAGAAGAACACTTTTACAACCCGGAAGTTAGGTTTCAACAAATGAAACAAATAAAACACACACTTCCTATTGTCTTGATTAAATGAACTTACAAACTTTAAGTGTAGAGGCACTGAAGTGTGGTTGTCCAAGTGTTAGGATGTAGACTTGATGCATATATGGACTTTCCTTGAGCTTTGGATTTTAATTCAACATTCAAGAAGCTTTTAGGGAGGAAGAGAATGTTGAAGATATGAAGCTTTATCACCTAGTTTTGGCTCAAGAATGATCTCTTTTCTGACGAGTATTGGTGCCAAAAACAGCATCACAATGGGGGTATAAATACACTCTCTCGGGCCCAAAAACCAAGAAAATGGCTATATGAAAAGCTGTTCAACGGCTATAAACGGGCAGAATTCTCAGCGACCAGACACCTGATGGAGGGTGACCAGGCACCTGGTGAACAATGGTCAGATGTCTGGTCCAACGATATACAACATGTAACAGAATCTGCCTAGAAAAACACTAAATCATCAAAACAGTCATAACTTCCACAATTGGACTCCGATGGAGGTGATTCAAGATGCGTTGGAAAGCTAACAAAGAATGCAATTTGATGGGCCTGGAATGGATGGGAAATTTTAACCATAGAAAAATTGATAGATGTTTGAAGTCAGAATCAGATTGCAGAAACTCCAGCAGACTCAAACCAGAAAATACTCGATCACCAAAAAGACATAACTGACTCAAATGAACTCCGATTGTGGTGATTTAAGGTGCGTTGGAAAGCTAATTAAGAATGCAATCTGACGTGCTTAGAATGGATGAGAAATTCCAAGTACAGAAAAACTGACAGAGGTTTGAATGCAGAAACAGACTGCATAAAAATAGACTGCTGAAAACAAAGAGTCAATAAAAACTAGTCCCACTGAGCAGGCGCCTGGAGTTCATTGACCAGGCGCCTGATGCACTGTTCAGGCGCTGGTAATAGAGCTTCAGATGCCTGGTCGTCCTAGAATTTTGGCCATCACAGAACGGATACAACAGACGTCTGGTGGCTGTAAACAGACGCCTGGTGATAGGCTGAAAGCATGATTAAGAGTGTTATGGCCATTCAACCTAATGGGATGGATTCTAGGAAGTTCCTATGTATCACTGAGATGGAAATAGATATGAATAAGTGTGTGTTCATCTAATCAAGGCATTCAAATATTCTACTAAAGAAAGAGCAAATTACATAAAGAATCATAAAAGATAAACAATGATATACATGATTCTTCATGACTTCAATACTCCATTGCTCTATGCCTTGAGTACATTATCCCATCACCATTTGTTTTGTCTCCATCATGATATAAACATTATTAATTATATGAGACTAAAACACTTTGAGACATTAGTAATCACATAATGTGGTCATCATCATCAAAACTATATTGGGCTTAAAGGCTAATATCCAACAACGTTGAAGATGGGTCGGTTAAGGTTTCTCGAAGGAGAGAAGTGGGCGGCTGTGTGCGATTTTCCTTCGTTGTGGGGAGACACATGAGATAGAAAGAGAGGAGAGAGGAGAAAGAACGGGTAGTGGGCTTTGCTTGTAAGTAAAAGAAAAGGAGGGAGGAAGTGAGAGCTGACCGGCCTCTTGGGCTTTGATCAGTTGAAAAGAATTTAAAAGGAGAGAAGAAAAGTTAAGAAAATGGAGAGAGTAATGGGCCGTGGGTTTAAAAGAAGGGAATGGAAAATTAAAGGAAAAGAGTAAAAGAGTAGAAGGGTAAGTGGGCCGATGTTGTAGGTTATGTAAAATTAAATTAGTGGATAGTGTCCATTGGCCCTTAGGTGAGGGAAAAAAATTCAAAGAAAGAGGAATATAAAGAAAGGGAAATCATGAACAAGGTTAGAAAATATGAAAAAAATTTCACAAGCTCCTATAATTTCGGACCATTACAAATATATGCACATGTTATGAAAACAAATACTTATTAAAGGGATTTTGATGCAGAATTGACATGGAGCATGTGCAAATTCTTTTAGAATTGTAGCGAATCCTACTTTATGTAGGACTCATAATTCAAGAAGAAAATGAATTAGAATTAGAATTTGATTGAGATTTTGGGTTTTGAGTCCTCTTATATTATTTTATTGAGCCTTTTAGTATTTCTATTATATGTCATCATAAGTTTCATTTTGAGGAAGTTTTCTATTTTATTCTAGAGTTTAAGTTTATTATGAGTTTCTTTTTATTTGGTTTCTTATATTAAAGTTTGAGTCATTTTAATATTGTAATTTGAGTCTTTTTAGATGTAATTATAAAAAGATAAATTTCTTTTTTAGAATTTTAGCTTAAGTGAGACTAATTATCTAAGGAGTCAATTTTTATTTTTTATATGAAGATCTTTTGTTATAGTTAGATTATGAAAGATTGAATAAAAATGAGTTTGAAAACTTGGTCTACAATCAATTGAAATTTTTATTTAAGCTAGGTGTGAGAGTGCGTAAGAAATCATCTTCTGGGTGTTAGATTCAAAGGAATCTTCAATGAACGAGGTGTTATGGTGGGTGAGTCTGATTTTTGGGGTGAGTGACCCAAAACCTTACCTCTATCTTTTCCTTTAGAAACTCTAATTTTGTTCTTTACTCAAAATCCAATCATAAACCATAAATCATTAAACCTTTCCACTTCCACTTCCCCGTCAATTGGTATCAAAGTTAAAAATCCTATTTTCTTTCTTTATATTCTTCTTGTTTTTTTATTTTAGATTAGGTTTTGTTTTAGTTTCTAAAACATCATTGAAAATTCAAAAGCTTCATATTCATCGGTTCACCTGCATTATTCATAGACTATTCATCCAAGTCTATTACGGTGAAGTTGAAGCCACTTTCAAGCTTTTTGCGTAAAGTTCAATAGTTTTTCACGAGAATCAAAATCTTCCCAAGTATTATTGTACATCTGATTCAATAGCAAAAATCAATCTTAGAATAGACAAGAAGTTTAATAAACTCTTACACGAATTAAAATTAGGATTTTAAAAGTTGACTAGAAATTGCTTGAGGTTGAGTTCCCTCCAATTAAGAGAGATTTGATGTGGAATAAACACGTAGCACATGCAAATTCTTTTGAAAATTGGAGCGAATCTTACTCCAAAGACTTATGATCGTCAAAGAAAAGGAATTAAATGTGATTAAAATTTTTATTTTGAGTTCTTTTGTATTTTTTATTGAGTCCTTTAGCATTTCCCTTTTAGGTTGTTTTGAGTTTCCTTTTAAGAAAGAGTTTTTTATTTTTATTCTAGAGTTTGAGTTTATAAGTAGCTTCCTTTTTATTTGTTTCTTTAATAGAGTTTAATTTAGTTTAATATTTTAATTTGAGTCTTTTTAGCTATAATTATAAAAGGTAAATTTCATTATTTATTCAAGTTTGAGTAGGATTAGTTTTCTTACGAGTCAATTTTTGTTTCATATATAAATACCTTTATGGTTTTCATTGTAATTAAATTATGGAAGATTAAATAAAAATTTGAGTTTGTAAGCCTAGGTTGCAATCCATTGAAATCTCTATGATGTGTTAGAATGGATAAGAAATCACATATGTGAGGTTTGACAAGTTCTTCAATGCATTCGTGTGAGATGCCGCAAACCATATCTCTGTATATTACTTTAAAAACCTTAATTTTTGTAATGCCCCGCCTCCCGGCGGGTGCCGCTACAATTGAAACAAAAGGGTACATGTCCTGCAGGTGCCAGTGAAGTCAATGTGGAGCAGTGCAGAAAGTAAGGAATCACTCAAGACATGACAAGTAATACAGTTCTAAAATAAGGAAAAGACAGTAACAAACAGGTAAGGACAATAAAACAGGTAACGCAGTACTCAACAGGAAAGAGACAAGTAAAAGCTACAATACTGCTGAAACGTAAATGGAACATATATCTGCCGCAACGTCAAGGCTCAAACAGTCCTGCACTGGAAGTTTTGACTCCTCTCAAGGTCCTGTACCAAAATCTCCAACTCCTCGTGCCAAACACCTCTGTGTGATCCAGTGCGTCGTACCTAGTGGACAACAGAGGTCGCACCACACTCAATAGAGTAGACAATATCAAACAAGAGATAAGAAAAGTAAGTGTGCACAAAAAGGGAACAAGATAGCCACAGATATGATAGTAAACAAAGAAGTAATCTGACCTGGTAATCAACAAACCCACACAATGGAAGAGTAAGGAGGTACAAAAAGGCGATGTGCCAGCAGCTAGAAAGGGTACAGAAGAGAGACATGTTATGAAGATTAGAATGAGTATAAACTACTGTAAAGATAGTACTAGCTAAAGTGAACCAATCCTATGCCGTAACTTATGAGGGAGAGTACAGTAAGCAACGGCTAGACCCCCTTAAGACCGTAAGGGTGCTATCCTGGGTCGAGTTCAAAAAAAGAAAGTACCGTATTGTAAGAGCTGTAAAACTGTAAGTACTGTAACACTGTGATCTGTGGCGGGGGCTTCAGGACCTATCAAGATGGTCGTCCCTGTCTGCCCCTGGACTCCAGGACCCATTTGCACTAGTGATGGATGTCCCCTCCCAGGCCAGGGAGTCGAAGATAGATCCCAGTTGCTCCCGCACTCTCCAATCATAAGTTTCTCCAAACCCGGTGAGTCAAGCTGAAGTAATCATTTTATTAGTTATTGTGTCGTGATGTTCAATATTGATTAAACTACGGAGTCAAGGGAGATCTGATTTCCACTGCAATAGTACTAGTCCATCTCAAATCCTGCCATGCATGCAATCAGTAACCGGTCATGATAGTCCACCTCAATTCTTGTCATGAATGCAATAATAACCTGTCATGATAGTCCACCTCAAATCCTCTAGTCAATCATTACAAGTGCTATCTCAAGCAACAACCCAAGACTACGCAATGTAATACAATATTCAACTTAATGGTACTAGTAAACTCAAGAGACAATATGATAATGAAACTGGCATGTGACAAAGTAGCATGTTGATACGCTTATCACATACGAGAGGAGGTGCAAGAAGACTAAGGAGTAATTGCTGGACACACCGACGATTTGTGGATAGAATTTCTTTATGCACTATTAGTTGTTTTGTGTTGCTGTACGCACCACGCCTCTTCATTATATAAGAGAGGGCGTGGGCTAGCGTTAGGGTATGGAATTAGTAGCCGTCTTTTGACATTCCTAGAGTTCTCCGAGGAGATCTAGAAGAGAGTTTAGGCTTTTCCCTTAGCAAAAGCTAGGAGAGGGGCCAACTCTCCCAAAATTGGCTACTTATCATTGTAACCCTATTTCCTATTTCAAATAAAAATCCACAAATTCCACAAACAAACCTTAGTCCGCATCAATTTGGTATCAGAGCTCTGATCCAATGGCAGCAACAAGATCGTCCACGGCAAAGTCTCTGGAGGAGAGGCTAGATGCGGAAGTCGTCGAGAGGAAGAAGGATACGGTGGATCTCATCGAATAGATCGCCGCTGTCAGATCTGAACTCAGATCTGATCTCAAGGAGAATATGGAGCAGATGAAGGAGATGATCACGCGCCTCCTAGCCCAAAATACATCCGGAATCTCGCCATCAAAGGAGGGAACGACTTCAGATCTGAATCTCCAATCAGATCTGAGGGTGAAGGCAACCCGCGCAGCGAAAGGAAAGGCGGTGTTGATTCCAGATCAAGGGGGGTGATCCTAGAAGAGATCGATCTAGATCTGGATCTGGAGGAGGAAAAATGGCAGGAAGATATCACCGAAAGCTCTGAAGAGGAACAACACCCAAGACGACGCCGGCAAGCACACCCGGCAGCCCTAGGGGACCGCCAGAGGGAAACCGACCCTTTGGCGGCCCACCTGAGGGCCGCCGATGACCAGCGGCCCTGCAGGGGGGCCGCGATGGACGGGCGACCCCGCCTGGGGGTCGCCGGAGGCGGGCGACCCCGCAGGGGGGTCGCCGAGCCTGGGCGACCCCAGGTAGGGGTCACCGGAGGCGGGCGCACCCGCAGGGGGGTCGTCGAGCCTGGGCGACCCCGCCTGGGGTACGCTGACGACGGGTGGGCCCGCCATGGGTCCCGCAGGCCACGGGCGGGCCGCGCGCGTGACGACAGTCCCCCTGTGTACCAAGGGGGGGCGACGATTGGCGAGAAGGGCGTGTACAGGGTGCTCGTGGTCCAGAGTACTCGGAGGACAGTGATGGTGGCCTTGAGGGGCGACGACGAGCTGACAGCCATGATCAGAGGTATGAGGAAGAGGCTCGTTACCACGTGGAGGAGTACGAGGAGGAAGAGGAGCGCGATAGGAGGGAGGATCGACGGTGGGATCATGGAGGGGTCAGATTTAGAGACCACCACCGCCCTCAGCAGCATGATCGTATTGATGGAGGAGATCCACGAGCAGATGACCGCATTCAGAAGCTCAAAATGCCTTTGTTTGAGGGTAGTGATGCTACGAGGTGGATCTACAAGGCTGAGAGGTACTTCGAGATGTCAAGATTGACGGAGGCGGAGAGACTTCGGGCGGTTGCGCTCTGTTTGGAGGGAGAGGCATTGAATTGGTGGAGGTGGAAGGAACAACAGAGACCTCTGAGAACCTGGGACGGGTTCAAGGAGGCACTACTACACCGATTCCGAGACTCTCAGGTGGGGGGAGCTTTTGAGCAGCTACATGCCTTGAGGCAGGCAGGGACCGTGCGGGATTACATAAAGCAGTATGAGGTACTCACTAGTAGAGTACGCGAGATGCCTGCAGAGTCCCTAGAAGGGGTTTTCATGGATGGATTGAAGCCCACCATTAGATCTGAGCTTCGTACTCTCAGACCACGTGGACTGGAGGAGCAGATGGAGTTAGCGCTGACGGTCAAGGATAGGTTGGCGGACGAGCGCCGCGCCAGGGGGGCGTTTGGAGGACAGTTTCCACGACCACAGGCTGCCCCAGGGGGACAGTCAGGCGCTGCAGGAGGGACCCGGCAGGCGGAGGGAGACCCGGGGATGTGAGAATCGGAGGGCCGTACAAGCGGATGACAGATGCGGAGATGCGGGAACGGAGAGCAAAGGGGTTATGCTTCAAGTGCGACGAGAAGTTTACCCCTGGGCACAGGTGCCGCAATCAGGCCTTGCAGGTGTACGAGGTGTACGCTGAGGACTTGGAGGAGGAGTATGCGGGGGAAGAAGCGGCAGTGACCGAGGGGGACGGCGAACCTCTACTACTGGAGGCGGCCGAAGTCTCGCTTAGCTCCATTGTGGGGCTTACACGAGTGCACACCATGAAGCTGGCAGGTAGAGTCCGAGACCTGGACGTGGTGATACTGATAGACGGTGGGGCTACCCACAATTTCGTATCTCCCAGGATGATTGAGAGTCAGGGGATACAGCTGACGGAGACGGAGGGCTTTGGAGTTATGCTTGGGACCGGCGTGGTCGAGCAGAGTATAGGCATCTGTCGGGACTTGATGCTGTCCATTCAGGGAGTGGTGATCACCGGTGATTTCTTGCCCTTGACTTTGGGCAATGTCGACCTGATTTTGGGGATGCTGTGGCTGCAATCACTGGGGAGACGAAATTCAACTGGAGTCTGCTGCGAATGGAGTTTCAGGTGGACGGCAGGAAGGTCGTACTTTGGGGGATCCGAGTTTGTGTTGTTCTTCGGTGTCCTACAAGACTATGGCGAAGACACTCCAGGCTGAAGGAGGGGGATTCTTGATTGAGTTACAGGGGTTGGTGACGGGCGAGGCCGCGGGGGAGACGGTGGTACCGTTGGAGGTGGAGCAGCTATTGCAGGGGTTTGAAGGGGTGTTCCAGCCACCCATCGGTCTTCCACCGTCGAGGGATCATGAGCACGCTATTGTGCTTAGAGAGGGGGTGTCGCCCATTAGTGTGCGTCCATATCGATACCCCCAGGTACAGAAAGATGAGATTGAGAAGTTAGTCCAGGAGATGCTGCAGGCGGGGGTTATCTGTCCTAGTGCCAGCCCTTTTTCTAGTCCAGTGCTGCTGGTTAAGAAGAAGGACGGCAGTTGGAGATTTTGTGTTGATTACCGGGCTCTCAACAAGGAAACTGTCCCCGACAAGTTTCCCATCCCGGTGATTGACGAACTATTAGATGAGTTGCATGGAGTGGTGGTTTTCTCGAAGATCGACCTGAAGTCGGGATACCATCAGATTCGCATGAGGCAGGAAGATGTGCAGAAGACCGCCTTCAGAACTCACGAAGGCCACTACGAGTTCCTCGTCATGCCCTTTGGGCTGACGAACGCACCCGCTACCTTCCAGTCGCTGATGAATAAGGTCTTCCGACCTTACTTACGGAGGTTCGTCCTGGTCTTTTTCGATGATATCCTAGTATACAGTGCGTCGTTACAGGATCATCTGGGCCATCTGGAGATAGTGCTGCGAGAGCTGGAGGATCATCAGCTACAAGCCAACCGGAAGAAGTGCCTCTTCGGACAGGCGCAGGTGGAGTACCTGGGGCACATCGTGTCGGGGGACGGGGTGGCAGATCGATTGCAGATTTCAGCCATGTTGGATTGGCCGCAGCCACGGACATTACGGGCCTTGCGGGGGTTTCTGGGTCTCACAGGGTATTATCGGCGTTTCATGAAGGGGTACGTCACCTTAGCGTGGCCCCTTACGGAACAGTTGAAGGATAGTTTTTGCTGGGGAGAAGAGGCGACGAGGGCATTTCAGGCCCTCAAGGAGGCGATGACGACAGTACCAGTGCTAACACTCCCAGATTTTGAGAAGAAGTTTGTGGTGGAGTCAGACGCTTCGGGCTTTGGGTTGGGGGCCGTACTGATGCAGGAGTAGCGGCCGATCGCTTACTTCAGCCAGGTTTTATCTTCCAGGGCCAGGCTGAAGTCTGTCTATGAGCGAGAGTTGATGGAGATCGTGCTGTCAATACAGAAATGGAGACCCTACCTACTTGGGAGGGAGTTTGTGGTACGGACAGACCAGTGGAGTCTGAAGTACCTCCTGGAGCAGCGCATGGTGGCAGAGGGTCACCAGAGGTGGTTGTCCAAGTTGAGCGGGTACAAGTTCGAGATTCATTACAAACCTGGCTCGGACAACAAGGCGGCAGATGCGCTCTCCCGACGAGATGAGGGGGTACAGGTGGTGGCTCTTTCTATTCCACTGATGTTGTGGAGCGGAGATTGATGCAGATGAGGAGCTGCGACGGATCCGGGAGGCGATCGTTGGGGGATCTACAGACTTCCCGGGTTACACCTTAGAGGAGCGACTACTACTGTACCAGAGGAGGCTGGTGATTCCACGGACTTCTAGTCACATTCCTACTCTCTTCCATGAGTTCCACAGCAGCGCCGTGGGGAACCACTCGGGAGGATACCAGACTTATCAGAGGATGGCTCGGGAGCCCTACTGGCCGGGTATGAGGAAGGATATTGCGAGGTTGGTTTCAGAGTGTGATATATGTCAGCGCCACAAATATCAGGCGACATCCACAACAGGTCTTCTACAGCCCTTGGAGTTACCGGAGAGGATATGAGAAGCCATCTCGATGGATTTCGTGGAGGGGTTGCCACGATCGGAGGGCTTTACTACGATATTTGTTGTGGTTGACCGCCTCAGCAAATACGGCCATTTCATTCCACTACACCATCCATTTACTGCAGCGTCAGTGACAGTTGCTTTTTTGAAGGAGGTGGTCAGGCTGCATGGGTACCCTCGCTCCATTGTGTCAGACAGGGATAAGGTGTTTCTGAGCACTTTTTGGAAGGAGATGTTCAGACTACATGGGACAGCGCTATGACGGAGCACGGCTTATCACCCACAGACGGACGGCCAGACGGAGGTGCTTAACCGCAGTGTGGAGACATACCTCCGGTGCTTTGCGTCAGAGACACCTAGGAAGTGGGCCGGGTGGTTGATGTGGGCTGAGTACTGGTACAACACCTCGTACCACTCAGCTGCGAGGATGACACCGTTTCAGATTGTGTATGGCCGAGATCCGCCTCACCTAGTGCATTACAGCAGGGGATCTATCCCTGTGTCAGAGTTAGAGCAGCAGTTGGAGGATCGTGACCGGGTGTTAGAGGAATTGAAGCGCCACCTACTGCAAGCACGACAAATCATGAAGAAGAATGCAGATGCACATCGCAGGGAGGTGGAGTTCGCCGTTGGAGAGCGTGTCTATCTGAAGCTTCGACCATACAGACATCATTCTATGGCCCACCGGCGCAATGAGAAGCTGGCAGCGAGGTGTTATGGGCCTTACGAGGTGGAGGCCCGGATCGGCAAGGTGGCGTATCGACTGAAGCTATCTTCTACTACCAGGATCCATCCGGTTTTTCACGTCTCACAGTTACGCCGAGCTATTGGAGATCACGTGGCATCGTCTACATTGCCCCCAACTCTCACGGTCGACATGGAGGTACTTTTGGCACCCGAGGAGGTTACATGCATTCGTACATGAGCATCGGGAGCACGAGAAGTTCTGATTCGTTGGTCGGGATTGCCGGAGTTTGAGGCAACGTGGGAGCTTTATGACCATATCTTGCAGCAGTATCCTGATTTCCACCTTGAGGACAAGGTGAAACTCCTGGGGGGAGTAGTGATACGCTTATCACATACGAGAGGAGGCACAAGAAGACTAAGGAGTAATTGCTGGACACACCGACGATTTGGGGATAGAATTTCTTTATGCACTATTAGTTGTTTTGTGTTGCTGTACGCACCATGCCTCTTCATTATATAAGAGAGGACGTGGGCTAGGGTTATGGTATGGAATTAGTAGCCGTCTTTTGACATTCCTAGAGTTCTCTGAGGAGATCTAGAAGAGAGTTTAGGCTTTTCCCTTAGCAAAAACTAGGAGAGGGGCCAACTCTCCCAAAATTGGCTACTTATCATTGTAACCCTATTTCCTATTTCAAATAAAAATCCCCAAATTCCACAAACAAACCCTAGTCCGCATCACATGTATGTTTCTCATGGCATTATATCCCAAGTAAACCACACTAGAATCCAAAACACCAAGCGAGGAAACCAGCTGAGCCCTATAATGATCCAGAGAACCAAGACAACACATAAGAGAAGCTCCAAACCTAACAAATAAAGAACCTAAAACAGTAAGCAATAGAAGGCCAACCACAACTCACAACAAGCAAGAAAAGCCAGCCACAACTAACATCAGCAAGGAGGACAAATCCGCAAGTAAGGGAAACCCAAACCCCAACAGTACACAAGGAACCTAAAGTCAGCTGGCACGAGACAACCAAATCCAACAACAGGCAAGCGAACCTTAACCCGCGAGCAAAGGAAGACCCAAATCCCAACACAAACAAATGAATCAAAATTGGAGTATCGGGGATAGAGTCTACCTGAAACCGAAGCCGAAGAACCAAGAGGAAGTTAAGATCCGAAGCCTAATCATCAGCAGAAGCCTACACCACAACCATCAGCAACAAGGGGTCCTAAATCCATCAGTAAGGAGAGCCTTCGGAACCAGCAACCCAGCAAACATGAACAAACAGCAAGCAGAAGAACCACCGCAACCCTAAAACAACAAGAAGATCAAAACCTGCAATCAAGAGAGTCAGCTTTAAGCAAGAAAAGGGCAACCCACACGCAAGGAGGAGATCAAACCTCAACGATAACCCAAAATAGCAAACCAAACCCTCAGCTGAACCCAACGACAACATGAAATAACAAGCCGCAAGCAACAACCAGTAAAGAGCCACAGAGTGCAAGCAAGAGGGAGCCGCGACACTCCAATCAACAAGCAAGGAATAACCCGCAACCAAGGAACCACTGAAACCCCCAAATCAGCAAGGGGTAGACCGTAGCTACAGTCAATAAGGGGGACAGACCACACGCCAAGGGAAGCTGAAGTCAACTCAAGCAAGGAGGCCACGACAGCAAGTAAGGAGGAACCACTGAGCCTCGACAGCGAGCAAAGGACAGCTCAAAACAACAAGGAAAGCCAACCGCAGGCAAGAGGGGAAGGAGGAGAGGGGATGGCTCCGTGGTAGAGGACGGAGGAGAGAGGGGAGGGTGTGTTACTGCGTCGTCGTCGAAGGACGGAGGGACGCGAGGGAGGCACGATGAGGCGCTGTTGTGAGCGCGCGTCGAAAGAGCCTTAAGGCTCTGGGGCTAATGGAAAAGAGAGAGGGAGAGAGGGAAGAAAAGCGGGAAAGAAGCCCACGGGCTTTGGGTTCGATGCGGGCCAAAATGAAAAAGAAAAGCAAAAGAAAAGAAAAGAGAAAGGAGGAGATAAGATGAGCCTGCTGAGTGGGCTTGGCCATTACATTCTACCCATCTTAGAAAAATTCCATCCTTGGAATTCTCATAAGATGGATCGAGTCAGTCGAGTATCACATTTTCTGCCCGCTCTACATTGTTCACGGGGCGATTGTGCGGACCTGCATGGGCCGCCACTTTGTCACGCCCCGCCTCTCGGTGGGTGCCACTACAATTGAAACAAGTGGGTACATGTCCCGCAGGTGCCAGTAAAGTCAATGTGGAGCAGTGCAGAAAGTAAGAAATCACTCAAGACAAGACAAGTAACACAGTTCTAAAATAAGAAAAAGACAGTAACAAATAGGTAATGACAGTAAAACATGTAACGCAGTACTGAACAAGAAATAGACAAGTAAAAGCTACACTATTGTTGAAACGTAAATGGAACACGTACCTGTCGCAACGTCAAGGCTCAAACAGTCCTGCACTGGAAGTTTTGACTCCTCAAGGTCATGTACCAAAAGTGATGCGGCTTGTAATTGGAGGGAGATGGTATTTGAGTAAAATAACAAATATGGTGGTTTTCTATTTAAGGGGGTTGAGCCGGCCCTAATTGGGATGCGAAAATTGTGAGAGTTATTTCTTTTATTCCCTTAGATTAATTGTATTAGGATTTGGCTTTTCCCTCAGGTTAATAATTGTTTTCTAATCGTTAGTTAGCTAGTAGTTGAGTTGTAGTATGATTTCCTTTTAATTCCAGATCTAAGTTCTAATTAAATCCCCCTTTTATTATCAAAACCCTAGAGAAACGCATCAATTGGTATCAGAGCGGTAGATCCATGGCGACCATAAGCAATTAGAAGAGGCTCGATCGGTTGGAAGAAAAGATTCGGTCCAAATATGAGGGATGTAGCGATGGATCGAATCAAGAGTTGGAGAGGAGGATTGTGGAGGCACGCCGTCAGTTAGCGGAGGAGTTGGCGAAGATCGATCGTCGCTACTAGGAGGATTTGGCGGAGAACGCTCGTCGCTACCCTTCCCCGGCGAAGGCAAAGACAAATCTGAAGATTTCAAGCCCAGATCCACAATATTCAGATCCAGATATGGAATTATCAGATCCAGATCCGATAGAGACGGAGGAAAATGGTGCAGATATGAAGCCGGAGGCTGTCGGCGATCCATATCTGAAATTATCAGATCCAGATCTGAAATTATCAGATTCAGATCCGAAAGAGACGGACGAAAATGGTACAGATCTGAAGCCTGCGGCTGTCGACGATCCAGATCTGAAATTTTCAGATCCAGAAAATGTGATTTTTAGCGAGAAAGATCCAGAAAATAAAGAAGACGGAGGCTTCGACCCGTACAACCAACAGAACGAAGCAGATTCACAAGGGTGGGACCCTTCAGAGTATTTGTGGGGGCCCAACGACGCTTTTTGGATCCCGCCTTGGCCCGACAATATTTTTCCAGACTTCGTTGAAAGCGGTGGGGACCACTCACATCCGTTTAACCCGGAAGGAGGATTGCAATTGACCTGGTAGAATGGATGGCCCACGGACATCATGCACCACCTTGAGTACAAGGTGGATTTTCAGGGGCGGAGAGTGATGCGGCTAGTAATTGGAGGAAGGTGGTATTTGAGTAAAATAACAAATCGGGGTGGTTTTCTATTTAAGGTGGTTGAGCCGGCCCTAATTGGGATGCGAAAATTGTTGAAGAAAAGTTATATTTCTTATTATTCCTTAGATCTCTTGTATTAAGATTTCCTATTTCCTTAGATTAAGCTTTAGTTAATTGTCTCTTTCATTCTTAGTCGATATTTAGCGAGTAGACTATTTGTAGTAGCCATTTTATAATTTCAGAGATCCAGAATCGCATCAGAAAGCTCCAACTCCTCGTGCTCAAACACCTCTGTGTGATCCTGTGCGTCATACTTAGTGGGCAACAGAGGTCGCACCACACTAAATAGAGTAGACAATATCAAACAAGAGACAAGAAAAGTAAGTGTGCACAAAAAGGGAACAAGACAGCCACAGATATGATACTACTGAACAAAGAAGTAACCTGACCTGACAATCAACAAACCCACACAACTGAAGAGTAAGGAGGTAAAAAAGGCGATGTGACAGCAGTTAGAAAGGGTACAGAAGAGAGACATGTTATAAAGATTAGAATGAGCACAAACTAATGTAAAGATAGTACTAGCTAAAGTGAACCAATTCTAGGCCGTGACTTATGAGGGAGAGTACAGTAAGCAACGGTTAGACCCCCTTAAGACCGCAAGGGTGCTATCCTGGGTCGAGTCCAAAAGAAGAAAGTACCGTACTGTAAGAGCTGCAAAACTGTAAGTGCTGTAACACTGTGATCTGTGGCGGGGGCTTCAGGACCTATCAAGATGGTCGTCACTGTCTGCCCCTGGACTCCAGGACCCATCTGCACTAGTGATGGATGTCCCCTTCCAGGTCAGGGAGCCGAAGACAGATCCCAGTTGCTCCCGCACTCTCCAATCATAAGTTTCTCCAAACCTGGTGAGTCAAGTTGAAGTAATCATTTTATTAGTTATTGTGTCGTGATGTTCAATATTGATTAAACTACGGAGTCGAGAGATCTGATTTCCACTGCAATAGTACTAGTCCACCTCAAATCCTGCCATGTATGCAATCAGTAACCGGTCATGATAGTCCACCTCAAATCTTGTCATGAATGCAATAATAATCTGTCATGATAGTCCACCTCAAATCCTCTAGTCAATCAGTACAAGTGCTATCTCAAGCAACAACCCAAGACTACACAATGTAACACAATATTCAACTTAATGGTACTAGTAAACTCAAGAGACAATATGACAATGAAACTGGCATGTGACAAAGTAGCATGTATGTTTCTCATGGCATTATATCCCAAGTATACCACACTAGAATCCAAAACACCAAGCGAGGAAACCAGCCGAGTCCTATAATGATCCAGAGAACCAAGACAACACATAAGAGAAGCTCCAAACCTAACAAATAAAGAACCTAAAATAGTAAGCAGTAGAAGGCCAACCACAACTCACAACAAGCAAGAAAAGCCAGTCACAACTAACATCAGCAAGGAGGACAAATCCGCAAGTAAGGGAAACCCAAACCCCAACAGTACACAAGGAACCCAAAGCCAGCTGGCACGAGACAACCAAACCCAACAACAGGCAAGAGAACCCTAACCCGCGAGCAAAGGAAGACTCAAACCCCAACACAAGTAAAGGAATCAAAATTGGAGTATAGGGAATAGATTCTACCTGAAACCGAAGCCGAAGAACCAAGAGGAAGTTAAGATCTGAAGCCCAATCATCAGCAGAAGCTTACGCCGCAACCATCAGCAACAAGGGATACCAAATCCGTTAGCAAGGAGAGCTATCGGAATCGGCAACCCAGCAAGCAGGAACAAAAAACAAGCAGAAGAACCACCACAACCCTAAAATATCAAGAAGATCAAAACTTGCAAGCAAGATAGTCAGCCGAACCCAGTTTAGGCAAGAAAGGGGCAACCCACAAGTAAGGAGGAGATCAAACCTCAACGATAACCCAAAATAGCAAACCAAACCCTCAGTCGAACCAACGATAGCAGGAAATAACAAGACGCAAGCAACAGCTAGCAAGGAGCCGCAGAGCGCAAGCAAGAGGGAGCCGCGACACTCCAATCAGCAAGCAAGGAACAACTCGCAACCAAGAAACCACCGAAACCACCAAATTAACAAGCAAGGGACAGACCGTAGCTACAGTCAACAAGGTGGGACAGACTGCACACCAAAGGAAGCCAAAGCCAACTCAAGTAAGGATGCCGCGACAGCAAGCAAGGAGGAACCACCGAGCCTCGACAACGAGCAAAGGACAACTCAAAACAGTGAGGAAAGCCAACCGCAGGCAAGATGGGAAGGAGGGAAGGGGATGGCTGCGTGGCAAAGGACGAAGGAGAGAGGGACGGGTGTGTTACTGCATCACCGTCGAAGGACGGAGGGACGCGAGGGAGGCACGACGAGGCGTTGTTGTGAGCACGCGTCGAAAGAGCCCTAGGGCTTTGGGGCTAATGGAAAAGAGAGAGGGAGAGAGGGAATAAAAAGGGGGAAAGAAGCCTACGGGCTTTGGGCTTCGGGCTTCGATGCAGGCCAAAATGAAAAAGAAAAGCAAAAGAAAAGAAAAGAGAAAGGAGGAGAGAAGATGGGCATGTTGAGTGGGCCGGACCATTACAATTTTGTTCTTTCCCAAATCCCAGCACAAACACTAGATCTTTAAACCTTTTCAATTTTGTGTGCCCATCAGATTTGCTTGTAGTTAAGTAGTGGCTAAGGTTATGTGTACACTAAAACATGGATCAGGCAGGGTAACTTTATCCTGGTTCCTGTCTCAACAGGATGACCGTTGACAATGCACACATCAAGTCTTATAGTTTGTGTCTTTTTAGCCTATGAGCTGTAGAGATGGACACACGTCATACTCACGTCATGCTCTGACAAGGACATGAGGTGCAACACACAATAATTGTCCTAAATCCAGACACGAGGACATGTCCATATAGGGGTATGTTTGTACATTTGACTCGAACAAATATATGTATTCGATTGTTGTTCATTTATGAAAAAGAAAACTTTATTAAAATAATCTACAAGCAATGTTTAGGTTTATTTTGGTTCCCTAGTTCGTAAGTGGGAATTAATTATTAAAAGTAATCTATAGGATTATCTGGAAAATTAACATCGACAGATCAAGTGAAATAGGGAATTATTCAAAAGTTTAATTTGTTGCCTGACATACACTTTTGAATAATTCCCCAGTTAACTTTAGCTGTCAATTCTAATTTGTAGATAATCCTACGGTTTCCCTCTACTAATGAAACTACTCACTTGATTGAGATCATTTATTTGATCCATTTCTGTAAGTTCAGCTATAAAAATAATTATTTGCAATCGTCTGTAAACCGACCTTTCTTGTAATTAATAGCTTAGCTCTTTTTGCATATGGCCTTCAGATGGTAGCAATTTATTTAGTATTGTGTTGTTGTACTTGTCCTAATGTTTATATGATGATTTTGTTTTATAACATTGGAACCCTAGCACTATGTCTCTTTTCTTTTGTACATGTTGCCATGTTGGGTATTACTTTAATGCAGCCTCTTATTTTTAGATATGCAGAGCTCTTGCTTATATACACAATTGTGTGGGAATTTGCCACCGAGATATCAAACCTCAAAACTTGCTGGTGAGATTATTCTTTTTGTTTCATTCGATGACATGCTTGTTGTAGTTTTCTTGTGTGTGCTTCAGGCATGCATTTTCTGTAAATTTTCTCTCCATCTGTTTCTGCATAGACTACACACTCCAATTGCAAAGGAGGATTTTATTATTATTATTTAATATTTCATGTACTGATATGTAATCCATTATATGGTTAAAATTTCTCTGTCTAAAAACAAAGTGTAATCATATCTGGTATGTCAGGCAAACATGTTATCAAACTGCATGTCCCTGAACATTCTCCTTTCACATGTAAACGGATGTGCATGCACATAAGCTGCATCAATACCCAATAGTTTTATGGTTCGATTTTTCATCCCATACTCAATTATCAGCATTTTGGCTATATACGTGCAACACAAATCTTGTCTACAGATTCTGCTGTGTTCTTGTGGCTTTTATTGTTTATTTTATTGTAATTATTTTTTGACGAGAAATTATATTTGAGTTCAACTTCTCTTACACCATAAGTAGATATATACCTCTGGGAGAAGTGACTGCAGGTGTAACATAAGTTTCGGAACAATTTTACCTTATCTGTCTATATCCTATCATATTGTTTATTGGACAGGCTAACCCTCCCCCCCCCCCCCCCCCCCCCCCCCCCCCCGGCGCGAAAAAAAAACCCAAACCACCAAACCAAAAAGGAGAAGAGGATAATACAAGCATAGAGCCTTAAAACGAAAGCAAAAGGAAGGAAATAAATAAATATATAAATGCTACTAAAAGGTTTCTGATAGGTAGTATAAAAAAGATTAACAATAATATCCAGCCTCATAATAGCTTGCTTGTTGGTAGCCTGAGATCTATCAATCATGGTGAGAAATATAAGAATCATGTTGACACGAAAGACTACTGACAAACTTAGGACTCTACATGCCTGATGATGATCGTCAGCTGTCAGTTGCACGAACAGTAAGCTAAATCACTACTGTACTTGTCATAATCAAAGGTCACATGAAAGGAAATTGGCACTGTTCCAAACATCATTACCTCACCGGAACCCTATGCGATCATTCATCCTTGACTACCCTATATGTATAATAGTCCTTCAACCGCCCCTTCCTCAAAACCAGTGGAACATCAACACATCCTTTTTGGAGTCTGCCCAAAACTTCATGTTGAGCAAGAAAAAAAGAGAGAGCACATTACTAAGAGATTCATGACCACTTGTCCCATGCCCATCTTGCTCATGGAAGGTGAGTAAAGATGATATAATACGTACCCTGTTGCACGTCTTATAACTACAATCCCGTAACTTGTCCCAAAGGTATGCTTAGAAGGAAATGCCAATCAAAAATGTCATCAACCATGCGGCCACTTCAACCGTGCATCAACACTTGCTGGCGAATCAGATATAATTGCTACCATATAAAGTACAATCAGCTATGCGAAGCCACATCTCCACTACATATCAAGTTATCAACATTGCTTTCTTGTATCTGAGATAATAGAAGTAACATATCCGTGAACAACCAAAAACAAGTGCCGCTATAGGGTACTGGTAAATCCTCTTGGTATTGATTTTAAATCTCGCTTGCATTAAGCTATAACATGTTCTCATAAAAAATGGAAGTGAGCCCTCAATATAAGCAAACTCATCCAATTTGGGGGTAAAAATTAGATCTGAAGCTTCATGGTCCAAATTCTTCTAGACGCGCCTACTATTTTTTTCTGTTATTTTTTCCTCCCCGCAAAACTCACTACTAGCAAAGAATCTGACAACGCTTAGATCCAATTACTAGAAGTAGATTCCACGACTTGTTTGGTTTGGCTACAAGTACTTCAGTCTGAACACTTGCTGCAGGTTCATCAACATGTTCTTGACCCACAAATTGGCATGTACGACCACATTTTGTGGCCTACCTGAAGATTGCCCCGGCATTACACACTCTGCTCTATTTTTTTATCCTTTACCACCGCTCTATTTTCCACATCCTCACATTTGCACACGTTTATCAACGGATATCTTGGGGGCCAGACTTGGTCTTAAACAGTAAAGGTTTTCTCCTTCAAGCTATTCTTACTGTTCTTTGGCTGATTTGTGGCCTATCTTTATGAATATGATGATTAATTTAAGTAGGTTCAACGCAATGGTAATATGTTCTATGGATGGAGCTGTAAGAGGTTCGTAACTACATGGGTATAGATGATGATTAACATAAACTAAGTACCAATGGAAATATAATCTTTTTTGGTACCATTATGCATCTTTGAACTTGTAGATGCACATTGTAATACTTCGGTGATTGTTATAAGACATTAAGAATAGATGCCAAATCTATCTCCTCAAATTTTATCTTGTACTAGTTTGCTGACACGTACTATGCACGTCGAGAGGAAAAATATAATATTCTAACATTGCTTATAATTAGATTGCTAATATGCAGTTTATTACGGATACAAATTTATTACGGATACAAATTTTCATGACAAAAGGATACATTTTTATTTTATTTTTATTATTTAAATTTTGATATGAATAATGTTCAGATTTTGGTTAGATAATGATTATATCTATTTATTGCTCTTGTCTAGATCAGAAATCTCATTCGAAGTCAAACATGTATAGAAATAAGGTCAAACATACTTTAAAAACAGAAAGTAAACCTCTTTCAAAAAGCTAACTTGCAATTTGTTCTTAACTGCAAAAATAAGAGCAAAAAAGAGCAAAACATTGTCTCTAGATTTCACAAATTGAAAAACTATATTAGAAATTAGAAATAGTTTCTTTAGATTTTATAAAATAATTGATCTATATGTTTATAATCTACATGGGTCTTTATACAATGAACATTCTGCTTGACATTTGATCTCTCTAAATGGTAGGAACTCATTTCTCTCTTTAGGTTGTCAAGGTATAGATAAAATATTTTTCTAAATTTATTTGATATGATATTTGTAGAAACAACATATTAATGATTCATAGAGGTGAAAAGAGTTGTAAGTGGATATCCATAATAGTTTCAGCTTAACCAAAGATGTATAGTGATTTTTTATGTAGATAGATTTTTAAACATAAAAACTGATTTAATTTGGAAGAGGAGAGTGGAATTTAAATATAAGAGAGAATATGAATTTATTAGGCAGGAGAACGAGAGATAATATAAATTTCATTAGGGAGGAGGGGGAGATTATGAATTTAATTCCGGGGGAGAGAGAGGGCTGGAATCTAAAATGGCATCTATTTGGCATCTTGAACTGTTGCTTTATATATCAGTATGGAACATCCTTGTTGGTTATGTACTAGATTATTTTTTCAGGTGAGTCCTCATACACACCAGCTTAAGTTGTGCGATTTTGGTAGTGCAAAAGTGCTGGTGAGTCTTTTTTCCCCTTAAGCGTATGTATCCAACTCTGGTTGCGTGTAATTTGAGAAGGTTCTATTGTCATTATTCAGGTGAAAGGAGAACCGAATATATCTTATATTTGCTCAAGATATTATCGCGCTCCTGAGCTTATCTTTGGGGCAACTGAATATACAACTGCCATTGATTTGTGGTCTACAGGCTGTGTGATGGCCGAGTTACTTCTTGGACAGGTTTCTTTAGTCTGACAAAGTCATTACCTGTACATCTTCATTTTATTGTTTGTTTTCCCACTTGTGAATCTAATTTTTGTTTTTTCTCAATTGAATGATTATGTAGCCTTTATTTCCTGGTGAAAGTGGAGTTGATCAGCTTGTTGAGATCATTAAGGTGATGCATTGAGATAAGAAGTCACATCCTTCAGTTGATGGTCTGGTGTTTCTAAAATCAGTTTTGTATTTATCAATTTTCTAGGTTCTGGGAACACCGACAAGGGAGGAGATAAAGTGCATGAATCCAAATTATACCGAGTTTAGGTTTCCACAAATAAAGGCACATCCATGGCACAAGGTAACTAAAAATCTACTTGCATTTTCTATACAGTATCTGCTTCCTATTACATACAGATTCATGCGTCTTTCTATAATAGATTTAATCTGTATAAATGTTTTGCACTTTCTTGTGTACGTCGTAGTATTGTAGTCACGTTTCTGAAAGTATCCATTTTTATTTAGTTCTATTTCTTAAAGAGTAAGATTGAAATAGAACTATCATACCTAAACTATTCAAAATTAATAGAACTTTAGTTCCAAAGAGAAACACAATGTCATCGTCGTCGTCGTCGTCATCATCGTTCTCTTTCTCTCCACCATTATTTTAGTTCAGTGAATGTGGTCAAAGTCTGAAATTCATCTTGCTTGTCTACCCCCACCATAATGGTTAAGTGTGCCCACAGGGACAGCTGACTGTTCCTAGAAATTGTTTCTCTCTCTGAATGAAGGATTGAACGAAGGATTGTAAGTTAACAGCAGGGTTTTGACTTTCCTAATACCTAATCATGCCATGCGCATTCCTTCTTAGTGAATGATGCCTTCTCAGTCAGTGTTCTGCGTGTCTCTAGAAAATAAGATACACCTGATCAACACACAAGGATAAGGGGACAGCGTGTAACTTATTAGTCTGCCTATTGTGGTATATAGGTTACCTGTTCATGGCATTTCGCTTGGAAGAGTCCTCTGAGTTATGAACTACTCTATGCAAGATTAACAGAAACCAGTCACATCATGCATTCTTGTTATTGAAGATGCTTGTATTCTCCATAATGATTTTTATATTTTGTTAGGTCTTTCCATTTTCGTCTAAAGTGAGTCTAGGATCATGTGGATATTAAATCTTGTTGCTTAATTATCACTAGGAATGTCAACGGTTTTGGAAAATTTCTTGAAGAAGCGCTGATTCTATTTGACAATCTTAGGTTTGAAGAAGCATATATATTAATACGTCGCTATTAGGAATAACATCATGCATTATGAAAGAAATTGTTTGGGTTACAATTTGATTTTAGTCCTTTTTATTACAGAATCGATCCCAGATCAAAATCAAGCCAATGAATAAATGGGTCAAATTAGAGAATCTAAATCCAAGCTGCCTTCAAAGAGGCTGCCTAAATCTAAGCGACCCTTCTGGTCTCCTTTGGCCACGTGGTTAGAATTCAGGTCCTGATTTGTATGGACATATGGCTGACCAATTTAATGTTAAAAATTTAGTGCTGTAAGATGAACAGCATCCGAACTGAACCACTTTTGCAGGTTCAATGAGAACACACCCCAAACTAGTATGACTAACCGTAAAATCTCATAAAATGTTGTGTTTATGTTGACATCTAATGTTTAAAATGTGGGATGTCGAACTCGGCTTAAAAAAATACACCATTGAATGGCAAATATTGGAAAGGTGGGATGTCGAACTCATGTCGGCTTAAAAAAATACACCATTGAATGGCAAATATGGGAAATGTTTATCGGATATTGGGGTGTCTTATTAAGAATATATCTTATAAGCATGTCAAATCATTTCTAACTATACATTTAAGGATATAAACTCATAAAGTATGTTTAGAGGATACTTACCTTGATAAGCCGCATTACACTATAAATTCATAACTATTTTACTTGAGTAATGTGTTTAATGAAAAAACGGTTGCTTTTTTGTTGCTGACATATCGGCTAACAACCAAAATATCGGCGGCATCATTCTCAAAATGCCACATGCCTTGAAAACACAAGACACGTGACTGTCGGGAAAAATTATTGACATTTCGGCGATATGTTGGAAATATCGGGGACATTCTGAACATTGTTGGCCTGGGTTAAATTGTTTAACAAATCATATTCCTATCACCCCGATTTTGTAGACATGTTGAAAGTGGACCTTACTCTGAATGGAACCATTACAACCAACCATCTTGCTATTGCCACCACAGCCTCATAGAAGATATACAAGTGGAAAACCCATGCGATGCATATGCAATTAATAAATGAATGTAATTAATTGTTAGTTCTATTATGCTTCAAAATTTTGATTCATTGAATTTTTTCATAGTATTTAAAACAAAAACCAAAACAAATATCTGATTAAGTAAAAATCCCTTTATTTTATCCATTTGATTCCTTTAGGTAGACTCAGGTTATAGCCTTACCACATTTTGTCTTGCAACAGGTAAGAAGTCCAAGTTTCTTTTAACCATGCTGCCATGTTAGATTTGGGCTGTGGGCGGTGAACTTGCAATTTTGGGCTTAATGAGTATTTTTATAATTCTGAAAAAAATCAGTTTATTATATATAGGAGGAGGGGTTTGATGAGATCTGCTAGGGTTTGAATATGACTTTTATTGGAAATAAGAAAATAAAGTTAGTTGGCCACGTTCGAGAGGTGCACTACTCTCCCAAGCCACCACTTCAAGAGGATGTCGGCACTCTCCATAAAAGAGGGAACATCTCAACCTCTCACAAGTTCTCTCACAAAATTCTACTTGTAAATCTATAATCTCCCTAGCCTCATATTAATATTAATCAGAATTCAGCAAAATTATAGAAATGCCCTTAGACTCTTAAAATTACGAAAACGCCCTCGAAACTCAATTTTCAGCAGGTTCAGCCGCCGCACTCCTCTTCATGCACCATCTCTGGTACGTGATGAATCCAGCATTACTTTTCCAAAAGAGTCACCTGTTGCGGCCGAAAATTGGAGTAAGGGCAATTGGGTAAAATAACAATGAGGGGGTGTTTGTCTATTTAAAGGGGGTTGAGCCGGCCCTAATTCTTATGCGAAAATTGTTGAGAGAAGTTTCTTTTTATTAGTTTATCCCCTAGATTAATCCTTAGATAGTCGTCCTTTTAAATTGTAGTGGTTATTTAGCGAGTAGTTGATTTGTAGTAGGTTTTCCTATAATTTCAGATCTGAGATCCAATAAAAATCCTCTTTTTATTGTCAAATCCCTAGCGAATCGTATCAATTGGTATCAGAGCGGTTGATCCATGGCGAACATGCGAGCAACGGAGCGGATTGAAGTCTTGGAAGGGAAGGTTGAGCGGATTGAAGCCCAAATCAGTAAGGGTTTCATCGATCTAAGGAAAGAAGATGCGGAGATGGCCGCGGAGATCCGGAAGGAGATGAAGGAAAATCAAGAGAAGACGGAGGCCAAGATGGCGGAAATAAAAGCAAATCAAGGGAAAACGGATGCAAAACTTTCGGAATTGACGGAGGCCATAGCGGCGTTGACCGCTCATCTTATCCCAAAAGCGGATCCGAGCAAAAAGGAGCCACCTTTGGCGAAGGACAAGGGAAAAAAGACAATTTTTTGGAAGATGAACCGGATCTAGACGACGATGGAGGGTTTGACCAAGGAGACAACGTGTGGGGGATCCACCAAGACCACGCGCCGCCGCGCCGCGACGACACAAACCCTTGTGGGGGAGTTCCGGCCAACCGGAACACCCCAAGGTGGCCGCCGGCCCCCCAGATACCTCTGTGGGGGGGGGGGGTCGGCGAACCCCCTGGGGGGCGGCGGCAGGCCGCCAGGGCCGTGGGAGGGGCGGTCGCACCTGCCGCCCCCCCAGGCGGCCTCGGCAGACTCTGCCGCCGCCGCCTGGGGCCCGCCGGCCCACTTCCAGGGCCGGCCGGCCCAGGCGGCGGCCTGGGGGGCCTCGGCCGACCCCAGAGGGGGGATCCGAGGCCCGCCCGACCCCTGGGGGGCCCACTGGCCCCCCAGGACGTTCGACAGTTGATTCCACAGGGTCCCCGACCTCGGGGGCCCCAACCGAGGTTCGTGGAGCGCAATTTGGGGGTTTTCAGACTTTTGGGGGACCCGGCGGAGGATTGCAGCAGGGTGGAGGGCCCCACCAGATCACAGGAGGCCCGTCGACTCAGCCCCCACCCTTTGGGGGAGTGACGGGAGATTGGAGAGCGTACCAGGATCCTCCAGGAGGCCACCAGGCGGAGTTTGGACACCATCAGGGAGACTGGCAGGGGCACGGAGCAGAGGTAGGCTACCGTGAGCGGGCTGAGGCGTATGTTCCCGACAGGCGACAGGGATACCAGCACAGGGGAGGATTCCAGCCGCAGGAGAGAGGTGGATTCGCTGGCGAGAGGCGTCTGAGGAAGCTGGAGGTGCCTGTTTTTGAGGGAGGCGACCCAGACGACTGGCTGTACCGGGTGGAGAGGTACTTGGAGGTGTCCGCTGTCCCAGGGGAGGATTGGCTACGGGCGATAGGGGTCTGTCTGGAGGGAGAGGCTTTGGGCTGGTTCCGTTGGACCGATCAGCAGCGGCCTTTTCAGACCTGGGCTGAGTTTACGACGCTCTTGACAGAGCGGTTTGGAGGAGGTCCGGCTGGCGGCGTGTTCGAGAGGCTGTACTCGCTGAAGCAGGAGGGGAGCGTGGGTGATTACATCAAGAAGTTCGAGTCGCTCTGCCACCGAGTTCGGGGAGTCTCTGAGGAGTCTCTGGAGGGCTGTTTCATGAAGGGGCTGAAGCCCACGGTGCGGTCGGGGCTGAGACAGTTCGAGCCCGTGGGTTTGCGTGGGATGATGACACTGGCCAGGAAGGTTGAGGATCATCAGGAGACGGAGAGAAGAGCCCGGGGGACGTGGGGAGGCTCTACCTTTCGAGGTCCGGATCCTGGAGGGGGACAAAAGGGGGCCGCAGGAGAGGCAACATCCACTGACGGTACAGTGGTTACCAAGGAGAAGGGAATGGAACCCCGACCGGGGGACACACACGAAGAATGACCGATGCAGAGATTCGTGACAAACGGACCAAGGGCCTGTGTTTCAAATGCGACGAGAAGTTTACTCCTGGGCACCGGTGCGGGAATCGTACTCTTCAGATCCTGATAGTGAATGACGAAGAAGAGGGAGAAGAGAGTGTGATCATGTTGGAAGCCGGCATGGACGATGATCAGGAGCACCTGCACTTGGAGTAGTTGACCATACCCTTCACGCACCACCTTGAGGACAAGGTGGTTTTTCCGGGGCGGAGTAGTGTTGCGGCCGAAAATTGGAGTAAGGGCAATTGGGTAAAATAACAATGAGGGGGTGTTTGTCTATTTAAAGGGGGTTGAGCCGGCCCTAATTCTTATGCGAAAATTGTTGAGAGAAGTTTCTTTTTATTAGTTTATCCCCTAGATTAATCCTTAGATAGTCGTCCTTTTAAATTGTAGTGGTTATTTAGCGAGTAGTTGATTTGTAGTAGGTTTTTCTATAATTTCAGATCTGAGATCCAATAAAAATCCTCTTTTTATTGTCAAATCTCTAGCGAATCGTATCATCACCTTGTTCTCAAGGTGAAAATATGAAAACTACTGCTCAATAAGTAGCCTTATGGTCAGAAAGTCCCTTCCACTGAATCATCACCTCACGCTCCCTGAATGATCCATACGAACTCCTCTCAGTTCCTCTGGTCTAAGATAACAGCCGTATTCTCAGTCAATATCAATGGTGGTGATGGAGAAGGAGTGTGATCCCCAATGGCCTGATGAAGCTGTGACACATGAAAAACTATGTGTATAGTGGATTCAGGTGATAACTTCAACCGGTAGATGATCTGGCCAATCATGGCCTCAACTCATATGGACCAAAATAACGAGGTGACAACTTTTTATTCCTCATATGCGTCAAAAATCTTTGGCGATACAGACACAACTTTAAATACACATTATTATCTCTTACTGCAAACTGCACCTTCCTCCTATAAAAATCTGTATGCGTCTTTATTATCTGTTGTGCTTTGGTCATATGTCGCTTCAGCACCTTCAATATACTGTCCCTCTCCAAATACTACTCCACCTTAGAAATTGATGTAGAAGGCCATGTACAACGGATGAGGAGGATCTCGTCCATACAGAATCTTGAACGACATGGTTCTACACTACGGTGTGATACGAGGTGTTGTATCAATATTCTGCTCAAGGTAACCACCTCGCCCATTGCCTCGGTGTCTCTGAAATAAAACAATATAGATAAGTCTCCATACTCATGTTGACGATCTCAGTCTGACCGTCGTCTGGGGATGATATGCTGTGCTACGCTTCCATATTGCCTATGCATCTTGAAGATCTCCCTCCAAAAATGACTCAAGAAGACCCGATCTCTGTTCGACATAATGGATTCTGGTATCCTATGCAACCACACAATCTCCTGTATAGGGATGTCGAAGAGCTATAAAGTGGGTATACTTACTGAGGTGGTTAACCATGAGAATGATTGAAAATCTAGCAGATTTCAACAACTCTTCAATGAAGTCCATGGTCACATCCTCTTAAACTCGATTTGGTAGAGACAGTGGCTATATCAATCCTCCATGCGACATTGTCATATATTTGTGACGTTAATACGCGTCATACTTCACCACCATATTTGTGACGTCCTTTATTTCATTCCAGTATACCTCCCCTATTAAGCGTCTATATGTATCGAGAACCCCAGAATGGCCCCCAACTGCACTGCTATGAAACTCCTGCAAAATGCTTGGGATGTGAGTGGAAGTGCGGGGTAAAACCAATCATTCCGATAAAGTAACCTCTGCCCCAGCAAGGAATACTCCAGAAATCCACGAACCCTTGTAAAAGTGCTGATTTAATCCTTGCCAACCCTGATCCGTCTCAATCTTCTGAAGCAGAGGCTCCCAATCATGCAACACTGGTACAGATAAAGCTGCCAGCTGCCAACTGTAAATCCTTCTCTCGATGCGATAACTCATTCGTTGCCTTATTCTCTAGGCCATGTCTATACTTTATCTCAAAATCATACCCATCAGCTTCGTAAGCCATCTCTAATGCTGCTTGATCACTATGCGCTGCTCTAATAGGTACTTCAGGATCTTTTGATCTGCATGCACAATAAAACAAGGGCAAGCAAGTAATGTCTCCACTTTTGCACGACTAACAAAATGGTCATCAACTCTCTCTCATTTACAAACTTCAACCTGATTGAAGTATGCCACCGATCTATGATCCTGCATCAGCACAACACCCAAACCATATTCTGAGGCATCCGACTCCACCACAAATGGTCTACTGAAATCAAGAAGTGTCAGTACACGTATACTTGTCATTGCTCTCTTCAGGGTCTCAAAAGCTCTCGTCGCATCCTCGCTCCTTCGAAATTATCTTTCTTGAGCTGCTCTGTTAGTAGATATGCTATGGTAATGTATCTATTCACGAACTTCTTATAATATCCGGCCAGCCCCAGAAACCCTCTCAAAACCACGCAAAGTAGTATGGAGTGGTCAATTAACCATTTTGTGCAATCTTCAATCTGTCTATCGCCAACCCCTCTGTTGATACCACGTGCCCTAGATACCCCACCCTCTATTGCACGAAAAGACACTTCTTATTCGCATATAATTGATCGCGCTGAAGCTCCTGTAGCACACCATTTGCAAGTGGCTGACATGCTCCTTTAAGGACATACTATACGTCAAAATGTCATCGATAAAGACTACTACAAAATGCCTCAGGTAAGGACGAAATATCTTATTCATGAGAGCCTGAAAAGTGGTAGTGGCGTTGGTCAGACCACATGGCATGACCAAAAACTCATAGTGGCCCTCGTAAGTCTTGAATGATGTATTGGTTACGTCCTCCGCTCGCATTCTGATTTGGTGTCAGGTCTTCCGATGTATCTTTAGTAAAAATCACCGACCAATGCCGCTCGTTAAGTAGCTCGTCAATCACCGGAATATGAAACTTATCGGAGACTATTCCCTATTCAATAATCGGTAATCCACACAGAATCTCCAACTCATGTCCTTCACTAGCAAGAATGATATAGAAAAAGAGTTCACACTGGACCGAATAAACCCAACATGCACCATCTCCCCAATCATACGCTCTATCTCATATTTTTGCACCTGGGGTAGTGGTAAGGGTCTACACTGATAGGCGAGACTTCCTCATGTAGGACTATCACGTGCTCATGGTCCCATTGAAGTTACTTTTGGAGTCCATCGTATGCCCAGTTTTTCATGTCTCACAGCTTTGTCAGGCCATTGGGGACCACACGTCTTCTCCGTCGCTATCACCTACTCTGATTGAGGACATGTAGGTCATCTGGGAGTTTACAGAGCAGAGGAAAATTCGTCGCGAAAGTTTAGGGGCTTGCGAGGTGTTACAGTGCAGGGGCCTTCCTGACCATGAGGCCACTTGGAAGCTTTATGGGGTCATTGACCAGAGGTTTCCAGACTTCCATCTTGAGGACAATGTGACTCTTTTGGAAGGAGTAATGACAGAATCATCACTTATCAATGTTGGCACATAAGGATTGGGGCTAAAAATTAGTTTCATGGGCATTTTTGGTAATTTTAGGGTCTAGGGGTACCCCTGTAATTTTGAAAAAATATGATTGTTATTAGGAGGGGATGAGAGAGATTAGTTTTCAGAAATTTGTGAGAGTTCTCATAGGAGGTTGATTTGATCCATCTTCTGTGGAGAGTGTGGCTATCCTCTCGAATCAGTGGCATGAGAGAATAGTCCACCTTGCGAACGTGGCCAATTATTTTTGTAACCTTAATTATTCCAATAAAAACCAAATTTTTATCCCTAATTTCAGTTTCAAACCTTAGCAATTCCTATCAGCGAACCAAAATATTGAAGTTAATTATCGTATTGTTTGAGAGAAGATTGATAAGGTGATTGAAATTAGACATGTGAGTCACTTGGCCGATTTACTTACAGCCACGAGTTGATTTTATTTGTAACATGTTGTGCATATATCACACACACACACACCAGCTTGAGGGAAAGGGAGAATGAGAATGAAGGGTTGTAGAAAAGTGCATTTTGGTTTTTTCACAAATAATGCACAATAGATAGAAATGAATTGACTAACCTATGTAATTCACTGTCTAATCATCTCTTCATCTCTGATTGCAAAGGGAATGGTTATTGAATGCCACATTATTGCGAATGAAATGAGGTTGTTTATATTTATATAAAGAGTATTCACAAGAAGATCGTGGAGTCTCCCATCTTAGTCTTTGTGAAAAAAGAGAAGTCTACCCTCTATTCATATAAAAGATGCATTCCAGGTTATGCTGACCGCGATTGTAAAAAAGAATTCTTCCAGATACTGCTGTTATTTATTTTATTGATGTTTGTTGAGTTTAGATGTAATTCTTTTTTAACCGGGACATGTCTGTACAATTATAATAATGAGTGTCCCTGTTTAGACATGGCTTCACATGTGAAGGGTGCACATAGTTCCTGATCATGTAACACGAAAATGGCATGCAACTTCTGAGGTTCTATCATTGCCAAACCAAATTAACTGCTGTTTGCTTATTGATTATACCTAAGATGATACTTCCTTTCTCAAGCCCTGAAGTAGTTTTGAAATTGTGAATATCACGCTACTGCACATTTGAGAATCAATTGTTTACATCATGCACGTACATGTGATCCCATCATTTATCTGCCACATGAATCATTATGATTTTGTGGAAAAAATAAAACAATCGTGTTACTGCTTGCTGATTCTGCCCATTTAATGAACACTTTTTTTTCAGCTTTTGTTAACATTTCGTTGTCACCAGGTTTTCCAAAAACGGTTACCCCCAGAAGCAGTGGACTTGGTTTCTAGGTTTCTGCAGTATTCCCCAAATCTTCGTTGCACTGCTGTAAGTTGAAATAAAATTATACAATGGGTGTCCATGATTGTGAGACAATAACCGTCACTTGAAATCGCTGTAATTTGACTGCTCTCAGTTGGAGGCCTGCATTCATCCTTTCTTTGACGAGCTGAGAGACCCAAATACTCGTCTGCCCAACGGACGTCCTCTTCCTCCGCTCTTTAACTTCAAGTCTCAAGGTGACGTTTTTATCAAATTCTGAGCTTAAACAGTTGCAATGAGTAAATCAATATGACTTGCATTAGTCATCTATTTTGATTGTTTGATCCGCCGTATCCACTATACGTGCTCACTTGGAAGAAGTTTATGGGTTCGTGTTGCATGTGCGATATGCCTAACACTAGAAACTAGTGTGATATGCCTAACTGCTGAAGTTTACGGACCAGTTGGTTTTACAGTCTTGGGGTCTCAACATAATCTATCCTTCACTCCACTCATTGTGGCACTAAATTCCATCTTGCCAGATTTATTTATTTTTACGAACTTTGACACTTGGGAGGATACAAATCATTTGACATGTCTCCACTTTGGCTCATACCAAACAAGGCCATTCGCATGGGGGGACAAAACCTTATTAGGGATATGAAACAAGTCTAACATTCAATGTGGTGAACAATAACTGGATATTGCTCAAAGTGGGCCATACATGGAACAGACTTTGATGTGGCGTGTAGCCCATATATTGGCTCGAAGTCACCTTTATTTGACAATTTATGTTAGCAATTGTATGTATTTTATAGTACATGTTATAAATTTGTTAATCCCAGCTACGGGATCTTGTGTGAAGTTATTCTCAAGACAGCCTGAGAACTGGTTGGGTTGGGCTGGGCATTTATTTGTGTACTTTTGTAGCTGTGCTTGTGATCATTTCAGA
This sequence comes from Scilla litardierei, assembly GCA_030789695.1. Classification (NCBI taxonomy): domain Eukaryota; kingdom Viridiplantae; phylum Streptophyta; class Magnoliopsida; order Asparagales; family Asparagaceae; genus Scilla; species Scilla litardierei. The sequence continues at coordinate 179,465,726 of CM061138.1, forward strand.
CATGTAACGCCCAACACCTTAGAAACATGATACTTAAAACCTATGGTCTTAATTCTATCTTCACACACACACACACACACACAAACACACACACACACACAGAGAGAGAGAGAGAGAGAGAGAGAGAGAGAGAGAGAGAGAGAGAGAGAGAGAGAGAGAGAGAGAGAGAGAGAGAGAGAGAGAGAGAGAGAGAGAGAGAGCAGCCGGTGTAGAATTTCCTACACCATATACTTCAATTTCCACCATTTTTGATCAACACCATTCGTCTTCTTCTACCTACAATATATGATAAAAAACCAAAAATCAAGTCAACCCAATGTTATTTAATCATCGATCCGATCGTTACAAATTCAATGGCTTCAAAACAATACAACTTTTTGTAACGAATGGAGCAATGGTCAAATCATCCTAGGGTTCATTCATATTTGGGGTTTTGGGGTTTTAGAATGTGCACAACAACTCCAAACAAAAAAATTATAAAAATGGTGGAAAATAGGTTTTTTGGAGGCATGATATATAAATTTCCTACACCAACTCCCTTACTTTGACCTTATATATGAGAACAATGGGTATCTTGTGACATATGAGGCTAAGCCTTATATACGCATCCAAAACTCCACGTTTTGCTATTTTTTCGGAGGACCGGAATCGTTCATTTTGATATACATCTTCTAAAATCCCAAAACATCGAATATTGGGTGAACCCAAGGGGTTTTGCATGTTAATCCACCCGTTGCAAATTTAACGGTTTTGCATGAGTAGACCTATTGCGACGGGTGGATGAACATGCAAACCCCCTTGGGTTTACCCGATTTTCGGTGTTTTGGAGTTTTATAATATGAACATCAAAATAAATGGATCCGATCCTCCGAAAAATAACGAATGGTTGAGTTTTGTAGGTCGCATATGAGACTTAATCTTACAAGTCAGATGAGACACATTATTTTATATGTATGTATGTATGTATACATGTATGCATATAGTAATATGTGTACCAGCTATCAACAGGGAAAATTTCCTTCTTGGGTAGCATCATACACCATCCTCTTATTTTTTTTCATTCGATCAAAACCCATTCATTTTGATCTTCATGTTTTTAACTTTAAACCCATAATTTTCAAGTGAATTCATGGAGTTTTACTCGTTCGTCCACTTGTCACAAGTTTAACAATTTCACCGTAACGAAACTTTTTGTAACAGGTAGATGAGCGATTAAAACCCTAGGGTTCATCTAAAAATTGGTAGTTCGGGATTTTAGAACATTAACAAACTGAACGGATCCGATCGTGAAAAAGGGAAGGGGATGGGTTGCGTGATCTACCCAAGGAGGAAGGGAGGGGGTGGGTTGTGTGAGCTACCCAAGGAGGAAATTTCCTTCCTGGGTAGCTGATACCCATATTGCTCATATATAGATATATAGATATAGTATAATAAAATAAATAAATGCCGTAGGAACAATTATACTATAATAATAAAAGAGGACGAGTTATCAATCAAAGTTTATATCATGAGTTCAATTAATCAAGACAAAATAAAGGGTTTAAAAAAAGAGAAATAATTCCTAGTTAATGATAGCACAAAAATTTTAAATCAGTAAGCAATGAATGCTGCCAGATCCTAACATGTGGTGATTGATTTGACTAGTCGTGCCGTCCTTTTCCTTCTTACTAAAGTAAAGTGGATACATGATAGATGTATGTGTTATTGTATAGAAAATCTTATTTCTTTTCAAGAGAAGGAGTCTAAGAACTTCTGCTTTCATATTCCCATTAATTTTTACCTATTATTCTTTTTGTCTCCTATCGGTGAGCACATGTGTCGATTTTCATAATACAAAAATAGAAAGCATGTCTTTATGATCCCTGGCCTAAACAATATGGGTGTCCACCTTAGCTTAAGTGTTCCAACAGTCTTGCGATCGCCACTGTAACGTTTCAACCCTACGAGATGCTAGTTGCTGCCTTTCGCGATTGCATGAATTCTAACTCATCCTACAGGCTGGGCCAACCCAGTCATCGAATTCACGTGTTTGAGCAACTCTTCTCCTGCAATCCTAAAAAGATAATTAGTGGATGTGAATAGTTTATAATTTGTCCTTGTGCATACTTGTAATTATGAGATTGAAAATGATACATATCCAGCGCTTTTGGCAATAGAAAAAAGGATTTCCTTGAATAAATACATATCCATTGCTTTTTGGATTTCCTTGACTAAGGATCCTCATAATCTCCTGAAGTGAAGGAACCCCACAGGTTTGGGTCTTGAAAAATGATCTGATAAGAAGACCCCCTATGGTAGCGGAAAATGTTAGAGGGGGACTCTTGAGTAAGAAACCTATGAGTTTTGCTAAAATATGTTTTCCAAAATGTTATGGGTAATGGTTTTGAAGTTATGCATAAATTGAAAATGCATGTGGAAGAAATACAGGAAAATAAATAAGAAAAAATTGAGAAAGCTTCCCTAATCTTGGATTTAAGTGAGTTGATAAACTCTTCTTGCTGATGAGAGCGGCCAATTGCGTGGATAGATGTCACGCTGATGACCTCAGGCAGACTATACCTTTAATAAAATTTGTGTACAATATATAACCTTACTAATACAAACAAGAATCTATAGTTGCTGTCTAACTTTTAGAATCATTCTCTCTTAAATTGGGTTGGTTTAGCACTGATTTTCAAATAATTTAGTGCATATTATAAATGAAGGATTGCAATGCAGAAAATTTAAATGTAGTTGGGGTTATTAGATTTCTTCTGAATGATAAACAAAGCTCTAAGATGCCCTTTTGGGGTTGATCACTAGTTATAGGTGAATTTCATTCCTCTGGGATCCCTGCGTGATGGATTTCAGAGAGGTTCCCTAATAAACTATAGTATGATTATAAATTTGTCCATCCCACCATGTGAACGGTTGATGTCGATTTCCATGTTGTGGACATGCAAGTTGTTCTACGTTGCTGCGTTGACTGAAGTCCGGGATACTCAAGCTGAGGATCACAGAGACATGCTTCCATTTTTTTTAATTGTGAAAATTGTGACACGAGCTTATCTTTTAGGGACAAAAGGAATAATAGGTGGAAATAAATAAGTATATGGCTGTGGATGTTCCTTTGACCAATGAAGATTTTCTTCCATGAAAAGGGATGAGATTTTTAAATATAATTACCATTTCATCTACAGATTATTCATTTTTTACTTGTGGGCCAGAAGTAAGTGGTTGGTACGACTGGTCAAATGGACAACCACATATTAGGATTTGGCAAATATTTTCTTTAAAGGAGGAGGTGTTTTTATTATTGTTATTATTATTATTATTATTATTATTATTTGGGGGGGGGTCTCATGCCTCCCATCTCATTCTATTCCAACAATAGTTGATTACAGCCTAACATATACCATAACACCGACTATAAGTCATGCAACCAGTAGTTTAAACTTTAAAGAGCTGAGTATATGCGTATATTGACGTATACCCAGTATCAGAGCCCATATTTCCAAGTAAACTGCCAATACAGCCCCTTCCCTACAAAACATGACAAAGATAAAAAGAGAAAACAGATGAGCACCAGGAAGACCGAGCAAGGCCAAAAAAGAAATCTAACAGAGTTTAATCTAGGATGATGATCTCAATCCCGTCAGCAGTGCATGCTTGCAGTGGCATTACACTAGCTGCCTCCTCACTAGCAGCACCAGGGGAGTCGTCATCTGAAGTTTCCATTACAGAGTCCTGTTAGATTTTTCTCAATAAAAATCCTGCAGAATTCTGCATTCTGCATTCCTGCAGAATTCTGCATTCCTGCAGAATTCTGCATTCTGCAGAAATTCTGCATTCTGCAGAATTTCTGCAGGAATCTGCAGAATTCCTGCAGATTCCTGCAGAATTCCTGCAGAATTTCTGCAGGAAATCTGCAGGAATTCTGCAGCATTTCTGCAGAAATCTTGCAGAATTCTGCAGAGGCCCTGCAGAATTTCAGTCTATAGATGGCCTTCAGATCTGACTGGTGGTGACCGTGGCTTTCGTCTGGACGTTGCTGAAGGTGGTGGAGACCTATCTCATCCTTTCGATCCGGGAGGAGACTTGCAGTACGTGGAATGGATGGCACACACACTCCATGCACCACCTTGAGGACAAGGTGACAAGGTGGATTTTCAGGGGCGGAGTAATGTTAGATCCGTGCGCGGCTAAAGAGGGGAGGAAATTACTTTGCGCACAACAAGTCATGGAGAAATTACTTTGCGCACAACAAGTCATGGAGAAATTACTTTGCGCACCACAAGGAGGGTTTTTCTATTTAAACTAGGGCTAGCCGTCATTTGTATTCATGCTTGATATTTGGAGATTTCTCTATTGAGCGTCTTAGGAGTAGTTCTAGATCTAGACGAGTGCGGACGTCCTCTAGGCGTCTTGGGAGGAGGGCACACCTCTTTTGTGCTCAATTATCTTGTTTTTGCTATTGTTTTCTCAATAAAAATCCTACCTTTTGTTGGTTCCTAACAAGTCCACATTCCTCCATGTAGTTCCACTTCAACCATCGCAAAATGGGAGTTATAGGTATTGCAAACCTGGAGCTTTGAGTTGACGATTTTTGCCTCATTGATAACAACTTAATCAAGGCTATCATGTTCTCGAGCCTGTTAGCAGCCCTACGCCATGGCAGCTGATACTCATCTGTGCGTGAATGCGCGGGGGTGTGCACGCCCACACACGCTTGCGCACACAGCACCAACATAAGCTTTGAAACTTATTTAAAATATCATATTCCGGTTGGGTTGGTTTATCCTAAAAAATTCAGACCGTTGCACACTTCCGACCTGCTCAAGAAAAAAAATTGGGCCTGTCACGAGTTGGGTTAGGGGTTACCCAACCCACTTGCAGCCCTAGTCAGAATGTCAACCTGAAAAGGTTTCTCAGCTCATAGTATTATTGGACCAGTGGTCTAAATAGCGGCATGGATGATTAGAGAGATATTTTATGAACAGCCAAGTTCTCTCTTTTGGAAGGTTATTAGACTTTGCAAAGCGATTCCAATTTTATTGAACATCTATTATTCACTACATTTCCTCTGCAAGAGCAGTCAGACCTTGAAGACAACTTGGAACTTTAGTTTTTTCCCCTCCTGAAGACTATGCATTCATGTGAAATGTTGTTGATTGTTTGTTAGGAAAACCGCTAAAGGTTAGACTACATCCCACATCTTTCGGAATCCTCAAGTAAATAAAGTACAAAAAGGAAGAAAGGACTAAATAATATCAGTATGAAGAGGGAACATATAACTGCAACTCTGAATCATATGTTTATTATTATGCTGCTTCCAAAAGCACATACATTAACAAACTACCATAGTATTGTTGTACCGTGATTTCCTAGTTCTTTAAACTCATTCATACTTGTGCAAATTGTCGATGGATGTTCTTTGGATAAACTTTTAAGGTTTAATTACATAATGTAGTTCATGTGGTTCAGAATCCTGTAATTAATAAAGTGGAAAAAGATAGAAAACAATTTTTGTATTTGTATTTCATTTGTTTTAGAGCAATATGGGCGTCAACTTGCCTAGGATGAAACCCCTCCTATGTGGTAGTCAAATCTTCAGTTTCCAAGATCTTATGGATAATCGGCAATGTTAATTTTGATCTTCATGATCTAAAACCAAAAAAGCTAAATATCTAGTGAACATCTAAAGCTTTGCTCGTTTATTCACTCGTCACACAAATTCAATGGTTTCGCAGTAATAATTTTTTTTGCGACAACTAGATGAACGAATAAAATTCCTTGAAGATCAATAGTTTTATCGTGTGTTGGTATTTTAAAATGTGAAGATCAAAATGAAAAGGGATGGTCCATCAAAAATTGAAGAATGTAGTTTTTGTTGGCAGCCTAGAAGGGGTTTCCTCATAATGTAGCTTTTTTTTTCTTTTTCTCTGTTTTCTTATGTTTAGTTTTGTTGGGGTGCATCATGTATACACTTTTACATATATTGTTAGACTATTGTACCCTCGATTAGATCAAAGTATCGATTTATCCCAATCAAGTTTAGTTTTAGGCAAACTACATTGAAAAAATCCATTCCATTGAATATGATCTAACATATTTAAATTACTTGTAAAATAAAAATTCAAGTAATTGTAACATGTTTTATCCATGCAAAAGGTTGTAGCAAAATCAATATTTCAGAATTGTCATAAAATCGATTAATTTTTTATCACTTGATGCATCGGTAAATTACATCCAAATTATTTGAATTTTGTTGATAATTAGTTTGAATGTGTTAGATTATATCCAACTAAATGGGATTTTCTTTTAGTTTGTCAAACTTCAAATTTGATAGTGATGGATTGGTACTGTTGATCTAGCCGAGAGTATCATAGTGTAACAAATTAATTAACTATATATATATATATATATATGAGATTAATGGAAAATAGGTGTCATCTAATCCTTTTGATATGGTATTGCTGAGGTGGTGCATTTTGATTGGGCTACCTCGAAAGCTTGCATATATGTCAGGACAAAAAGTAGGTTGTGGCTTTTTTCAAAAAAAATCTTCCTATCATCTTTTTTCGTCTCTATAACAACAAGCCAAGCAATCTCCTCTGTCGTCACCATCGACTTGTTTCTTTGCCTTTCAGCATGTTGCCATCAAACTCCCTAGCTCGTTGCCGTCGAACTCCACTGCTAACACCTTATCCTCTGCCATTGCTCATTCTCATCTGCCTTCCACCTCATCATCACCCTCTCCTCTTCTGTCTCTCACTCTCCTCCTCTACCTCTCACTCTTCTCCACTGCTTCCTCATCAACATCTCATCCTCTTTCAGTCACTGCCTCCTTACCATCTCCTCGTATTCCTTCCCTTTTGATTGTCGCCTCCTTGTCGGCATAGGTAAGGAGCGGGTGCATCGAGATGATAATCTGTTAACGACGAGGAAGCAGATTAGGAAAGGGGAAGGTGGTGGGAGGAGATGTGCCAGATGATGAGGCCGCAAGGGTGCGCCTGGTGGTAATGAGCTCGGATGCAGAGAAACCGGTCAGGTGGGGAGGAGCGTGGTGTGCTCTGATAGACCCGCACCCGTGAGTAGGGGTGGCAAACGGATCGGGTCGGGTCGGGTCAGGTTTGACCCGACCCATTTAGGGGTGGACCCGAACCCGACCCGTATTTAATCCGGGTCGAAAATGCAAGACCCGAACCCGACCCGACGGGTTGGCGGGTCACCCGAACGCGACCCGCATTCGCTTCTCTTTCAAATTTTTGTGTGTGACATAATTCGCTTGCAGCAGGAATCGAACCAAAGATCCCCTGGAAACGGTAACACAAACATACCAATTGAGCTGGCAACGGGACCTGAGAGTGACACATCAACTAATTATTTATCTAAACTACAAGCCAATACTAGAAAATGAAAAATACAACGCCTGCACAGGGATTCGAACCTGTGACCACGTTAGAAATCAAACGCAGCAACTGAACGCGCTGGCCAAAATTCCCAGCAAGCACCCTCGGATGTTTAGATATAAATAGTGTATATATTTATTTATTTATAAACCGGGTATAATCCGGGTCATGCGGGTTGACGGGTCAAACCCGAACCCGACCCGATTTTTATACGGGTCAACCGGGTCGACCCGACCCGGATACACCCATACCCATACCTGGCTAAGTAGGCCGGTTTCAGGTCGGGTCGGGTCGGGTTCATTTTGCCACCCCTACCCGTGCGGGTCTAATCCCCGCACCATGGGCCCAGGCCCATGGCTGGCCGCATCCCCCCTTTTGGCCGACCTATCCTAGCCGCAAGCCCCCTTTGCCCTAATTCTTATTATATAAGGGGGAGGGTAGCCGTCACTTATTCCTATGCTTGATATTTGATATTTTCTATTGAGCGTCTTTAGGTTAGATCTAGATTAAATGAGTGCAGACGTCCTCTTCGGCGTCTTGGGAGGAGAGCGCACCTCTTTTGCGCCCAATTTTCTTGTTCTAGTTTTGATTTCTCTATAAAAATTGTCCCTTTATTTTGGATCCTAACATTTTGGTATCAGAGCACGTGACGATACATGGCGGCTTCGACGAGATCGCAAGACAAAATTGAGGCTTTGGAGGCGAAATTTATAAGCGAGATCGACGGGATCAAGAAATCGTTGGCGGCAAACAATGAATCCATGGCAAAATTGACGGCTTCCATCAACCAATTAGCGGCGAATCAAGCGAAGCACGACGAATAATTCGCGCAATTGATGGGAACCCTAAATCAACTGGCGACGAACAACAAAGGGGATGGGAACCCTAAATCAGCGGAAAAGGCGCCACCTTTAGGCAAGGAGAAGGAGAAAGTTGAGAGCTTTGACTCGAAAAGCGACTTTTTGGTGGAGGATTTGGCCGAGGATGATGATGAGGAGCCGTTGAGGGCCGATTATCGAGAAGAAGTGAGGCGAAAGGCGGCGGAAGCCCAAGGATGGCCGGCGACAACATCCAACCCTATGGACGGATGCGCGAAGCGGAGGGGGGGCTGCGGCAGCCCCCAGGGCCCCGTCGACCCCCAGGAGGGCCGCTAGGGGGCGGCGTCCTCCCCTGGCTCCGCCCAGGGGCGGCGAAGCCGGGGCCGGTGAACCCCCCGACCTCCGGGGGGGGCAGCTGGGGCCTCCAGGACCCTCGCCCAGGGGCGGCGAGGGCCCAGGGGGCCGGCGAACCCCCCGACCTCCGGGGGGCAGCTGGGGCTCCCAGGGCCACCGCCTATGGGCGGCAAAGCCCCCGGGGTGCCGGCGACCCCCAACCTCCGGGGGCCGCTGGGCCCCCCAGAGTTACCAGGCGGGGCCGGCAGCCCTGCCCCAGGCAGGCCGCGGCCCCGTGGACAGGAGCAGACCCCCGCGCGGGGTTTTCGAGGCGACGAGCGACTATTTCTCGACTTTCCGCGACGGGCAGCCGCGTCGAGAGGCTCCGGCACGTTACTTCGAGTAGGATTTGGGACCCGGGGATTTTCAGGAGTACGGAGACTACGACAAGGACTATTGGGACCCTCCCGACCCTTGATTTGACGATGGGAGGTGGCAGCCACCGTCCCACCACCAGGAGAGACGCACGCGGCACCGGGGGAAGATATCGAGACTACCAGGAGTGGCCAGAGGGCAGATTTGGAGGCGACGAGGGGCACAGAGACCGAGGAAACTATGTGGGCCGCGGAGGAGGGCCACCTAGGCGGTACGAGACTCAGGACGAGAGGAGACAACACTACCGTATGCATCACAGAGAGGAGGGGAGGCCCGAGCCGGGGCACTTTGGCGGAGAAGTCAGGGTGCGGAAGCTGGAGATGTCGCTGTTCACGGGAGAAGATCCGCACGCCTGGCTATTCACAGCAGAGAGGTATTTTGCAGCACACCACATGACAGAGGCGCAAAAGTTGGAGGCCGCGACAATTTACATGGAGGGGAGAGCTTTGGGTTGATACTAGTTGAAGGAGAGGAGGCAGCAGATTCACGACTGGGAGGAGCTGAAGGACCTGATTCTGGAGAAGTTTCGAGATCCCCGTCTGGGGAACATGCACGAGCAGCTGTATGCCCTCAAGCAGGAGAGGCCGGTGCGGGAGTACATCGAGAGATTTGAGACGCTGGCAGGGCACGTACATGGTGTGTCGGACGAGTCATTGGAGGAGACTTTCTTGAAGGGACTGCGACCCAGCCTTCGAGCCGCAGTGAGACCCTACAAGCCCAGAGGACTTTCAGAGGTCATCGAGATGGCGCAGATGGTGAAGGACTCCCGGACTGAGGACAGGAGAGGCCGGGGCAGCTACAATGGGTAGTTACAGCGGGTCACCTCGACTGGAGCAGGCGGAGCGGGGGTCACTACTGAGGCGGTTCAGGTGGGACTTGAAAAGGCGGGAGAACAAAACAACCCACCACCGGCTGGGGGCCAATTTCGAAGGATGTCCGATGCGGAGATGAGGGAGAAGAGGCAAAGGGGGTGTGTTTCAGATGCGACGAGCGCTTCACTCCCGGACACCGGTGTGTGAAAGCTACAAGTGTTGATAGCGGAAGTAGACGAGGATGATGTCGTGGAGGACGAAGGAATCGACTTACACGCACCACCTTGATGACAAGGTGGCTCTTGTGGGGGAGTATTGATAGACTCGCACCCGTGCGGGTCTAATCCCCGCACCATGGGCCCAGGACCATGGCAGGCCACACCCTCCCTTTTGGCCGACATATCCTAGCCGAAAGCCCCACTTTGCCCTAATTCTTATTATATAAGGGGGAGGGTAACCGTCACTTATTCCTATGCTTGACATTTAATATTTTCTATTGAGCGTCTTTAGGTTAGATCTAGATTAAAGGAGTGGACGTCCTCTTCGGCGTCTTGGGAGGAGAGCGCACCTCTTTTGCGCTCAATTATCTTGTTCTAGCTTTGATTTCTCTATGAAAATTGTCTTTTTATTTTGGATCCTAACATGCTCATTATTAGAAAAAGAATAGAGGTATTATGGGGGCTTTTAAAAAAACCTCAGTGTACTTTTTTTGTTCTAATCCATGTGCAAGCTTTTGCGATGGCCCAATCAAAATACGACATCACAACGTCGATTGTTTTAAAAGAGCCAGACGTTACCTATTATATATATATATATATATGAGAATATTGAGAAACATATTACATGTGGTTAAGACACGTGGTCTCGAAAAGTTTCCCCGCTCATTTTTTTTCAAACGATCAAAACCGTTCATTTTGATATTTATTTTCTAACAAATCAAATTTTAGGTGAACCCAAAGAGGTTTGTTCGTTCATACACCCATCGTAAATTTAATGGTTTCACAATAACAGAACTTTTTGCTACAAATAAATGAATAAATAAAACCTTTTGGATTCATATAATATTTTTGATGTTTTGAGGGTTTAGGATGTGAAAACTAAAATGAACAGTTCTAATCGTCTTAAAAAAGGGAGGACGGATTTTTATAAAGTGTCACATGTTTCACATTATTATATTTATGAAGAATATAAGCATCGGGCAGCCAAGGAGAAAATTTCCTTGGTTAGCTTCAAAAATCGCTCCTTGCTATTTTTTTCGATGATCGGTTTTGTTCATTTTTGATCTTTATGTTCTAAAATTCCAAACCACCAAATATTAAGTAAAAACTTAATAGGTTATTCTAGTTGTTGTAAAACGTTCTATTATTAATTCGAAATCGTTAAATTTGTGACAAGTGGATGAACGAGCAAAATCACTTGGGTTCATTTAACATTTGATGGTTTTGGGTTAATTTACTCTTTGACGGGTGTTAAAGATTTCACCCCTTTATTTTTCTTAATGATCTAACTTCTTCATTTTGATCTTCATGTTCTAAAATTTCAAACCATCAAATATAGAGAGGAATATGAGCGTTAGCTAGACAAGGATGAATTTTTTTTGCCTTGGTAGGTGTCAAAGACCCAACCCTCCTAATTTTTCTTGTTAATCGGACCTGTCTATTTTGATTTTCATGTTCTAAAACTTCAAACCATTAAATATCAAGTGAATTTAAAGGGATTTGATCGTTGATCTAGTCGTTGCAAAAAGTATATTGTTAAATTTACGAGTGGATGAACAAGCAAGACATACTGGTTCATTTGAAAATTGGCGGTTTAAGTTTTATATACGAGGATAAAAGTGAACAAATCCGGTCATCGGAAAAAGATAAGAGGATGGGATTTTGAACCGGGCCAATGATGAAATTTCCTCACTGGTTAGTTGACACATATTCCTATATATGATTTTGTATGTGTTAGCATAGTAAATTTCCTATGTTAACACCATAAAAACCTTATTTCTTGTGGGTGGTTTTTAATTTTTTGTGGTTGTACACATTGTAAAACCGTCAATATGGATGAACACTAGAGAGATTTGATCATTGATTCATTCATTACAAAAATTTATATTGTTCTGAAGCCGTTGAATTTGCAACCATCAGATCGAGGGTCAAATAGTATTGGATTCGTTTGATTTTTTGTATGTTGATCATCCATGATGTGTAGAACACATCTCAAAAATACTTAAAAAATAAAAAGAAATGATGTATATGTGCGTCTGTGTAGGAAAATTTCTTATGCTGCCAATGCATGCATTATTCTGATATATATATATATATGGGTAACGTGTTCCTATGGTGACTCCTTAGATGAAATCTAAGGAGTCGCCCCTATTTTTTTCCTATATCCTACATTTTTTGGATTTTATTTTCATGGGGTTATTCACATCATGGATGATCAACATACCAAGAATCAAGTCATTCTAATACTTTTAGAGCCCCCATCTACCCATTGCAACTTCAACGGTATGAAAACTTGTGAAAACCTCCATGAAGTTGCAAGGGGTAGATGGGGGCTCTAAAAGTAATTGGAATGACTTGATTTTTGGTATGTTGATCATCCATAATGTGAACAATCATCCATAATGTGAACAACAATCTGAAGAAAAAAATTCGAAAAAATATAGGATATGAAGGAAAATGGAGGCGACTCCTTAATTTCTTCTAAGGAGTCACCCTAGGAATACTTTACCATATATATATGAGGTTAATGTATATGTGCTGTTAGCACATGAAATTTTTTATATTGATAGCACAAACATGTACTTTTCTCATTATTTTTTCAATTTTTTGGTCATTATATACATTCTAAAACCTTAAATATTGATGAACCTTAGTGGGATTTGCTGCGTAATCAACTCGTTTCAAAATGTTCTATTGTTTTCAACCATTGATTTTGCAACAATCGGATCAAGGGTCAAATAGTACTGGATTCACTTGATTTTTGATTTATTGATCATCCATGATGTGTAGATTAATTTTAGAAAAAAATTTAAAAAATAAAAACATGGAAATGGATATCAATGCAGGAAAATTATCGGCGTTGACATCATATTTCTATTATTCTGTGTAAGTTTATCAATTTTCTCATGCTGCCATCACATTTTCATTATTCTATATATGTATGAGAATAATATGTGGTTAAGCCTTGTATATAGCTTCTAAAGGTTCACATTCTGTTATTTTTCGAAGGAAAGGTACCATTCATTTTAAGCTACATGTTCTAAAACACACAAAACCCCAAATATCAGGTGAACTTAAGGTGGTTTGTCCATTCATCCACATCACAAATTTAATGGTTTTGCATGAATAGAATTTTTACGATGGGTAGATGAACATGCAAAATCCTTTGCCTTTACTCGATATTACTTGTTTTGGGGTTTTGGAATATGAAGATTAAAATGAACGGATTCGATCATCCAAAAAAGCCGAGGACTGAGTTGTGGAGGCCGCATATGAAGCTTAACACGATTTCATATGATAACCATTATATATATCTGCAATATGTACTTGTCGACGTGTACATGTAAGTTACTTGTGCATGCCTCCCAAATGGGGTGTTTTATTTTTTTGAAATTTTTTAGGATTGTTGTATATATTCTATAACTCAAAAACCGCAAATATGGGTGAACCCTAGGGGTATTTGTCCATCGATCCATCCATTGCGAAAAGGTATTGTTCTAAAATCGTTAATTTTGCAACGGCTAGATTAAGGGTCAAATGGCATTGGATTCACTTGATGTTTAGTGTGTCGATCATTCATAAGGTGTATAACAATCCTAAAATTTTTAAAAAAATTAAGAAAAACCCTCTTTTCTATGGGCATGCACAAGTTAATTTACCTGTGTAAGTTCACACGATCATTTTTTCATATATATGATTATGGATATGAGTTGACAACAAAAAATATATTCCTGCGGTATCATCTTAAAAAACAAAGAATAATTTTTTAAACTTGTACACATTCTAAAACCCCAAATATGGGTGAACACTAAGGGTATTTTACCCTTGATCCACTCGTTGCAAAAGTTTAATTGTTCTAAAACCGTTGAATTTGCAATAATTAGATCGAGTGTCAAATATGTTGGATATTGAGTCACCACAGGTTTGTTTCGATGATGAGCAACATATTTGGTACTACTAAATTCTTGAGTGTATATGTATAGATAATGTGCTTTAATGATCAAACAATACAAATCGAGGAGAATAGTCAACACAGACCATATAGTTTAAAGGCAAACATGACAATGGATGAAGAGCTTGCAAATTGCATCAAGTGCTTAAATGCAATATTTTAATTTTTATGTAAATTTTGTTTTAGTCTTAGTAGTATGCTTAAGTCTTTTTTGAAGCTCACACACACTTAGGAACACATAAAATGTTTTTAAAATGTTTTGAAAACCATTTCCTAAGTTTTAGAGCCGTATCATATGTATCAGTATAGGAGTTGACTATCTTTTGGCTGATCTACTGGAGTTGACTATCTTTTGGCTGGTCTACTGGAGTTGAAAGTAGTCGATTACAGTTGTTCTGGGAGTCAACTATCGCCTCTAGTAATTGACTAACTAGATAACAATAGTCGACTATCCGCCAGCTGACAGCCTACAACGGTTGGATTCTGTCCGTTTTTATCGTTGGAGGGACATTTTGGTCAACCTTTTGGACCCGAATGTTCCTCTATAAATGTGAGTTTGTTGCTGGAGTTACATATATTATTATTGATCAATTTTCTTAAGAAAAATGAGTTTTAAAGTTTTAAAGTTTTAAAGTTTTTAAGCAACAAATCCTCTTCTTGGCTAAAACGTTTCCAAAGTACATCGTTTCTTTGCTTAAGTTTTTGATCTCAAAAAGCTTCATTTCGATATCAGTTGGAGATCCACTATAGTCACACTACAACACACAAGAGCTTCAAACATTTGTCTGTAGGTAAAAGAATGTTGTAAATATTACTTTTCTTACTTGTGTGGTGTTGTCTCTGTAGAGATGTGTTGTCCGTTTTGGACGTATTATTTCCTTGTGGATGTGTTTGTCCTTGTAAGGATGTGTTGTACTCGTCATATTTTTTGTGTCGTTTGAGACGTGTTAGTGGATCCCTTGTCCCTGTGTGGACGTGTTGCTAGATGTAGGGGAAGTGTCCTGAAGCTGGATAAATATTGTTGTTTGTGATTGTCTGTGTTTATGCTTAGTGTGAACTTTCATTTGCTTCTGCTACTCTATTCTATTATTGCATGTTACTATTGTTGATTAAGTCATAATTAAGTAACACTAATTGATAACTTAGGTAGAATTACTAGAGGATTTTTTATTGTTTTAAGAACACCATTCACCCCCTCTCTCGTGTTCTATTTGCCATCCACAGGGTCCCAACGTATGGTATTAGAGCTTGGTTAAAGGATATCGTCAACAAGCAACAACAATACCTACGCCGAAGGCCAAACCATCAAACGCTCACCTTTGCATTCTAGATCGAACTATGTGACTTGGAAGAACAACATCAAGGTCTACATCAAATTAATCTCCTATGATTTGTAGATCATGGTGGAGACCCAATATGAAAAGACAACAAAACCGGTAAGTTAACGTACCAAAGACGAGAAGGAAAAGGATGCATTGAATTGCAAAGCAATGAACATTCTCTATTGTGCCCTCGACTACACAGAGAGCAACCGAGTCACCCGTGCAACCACCCTCATGAGATTTGGAAGATTCTTGAGTTGACACACGAATGCAACTCTAAAGTTAATACTTCTAAAGCCTCTCTCTATGTTCGTAGGTATGAATCGTTTGAGATGAATCCGACGAAATCAATTATGGAATATACGCTCGCTTTACGGAGATCATAATCATTCTTACGGGACTTGGCAAGAGCTACTTGCAACCATGTGACCAAGTTCTTCAATCTCTCACACCCGAATATGAAAGAAAGGCCGCTGTCATTGAGGAAGGGAACGATCTGTCCAAGCTCACTTTGGAGGATCTAATTGACAACCGCACGACATATGAGCTCGAATTGCCACAATGGAGGATAATGAGCAAACAAAGAAGAAGACAATTGCTCCCAACGCCGCCGAAGAGAAAGAAAGTTCAGAAGAAGAAGTCTAGAGGATGATGATCAAATGTTTCTCATGACAAGAGAATGTAAAAACTTCCTCCGACGTAAGTCTAAATTCAATAAGTAAAGATTATCTAAAAAATTATTATTTGTTTTGGTTGCAACAAGACATGGCATGGAATAAAGGAATGTCCATTAGCTTAGAAGAAGGGAAAGAAAAAATATGTATTAAAAAAGCTTTTACGGCTTGGGATGAAGAACATTACGCTACAACCGATTAGTCCTCAAGTGAAAGTGAAGAAGAATAAAAAGAAGAGAGGAACCATATGTGCTTCATGAGCATTGCAAATGAGGATGATGTAAATTCCGAATTTGAAGCCTCCGAAAATGAAAATGATGATGATATGTTTCGGCGCTTATATGACAGATATGCGTCTTTACTTAGAGATCATCTTAAATTTAAAAAACCTCATCTTATGCCTCATGTAGATGTTGAAAAGATAAATTGGGAAAATTTAAAATTGATTAGTAGGAAAACATTGCCTAGTGATGAGATGTAGTCGTCATGATCGACTTGATGGCTTAGATAAGCTTTTGACCACTACTAAGGCTAAGTATGATGTATAAGAATGTAGATAGGTTCAATATGGGTAAAGAAAAGTTAGATGACTAGTTCTCAAAAGCCATCTAATAGAAAATTTGGCCTAGGTTATGGTAAACCCAATGATAGGTCTAAATATAATCATGTCAGGGTGCATCGCTTTAGAAAATGGTTTCGTCAAAGTTTGTATACCCAAGCATGAGACCATTCAAGTGAAAGATGAGTACGTTTCTAGTTTCATGCATAATGTGCGTTATTGTAGAGATTATAGATATGTTTGTGATGGGATATCAAGATCCAAATGGGTTTGGTTTCCTATTGGGTGATATCTCTATTTGTGTCTAATCCCATGGACCCGAAAGGATAATGGTACCAAAATATTTTGTCTATTTTCAGGTACTCACATTTGATGGATAGAAGCTAAAATTCCAAATTTGCGTTTCAAAGAAAATCCATAAATTGAGTGGGATGCCCAACTATTTTTTGATGCATACTTTCAGGGGTGCTAATGCAAAAGTGTAAGAAAACTTTGTTTATACCTATCACGTATTATAATTTTTCAACATGTGGCATTTTTTATTCTTAGCATCATGCATTTTATATGTCACCTACACTTATGCATGGAGAGATCACCTATTTAGGGGGAGAATATATTTTGAATATTGAGTCGCTATATTTTATTGATAAGGAGAGAGATTCATTCCTTTTTTATTATGCCAAATAGGAGAAAGATATGATAAAATATGATTTGCTTGCTACGCACACTCATGCCATGAATTTCATATTTTATATGCAATATGTTTTCATCATAAAAAAGAGAATGTTGGATATTAAGTCACCCCATGTTTGTTTTGATGATGGGCAACATATTTGGTACTAATAAATTCTTGAATGTATATGTATAGATAATGTGCTTTTGATGATCAAACAGTACAAATCAAGGAGGAGAAGAGCCAATAAAGACAATGAAGTTTGAAGGCAACCAAGACAATGGATGAAGAGCTTGCAAATTGCATCAAGTGCTTAAATATAATATTTTCATTGTGATATAATTTTTGTTGAGTCTTGGTAATATGTTAAAGTCTTTGTTGAAACTCACATACTTAGGAACCCATAAAATATTTAAAAATGTTTTCAAAATTATTTTCTAAGTTTTAAAGTCTTATCATATGTATCAGTATATGAGTCGACTATCTTTTGTATATGAGTCGACTACCATTTATTCTGGCTTTTGATTGACATACTAGAGTTGAAAGTAGTCTATTACAGTTGCTCATGGAGTCGACTACCATCTTTAGTAGTCGACTATCTGGATAAACAATAGTCGACTACCAGCAAGCTGTCAGCCTACAACGGTTGGATTTCTGTCCATTTTTTCTGACCATTGGAGGGGCATTTTGTTCAACCTTTTGGACCCAAATGTTCCTCTATAAATGGGAGTTTGTTGTTGGAGTTGCACATATTATTATTGATCAATTTTCTTGAGGAAAAAAGAGTTTTAAAATTCAAAAGCTTTTAAGCAACAAAATCCTCTTCTTGTCCACAAAGTTTTCAAAGTTTCATCTTTTCTTTGTCTAAGTTTTTGTTCTGAAAGAGCTTCATTTCAACATCACTTGGAGATCCACTATAGCCACTCTACCACACACAAGAGCTTCAACATTTAGCTATTGGTAAAAGAAGGTTGTACGTATTACTTTTCTCACTTGTGTGAGGTATTGTCTCTTTGGAGACGTGTTGTCCATTTTTGACATGTTTCATTATGGACGTGTTTGTCCTTGTAAGGACGTGATGTACTCGTTATACTTTGTGTCGTTTGAGATGTATTAGTGGGTCTCTTGTCCCTGCTTGGACGTGTTGCTGAATGTAGGGAAAGTGTCTCGAGCTAGGATAAATATTGTTGTTTGCGATTGTCTTTGTGTTTATACTTATTGTGAACTTGCATTTGCTTCCGCTACTGTATTTTATTATTGCATAATACTATTGTTGATTAAGTTATAATTAGGTAACACTAATTGATAACTTAGGTAGAAGTATAAGATGATTTTTATTGTTTTAAGAACACCATTCACCCTCCACTGTTCTGTTTACCATCCACAGGGTCCCAACAAAACAGTGTTCGATTGACTTAATTTTTGGTATGATGATCATTCAGGATGTGTAGAACACATTCAAAAAAATTTGAAAAGAATAAAAACATGTATGTGCTTTTAGTGCGGTAAAATTTGACCGCGCTCACATCACATATACGTTTTTCTCATATGCATATATATATATATATATATATATATATATATATATATAGAGTGAAAAATGGAGAAGAGCTGACAGCGCTGGAAATTTTTCCAGCGCTATCCGCATTTTGGGCCCCCTAAAAGTTTTTTTTTGAAATTTTTTTTGCAGTAGTTAGATATACTAGTTGGGAAGCTCCCCACAAAATTTCAGCTCGATCCGACACCGTTTGAGCCTCCGTTCATCGATTTCAAAAACGTTACGCAAAAATGTGGATAGATTTGCGTAACGTTTTTGAAATCGATGAACGGAGGCTCAAACGGTGTCGGATCGAGCTGAAATTTTGTGGGGAGCTTCCCAACTAGTATATCTAACTACTGCAAAAAAAATTTCAAAAAAAAATACTTTTAGGGGGCCCAAAATGCGGACAGCGCTGGAAAAATTTCCAGCGCTGTCAGCATTGGCCCATTAACCTCATATATATATATATATATATATATATATATATATATATATATATATATATATATATATATATATAATGTGTATCATATGACATCGGAACCATTCATTTTGATTTACATAATTTAAAACCTGAAAACGTTAAATCAGGTGAACCCAAGAGGGTTTGCCTTTCATCCATCCATTACAAATTTAACGGGTTTATATGATTAGAACTTTGACAGGTGGATGATTGGGCAAGCCCTTTTAGGTTCAACTGATATTCGGTGTTTTGAGGTTTTAGAATATAAGGTCAAAATAAATGATTTTGATCCTCTAAGAAATAGTGGAAGATAAAGTTTTGGAGGTCGTCTGTGAGGCTTAACCTCATATGTCATGATTTCTATGATTATCATATAGGTATATATTGAAATTTTCATGTGTAAAAAGACGTACGTGCTTGTTATTTTATAAAGATCCAAACTGTAGTTTTCTACATACACATACATACTAAAAATCATGAAATTGCCCATCTATTTGCTACTGGATTGGATCGTTACAAAAGATAGTTCTAAAACCCTTAAATTTTTAATGCCTTGATCAATGGTCAAATCCATGTAGGGCTCACTCATTATTTTTCCTGTGGTATATAATGTATGGATTAAATCATGAAAAAAATTTCTAAAAAAATTTCAAAATAAAAATAAATAACTTTTCTCATGGGCTTCCGTGCAAAATCTTTGCACATGAAGCTTGCCATATGTATGTATATGAGAGAAAAATATATGTGCTATTAGTGCGGATAAATTCCCCGTGCTTATGCACATATACATCATTTTCATTTTCATTTATTTTTATTTGGATTTCTACACCATGGATGATCACCATATCAAAAATCAAGTAAATCCAATACTACTTGACGCTCAATCTAATCGTTACAAATTTAATGGTTTCAGAACAATTGAAATTTTTACGACGAGTGGATCGATGGTCAAATACTCCTTAGGGTAATCCTTATTTGAAATTTTAGGGTTTTAGAATATCTACAAGCGCATGATTCATGCGCTGTCAGCGCATATCCGTAAGTCCCAAATATGTATGGATCAATGGTCAATTTAATTTTGAACTGGATTAATCTATAAAAAGAAGAAAGAAGCCTATTAAATGGAAGTAGCCTATATCAAGGTACAAACACACACCAAGTTTAATCTAAGTCGGTATTTGGGACGAGATCTAACACAAATTTCAAGCCATATTGAAATAAAAATAAACATGCAATTGAGAGCGAAAATATAACATTATCATGATGTTTGCTTTTTTGCATTCAATCATATGTAATATACCAGATGGTTTGGAAGTTAATAAAATAAAATAAAAAGACCATAAAGACAAGAATTTTTATTCGAGTTTAGAGAAGCTCTTGTGATCTTGCTTCTAGAACCACAAGGTGCAGTCTAGCGATCCCAGCATATTACTTTTATGATCTGTCTGCTGGTTCGTTTTTTGACATCGGAATCTCATTACTTCCGTTTTTGTATGTTGGCAGAGCTGATGGGCATACCTCAGAATACCCTTGAAAGGCTTGTTCCAGAGCATGCGAGAAAGCAGAATCTGTTCATGGCATTGCAGACTTAACAGGCTTGCGCTGGATTTACGGGTCTGAAGAGCTCATCTGTTCTGCAAGTTTGGCGGTGCATGACATATTTCATGTCACTGTTATCCGTGTCTTTCGTTATTATTTTTGTATTTTTTTCCTCTGTTTTATCTCTTCTTTTCTTTGTTTCGCGCATCCTTCCCCATCATACTGATTCCACGTTTGTTTATAGTGTGTGTGTGTGTGTGGAGACGAGTGCTGCATGATCGTGGATTCGTCAAGAAAGTAGTGTGATTCCCCAGCGCGGCTTTGCTGGAAATTGTGGAGTTACAGACTGGAACTAATCCTGAGGAATATTATGTGCAACCTTGTATGGCTTCATGCATTGTTAGGTTTTCTTGAACTCGGCTGCAAAGCTAACTGTTCAGATACTGCCAGTGAGTTCACCATGTGCACAGTGTGCGGCAATGGAAGAAAACCTTTCCTGTGTTATTTGAGTTGCCCATGTATAAATAGCGATGGAGAGCTGTCTTTTGCATCCTGCTTCATTCCGAATCAAGTTTGAATATCATGTCCGCAACGCTCCAATGGTTGCATGCAGGTATTCGTGTGCACATTGGAGATGTCTAACAGCGTCTCCATCTCTCTGGACGTTTGCATCCGCTACTCCCACAATCTCCGGCGTGCCTTGATATCCGCCCCCTTGATAGACTCTGCGACCAAACAAGCACACATGTGCTAGGAACGTATACTCAATCAATGGCTTCAAATATCATCCAAGTGTGTCATATGTAGGGTCTAACATATCGCGTATCACAACATTCAGTATCAGATTACTCGACATCATCCATACAACAGTTTGTTATTCGCTAAGTATTAAGCCTGTATTAACAACATCACAAACAAGAGTCGGAGAGAACACAAAATAAATTGCAACATCATCACATCGACAAGCATCCAAACAAATTTGTAGCCAAAATTTTCATCAATACTATTAAAAATACTCTGTATTGAGCTATTTTATCACTCAAACACATCAAAATTTGAAAGCAACAATTCACCAATAACAACAAAATTTGCAGATTACTAACAAGGACCAGTCTGTATGACTTCTTCCCTTCCAATATAATTCTCCCACAACAACAATCTGGCAATGTATTTACACACGGGTTCCCTCGAGTGATCACAAAAAAAAAACACACTTTCAATGAACCAATATCCTATGTATCAAAAGACAGAACATCCTTTAACATCATTGTGTTGTTCCGAAAGAACACAAGAAGAGCAAGATACATGGGAATGTATAAGGGGCTAGAGCTTGTTCCGCGTCATTCCCAAATGCTCTTCCTTGGCACGACAGGCGGCGCCTTGGCTCCGTTGAAGTTGAAGCTGCTGTGCGAGGAGGCCTTTGACGTCTGGCAATCGTCTGCGGCACCCCACATAGAGCCACCACCGGAGGGAGGATAGTTGTACCTCCTCTGGTTCTGGTGACCCGAGGAGACGCACGCACATCCGCACCCGCCCCCGCATGTATCATGCCGTTGCGCCCCACACCCCATCCTGCTCATCCCACCGCCGCCACCATAGCCCATCATCATCCCATTGTGTTGCTGATGCGGCTGCTGTTGATGTGGATGATGATAATAAGGATGCTGATGACATGGAGTGAAGAATCCTCCACCACCACCACCTCCTCCACCTTTGGGAGATCCGGCAGTACTGCCGCCACCGCCGCCATTCGCCATCTGGTTCAACGACCCGTATCTGAGGTTGGGAGTGCTGCGGACACGGGCCATGCCAGGTCTACCACCGGATTTTATGGCCGCAGCCAATGGCCCGGGCCTATTACCTGGGGAGGAGTCAGGAGATGAGCACACCGAGGACGAAGATATGGCAAACATGGGAGGCCTGCCAGGGATGGGAATGCCCAACCCATCCTTTACGCTGCTGACGGAGCCACCATTGATGGCATCGACGTAAGTTGGAGACGTTGAGGGAGACGCAGCGAACCCCGAGCGGAAGAGAAAGAGTCGGAAGCGAGGAGACGAGGATGGGGACCGCGGCAGGCTCTCGTGGCGGTCGTACTCCTCCAGCATGTGGTGGAGGTCTTCGTCGGACCGAACTGAGACAAGGGTATCGATGTCTTCGGGAAAGACTTGGTGCTTGATCACAATCTCAGGGTTGTTGAACATGCCGGATATCTTCTCTTTCAACTCTAACAGCATAAAAGGAAGCAAACAATGTGTTTTGAGTTATGAGAAGAAAAAACTACGGAGTGAAGGCTACTAGCAGTAGTGGCAACCTTTGAAGGTGATGGTGCGAGGGACGGAGAGGATGCGGGTCTCGCCGCCGACATACTTGAGCTGGCCATCGGACGGGCGGGGGAGGATCTTGCCGCCGTAGCTGCACAGCAATTTCAGCCGGCTCTTCGGGGACAACGCGGCCGGCTCTTCCTCGGCCCCTCCTCTTGACATTGGTCCTACTATGCTTGACCTTGTTCTGATCCCTCTCTAGATCACTGGAATCCTACTTTGTGGTCGCTACAAACATCAGTAGACAACAATTATAGGGCTGAAAGCAAAAGCAATTTTATGACTGCAAATATGAGGAGAAGAAAACAATTGTAGAATAACATAGAGAGATGCATACAAATGTGCATCTATTGATGCTCATCTGAACACACAGAATCAACAGATGTCCATTACTTGAAATTTTACACTGCATGTTCCATAGAACGAAATAAACGCAATGAACAAGGGCCTAATTCATCAAAAAGATATAAACGAAACAAAAAAAGAACAGACGCTTCAATCATCAAGCCGTGTCGCATCTGATACATATCAAGTATGCGTGTGAGACACACTTATCGAACATATTACGTAAGATTGTTTCCTGTTTTATGCCATGAATTACATTGCTTTGTGCAGGGCTTAATATGCAACCAGATACATTAACTTAATACGAATCCATTGGCTCAATTTGCACAAATGCATGAATTTGTAAGATTTTTCTTTAATTAAGATTAAAAGAAGCCAATAAATTCACACTTTGTTCTATTGCTCTTTCTTTTCAATTAATTAATTCCCCCATTCAATTCTCATTATTTTAGCATTACCAGACAATTAAAAAAGGGGGGGAAATTACAAATATGCAGAGAATCCAATAAATTGATTTTGTGCCTGATATAAGAAATAAAAGAATCAGCATCCCAGCTTTGATCAAGAGCAAGAGACAATCCAAACGTACCCGCGGGTAACCGACGAATCGAAGGAATCTCTGAATCAAACTCTTAAACCCTAGAATTTTTTTTCCCTTTCAAAATGGGATCTGCAAGAGAGCACGGAATAGATAGATAGATAAATAAATAACGAGAGAAAATTCGATTGCCAGAATCCAAAGAATAGCACCAACCTTGGGACTCGAGATTGGATCGAGGGTATGAGAGATGATAGGGTTAGGGTTTCGAGGAAAGGATTGGAGGACGCAGCGATATGATCCTTTTCGTCGTCGTCAACAAAACAAAAATCGATTTTTTTAAAAAAATGAATAAAGGAAGAGGATAAAAGCCGCCACCCTTTTAAAAGAAAGGAGTGAAAAAATAAAAACAATAGCAGTATTTGTTGGTGGCCGGAATTGGCAAAGAATTATGAGCGCCACAGGATTCCTTTTGCCTCCCGCTCCACCCGCTGCCTGCCTTACGCGTTTCCCCCGCGGTTTTACTGTTCACTGTAGTTAATTAAATTAATCAATAATTAAAATGTAATTATGCATAAATTAATATTTAAAGAATATATTATTGGTTAACAATAGTTTAAATAAGACAATTAAATTCATGTTATCAATATGGCCCTTAATGGGCCAATGTGTATCCACCGACCATGTATCTAATAAGAATAATATATATATATATATGATGCTATGGGTATCATAGCTCTTAATCTTTCATAACACGTTATCAGCACGACGGCTCGTGAAAAAAGCGACGACTCGTGAGAGGGAGGCCGCCTGCGGAAGCTCCGACGATTTTTTTCGCGACGTATCGTTTCGCGAGATGACGCAGATTTTTTCGGGTATCATTCGTCGAACGTCGCTAGATCTGGATGTAACGGCCGGTATTTTTAGGTATGTTTAATTGCGTGTGTGCTTGTAATTTTACTTCCGATTGTCCGAGTGTTTTTATCCGTAGAGTCGACGCGAGCGCGTCTAAATTTTTCACCGTAGTTTAATAGTTACTATAGTTATTTTAATTTACTAATTACCGTAGCTAATTTATTTTACTAATTACGAATTACGATTACTAATTTATTTTACCAATTACCAATAAATATTAATTAAATTACCTCCACCATCTCCTCCTCGTTTTTCTCATCACCAAACTGATACCTCACCCAAATACATTCAGTTCATCACATTAGTCAACACATTTAATTAAATGAAAACCTAATCCTTGACTAAAACGCTTAATGTCTCCTGCTTCTTCAATCTTCATTAATAAAAAGCTAAACCCTTTTGACAAACTGGCTTATCCATCAACCACCCTGTCTCCCTGCCTCTTCCTACTTTAAGGATCACCCATCAACTCCCCTGCAACGTTCATCAGCCACCCCCTCCTCCATACACGACGATCAGCCACCACAACCCTTCACCTTCATCTCCCCCAAACAAACCAGAAACAGAAATCTAAAATCCAAAATCAACCCAAATTGAACCCCAATTTCATCAATACCAAAATCAAATCAAACCCAAGTTTAACTTCAGATCTGAAGTTAAGATCGAAACGAAACCAAACCCAAATCGATATCTCAACCAATTTTGAGAACCCGAAGTTGCCGCCGCCGCTCAGATCTGTGCGCACTCCACCGCCGATCTGCCCTTGCACCGCCGCCTGGAACCCCGTACGCAGCCCCCCGGCCTCCCTTGCGTGCGCCACCCGGAGCCCAGGCCGCCCTCCCGCGCGCTGCTCCGCCCCAGGCCGCCGCCCCCGAGCCCCCCGCGTCGTCGGAGCGCCCAGGTCCCCTCCCCCGTGAGCCGCCCCGGCTTCCCCTTGCGCCTCCTATGCTCCCTTGGTCGTCGCCGCCTAGCTCTGGTCGAGCGCCCCTCTGCAACATCAAAAAAAAGAAAGAAAGAAAGGAAGACAGAAACGAGAAAGAGAGAAGGGGCAGAGAGAGAGGTAGGTAAAGAATAAGTATTAATATTTTTATAAAGTTAAGTTTATAAGTTACTTAATATATTAGATTAATAAGTTAGTTTAGTTAAATAGTTAGTTTATTTTAAGTTAAGTTATTTTTAAATAAGTTACTTATTAATAGGATTATAAGTTAATGTAAGTATAAGTTTATTAACAAATTATATAAAGTTACTTTTACATTTATATTGTGAAACTGACTCACTTGTAACTTGTGAAACCAGGTATCACTACCACAGTTCGAAACACGGCTTTTCCCGACAGGCGTACTGGTAACTCATCGTACCCTAGCTATGGGGTTTAAAAACAATATTGATGCATGCCAAAATTAGTTTCTTTTTATTAGCAAAGTGTTTCACTTGAACAGTTAGCTAAACTCGATAAGTTGCACAGTATCGTAATTGCACCGTACCGTAAATTGAATTGGACTCTGTGACATGCTTAACCGAAGGATGTAATTGGAAAAGTAAAAATAGTAATTGACTCGTAAATGGTAAGTACGGTAACCTGACACACACACACACACCGGGTTTTTGGGGTAACTTATAATTGTGGAAGTGCGGGAGCGACCAGTCCGATCTGCAGTGAATAGTACCGTTTTGATTGAACCGTATCGTTTTGTTGAATAGTACCGTTTTGATTGTACCGTACCGTATTGTTGTAACCCGGGATATCAGGTGGACTCTTGGTTGCATATCGTACTTCCCTTTATAAGTCACGTAGGATCAGGCACAGCTAAAAATCTCGTAACTGGTCATTCTAATATTGTTTATTGCTGATAGAAGTAGACTGCTACGTTACTTTTCTGCTCTATTGATCGCACTTTACTTATTAGTTTGCCATGCTAGTTTTGTCATGCTCGTTTATTGTTTTAAATATCATACTAGAGATACTTTGAGTTACGTCTGATCCTGGCGACCCTTCTTTTTGTGGTGGTCTCGCTAGATACAGCACAGGTTGAAGAAGTTGCTACATGGACTGCAGGCGTTGAGTTTGCTGTAAAGTTTGACCAGGAGGATACTGGTTACTAAGTGTGAGTGTGAGAGTGTTTTTATTATCTAATGTATCAGAGTGGCTTGCTTGGTGTGTATTTGTACTTCGAGTTGTATTTCCTTTCATGTACGCTGCTGGTTTGTAATAAGGTTTATACCACTTCCATGTATGAGTATTTTGGCGTATTTCTGCAACAGAGCCTGTATTGACTTCATTGGTGCCTAGCAGGACTTACGCATGTTCCAAACAGTAACGGGCCCCGAGGGCAGGTCATTGTAAGTTTGGTGGCCCATGCAGGTCCGCTATAAATACCACATGAACATTACATGAAGTTCAGAATATGCCGTATAAAATACTCAAAGGAACTGATCAGACCTTATGAACCGCAGGTAGGCAATGGAAAGGAACACTTCAGGAAGCGAGTACAGTGCATTTGGATCTGGGATGAATCACCCGAATGAGGGTCCCAACCAGAATGATGCTGGCAATGGAGCCAACACTGGTCTGAACGTAACAGCATTTCCGACCGCACCATTGTCTGCAGAATATTGCATGCGGGGCATGTATGCCCTTCATCAACAGCTTGGACAGGCTTTGGAGCAGGCTTTGCGCAGAGAGCAGAAAGCTGACCCAAGTGCTTATCACTTTCGAGGGATGAACCCGAAGACTTTCGCTGGGACCGAGAATCATCTCCAAGCGGAAGAATGGCTCAGGAGCATCACTGATGATGTGAGCGCATCTCAGATTCGAGAAGAAGCATGGGTGGCTACCACCAAAAGGCAGCTAACTGATTGTGCTCGAGACTGGTGGCAGGCGGTAGAAGACCGCTTGGGATTACCGATTTCGTGGGATGTCTTCACCAAAACATTCAACGCTCAGTACTTTCCCCGGCAGGCAAAGATCCTGATGAGAACGAAGTTCATCAACCTGAAGCAGGGTTCGATGACCGTGGATCAATATAACACTGAGTTCTCCAGGCTCAGCAGGTTTGCCCCGGAGATGGTTGCAGATCCATTGACTTGAGCCCAACAGTTCCAGCAGGGGCTCAACATTGAGATTAGGAGGATGATGGTCGGTGCTAGTCCGATCACGCATGCTGGAGTACTGGCCATTGCTCGTAACCATGAGATGGTGGAAGCAGAAGCGAAGGAAGAGCGAAGGCTGACATCATCTGTGAGGCCCCCACCGACCCAAGCTGGGCCAAGCAGACGGCCACAGATACACCGCCCTATTCAGCAGGTTCACTTTAAGAAGCCAGGGCAACAGCAGCAGGCCCTCCTGGTCTGCCACTTTTATGGGAAGCCTGGACACATCAGGTCTGGGTGTCGAATTCTTTAGGCCTTTGTCTGGTTTGCGGGGAGTCAGGACACATGGCTAGGGATTGTCCACATTCTAAGCCACGTGCTACAGCCCCAGCCCCAGCTCCTCGTGCTGTCCCGACTGGGAACGCTCCACAGCGTCCACCTCTACCTCCACAGCAGAGGCAGTTTCAGCAAGCAAGGCAACAGCCACCACCGAAACGCCAGGCTTACACCATGACCGTCGAAGAGGCTGAGGCTACCGGTGAAGTGATCACATGTATATCTCTTGCATAATTCGTAATTCATTTATTTCGTTAGCATTGGTTGCTTAGATTAGTATTTGTAACTTAGGTGTCATACTAGTAGCTGGGAACCCCGCCCTCTCCTTGTTCGACTCGGGAGCATCACACTGCTTTCTGGCGAGTCGATTCATTCGCACCCACACTATTCCTGTCAAACCTTTAGCATCCGGTTGGAATGTCAACATGGGTGGCGGAGTGATAAAGACGACCCGTGGGTATCCTCAATACCCAGTGGTTATTTGTGGGCGAGCGTTATTTGCCGACTTCATGATGATAGATATTCCAAACTTTGATGCTGTATTCGGGATGGATTGGTTGGGAACTTTCCATGCCACCATCGACTGTAGTCGAAGGAGGATAGTCTTCGAGATTTCTGATCATCCAAAGTTCGAGTTCATTAGCAGAAGCAGATCGGTAGGCCCAGTGGAGTACAGAGCCAGAACGGCCGAAGCAGTAGCAGCCGCAATGGAAGCTGAGCCCGAGATACCAGAAGTAGTTCGAGAGTTCTTGGATGTGTTTCCAGACGACCTCACAGGTTTGCCTCCGGATCGTACTCTCAAATTTGCCATTGAACTAATACCAGGAGCTCAACCAATATCTAAGGGACCATATCGTTTAGCACCATCTGAGCTAGAAGAATTGCGGACCCAACTAGATGAGCTTCTGAAGAAGGGATGGATACGACCTAGTGGATACGACCCAGTGTATCTCTCTGGGGATCTCCTATATTGCTGGTGAAGAAGAAAGATGGATCCCTTCGTATGTGCGTTGACTACCGTGAGCTGAACAAAGTCACCGTGAAGAACAAGTACCCTCTACCGCGCATCGACGATCTTTTCGACCAGATCGGTGGATCAAGTGTTTATTCGAAGCTGGATCTGAGGACAGGGTACCATCAAGTGAAGGTGAAAGACGAAGATGTTCCCAAGACTGCATTTAGGACCAGATACGGACATTATGAGTACTTAGTAATGCCGTTTGGTGTGACCAATGCACCCGCGGTATTTATGAGTCTCATGAACCAAGTATTGTATGAATACTTGGACAAGTTCGTAGTAGTGTACA
The DNA here is from genome assembly GCA_030789695.1 of Scilla litardierei. Taxonomy (NCBI): domain Eukaryota; kingdom Viridiplantae; phylum Streptophyta; class Magnoliopsida; order Asparagales; family Asparagaceae; genus Scilla; species Scilla litardierei. Next base: position 179,495,313 of record CM061138.1, read on the forward strand.
TCGACGACATTCTCATCTACTCGAAGAATGCAGTGGAGCATGCAGAGCATCTCATGAAGGTTCTCGAGACCCTGAGAAAACACCAGATTTATGTCAAACTTAGCAAGTGCGAGTTCTGGCTGAACAATGTGGCGTTTCTAGGCCACATAGTGTCCGGAGAAGGGATTTCTGTTGATCCTGAAAAAGTAGCAGCTGTTCAAAACTGGCCAGTTCCCCAAACGGTGACCGAGATTCGAAGTTTCTTGGGACTTGCTGGCTACTACCAGAGGTTCATCAAAGACTTCTCGAAGATTACAGGAGTCATGACGTGGTTGACGAGAAAGGATGTGGCGTTTTTTCGGACAAAAGCATGTTAGGATGTTTTCCAGGATATGAAGAAGAGGTTGATGACTGTACCTATTTTGATCATTCCAGACCGATCAGGAGGATTCGAAGTCTTCTGTGATGCATCTGGCAAAGGACTTGGATGCGTGCTACATCAGCACGGTCGAGTCGTAGCATATGCATCCAGGCAGTTGAAGATCCATGATAAGAACTACCCCACTCATGATCATGAGTTGGCGGCAGTGATTTTTGCATTGAAGATTTGGAGGCATTTTCTATTGGGAGAGCACGTGAAGGTGTTCTCGGATCATAAGAGTCTGAAGTATCTCTTCACTCAGAAGGAACTCAACATGCGTCAGAGACGATGGATAAAGTTCATGGCGGACTATGACATTGACCTTCAGTACCATCTTGGAAAGTCAATGTCGTACCTGATGCATTGAGTCGTCTACCAGCTATGATGACCCTTACGACTCAGTGGAGATTGCAGCAAGAGATCCGGGACATGGGTATAGAAGTGATTCTCCCAGGGATGTCTGCATCTTTGATGTGCATGCATATCCAGTCAACTTTGGTAGAGAGGATCAAGAATGCTCAGATGAATGATGAGAAGCTGCGGAAGATCAAAGATCTGGTGATAGCAGGCCAGAGGCCAAAGTTTAAGATTCATACAGATGGATCCTTAAGGTTTGAAGACAAGATCTGTGTACCGTCTGGCGCCATAAGAGAGGAGCTATTGGAGGAAGCTCACAGTTCTCCATACTCCATACATCCTGGAGGTACCAAGATGTATCAGGATCTACGACAGCATTACTGGTGGCATGGCATGAAGAGAAGCGTCGCACGTAGCGTAGCGAAGTGTATTGTGTGCCAGTAGGTGAAGGCTGAACATCAGAGGACTACCGGCTTATTACAGCCCTTGCTCATTCCGGAGTGGAAGTGGCAGCACATTACGATGGACTTCGTGACAGGACTACCCAAGAGTACGAAGCAGAATGATGCTATCTAGGTGATCGTAGACTGATTGACCAAGACCGCACACTTCATACCTTTTAGAGTAGGCCAGTCTACAGAATTATTGGCCAAGAAGTACATGAATGAGATTGTGAAGCTGCATGGAGTACCTCTCAGTATTGTCTCGGACAGAGACACCAGATTCACATCTCGTTTCTGGAGGAGCCTTCAGGAGAGCTTGGGAACTCACTTGAGTTTTAGTACAGTTTACCATCCACAGACAGATAGTCAGTCAGAGCGTACTATTCAGATACTTAAAGACATGCTGCGGGCATGTATGCTGGACTTTAAAGGATCATGGGAAGACCATCTCCATTTGGTGGAGTTTGCATACAACAACAGCTACCACTCTAGCATTGGCATGGCACCATTTGCCGCACTGTATAGGAGGAAGTGCCGATCCCCCTTGAGCTGGGATGATGTAGGAGATCGAGAGTTGGTTGGTCCTGAGCTAATCACCGAAGCCGTTGATGTGGTTCGAACTATCAGAGAGAAGCTGCAGCTGGCCCAGGACAGGTACAAGCATTGGGCGGATGCGAAATGTCGACATCTAGAGTTTCAGCCCGGAGACCATGTTTTTCTGAAGATTTCGCCCAACCGAGGGATGATTTGTTTTGGGCGAAGAGGAAAGCTTAGTCCTCGATTCATTGGACCTTTCAATATTCTGGAGCAAGTAGGAGAGGTGGCCTACAAGTTTGCACTGCCCCTTGCCTTAGAGGGAGTGCACAATGTGTTCCAAATCTCGCAGCTGTGTCGCTATGTAAGTGACCCTAGTTATGTCGTGGACTACTCGGAGATCGCAGTTCGTCCGGACTTGACGTACGAGCAGCAACCAGTGGAGATCTTAGATCGACGTCAGAAGGTCTTCAGGAACAGGACTATTGATCTAGTCAGATGTGGCATCGCAACTCACCTGGTGAATCCACCTGGGAGCGAGAGGACGAGATGCGAGAATGTTATCCGTACCTTTTCCATGCCTTATAGATAATTCCGAGGACGGAATTATTCTAAGGGGGGTAGGATGTAACGGTCGATATTTTTAGGTATGTTTAATTGCGTGTGTGCTTATAATTTTACTTCCGATTGTCTGAGTGTTTTTATCCGTAGAGTCGACGCGAGCGGGTCTAAAATTTTCACCGTAGTTTAATAGTTACTATAGTTATTTTAATTTACTAATTACCTTAGCTAATTTATTTTACTAATTACGAATTACGATTACTAATTTATTTTACCAAATACCAATAAATATTAATTAAATTACCTCCACCATCTCCTCCACGTTTTTCTCATCCCCAACCTGATACCTCACCCAAATACATTCAGTTCATCACATTAGTCAACAAATTTAATTAAATGAAAACCTAATCCTTGACTAAAACGCTTAATGTCTCTTGCTTCTTCAATCTTCATTAATAAAAAGCTAAGCCCTTTTGACAAACTGGCTTATCCATCAACCACCCTGTCTCCCTGCCTCTTCCTACTTTAAGGATCACCCATCAACTCCCCTGCAACGTTCATCAGCCACCCCCTCCTCCATACATGACGATCAGCCACCATAACCCTTCACCTTCATCTCCCCCAAACAAACCAGAAACAGAAATCAAAAATCCAAAATCAACCCAAATTGAACCCCAATTTCATCAATACCAAAATCAAATCAAACCCAAGTTTAACTTCAGATCTGAAGTTAAGATCGAAACGAAACCAAACCCAAATCGATATCTCAACCAATTTTGAGAACCCGCTGCTGCTTAGATCTGCGTGCACTCCACCGCCGATCTACCCTTGCACCGCCGCCTGGAACCCCGTACGCAGCCCCCCGGCCTCCCTTGTGTGCGCCACCCGGAGCCCAGGCCGCCCTCCCGCGCGCTGCTCCGCCCCAGGTCGCCGCCCCGGAGCCCCCCCGCGTCACCGGAGCGCCCAGGCCCCCTCCCCCATGAGCCGCCCCGGCTTCCCCTTGCGCCTCCTGTGCTCCCTTGGCCGCCGCCACCTAGCTCTGGTCGAGCGCCCCTCTGCAACATCAAAAAAAGAAAGAAAGAAAGGAAGACAGAGTCGAGAAAGAGAGAAGGGGCAGAGAGAGAGGTAGGTAAAGAGTAAGTATTAATATTTTTATAAATTTAAGTTTATAAGTTACTTAATATATTAGTTTAATAAGTTAGTTTAGTTAAATAGTTAGTTTATTTTAAGTTAAGTTATTTTATTAAGTTAAGTTATTTTTTAAATAAGTTACTTATTAATAGGATTATAAGTTAATGTAAGTATAAGTTTATTAACAAATTATATAAAGTTACTTTTACATTTATATTGTGAAACTGACTCACTTGTAACTTGTGAAACCAGGTATCACTACCACAGTTCGAAACACGGCTTTTCCCGACAGGCGTACTGGTAACTCATCGTACCCTAGCTATGTGGTTTAAAAACAATATTGATGCATGCCAAAATTAGTTTCTTTTTATTTGCAAAGTGTTTCACTTGAACAGTTAGCTAAACTCGATAAGTTGCATAGTATCGTAATTGCACCGTACCGTAAATTGAATTGGACTCTGTGACATGCTTAACCGAAAGATGTAATTGGAAAAGTAAAAATAGTAATTGACTCGTAAATGGTAAGTACGGTAACCTGCACACACACATCGGGTTTTTGGGGTAACTTATAATTGTGGAAGTGCGGGAGCGACCAGTCCGATCTGCAGTGAATAGTACCGTTTTGATTTAACCGTATCGTTTTGTTGAATAGTACCATTTTGATTGTACCGTACCGTATTGTTGTAACCCGGAATATCAGGTAGACTCTTGGTTGCATATCGTACTTCCCTTTATAAGTCACGTAGGATCAGGCACAGCTAAAAATCTCGTAACTGGTCATTTTAATATTGTTTATTGCTGATAGAAGTAGACTGCTATGTTACTTTTTTGCTCTATTGGTCGCACTTTACTTTTTAGTTTGCCATGCTAGTTTTACCATGCTCATTTATTGTTTTAAATATCATGCTAGAGATACTTTGAGTTACGTCTGATCCTGGCGACCCTTCTTTTTGTGGTGGTCTCGCCAGATACAGCACAGGTTGAAGAAGTTGCTACAGGGACTGCAGGCGCTGAGTTTGCTGTAAAGTTTGACCAGGGGGACGCTGGTTACTAAGTTTGAGTGTAAGAGTGTTTTTATTATCTAATGTATCAGAGTGGCTTGCTTGGTGTGTATTTGTACTTCGAGTTGTATTTCCTTTCATGTACGCTACTGGTTTGTAATAAGGTGTATACCACTTTCATGTATGAGTATTTTGGCGTATTTCTGCAACAGAGCCTGTATTGACTTCATTGGTGCCTAGCAGGACTTGCGCATGTTCCAAACAGTAACGGGCCCCGAGGGCGGGTCGTTATACTGGAGGACGGATCTAGTGGGTAAGCCTAAACGATTTTCTAGATCTAATACATATTGTTATGTGATCTAGATATCAAAAATATAATTGTTTATGTCTTGAATCTAATTTAGTAGATCAAAATCAGTTTTTTGTTAGTATAACTCTAATAAAATGCAATTTTTAAACTGTATTAATCATATTATTAGATTAATTGTGCAAAACCTTGTTCTTGGTGCCCTTGAAATAAAAATCAAATTTCTATGATGTTTATCGACCCCCACGGATCCGGTCTAAAGCCGGCAATGATTCCGATCCTCGGCCTGAAGCCGACTCCATGGATTTCGGCCTGCGGCCATCGGAAACGTCTGAAAACGGCTTTTAAAAAAATCAGGCCTCAGCGCGGCCAGAAGCCGCAGCCAAGGCCAGAACAGGCCGTTGCCACCGCCACGACCCTAGCTGCCCTGCCGGTAGTCAGGGGGGCTTGCCGCTGCTGGCGGCGCCCCCCAAAACCTAACCCAGTTAGGGTTATGGTGGAAAAGGTTTTTGAGCCAGAAGCCCAATTCAAAAAAAAAATCTAATTAGGCTGGCGGGTCTGAAGCCTGCTGCCAGTAAACTGGCCTCAGGCCTACTTGACCTATTTGTTTTAAAAAATATCAATTTTTGAAAAATTATTTTAATTATATATATTTATTTATATATTAAATTCAGAAATTACCCAATAAATCTCTAAAAATACCAGAGAAACCCTAAAATTTCTAGAAAAAATCTGGAAAATTCCAGAAAAATTAGGGAATAAAATAAGAAGGGGATTACAATAAATAAAAATATTTTGGGTGGCAAAACGTTGTTTGTCGATGTCGATAAATAGCGATTTTCGGCATGTTCAGTTTTTCAATTTTTCTAAACATAACCCGATTGACCCGGTGCATACCGTGGATGGCCAAACCCCTCCGTTTCCACCACTCACCCCACGAAAATTTCTATTTTGGGTTAAAGGCCCACGAAATTTTTGGGGTAGGTCATATAAATTCAAGGCATATTATAAACAAAAGTTTAATGCACAATTGATTTATTACCTTATTTGCATGTCATTACTTCGGTTATTTTCATGTATATAATTTTTTTGTTTACTTCAAATGAACTGCCATGTGATGAATTTCTTAAATGCTCTATAATCTGCATGAAATATTTTTTTTGTATTAATTCATGCATTTATACTCACACTAATATATTATGATTATGATACAAATAAATAATTTTTCAAAAGTTTAAAACTCATATATATATTGACAACTGAACCTGAAGTTCAAATCAAACCAAATGGCAACACCCTTTTGCTCAAATAAAATAAAAATAACCAAATACGATGGATCATACGAAAACTATCTATACCATATTCTTAAAGATGCGCAATTCGCGGTATATAGATCTCATATATCTAAGGTATTTATAGACCGATATGGACACCAGAAGTATGTCATAACACCGCTAAACTCTTTTAGAGTAATCTCACTTTACAAGGAATGATTCTTGAATCTAGCCTTGAATTTAAGCGTACGCCCGAAGTTGTGGCTTAATAGATAAGTGAGAAATATATTATAAGTTTCGCACCCGCGTATTTGTTCCCCTTGAGCATGATTCTCTATCCACATAAAAGTAGAATGACTCAAGAAAATTGGTCTGAAGACCATACTTGAGCATTCAAATAGACTTTTAAAAGTCTATCATAAATTAGAAAAGTGGAAGTACAAAAACTATCTCATTTCCCTTGTATATGTCTCCTTAGTAAGACTAATATTCATTCTTCCTTATAAATAACAATATGGAAGAATGAAAATAGGGGAAGTCTAGGAAAAACCATGTCCTGACGACAAAGGGAAGATATGACATACTTCGAACTGGAGTAAGCAATGGCAAACCAAAATCAGACCCAGAAGTTCTGATAAGACACATAATTCTCTTGCAATATGAAAGGCCATTAGTTTATGTCATAGTAAAATTTATACAAAGCGAGTCTAAACGACGAAAGTCGATCTACCTTATGTATACTTAGCTACTCCCTGAGGACAAATAAACTTTGAAAACAAATTTAATTTGTTGTCATAACATAATTCTTAATGAGTATAGTTGTATACGTGTGCTTTCAAAAGCATTTTACCCTAATAATAGTCCAATAGAAAGCTATTTTGGGACGTCTAACTTGAGTTTCAGGCTTTGCAAACCTGAATACTCTATATGAGGATGCCAAGTACTCTCAAAAATCATTAAAAGAAACTTACCAAGTTTCGATGGATATTCGTCAAAACGAAATCCTTAATGATCCAAGAAATCAATGAAGCCTGAAGCTGTGTCCCACCATGATCCGAGTAATAGTCAATGTGAAGATGAGATCCTTCACATTTAGAACACAGTTCACTTATTACCAGACAAAATTAACTTGAGCATTTTAATGGACTTTCAAAAGTCCCACATAAATTAGAAAAGAGGAATTAATTTGGAACACCAGAAGTGTCCAGAATCGTCCAACTATTAACTTTGGAACGATATAATATGCCACACTGGATTGATGATGCAAGACATCATTAACCATTCCTACAAATCTGAAGAACCCGACGATTCTTCAAAAGGGTGAAGCTTTCATTGTCTCATTCAAAAGGGAAAAATGATTACGAGATCATCTCCATTCACATGGACATTGACTCGCATGACTTCCTCAAAAAATTTAAGATGATATATTTACTATCATCATTAAAATAATAAGACCTCTGGGTCTCTTAAGAATATTTGAGGGATAAAAGTGGACTTATCCACTCCCTACACAGGGCTGATGATGTACCTTAGTGTACGCATCCATATATCCTTAAAAATGGTCATTATCAAACCTATTATCCAACCATAGTCCAGCTTTTTCACAACATATATGACACATTATGTAATGGCCCATAGTGCCAAATACGTTAGTGCCTACCTTTTGTGTGAAATATAGTGTATGTGTGTTTGAATGCGTGTGTAGTGTGTGTATTGATGTATTACTATTGGAGCGTTGTATAGTAGTGAGGACGATGTGATTTGTAATAAAGATGTGATAGTAGTAGTAGCAGTAGGGTTAGATTTTATTAGTAGAGTTATTGGATTTCTTTGCTAAGTAGTGTAGTGTGTTAATAGTAATGTAGTATGGTAATAGTATCATTAGTGTTATTGTGATGGTGATGATGATGATTATTCATTAAGTATTATTACCATAGGGAATGGGTTTTGTAAAGAGGCTAGTGTGAAAAGGGTTGTGATTAGGGCATTTTTGTAATTAGTGGGGGATGTGTGCATAGAAGAAGGGTAAACTTGTAATAAGTGTAGGTGTGTGTGTAAAGAATGGCAAACTTGTAAATAAATAGACTCTTAGAAGAGATATTTTCTAAGAGATATCTTATTTAATTAAATGGCCAACCTAATAAAATAAATAAATAGATATTTTATTTTATGTTATTTAATAACATGCCACATGTAAACATACGGGCCAAGAGATATTTTATTTAATTAATACTTTCTCTCTTCTACATTCTTCTCCTTCTTCTTTTGTCTTTTCTTTTCATTTGTTCCCTTTTCCCTTCTTTCCTATTTTGGCCGAAATTACCCAACAAAGACAAAAAAGAAAGAAAGAAAGAAAGAGAGAGAAATCAAAGGAAAAGTGAAGAAGGAAATGAAAGGAGACATTTAGGAATGAGGATTAAAGAGGCCTTAAGGGGGAATTAAGAGGATTCATGAAGGAAAGTTGGCTCATTTTAAGGAGAAGCTTTTAAGGTAGGATTCCTAACTTTGTGCTCTAAATATTAATTTGGATTTGTTGTAGTGGTTGAATTAGTAAGAAAGGTGTAATTTTTAGTTGAAATCCAAGTAAAAGTTAGTATCCTTCTTAAACAATATGCCATGTTTATGCCAAAGTTTGCATATTCAAGTTAAACTTTTAAGTATTATTATGAAAGGTGACATTTTTAAACTTAGATTTACCATTATCTCTTATAAAGTTAACATCTTTATTAGGTAACATGCCATATTTGGCCCAAAGATAGGATCTTTTATGGTTATCTTAACTAAAGTTAGCATTCTTAAGCTAGTGCCATAGTTAGTCCTTACATGGATGAATTGTTCATGGTATACCTTAAGAAATTCCTCTCAAGTTGCATGTAACTACTAAAGCTTGCATCTTCATTCAAATTCCTTAATGAAATTTGTTAAAAGCTTGCATTTTAATTCAAATTGCATTTTAGTTCATTTCTTAAGCTTGCATTTTAATTCAAAATGCATTTTAGTTCACATCTTAAACTTGCACTTTAATTCAAGTTGCATTCTTGTTGCATTTTAATCCAACTTGCACTTTGGGTTCATTTCTTGGTTGCATTTTAATTCAAGTGGTGGAACTTGTTTATATCTTACTAGTTTGGTGGCTTATGAAAAGTGTATGTGGTTTAAATTATTTCATGGAAGCTATGTTATGGAGTATGTTTGTGGCAATGTCCAAAGGAACCCTATTTATTTCCTTTAAAAAGGTTGCATTTTGGTGAAAATGAATTGCTAAGGCAAGTTGTTCCATATGAATTGGCTAAGTGAATGGGAGATAATGCTTGTTTCAATGTGGCCAAGGGCCGGTTGTTATATTGAAGGGAGATGTGGTTGTTCTTTTTATTCATGGAGCTTTTTATGTCACTTTAGTATTGCATACTAAGTTTAAATGCAATTGGAATATGTTAGCGTGTTGTTTAAATACACTTCTAATATGTTAGCCTTGTTGTTTCCTTTCTGTCATTTTTTATGCTACCTTAGTGTAGTTTAAATGAAATTCTCATATGCTAACAATGTCGTTTCCTTTATGTCACATTAATGCATGCTAGATTTGTTGTTCCTTTTATGTCACCTTAATGTAGTTTGAATGTCACTCTCTTAATGTTGTATGCCACCTTACTTAACTTAAATGTCAATAAATTATAGGGATGACTAAGTCCTCTTAAATGAGGGTGACATGGGGCTGGGGGAACCGAAGTAGTAGGTGGACATGAGGGATGGACCGGTTGTTGTGGTTTGCACTCCTGACGTAGCCCAAGAGGCGGGGAGTGGCGGATATAAGGAGGATTGTGGAAAGGGCTCCTTTGTTAACAGCATTGCACGCTTGGCTTAGTCCATAGCATGTCTGGGGGAGTTCCAGTCCCACCCCAACTGGGGGAGGGAGGCCCAGTCCCAAAAGGGTCCTACCCACTACCTAGGTTCCAAAACGCTAACTGATACTCTTATAAATTATATTTTCCGTTGTACTTAGGGTGATGGACTTGATTATAACTTAGTTGTAGTTTTTCTCATATGTATCTTTATTGGTTGTCTCTTGTATTTGTAGCACTTATTATCATATGTCATGCCTTACACCTTACTTGTTGCACGGGCACCCCCTTAAACACACCTGTGAAATTTCTCACTTCCTTCTTTGTCTGATGCATATGTGGTTCTTTCCATACATTGTGTTATGGTGTGATAATGGCCGCATCCCCAAATTGATATTTACATGCACAAGTTGAGTTTCCTACTTGGACACGCTTTGACGTGCTCCAATTTGTGGTTTCAGGTATTGGAGTTGGTGGAAGAGGTGGAGTTTGGGAGAAATGGTTGAGGTGTTGAATGTAGGTTTGGGTGGAGAGGAGAGAGGAGAGAGACTTGTACTTTTGGGGTTTTGCCTTGGGTAGAGGGATGTATTGCCTATAATGGATGTATAATGGATATTGGTGATGTATAAAGATTATGGCTACTCTTTGGTTTAGTTGTTGTCTCTGAGTAATTGGATAGTTTCTATGGTTCTCTCTGTGTTTTCTGTGCTGTGTTGTTGGTTTGTACTTTGAACATTACAGGTGCTATCCCAGCAGTGCGCAGTGGCCTGCAGTTTTCCTTTGTATTTTTCTTCTCTTTTCCTTTGTAGCACTCGCCTCTTCGGAAATACCTGATACGGACTCGTACTTATCGGGTATCCCGGGGAGCGGGGCGTTACACATTACTAAATGACAAGAACATTGGATAACACTGAGAAATCAAACAGTTTGCAACTGGAATAATGTCGAACACCCTGAAGTGTGTGTCGACACCCAAAAATAGGTTATATGTATAAATCATTAAAATGATTTAAACGGATTACTCATCTGTTAAAAATCCATTCGCTTGGTGACTGCATGGGGACATGCAATTACACTGCATACCATCAAAACGCCTTCTTAGAATCTATTTATATGAGCCTGATCACCTCATATAAACAGTTTTCGAGAACTCCTAACGGGGAAGCATTTAGAGCACATCTGTAATGGCCCTAGTGCTATTTACGGTAGGGTGTACATGATTATGTATTTGTGTAGTGTATGTATGTTGGTATACATGTGTAGTGTGTACATACATACGTGGTGTATATAGTAATATGTAATATGGTGCATATGATAGTGCATTATTATATTATTATATCATCATGTTGGGGACTTATCATAAATATAAATGGCAAATTAGTAAATAGTGGGGAGACTTGGGGATGAGGTAGTTCCTTTTATGGCCATTGCATTGTTGTACATAAAGGAACCGTGGGATGATGAGGATGTTTCCTTTTATGGAAAGGGTTTATGGTAATTTAAGTGAACTTGGGTAGATATTTTCTAAAGGATACATCCTCATTCTCTCTCTCTTCCTTTCTTTCCTTATTCATTTCATTTTCCCTTTGGTCCCCCCCCCCTGCCGTGAGTTTTCTCTTACTAAACATCATATCTTTGATGTAGACCTAAATTCACCCTACTAAAAATCACATCTTTTAATATAGGTCATAAGCACTTTCATTAAAGTCTAATTCATTGTTGCAATTGTTACTATTTAGTTCATTGTTGCACTTGTTGTAGTTTACATTCCACTTGTTATAGTTATGTTTATTTTTACAACACTTATGAAATTAATTGTCATAGTTGCATTCTTAGAGAATTTTCTATTTGTGGTTGCTAGTTGCTTTAAGTTGTTAATGTTGGTAAAGTTGTTAATGTTGGTGAAGTTGCTAAGTTAATGAAGTTGCAAAGTTGATGAAGTTGTTAATGTTGGAAAAGTTGCTAAGTTAGTAAAGTTGTGATGTTGCATAATAGAATGTTACACTTCATTGTTAAATGCCTCTTTTATGTTAATTTAATGTTGCATGCTACCTCTATGTCACTTTAAGTTTCATGCACATTGATTTTAGCTTTATGTCATACTAAATGTTGCTTTTAGCTATATGTCATTCTAAATGTTGCTTTTAGCTCTAAGTCACTTTAAATGTTGCTTTTAAATCCATGTCACTTTAAATGTTTCTTTTAGCTTTATGTCACTTGATGTTGTATGCTAGTTATTCAACAAAATGTAGATTTAATCCTAGGTGTGTCTCGGTCTGCCGTGTGGTGGGTGAGCATCCTAGGCGGGGGTTGGGAAAAGGCTGAGTATGGTTAGGTTATAAGGACATGACTGTGTGTTTCACCGTGGGTGCCACCGTTGTTGACAAACAACAGTGATGAGCTGTACTTGTTTTCCTCACTCGCACTAGTTAGATTGATGGACCCCGTTTCACTAGGTGAGCAGGTTGAGTTGTTATAGATAGTACTCTATGGAGTTGTTGGTGCTCCTACCGTCCCACCTTGGAATGAGCGTCCTGGTCCTCATATCAGCATTGTACTCAGACTTCCGAAACATAGTTAAATTAAATGCTGAACTGCCATGAATGTGTAATGTATGCTTTTACTTTCTGCCTGCCATAACTGTGGCTCTCTTTGTCTCTTGCATCATATTTGTGTCTGTAAACAATAACCTAAGAATAGTATTCCATGTGCTAGTTGAGTTTCCTATTAGATCACTCGTTGACGTGTCCCACCTGTGGCAGTTTCAGGTAGCAGGTGTTTGGTGTTGTAAGCTGGTGGAGTTGAGTTGGGGTTGTGCTTATGCAAAGTGGAGCTTGAGTCGTGTTGTGGTCCTTGGTGTTTGTGTGGTCGTGAGCCTGAGCTAGAGAGACTTGTACTCTTGGGTCCTTTTGGGTTGGGGTTTTGGTTTAGTGAGAGTTTTAGGCGTAGTAGTTGTTGTATAAGATGGACTTTGTTGGACTTTGGTGTTTATGTATAAGTCTCTAAGTTGGCTTAGTTAGTCCTGTGTTGGTTTTTATTTCTTTCTATGTTTTTGTTTTCTTTCTCTGTGTTTGTGTTTTTTACTTTGGGAACGTTACATGTACTACCCCAGCAGTGCGCAGTGACCTGCTGACTCATTTGTATTTATTTTCCATTCTTCCTTCATAACACTCGCTCTCTGGGAGAACCTAGGACGGATTCGTACTTCTCGGGTAGGGGTGGCAAACGGGTCGGGTGGGTTTGGGTTCGGGTTCGGGTTCGGGTCAGGTCAGCTTTGACCCGACTCAGATAGGGGTAAACCCTAACCCGACCCGGATTGAATCCGAGTCGAGTTTGGGTGACCCGAAAAATTTCCGGGTCGGGTTCGGGTTAATCCGTCGGGTTAAGATTTGACTTATACACTATTGCTCCTTTTTTGATATCCAGCTATTTATTAAGAACCACTGACAATTTATTAAGTGTTACATAATTTCCAGTAGCTCGTCGTTTAAACCGCACTGATGACAGCATAAGTATAATTAACGTTACCATTTTATTAACGAAAGTAATAAAATTAACAAAAAAGTTGTATGTAAAGGGAATTGAATCCAAGACATCTTAAAGAAGAGGACAACAATTCAAATCGTATAAGCACAACCCCTATTGCAACTGTGTATTGAAGTTATTATATAATTTTTTATATAAAGAGAGAAAGTAAACCGGGTCGAATTCGGGTTCTCCGGGTTGACATGCCAAACCCATTCCCGACCCGGATTTTATCCGGGTCGGGTCGGGTCATCCCGTTTCCTACTTGACCCGGATTGGCTCCTACCCATACCCGATTAAGGATGTCAAGTTCGGGTCGGGTCGGGTCGGGTCTGGCTCATTTTGCCACCCCTATTCTCGGGTATCCTGGGGAGCGGGGCATTACATTTGGTGGCCCATGCAGGTCACCGCACTGCGGCTGTGTAAGGGTAGTGCATGTGGGGTTTTCGATGTAGTTTAGTCTTAAGGCAAATAGGAGTCCAGCCTTATGATAGATCTCTGATATTAGAAGTCGAGGTGTAGAGTCCTCGAGGGTAGACTTGGATAGTCTGATGTATATATGTATGTATGTATGGCTATGTGTTTGCATAGATATACGAGTATCATATGTCTATCGTCGAGTATATCTGCGTGATATATTCGTGTGTGTATCTGTAGCTACATCTATATGTAGGATATCATTTTAGATGCTTGTGTGACTATGTGTCTGTATGATGGTGTTTTACGTATATGTGTTACTATATGTTTGAACTATGAGATATGTGTATGGTAGAACTATTGTATAATTTGAGATGTAGGTAGTGTGTGTATCTGTATTAAGTGTGTGTTATATATATTGAGTGTGTGGATCCATGTATGGATCCATGTGTCTCAATCATGTACAAGTAGGCATACTCTAAGTATATTGGTATATTATGGCTGTCTGTTATGCATATATGGTAAACTACGTGATATGTACGTACTATATGTATGGTTGTGAGCATTTTGCTTATACGTGTGTGTGGATGGCTATACCATTATATGTATATATGTGTGTATTGGTGTTGGTGTATAGCTATCTACTAGGGGTGTATACATGTTTGGGTGTTATGTATATAGTGGCACACATGCTTATATTAGACATGTGTGCACGTTGGTATGATTTGTATACTAGTGTGTATGGGCGTGTGCCCATGCATGTGTAGGTATATGCTTAGTTATATGTATATGTACTCATAACATGGATATGCGTGCTTTGTATGCAGTAGTAGGGATAGTATATTGTATTGTATTGCATGCCTCTACGGGATGATATAAGTTCGTGTGTTTGGATGTGTACTAGGAGGCTTACTTGGTTGTACATTTATAGCTATGCATATGTGTGTATATGTAGTAGTATACTAGCTCTATGTAAGGTACCATATTTGTGGGTACTTGTGTGTGTATTTATGATATATGTGTCTATGTTTTTGCATAGATATGAGGTAGGTGTGTGATAGTGTAAGTATATGTTTGTGTGTGATATGAATGTGTATGAAGTATCTGTGTATGCGTGACCATGAGTATGTGGCTATTTAATATATGTATATTATCTTCATTTGTATAGATGATTAGGTGTACGTATGCATGTATATGTCTATCTGATTGTAGGGTGATCTATGTATGTATTTACCTACGGGTATAGGCGGTAGTGTGGCTTGGGTGTATATGGAGTGTCTCCATATTGTAGTGATATTTATTGTACTGATGTGGTATTAGAGTGTATATATGATATTACATTATATTGTTAATGTGATACGACATGTGTGTGGGGACACACACATATGTATGATATTTGTGTGCGTATATCCCATGCATGTATATGTGATGCATATGTATGAGTGTAGATTATACCTAGAGATATAGATATGTTAGGTATATATGGGTGGATTAGTGTGCCTCCTTATGTAGCAATATATGGCCTGGGAAATTTTGAGCCTTGACCTTGTTTTTTGTTGGTATGACCTTTAGAGTCTAGACTGGCCCAGCCTTTGGGTTGACCTTTAAACTAGGAAGTCCGAGGACGGACTTGATTTCAAGGTGGCTAGAATGTAATGGCCCTAATGCTATTTACGGTAGGGTGTATATGATTATGTGTTTGTGTAGTGCATGTATGTTGGTATACATGTGTAGTGTGTATTTACATACGTGGTGTATATAGTAATATGTAATGTGGTGCAAATGATAGTGCATTATTATATTATTATCTCATCATATTGGGGAATTACCATAAATGAAAATGACAAATTAGTAAATAGCGGGGAGACTTCGGGATGAGGTATTTTCTTTTATGGCCATGTCATTGTTGTAAATAAAGGGAACTTGGGATGATGAGGATGTTTCCTTTTATGGAAAGGGTTTATGGTAATTTAAGTGAACTTGGGTAGATATTTTCTAAAGGAATAAATCCTCATTCTCTCTCTTCCTTTCTTTCCTTATTCATTTCATTTTCCCTTTGGTCCCCACCCCCCCTTGTACGTGAGTTTTCTCTTACTAAAAATCATATCTTTGATGTAGACCTAAATTCACCCTACTAAAAATTACATCTTTTAATCTAGGTCATAAGCACTTTCATTAAAGTCTAATTCATTGTTGCAATTGTTACTATTTAATTCATTGTTGCACTTATTGTTCTTTAATTCCTTGTTGTAGTTTACATTCCACTTGTTGTAGTTATGTTTATTTTTACAACACTTATGAAATTAATTGTCATAGTTGCAGTCTTAGAGAATTTTCCATTTGTGGTTGCTAGTTGCTTTAAGTTGTTAATGTTGGTAAAGTTGTTAATATTGGTGAAGTTGCTAAGTTAATGAAGTTGCAAAGGTGATGAAGTTGTTAATGTCGGAAAAGTTGCTAAGTTGGTAAAGTTGTGATGTTGCATAATAGAATGTTACACTTCAATGTTAAATGCCTCTTTTATGTTAATTTAATGTTGCATGCTACATCTATGTCACTTTAAGTTTCATGCTCATTGATTTTAGCTTTATGTCATTCTAAATGTGGCTTTTAGCTCTATGTCATTCTAAATGTTGCTTTAAGCTCTAAGTCACTTTAAATGTTGCTTTTAGATCAATGTCACTTTAAATGTTTCTTTAAGATTTATGTCACTTCATGTTGTATGTTAGTTATTCAGCAAAATGTAGATTTAATCCTTGGTGTGTCTCGGTCTGCCGTGTGGAAGGTGAGCACCCTAGGCGGGGGTTGGGGGAAGGCTGAGTACGGTTAGTGTATAAGGTCAGGACTATATGTTTCACAGTTGGCGCCATCGTTGTTGACAAACAACAGTGATGAGCTGTAGTTGTTTTCCTCACTCACACTAGTTGGAGTGAGGGACCCCGTTTCACTAGGTGAGTGGTCGGTCCCGAGTATACACCCAGAGAACGGTTGTAGTTTTACCGCAAGTGCACGGTGTAGCAGCGAGCGGGATATCGAACACAGGGAGGACGAATGACTGTGCTTGCTCCGATCAACCTGGCTATTTAAGAAGAGAATTTTGCCTTTGGCGATCCTGTCACAATCGTCAGACAAATGTGCGAAATATCAAATCAAATAAAGAACGTCTAGGGAATGGGGAATCCCCGCTACACACCGTACTTCATAAATGTGGTTCATCGGTATCAAAATTGCTAGAATGAGAATTCGGATGAACTAGTTGCAACTGAATGTAGAACCAAGCTCACGCTCTCACGCTGTTGCCGGTCTATAGCTATCCTAGGGTCGGGTCCAATCTCTTGCAAACCCTACCCTAGGGAAGCTAGCATTAGGATCAACATCATCGTCCAATCGCGCACCGAGCCCAATCTCTTGCAAACTCGGTCTACGATCTAGATTAGGATAGTTCCTACCCGTCCAATCTCTTGCAAACGGGTATCAGTATAGAATTGCAACCGGGAATCCTAGTATCAGCCCAATCTCTTGCAAACCGATACTTCGAAAAATCCGACTCCAACCCAATTCGGATTTCTAGGGCTTCCTATCAAATTGGGATCCAATCTCTTGCAAATCCCAATTGATATGAATACCTAGCAATCCGTAGTAAATCGATCCTAATCTAATCTCTAATAGCAATTCTAGCTCAATTTCTACCAATTCATCACAAATATGAAAGTGGGCTTGTAGGGTTCATCCCCACGCCCCAAGACGTGGAGACTACTCACAAATCATAGCAAGATCACAAAAATAATCGTTGAGATAAGCAATAGAATTCATCACAACAATGATATAAACAATAAAAATAGAATTTTTAGGGAAAAGAGATGCAAACCAATGTAGTTCTTCAATTAATCCAACAAAAATCCAAGTTTTGCTTCTTCTCCAATCACAAGAATAAAGCTAAAATAACTAATCTAAAAGCTGCAAAAAATCTAAGAGAGAGCTCTCAAAACTAGGGTAAAAACAGGGCTTAAATAGCCCCAAAAATCGTCCAAAAATTGTGACCAAAATGCCCCTGCACAGCCTGTTTTCCGCAGTTTTCGCTACAGGCAGCGCATCGCACTCGGCCGAGTGACAAAAGTCGCTCGGCCGAGTGAAAACCCTGCAATTTTCCAGTAAGTCGGGTCTTTCAGGGGTCTTCAGTTCGGGGGCGGCTCGGCCGAGTGAGTTGTCGTCACTCGGCCGATGACTTCACTGCACTCGGGCGGACGGGGTTTACCACTCGGCCGAGTGGGTCTTCTGAAGCTCAGGCAGCCGAAAAACAGTAACTTCGATGTTTTGGAAGGGCTTCGTCTGGGCGCCACTCGGGCGGACGTGGTATCGTCACTCGGCCGATGTGGTCTTCTGTGCTCGGCCGAGTGCACAGGTAACTCGTGTCTGAACTGGTCGGCCGAGCAGTGTCTCGCTGGTCGGCCGAGTGGCTCCTCCACTCGGCCGAGTGGGACACAAAAAATGCCCAATCTGCTTATTTTGGCCTCCTCGTCTCTCCTGCGACGTCCATTCTTCTTCCGCTCCTCTCCAACAGCAAAATACCCCTCGGGGAGGTCGTCGGTGATCGTCTAGAGTAAGCGCATCTCGAGATCACTCCAAATCGCGCCAAATCACCTGAAATGCGACAAAAACAACAAATCGTGAAAAGCATCGCAATATCGTCGATATATCGTGAAAAATATGATTTGGGCGATCTAAATGGCATGCAAACATGCGGAAAAAAAGGTGTAAAATAAGGAGTGATCAAAATCCCCCAAGCTTGCCTCTTACTCGTCCTCGAGGAAGATAAGTAAAAGGCGAACCCGGTGGATTTGGAAAACGAAAACGGCGAAGAATGAAAAATGAAAAACGAAGAAGAATGAAAACGAAATAAAGAAGAGAGAAAGAAGCGAAGAGGTAGGATGCTAGATCATTTTCTCAGGACGTGGGTTTCACTTACTCTTATAGCATGCACCGAATGAAAAATACATGTCAAAGAATTTTATTTTGATATCATAGTATAATAGTGCAAATAGAAATAGAAAACCCACGAAAAACGATATAATCATGAAAAACGGAATAATTTTAAAATTAACGTCGTCTGAATGAAAAACGGAATAATTTTAAAATTAACGTCGTCTGAATCATTTAAAGCGGTATACAAATCACAGATCACACACTTTTCAATTGAACGCTTTCTATCTGGAGTATAAGAGTATCACACTATAGAATAGAGAGAATAGAAAAGTATGGATTTCATGAAATGAACGCTAGGCTTAGATTTCTGGATTTCGTAAAACTAAAATAATCTCACCGAGTATAGAATATTACTTAGCCTAGGTTGTCGTGCAATGTCAAGTAGTCACTCTCTCACACATCAATGGATCCCCTCCCCCAAGCTTATCTATAAGCGTGATGGCATAAAAAATATTTACATCCCCATTTTTTTTATACATATAGCTCCAAAAGCAACGAAAAGAAAGAAGAAAGAAAGAAAGTGAGATGGGATCTTTTATTGAGGATTTTTCCTCTTTTTTTTTCTTTTTCTTTTTTGCAATAAGCAATATATACATAACGATCCCAACTCAGAGGGAGATAATGATGTACAAGAATGTTTTTCTCTCCTTTTTTTTATAGAATAAGAGATTTGGAGCTAGGAATTAGTAGCGGGGGAAAATGCCATAAAATAGAATCACTAAGGGGAGATTCACCAATGATTTTAAAAGTAGAGAAATGATGTTCAAGATTTGTGGAGAAAGAAATAAATATAACTCTCGGTTCACTCTATAAGACATGCACGACAACTTCAGCAGGGTAATCTAATCTACTCAGTTTCGATCACAAAAAAGCTAACTAATCCAGATTTATCATAGCTAACATCATTCAATCATCCTGAAGTGAAGTGTACAATTCATGCATATAGAAGTGATATAGGAAAAGAAAGTCAGTACTCCAGATATAAGCATTCAATGCGTGAATCTTGGTGTGTTTTCTGTGGTAGCATACATATGAATATTCAGGCTCAGCTAATAATAAAATTTCATCCATTTTCATGCGGAAAAAGGTGTAGGTTACTATTCTAAATGCAAAGCAAGTCATAGCATCTGATATCTGAAATAAAACCTAAGACATGACAAATATAGCATGCATATAGAATAAGCTAAATCCAACGTCATCATCATCACAGAAAAGTCATCTCTAGCATGAGATGAAAAAGAAAGAAATAAAGATAAAGGGAAAATAGAAACTATGCAATGCGGCACACATGAAAATAAGAAAAACGTGATGCATGGCAAAATAAAAGAAAAATGATGAAAAATAAGTGCAAAAGCGAAAAAATGGTGTGAAAAAACTAAAAATAAAGGTGGCAAATCGAAAAAGAACGTGAGAACTCACTCCCCCAAGCTAAATGGCACAGTGTCCTCAATGTGCAAAGTGTGGCACACCGAGAGACAAGCGATGGGAGGGGCAAGTGAGGATGCATGCATGGAAAAATGAAAAGAAAAAGGTAAAATAAAGAAATGAAAATATGATGCGGACATGATGCATGCACAGATAGGAGCGATACATAGATGTAAGTGTCACCAAAAATTCTCCCTCTCTCTCAAAATAGATATAAGAAGATATGATCAAAAAAAGAGAATACTATAATAAGTGAGGGGAGGGGGTGGACAAAAAGTGCAACAGGACCCAGCAGAAACGGGCAGCACAACGGCAGGAATAAATCAAGGCATCAAGGGTGCCTAAGAAGGTGGTACTGCGCCGTCTCCATCCTGAGGCGGAGGTGGTGGTGGTGGTGGTGTAGGCTGCTGAGCTGGGGTGGGCGTGGAAGTGGAAGCAGGTCTAGTGTGTGTGGAAGTGTGTGTGGGAACCTGCTGGGTGGGTGGGGGTGCGCGCGGGAGACGCTCCAGAACCTGGGTGAGACAGTAATGGATCTGGGGGATCAGCTCGAAGCGTCCAGCCATCGCAGAGACGGTGGAGGACATGGTCCTAAGGTCACCTCTAAGACCACTCACCGCCAACTCAAGAGCACGTATGCTCTGCAGTACAGTGTCGGGCGGGGGTGGTGCAAAGGGACGCACCGGTCTAGGCTGTGCAGGGCGAGGCTGACGTACGCTAGTAGAGTATGTAACGGGCTCAGCAGGGAAGGGGACAAAAGGTGCCGTGCCTGCAAATGTGGGCCGGGCCTCAGTGTGAGGCCGGGGCGCGCGGTGAGAAGTGGAGGTAGCGGCAGCGAAAGAAGAGTGCAAAAGTGGATGCGAGGTGGCTAGAGAGGTCAGTGGCACAGAAGTGTGGACAGACGCCACGACGCTCTCAGAAAATACAGCAGGGGTGGAGACATAGGTAACTACCGCTGGGGCGAAAGTGTGTGGACCAAAAGGCGCAACCCCAGCGGAGATCATGCTAGCCATGGTCTCCACGACCGCGGCAAACGAGGGCTCTCCACTCTCAACAAAGGTCGGCGGGCGCTCGGGGAGTGCGGAGCAAAGTGGCTCGACGGACAGAGGGCCAGTGGTGGTGGTGGGAGTGGTGGTGACAGCCTCGGAAGTGGTGGTGGAAGTGGGCTCAGCTGAGGTACTCGTGAAACTGACAGAGGTGGGGACAGAGGTGTCAAGAGCGGCAGAAACATCAGGAATAGGCTGAGGGGCCACTGGGTCAACAGGGTCGGCAGCAGGCTCGGCAGGGTGTGCAGCAGGGTCTGCGGGGGCAGCCTGGGCAGCGTGGGCAGCGTGGGCCTGCTCGGCCTCCTCGGCCTCGAGCACGTAGGCAGCGGGGATGAGAACATCCATCGTAGGGAGCCAGTCGACGTGGGCTGGTGCAATCTGAGTCCGAGCAGGGCTCGGGAGAATCATGTAGTCGGCACCGTAAGGGCCGTGCAACCAGACCCAGTGACGCTCACCATGCGGACGAAGCATCTTCATCCGGGCCATAACGTCTATCGACAGAGAAGTGGGGCCCGGGACGCGTCGCAAGTCGTCAGGTAGGTCCTCGCCGGTCATCATGGTAAGCAAGGTGATCAGATCGCCGCAGCATATCGGTGAGCGAGCGCCCACCGATACAATGATGCGGTCTAAAAACCAAGCCGCAATGTCGATCACGACGGCGGGGACAAGCTCGTCTCCATCCCTAGATAGAGCTCTGGGACGTGTCATCGCATAGAGCATGTAGAGCTCTGGCGTAGACATCGTGCCCGGCTCATATCTGGCCAAAAAGGTGGTCGCCATGAGGCGCTGGGCTATGCGGAGGCAGGGGTGGACAATGGCCGAGGCCTTGGCCCTACTAGGGTCAAAGGCCGCGTGGTGGCCCGTAATCCGGGCCCAGAAGGCACCGGCGTCAAAGGAAGGTGGGGGATATGGGTAGGACCGTAACCGCGATCGGCACCGGGGACAGCGGGCCACGAGAAGAATGCTCTCATCATGTCGAGAGTGACCTGGCACTCTCGATCCATGAACCGGAATGAGCATCCCTCGTCGGTCCGGGCGATCGAACTCAAAACCTCAAGTGTCGGGCGGGTAAAAGTATCCGCCGACACCTGCAGAAAATCTCGCCAGCCCACGTTGTCGTACAACGTGAGCATCCCCTCTAGTACCCCCAGGCGTCCTAGGTCAGCGAGGTGTGCAAACCTGGAGGGTACGATCAAGCGCTGGGAGATACGCTCGAAGACGGCGCGGTGTGCGTCGTCTCGGAACGTAATCCCGAGCGGCCCGACCAGTGGAGCCGGTGGTGGTGGCTGTGGGTCGGCAGGGAGAGGCTGTGCGGGCTGTGGGTGCACTGCAGGCTGTGCGGGGTGTGCGGGTCCTGCAGGCTGTGTTGGGTGTGCGGGGTGTGTGGGGGACGGTGGAGGAGAGTCCTCCAACTCGTGGGAGGGGCCGGCATCATCCGACCGCTTCCGCTTGGCGGAAGCTCTCTTCGACCGCGGCCGTGTCCGGGGCGGCATATCGGCCCCGAGCACGCCGAAAAGTGAAAAAAGTGCGGTGCGTGTAAAAGAGTGGAAAGAGTGTACCCCGACACGCCGCGAGTGCTAAGCAGTGGAAGCGTGCGAAGTCAGCGCCTCCGCGAAGTCCGGATCAGCCCGTAGAAGCTCCCCTGGGCTCCCCTAAGCTCCAATAAGCAACCTGCGCATGAAAAGGCGATATCAGTGAGTAATAATCAAAATGTATGGAGCATTAGGGGTATAATAGATAGATATAGGAATTGATTTGGGTTAGGGGGGCGTTTAGCACATGGATCCTCAAGAAATACTCGAAAAGAGGAGAAAACGGGCAATAGGGGTGATACCGGAGGTGGCCGGAGCAGCTGCCGCCGGCGGCGACTAGGCCGAGTCGCGGCGGTGGTCGGCTGGCGGTGGCGGGCCGAGCGGCGGCGCGGGCGGCCGAGTATGGGCGCGAGCGAGGGGGGTTCGGGTGAGGGGAGCTGAGGCGTCGGGCGGTTTGGGGATTTTGCGATTTCGAAAAATGCGCCCCCTCAGCTCCTTATATAATAAAAGTTACGACTCGGCCGAGTGACGTGGTCACTCGGCCGAGCGGGACCAATGAAAATTTCCTCCCCGCTTACGCTTCGGCCGAGTGGCTTTGCCAGCCTCGGCCGAGTGGAGTAAGTCCATTCGGCCGAGTGACTCAAGCTACTCGGCAAGACTCGCCCTAGGAGGGTATCCGTTTTACTCGGCCGAGTGGGAATATGTACTCGGCCGAGTGGCAGTTATATTGAAATCAGGAGAATAAACAGAGAGTTGGGTACAGCAGACTTCCCTCGTTCGTGAGCGGCTCGGCCGGACGAACTTGTGTACTCGGCCGAGTGACTAGTATACTCGGCCGAGTGAGCCTTAATCTCTGCTGTTTGTCTTCGTTTGGGCTCTAAACTCCGTCTTTCTTCCTCCAGTCGATTCCATCTTCCTCCTAAGCGTCGAGCGCCTTCTCGGGGCGCTCCTCGTCGTCGCGTTCATCCTCCTCATGATGGATCTACCTATCTCCTCTCCTGTCAAGAAAAATAGGACCCGTTATCACAAAATTTTTGGGCGAACGACTCAAAACACTAAAAATTTCTAAAATGAAAATAAAGGAAAAGCAAAAATAAAGAAAAAACCGTCGGGTTGCCTCCTGACAAGTGCTCGTTTAAGGTCGTGAGCTCGACCCCCTATAATTTTCAATCAATGCGGGATGTTTGGTGCATATGAGATGCACCCATCAAACTTTCCGGGGAGAACGCTTGGATTGGGAAGTTGCGGCGTAGTGTTCTCCCGTGGTGGTCTCTCGTCTCGAATAGTGTTGGGGGGAGGCTCCCCCAAGCTAGCATTTGCTCCGGTCAACGGTTTTGCCGGTGATGCCGATTTCCGTGCCGGCGGAGCTTTCTTTGGAGACTTTAGTTTCGCGAGCTTGCAGAGCTCTCGAATCCTTGCGACATCAGCGTCGCCTTCATCATCTTCAGCGGAGAGGTCGGGGGAATCATTTTTCTTCTCATCGTGGCCCAAATCCGGGCCTTCCTCGAAATCTTCGTCAAAAAGAGCACCAATTGAGTGAGGAATCGCCTCTTCAATCACCTCGTCGAGGAGGTCCATGGAGTCAAGTTCCTCGTGGTAAGGCATGTGCTTCATGGCCTTAGGAATGTGGAGCTCCACCTCGATGTTTCCGACGTTTAAATTTAGGGTACCTTCGCGCACGTCGACGATGACTCCGGCGGTGGCTAGGAACGGGCGTCCAAGTATCAATGAAGTGTCTCCCTCCTCCTTAACGTCCATGATCACGAAGTCACATGGCAAGCATATTCCCCCCGGGACTTGTAGCGGTATGTCTTCGGCAATTCCCACCGGCCTTGTTATCCGCCCATCGGCTAATTGAATGCGCATGTCGGTGGGTTTCAACTTTGTCCCGGTGTTTAGCCTTAAGAACATGGAGAGAGGCATGAGGCTCACACTAGCCCCAAGATCAACCAACGCCTTTTGAAGAGGGACGCCGCCCAAAGTGCAAGGAATCCGAAAACTCCCCGGATCTTTAAATTTTGCCGGCTCCTTCTCTCTCTTGGTGAACCAAGAGCCCTCCTCGGCTAGCATGATCTTCTCCTTCCTTTTCCTCCCCGAAATCAAGTCCTTCAAAAATTTAGCATACGTGGGGATCTCGACGATGGCGTCAAGGAAGGGAATGTTAAGGCTAACTCCTCTTAGGTACTCGAGAAATTTTGCTAGCCTTTTTTCCATTTTCGCTCTAGCGAGCCTTTGGGGGAATGGGACCGGTGGCATGAAGCGCCTTTCCTCAAAAAATTGCTCCGCTCTAGATTTCTCTTTGTCTTGTGGCTCCTTCTCCTTTTCAACTTCAACTATCGGCTCAATTGGCTCCAAGCTTTCCTCCACGGGCTCCTCAATAGGAATCATGGCGGGGGTGGTGTCCTTCCCGCCTCTAGTGGTGGACTTGATTATAACTTAGTTGTAGTTTTTCTCATATGTATCTTTATTGGTTGTCTCTTGTATTTGTAGCACTTATTATCATATGTCATGCCTTACACCTTACTTGTTGCACGGGCACCCCCTTAAACACACCTGTGAAATTTCTCACTTCCTTCTTTGTCTGATGCATATGTGGTTCTTTCCATACATTGTGTTATGGTGTGATAATGGCCGCATCCCCAAATTGATATTTACATGCACAAGTTGAGTTTCCTACTTGGACACGCTTTGACGTGCTCCAATTTGTGGTTTCAGGTATTGGAGTTAGTGGAAGAGGTGGAGTTTGGGAGAAATGGTTGAGGTGTTGAATGTAGGTTTGGGTGGAGAGGAGAGAGGAGAGAGACTTGTACTTTTGGGGTTTTGCCTTGGGTAGAGGG
The DNA here is from genome assembly GCA_030789695.1 of Scilla litardierei. Taxonomy (NCBI): domain Eukaryota; kingdom Viridiplantae; phylum Streptophyta; class Magnoliopsida; order Asparagales; family Asparagaceae; genus Scilla; species Scilla litardierei. The sequence continues at coordinate 179,520,919 of CM061138.1, forward strand.
ATGTATTGCCTATAATGGATGTATAATGGATATTGGTGATGTATAAAGATTATGGCTACTCTTTGGTTTAGTTGTTGTCTCTGAGTAATTGGATAGTTTCTATGGTTCTCTCTGTGTTTTCTGTGCTGTGTTGTTGGTTTGTACTTTGAACATTACAGGTGCTATCCCAGCAGTGCGCAGTGGCCTGCAGTTTTCCTTTGTATTTTTCTTCTCTTTTCCTTTGTAGCACCCGCCTCTTCGGAAATACCTGATACGGACTCGTACTTATCGGGTATCCCGGGGAGCGGGGCGTTACACATTACTAAATGACAAGAACATTGGATAACACTGAGAAATCAAACAGTTTGCAACTGGAATAATGTCGAACACCCTGAAGTGTGTGTCGACACCCAAAAATAGGTTATATGTATAAATCATTAAAATGATTTAAACGGATTACTCATCTGTTAAAAATCCATTCGCTTGGTGACTGCATGGGGACATGCAATTACACTGCATACCATCAAAACGCCTTCTTAGAATCTATTTATATGAGCCTGATCACCTCATATAAACAGTTTTCGAGAACTCCTAACGGGGAAGCATTTAGAGCACATCTGTAATGGCCCTAGTGCTATTTACGGTAGGGTGTACATGATTATGTATTTGTGTAGTGTATGTATGTTGGTATACATGTGTAGTGTGTACATACATACGTGGTGTATATAGTAATATGTAATATGGTGCATATGATAGTGCATTATTATATTATTATATCATCATGTTGGGGACTTATCATAAATATAAATGGCAAATTAGTAAATAGTGGGGAGACTTGGGGATGAGGTAGTTCCTTTTATGGCCATTGCATTGTTGTACATAAAGGAACCATGGGATGATGAGGATGTTTCCTTTTATGGAAAGGGTTTATGGTAATTTAAGTGAACTTGGGTAGATATTTTCTAAAGGATACATCCTCATTCTCTCTCTCTTCCTTTCTTTCCTTATTCATTTCATTTTCCCTTTGGTCCCCCCCTGCCGTGAGTTTTCTCTTACTAAACATCATATCTTTGATGTAGACCTAAATTCACCCTACTAAAAATCACATCTTTTAATATAGGTCATAAGCACTTTCATTAAAGTCTAATTCATTGTTGCAATTGTTACTATTTAGTTCATTGTTGCACTTGTTGTAGTTTACATTCCACTTGTTATAGTTATGTTTATTTTTACAACACTTATGAAATTAATTGTCATAGTTGCATTCTTAGAGAATTTTCTATTTGTGGTTGCTAGTTGCTTTAAGTTGTTAATGTTGGTAAAGTTGTTAATGTTGGTGAAGTTGCTAAGTTAATGAAGTTGCAAAGTTGATGAAGTTGTTAATGTTGGAAAAGTTGCTAAGTTAGTAAAGTTGTGATGTTGCATAATAGAATGTTACACTTCATTGTTAAATGCCTCTTTTATGTTAATTTAATGTTGCATGCTACCTCTATGTCACTTTAAGTTTCATGCACATTGATTTTAGCTTTATGTCATACTAAATGTTGCTTTTAGCTATATGTCATTCTAAATGTTGCTTTTAGCTCTAAGTCACTTTAAATGTTGCTTTTAAATCCATGTCACTTTAAATGTTTCTTTTAGCTTTATGTCACTTGATGTTGTATGCTAGTTATTCAGCAAAATGTAGATTTAATCCTAGGTGTGTCTCGGTCTGCCGTGTGGTGGGTGAGCATCCTAGGCGGGGGTTGGGAAAAGGCTGAGTATGGTTAGGTTATAAGGACATGACTGTGTGTTTCACCGTGGGTGCCACCGTTGTTGACAAACAACAGTGATGAGCTGTACTTGTTTTCCTCACTCGCACTAGTTAGATTGATGGACCCCGTTTCACTAGGTGAGCAGGTTGAGTTGTTATAGATAGTACTCTATGGAGTTGTTGGTGCTCCTACCGTCCCACCTTGGAATGAGCGTCCTGGTCCTCATATCAGCATTGTACTCAGACTTCCGAAACATAGTTAAATTAAATGCTGAACTGCCATGAATGTGTAATGTATGCTTTTACTTTCTGCCTGCCATAATTGTGGCTCTCTTTGTCTCTTGCATCATATTTGTGTCTGTAAACAATAACCTAAGAATAGTATTCCATGTGCTAGTTGAGTTTCCTATTAGATCACTCGTTGACGTGTCCCACCTGTGGCAGTTTCAGGTAGCAGGTGTTTGGTGTTGTAAGCTGGTGGAGTTGAGTTGGGGTTGTGCTTATGCAGAGTGGAGCTTGAGTCGTGTTGTGGTCCTTGGTGTTTGTGTGGTCGTGAGCCTGAGCTAGAGAGACTTGTACTCTTGGGTCCTTTTGGGTTGGGGTTTTGGTTTAGTGAGAGTTTTAGGCGTAGTAGTTGTTGTATAAGATGGACTTTGTTGGACTTTGGTGTTTATGTATAAGTCTCTAAGTTGGCTTAGTTAGTCCTGTGTTGGTTTTTATTTCTTTCTATGTTTTTGTTTTCTTTCTCTGTGTTTGTGTTTTTTACTTTGGGAACGTTACATGTACTACCCCAGCAGTGCGCAGTGACCTGCTGACTCATTTGTATTTATTTTCCATTCTTCCTTCATAACACTCGCTCTCTGGGAGAACCTAGGACGGATTCGTACTTCTCGGGTAGGGGTGGCAAACGGGTCGGGTGGGTTCGGGTTCGGGTTCGGGTTCGGGTCAGGTCAGCTTTGACCCGACTCAGATAGGGGTAAACCCTAACCCGACCCGGATTGAATCCGAGTCGAGTTTGGGTGACCCGAAAAATTTCCGGGTCGGGTTCGGGTTAATCCGTCGGGTTAAGATTTGACTTATACACTATTGCTCCTTTTTTGATATCCAGCTATTTATTAAGAACCACTGACAATTTATTAAGTGTTACATAATTTCCAGTAGCTCGTCGTTTAAACCGCACTGATGACAGCATAAGTATAATTAACGTTACCATTTTATTAACGAAAGTAATAAAATTAACAAAAAAGTTGTATGTAAAGGGAATTGAATCCAAGACATCTTAAAGAAGAGGACAACAATTCAAATCGTATAAGCACAACCCCTATTGCAACTGTGTATTGAAGTTATTATATAATTTTTTTATATAAAGAGAGAAAGTAAACCGGGTCGAATTCGGGTTCTCCGGGTTGACATGCCAAACCCATTCCCGACCCGGATTTTATCCGGGTCGGGTCGGGTCATCCCGTTTCCTACTTGACCCGGATTGGCTCCTACCCATACCCGATTAAGGATGTCAAGTTCGGGTCAGGTCGGGTCGGGTCTGGCTCATTTTGCCACCCCTATTCTCGGGTATCCTGGGGAGCGGGGCATTACATTTGGTGGCCCATGCAGGTCACCGCACTGCGGCTGTGTAAGGGTAGTGCATGTGGGGTTTTCGATGTAGTTTAGTCTTAAGGCAAATAGGAGTCCAGCCTTATGATAGATCTCTGATATTAGAAGTCGAGGTGTAGAGTCCTCGAGGGTAGACTTGGATAGTCTGATGTATATATGTATGTATGTATGGCTATGTGTTTGCATAGATATACGAGTATCATATGTCTATCGTCGAGTATATCTGCGTGATATATTCGTGTGTGTATCTGTAGCTACATCTATATGTAGGATATCATTTTAGATGCTTGTGTGACTATGTGTCTGTATGATGGTGTTTTACGTATATGTGTTACTATATGTTTGAACTATGAGATATGTGTATGGTAGAACTATTGTATAATTTGAGATGTAGGTAGTGTGTGTATCTGTATTAAGTGTGTGTTATATATATTGAGTGTGTGGATCCATGTATGGATCCATGTGTCTCAATCATGTACAAGTAGGCATACTCTAAGTATATTGGTATATTATGGCTGTCTGTTATGCATATATGGTAAACTACGTGATATGTACGTACTATATGTATGGTTGTGAGCATTTTGCTTATACGTGTGTGTGGATGGCTATACCATTATATGTATATATGTGTGTATTGGTGTTGGTGTATAGCTATCTACTAGGGGTGTATACATGTTTGGGTGTTATGTATATAGTGGCACACATGCTTATATTAGACATGTGTGCACGTTGGTATGATTTGTATACTAGTGTGTATGGGCGTGTGCCCATGCATGTGTAGGTATATGCTTAGTTATATGTATATGTACTCATAACATGGATATGCGTGCTTTGTATGCAGTAGTAGGGATAGTATATTGTATTGTATTGCATGCCTCTACGGGATGATATAAGTTCGTGTGTTTGGATGTGTACTAGGAGGCTTACTTGGTTGTACATTTATAGCTATGCATATGTGTGTATATGTAGTAGTATACTAGCTCTATGTAAGGTACCATATTTGTGGGTACTTGTGTGTGTATTTATGATATATGTGTCTATGTTTTTGCATAGATATGAGGTAGGTGTGTGATAGTGTAAGTATATGTTTGTGTGTGATATGAATGTGTATGAAGTATCTGTGTATGCGTGACCATGAGTATGTGGCTATTTAATATATGTATATTATCTTCATTTGTATAGATGATTAGGTGTACGTATGCATGTATATGTCTATCTGATTGTAGGGTGATCTATGTATGTATTTACCTACGGGTATAGGCGGTAGTGTGGCTTGGGTGTATATGGAGTGTCTCCATATTGTAGTGATATTTATTGTACTGATGTGGTATTAGAGTGTATATATGATATTACATTATATTGTTGATGTGATACGACATGTGTGTGGGGACACACACATATGTATGATATTTGTGTGCGTATATCCCATGCATGTATATGTGATGCATATGTATGAGTGTAGATTATACCTAGAGATATAGATATGTTAGGTATATATGGGTGGATTAGTGTGCCTCCTTATGTAGCAATATATGGCCTGGGAAATTTTGAGCCTTGACCTTGTTTTTTGTTGGTATGACCTTTAGAGTCTAGACTGGCCCAGCCTTTGGGTTGACCTTTAAACTAGGAAGTCCGAGGACGGACTTGATTTCAAGGTGGCTAGAATGTAATGGCCCTAATGCTATTTACGGTAGGGTGTATATGATTATGTGTTTGTGTAGTGCATGTATGTTGGTATACATGTGTAGTGTGTATTTACATACGTGGTGTATATAGTAATATGTAATGTGGTGCAAATGATAGTGCATTATTATATTATTATCTCATCATATTGGGGAATTACCATAAATGAAAATGACAAATTAGTAAATAGCGGGGAGACTTCGGGATGAGGTATTTTCTTTTATGGCCATGTCATTGTTGTAAATAAAGGGAACTTGGGATGATGAGGATGTTTCCTTTTATGGAAAGGGTTTATGGTAATTTAAGTGAACTTGGGTAGATATTTTCTAAAGGAATAAATCCTCATTCTCTCTCTTCCTTTCTTTCCTTATTCATTTCATTTTCCCTTTGGTCCCCACCCCCCCTTGTACGTGAGTTTTCTCTTACTAAAAATCATATCTTTGATGTAGACCTAAATTCACCCTACTAAAAATTACATCTTTTAATCTAGGTCATAAGCACTTTCATTAAAGTCTAATTCATTGTTGCAATTGTTACTATTTAATTCATTGTTGCACTTATTGTTCTTTAATTCCTTGTTGTAGTTTACATTCCACTTGTTGTAGTTATGTTTATTTTTACAACACTTATGAAATTAATTGTCATAGTTGCAGTCTTAGAGAATTTTCCATTTGTGGTTGCTAGTTGCTTTAAGTTGTTAATGTTGGTAAAGTTGTTAATATTGGTGAAGTTGCTAAGTTAATGAAGTTGCAAAGGTGATGAAGTTGTTAATGTCGGAAAAGTTGCTAAGTTGGTAAAGTTGTGATGTTGCATAATAGAATGTTACACTTCAATGTTAAATGCCTCTTTTATGTTAATTTAATGTTGCATGCTACATCTATGTCACTTTAAGTTTCATGCTCATTGATTTTAGCTTTATGTCATTCTAAATGTGGCTTTTAGCTCTATGTCATTCTAAATGTTGCTTTAAGCTCTAAGTCACTTTAAATGTTGCTTTTAGATCAATGTCACTTTAAATGTTTCTTTAAGATTTATGTCACTTCATGTTGTATGTTAGTTATTCAGCAAAATGTAGATTTAATCCTTGGTGTGTCTCGGTCTGCCGTGTGGAAGGTGAGCACCCTAGGCGGGGGTTGGGGGAAGGCTGAGTACGGTTAGTGTATAAGGTCAGGACTATATGTTTCACAGTTGGCGCCATCGTTGTTGACAAACAACAGTGATGAGCTGTAGTTGTTTTCCTCACTCACACTAGTTGGAGTGAGGGACCCCGTTTCACTAGGTGAGTGGTCGGTCCCGAGTATACACCCAGAGAACGGTTGTAGTTTTACCGCAAGTGCACGGTGTAGCAGCGAGCGGGATATCGAACACATGGAGGACGAATGACTGTGCTTGCTCCGATCAACCTGGCTATTTAAGAAGAGAATTTTGCCTTTGGCGATCCTGTCACAATCGTCAGACAAATGTGCGAAATATCAAATCAAATAAAGAACGTCTAGGGAATGGGGAATCCCCGCTACACACCGTACTTCATAAATGTGGTTCATCGGTATCAAAATTGCTAGAATGAGAATTCGGATGAACTAGTTGCAACTGAATGTAGAACCAAGCTCACGCTCTCGCGCTGTTGCCGGTCTATAGCTATCCTAGGGTCGGGTCCAATCTCTTGCAAACCCTACCCTAGGGAAGCTAGCATTAGGATCAACATCATCGTCCAATCGCGCATCGAGCCCAATCTCTTGCAAACTCGGTCTACGATCTAGATTAGGATAGTTCCTACCCGTCCAATCTCTTGCAAACGGGTATCAGTATAGAATTGCAACCGGGAATCCTAGTATCGGCCCAATCTCTTGCAAACCGATACTTCGAAAAATCCGACTCCAACCCAATTCGGATTTCTAGGGCTTCCTATCAAATTGGGATCCAATCTCTTGCAAATCCCAATTGATATGAATACCTAGCAATCCGTAGTAAATCGATCCTAATCTAATCTCTAATAGCAATTCTAGCTCAATTTCTACCAATTCATCACAAATATGAAAGTGGGCTTGTAGGGTTCATCCCCACGCCCCAAGACGTGGAGACTACTCACAAATCATAGCAAGATCACAAAAATAATCGTTGAGATAAGCAATAGAATTCATCACAACAATGATATAAACAATAAAAATAGAATTTTTAGGGAAAAGAGATGCAAACCAATGTAGTTCTTCAATTAATCCAACAAAAATCCAAGTTTTGCTTCTTCTCCAATCACAAGAATAAAGCTAAAATAACTAATCTAAAAGCTGCAAAAAATCTAAGAGAGAGCTCTCAAAACTAGGGTAAAAACAGGGCTTAAATAGCCCCAAAAATCGTCCAAAAATTGTGACCAAAATGTCCCTGCACAGCCTGTTTTCCGCAGTTTTCGCTACAGGCAGCGCATCGCACTCGGCCGAGTGACAAAAGTCGCTCGGCCGAGTGAAAACCCTGCAATTTTCCAGTAAGTCGGGTCTTTCAGGGGTCTTCGGTTCGGGGGCGGCTCGGCCGAGTGAGTTGTCGTCACTCGGCCGATGACTTCACTGCACTCGGGCGGACGGGGTTTACCACTCGGCCGAGTGGGTCTTCTGAAGCTCAGGCAGCCGAAAAACAGTAACTTCGATGTTTTGGAAGGGCTTCGTCTGGGCGCCACTCGGGCGGACGTGGTATCGTCACTCGGCCGATGTGGTCTTCTGTGCTCGGCCGAGTGCACAGGTAACTCGTGTCTGAACTGGTCGGCCGAGCAGTGTCTCGCTGGTCGGCCGAGTGGCTCCTCCACTCGGCCGAGCGGGACACAAAAAATGCCCAATCTGCTTATTTTGGCCTCCTCGTCGCTCCTGCGACGTCCATTCTTCTTCCGCTCCTCTCCAACAGCAAAATACCCCTCGGGGAGGTCGTCGGTGACTGTCTAGAGTAAGCGCATCTCGAGATCACTCCAAATCGCGCCAAATCACCTGAAATGCGACAAAAACAACAAATCGTGAAAAGCATCGCAATATCGTCGATATATCGTGAAAAATATGATTTGGGCGATCTAAATGGCATGCAAACATGCAGAAAAAAGGTGTAAAATAAGGAGTGATCAGTGAGCGAATTGAGTTGTTATAGAGTCGTTGGTACTCTTGGAGTCGTTGGTGCTCCTACTATCCCACCTTGGGACGAGCGTCCTGGTCCTCATATCATCGTTGTATTCAGACTTCTGAAACATAGTTAAATTAAATGCTGAACAGCTGTCACGACCCACTTCCCAAGTATGGAAGGCGAGACGCGAAGAGGTCCGCTCAGACTTGAAGCTGTGAAGCTACAGTCTGAAAAGCGTCTGTGTATTCATCCATTCGCAGATTCTTGCATTGCAATGAAACAACGGTAATAATAATTAAGAACACATGCAATAATTAACCAACATTCAAAGCAACATCGAATCTTCATTCAAAAGATCCAGAGATAAAGTCATAAAAGAAGTACAAGAGTCTGAAAGGAAAGGCCCCAAGCATGGCCGAAACTAAGACATAGATAAGGTGCTACACATCGAAAAACCTAACAGCAACAACTAGGAAATCAAACATCAACTAAGAAAAAGCCTCCAGCTGAGACTAGGATAGGTCTCCGGTATCCTCGAACTGAACGTCAGCATATGCCTCAAGCTCAACGTCAGCAAACTGGTCGTCATCAGCAACAACCTCAGACTCAAAGCCTAACATGCGACACCCAAAGAGAAAAGGGCGCATGTCAGCAAAAGTCTCCAAAAGGTAAAAGGAAGAGAATTTTGTGCAAGGAAACATAAGAGTAATGAATGCAACTAGCAGTTTAAAACATGATGACATGGCATAATATTTAATGAATGCAGCAATTAAAATGAACATGATAGTTATCAATGCATGTCACGTCGTAGCAAAAAGCTACTAAACAATATTTCACGATTTCACGAAAAGCTAGCAATCACGTCGTGCACAGGGTTTACGCTTTTCAGATGAAGTTGCTGTATATGCACACTTCTATGCTGAGTGATCGCTTAACCCTACCCCTTCATATGTGTCTGAACTAGCGCTCAGCTTCCGGATTACGAGCCAGGAAGTGTTCTTATGGCATAAGGTTGTACCTGATGGAAATTGAATTCCATCCCAAGTGATTTTGATGATAAGCACAACAAATGAAGCTTAGTGTACTAACTACACTACAATTAAGTGTGCATGTTATACAACGAATGAAAGCTTTACATATACTCCGAAGAAACGCAAACTTCACTTAATAGGCAAAAGACGATGTTGCAAAGTCAATGATGAAACTCAAACTCAAAAAGGAGAAGAAGCTCATAGAGAAGCTCGCATTCTAGTCATCATTTTGAAGAAGTCACTCTACTTATCTCTGATTTGATTTTGAAGATTGATTAAGTTGATTAAGAACCAAGCATAGATCACTCTACTTAGATTCTTAGGCAACATTAGAAGGCTTTGATTTGTGTTAACCTATTAAGAACGAAAAAGTTTATTTTATACAACACTATTCAACCCCCCTTCTAGTGTTATTTGCCATCCACATGATCCAACACTTAGTATCAGAGTAAGGTCAAAGCGATGGCATCAACAAACGTCTGCAACACTCATACTCCTCCGATCTTCAACGACAACTTTTATTCCCAATGGAGAAGGAGAATGGAGATCTTCTTGGAGGCACAAGATCTGAAATACATGAGATTTCTTAAAGAACCATACGAGATCCCAAGCATACCGTAAACTCAATGGAATCATAATCAAGAGGAAGCCTACTTCAACAACATAAAGGTAATGCACTTACTTTACACTGGATTAAATGATCAAATGCTAGATCTTGTAGAAAAGGCGGAGACCGCACATCAAATCTTAAACTTGTTGGACAAAAATTTCGGATCAAGATTAAATAAGATCCAAACACTCATGAGGACACCTCAAGCCAATGACAGAGAATTTTCAGAAGAAGTATGTATGATGGCTCGTCAGAACGACAAGAACGAGGTAAGTGATTCTAGTTCCGACGAAGAAAATGAATTTGATGTTGCAAGCGCGTATGAAAATCTTTATAGAGAATATGAACGTCTGTCAAAGAAACACAAAACTCTAGACAAAAAGCACAAGACTCTGCATGAAGAACATGGTAAACTCAAGAATGAATTTGACTCTCTTGCTAATGAACATGAGTCTCTAAAACTCTCTTGTAATGATAAAAAAGAATTGATCAATAAGTATGATAAATTAGTGTGTGATCACGATGCTCTGAAATCTGAATATGCTATGTATGTTTCTACCTTATATGATAAATTCAACCTTTTCGCAAGTGATTTATTCGCATTTAGACAGATAGGATTTCAAAATCCTCTTAGATCTTTTGTAAGCATCCATATGATGCAGATCTTTCATGCGACCATTTTGTTTAAGTCATGACTCTAAATCATCCGTCTGATGATTTTGACTTTAAACAGGTCTCATCTCTATTCTATCCATCTGATAGAATAAGGCGGTTGCTCATGTGAGAGAGCCAACCTCAATCTGTCCGACATACTAGAAAGTATAGCTGAGATTTCAAAAAAAATGTACACAAACATTTCTCAAGAAATTCATATGCAATGTTAAAAAGAACTTATTCTTTTATTAAATTTGATCTTTCTCAGACATGGGAATATATATTGGTACAACTCAGCTCTTACGCAATCCTTGGGATGATAAGTGTTTATAAAACACATTTCTGGGGATCGCTTTCGTAAGCGGATCCTCTATCATCTCATGCGTAGATATGTACCTTATGTCTACCTTCTTGGTTTTATCATAGTCTTTTGCAAATTCGTATCGGATATCAATGTGTTTGATCTTACAAGACACATTATCCTCTTAACCGCTTTCCAGTGTACTTGCCCTGGATTGAATTGGTAACGGCTTACCATTTCCAACGGCAAAACAGATGTCCGGTCTCGTACACATCATAGCGTACATAAGACTATCAACTGCACTGGAATATGGAACTTTTTCCATAATTTCCCTTTCCTTTTGGTTCTTTGGACACGATTCCAGATATAAATTATCGCATATGCTTATATGAATATCAATGGACTTGCAGTCCTGCATATCAAAGCGTTCTAGAACCTTCTTTATATAAGTCTCCTGAGAGAGAAAGAAGTTTCTTCGAACGATTCCTTGAAATCTTAACTCCAAGGATATATGCGGCTTTTCCCGTGCCTTTCATCTCAAATACTGATGAAAGCCAAGCCTTGATACTCATCACAAAGTCCTTGTCATTTCCGGCTATTAAAATGTGATCTACATATAGAGACATGATAATATACTTGCTTTTAATCCTCTTGATATATATACTCAGTTATCTTCATCAAGCATGGTAAAACCATTTGATAAGACAACTTCTTGAAATCGTATATACCATTGCCTCGAGGATTGTTTAAGACCATATATGGATTTAAGAAGTTTACAAACCTTATGTTCGTTTCCTTCTTTTACAAACCCTGTTGGTTGTTCCATATAGATCTCCTCATCCAATTCTCCATTGAGAAAGGCAGTCTTTACATCCATTTGATGTAATTCGAGGTCTAAGCAAGCTACCATTGCCAGAATCAGGCGAATCGAGGTAAAACGAACAACAGGTGAGAAGGTCTCTTCGTAGTCTATCCCTTCCTGTTGCGTAAAACCTTTCGCGACAAGGCGAGCTTTATATCTGTCAATAGAGCCATCAGCCTTATGCTTGATCTTGAGAACCCATTTGTTCACAATAGCACTACGTCCTCTGGGTAAGTCAACTAAGTCCCAGACTTGGTTAACTTTCATGGATTCTAACTCCTCTTGCATCGCTTCCATCCATTTGTCTTTAGCAGGGCAAGATACGGCCTGTTTGAAAGTAGCAGGCTCGTCATCTTCTTGTAGTAAAGTCATAAAGGTTTGCGGAAATTCATCCTCAAATCTTAGAGGAGCCAACCTTGTACGACTACTACGTCGTATTTGAGATTCTTCAAGTCCTTGTTGACTTGAATTTAGATCAATTCTAATATCACTCCCACTTGGAATGTCGTTAGAATTGCTCCCACTTGGATCATTATTCCCGTATGGAATAGGATAATCGTCATTCGTATAATCCATTGGTGAAGGTTGAAACGTATTTTCGTTTTCACCAAGAATTCTCCCACTCGAATGAGGTAATCCTTCTTGATCATAAATCTCAAATAGAGATAAGTCCTGACTTATCTCGCCTTGTCTTGGAAACTCGTTTTCCAAGAAAGTGACATTCCTCGACTCAAACTTAATTAGCCCACCATTGTCTTCCTGACTAACAAAAACATAACCTTTAGAGTTTTCTGCGTATCGTATAAAGATACATTTCCTTCCCCTTGGCCCAAGTTTGCCATACTTATGGGAGGAAATATGTGCGTAGGATGCACAACCCCAAGGTTTCAAAATGTTTAAGTCAGGAGACCTTTGGTTCCACAACTCATAAGGAGTGGAGCTAACTGATTTCGAGGGTACGCGGTTCAAAATGAAAGCGGCCGTCAATAATGCATCACCCCAAAAGGTGATTGGCAAGTTAGCTTGCGCCATCATTGAACGGACCATTTTCATTAAAGTCCTATTCCTCCTTTCTGCAACACCAATTTGTTGAGGAGTATAAGGCATAGTTACCTGATGTACTATGCCTTTTTCATCACAAAGTTCCTTAAAACTTGTTGATTGATATTCACCGCCCCTATCGGTTCGCACGACCTTAATCTTGAGATCTAATTGATTCTCCACTAAACTCATATAGTTTTTAAAGCAGGTTTAGTGCTTCACTTTTGTGGGATATCAAATAGATATGACCGAATCGGGTGAAATCATCAATAAAAGTGATGAAATAGGACTTCCCACGTCTTGTCTTGACATTCATCGGACCACATATGTCCGAATGGATAAGCTGTAATGGAACCTCGGCCCTTGTGCCGGTTCCAAACGGCTTGCGACAAGATTTCCTCACAAGGCAATGTTCGCAGGTCGACATTTCGACCTTTGAAACATTGGATAGAAGGCCACGTTTGGCAAGTCTATCCATACGCGTTGGTCCAATATGACCAAGCCTTGCGTGTCAACAAATTATATTAGACTCAGTAGTCAAAGAATTTGTCACAAGGAAATTTTCATTACATGAGGAATCATACATTGTACTTATTACAATAAATCCTTTGAAAACATACCCTGTGCCAATTAAGGAATTATTACAAAATAGGTCCATATTACAATCATGAAGGAACCAACTATAACCAAGACCCATTAAATTGACCACAATTTTAATATTCCTTTGAATATATGGAATGAAGAGAACATCATGAAGTAGGAGAGTGCGGTCGTTGTCCAAGACTAGCTTGCGAGTCCCAACGCCTTTCACTTCAACACGTGTGTTGTTTCCTACATTGATCCACTTCATTCCTTGGGGTATCCGGTGATACTCCACGAAGGACCGTCTGTCCCTTGCTATGTGGTCGGTGGCAACTGAATCAATTATCCAAAATGGATTAGATTCCATAAGAAATGTTGAACTAGAAACACATATGAAACTAGTATAATTACAAGTTACCTCGTCACCTCCACTCGTACACGAACGAGCATAGTGACCGAACTTGTTGCACTTGAAGCACTTGATCCTCTTCAAGTCTTTCTTCTTGTGCCATTTCTTATGCCCACTCTTATGTTTGGGTTTCTTGGTAGACTCGGGTTGCTTATTACGTTCATTAGTAGACTTCGAACGATCTTTCCGTTTCTTTCCCCCGTGTGAGGAACTAGCAACCATGTGCACTTCTGCACTAGGCTTGGCAGCCGCAAGCCGCTCTTCCTCTAATTCGAGGTGCTTGGAAACATCGCTGAAGGTCTTGATGCTCTCATTATGAGTGAGATGCATCTTCATTTGGTCCCACCCATTTGGTAGGGAACGTATGACTGCTTGGATTTGTTGCTCATCAGTGAGCACATGACCTGCGTCCTTTAACTCTGAGATTTGATTTGCCATGTGTCGCAGATGTTTCCCCAGGGAATGATCTGGACGTTTCTTGTATGAATCAAATCTTATAGTTAAGGCGTGAAGTTTTGACATCGATGTGCCACCAAACTTCTCCTCTAGCTTGGACCATATGTCCATGGCTAGGTCATGCTCTCGGAAGATGCACATTATGTCATCGGCCATACTGCTCAATAACGTAATGCGAGCTATCTTATTCTTCCGAGACCAAGCATCAAAAGCTTCCTTGTCTCGTCTGTATTGGGCCGTAGTGCCCAACTCGGGTTCAATCATTACGTTCTTTAGAGTTTCGAGCACTTCTTGCTCCTCTAAAACGTATTGTATCTTGATGGACCAAAGTTTGTAATTATCGCCGTTGAGTTTTTCACCTTTGTTTAACTCAGCGAAGATATTCTTTGAAGCGGAAGACATTTTACTTTTAAAATGCTGCAAAAGACACAAAACCAAAGGTTTGATCAAAAACATTGCATTGAAAATTTCTTAAAATATAATTCCCATTTGAAGTGATAATAGAATATCCCATTTGGATAGTTCTAAATTCAACTCCCACTTGGAATGATATTTATAATTTGATAAGTTACTTTCAAAAAATATTGAAGATGTTGTTATAGAATCGAAAAGGTTTCTACGATTCCAATCACCATCTAGAACAATCCTTCAATATTTCCCCTCACTTATCAAACGATAGTACTCTTATAGTACTTCGCATCGGAAAAGTGTTTTTGAAAACGTATTTTTCAAAAAATATTTTGCAAACGTATTTTGCAGTATTTTGAAAACGTATTTTTCAAATGCATTTTGCAAACGTATTTTGCAAGGCCTATACCCCATTATAGGGTGTTATAGCCAAAACATTTCGACAATTTCCCCGGCCATTATCGGGGTCGTGCCGTGGCAAGGCCGAATTCATCTTCCTTTTGAAGTGAGGGTTGCCATCGCAACTTGGCCAAAGCCGGATCCCCCCTTGGGAAAAAATGCGATATTCCAACTTAGTACCCTTATGATACTAGTGAAATGTACGGTAATTCCTGGCCATTTGCCGGGATAAGTCGTACTTGTACCAAGGCTGGATCCCCCTTTGGGGATTTTTCTGCAAGCCATCGTCGCCGGCTCCCGTATGGATCCAGGCGTTTCCCCCTTATTGGAGAATTTTGCCGCAGATGACTGCCGTCGGCCCCGTATGGGCTAGGCTTGTAGGTTGCCGGGGCCGAAACCATTGTCAAGGCCTCTGGCTAAATTGGTCGACCAATAATCCTGAATTGGTCGACCAATACTGACCAATCAGTTATTTGGCACCCCCTTGACCAGGGTCTCTGCCCTGGCCGGGGCTGGCCAAGGGCCTTTGCCATGGCCGAGGCCGGCCATGGCCGGCCATGGCCCTGGCAGAGGCCAGGGCCGACCAGGCCCTGGCCTGAGGCTAGGGCGCCGGCCCTGGCCACTGCCAGGGCCAGCCAGGCCGGCCCTTGGCCTTGGCCGAGGCCGGCCAGGGCCCCCTGGCCCTGGCCTGGCCAGGGCCGGGGCCGGCCGGCCACGGCCTATTGGCCTAGGCCGGCCACGGCCCTTTGGCCATGGCCGGTCTCCCCCTTGCATGGGGTGGCCGCATGCACTCCTCCCCCTCGACGGGGTGGTCGTGGTGGTTATTGGCCGTAGCCAACCCCCTCCGCATGAGGAGGGGGGATGCGTTGCCTCCATAGACTATTTGGCCATGGTGATCATGCACCAAAAGTCATCTTCCCTGATGGGAATAACTTCCATCTTCTTCCTCGATGAAGCACTCGTTCGTCGATGAAGCACCCGTTCGTCGAGAAAGTAGTTATTCTCTAATGGCCGTGTGCCAAAATGAAAAAATAACATACTTTAAAATTCGTAAACTACGCGCTCCACATGAAGAGAGTTCACATTCCTTATGAATGGAGACTCATCATCCATGAAGAGAGCGAGCTTGACGATATGAACGGTCGGTTCTTCCCGTCACGGAGAGTTCCTACCATATCCGTAATGGTAGGAGACCCTAACGTGAAAAGAACAACCACTGCGTTCTCTCCGTCACGAAGCGTTCCTACCATATCCGTAATGGTAGGATACCCATTCGTGAAAAAGACAACGCCTCATTCATCGGTTCGACGGGGCGGTGGTTTGACCGGGTCGAACTTGTATGGCTCTGATACCAATGTAGGATCCTGTCAAAACAACGTTAGGATCGATAAATGAAGTTGAGACTTACGCTTGCGTACACGGCACCGTAATCTCGGAACTTCGCCCTCGGATTCGCCACAACGGTCGATACTTCGTCACGGAGGATCGAAGCAGAGTTTCACCGCCTAAATCTCTAACTAGAAGAGGATTTTAATGGAAGGGAGAAGAAGAACATAAGATGCCTATGCAAACTTATGGCATGGAAAAGTGTGAAGTGAATGCCTTACCCTTGGGTCCTATTTATAGGCTTTAGGGGTGGTTATTGTAGGAAATAACCAATTATAAGCTTATTAGCCTATATTAGCACATTCATTTATCTTCTTCTTTATCCACTTATCAAGTGCCATTTTGCACTTATAAAGTGGCTTTTTCCACTTATCGAGTGGCTTTTTCCACTTATCGAGTGGTCCTTTTCACACGAGAAAAGGTTCCCTTCACGCACGCCTTCGTGCACGCGACATCTGAGGTCTGTATACCCTCATACATCCCCTCATGGGTGTATTTATGTCGTCCATATCCAACATATGTGTGCATCCACCTCAAATGATATGATAGTTCAAAATATTGTTCATAAAAATGTGAGACAAAATACCCTTGTTTATTGCAAAAAGGCCAATCATAATTACTATGATAAATCTTATCGTCACAATCATGTTACACACAATGCACATCACACACATGGTTATACTAGTTTTGCTAATAATACAATTTGGGTACCAAAACATTTAAACAAACATGAAAAGAATACTTATGTTTCCACCATGTTAAAAATTGTACATAGGAAATCAAATTCAAATCGAATTTGGGTTCCTAATAAATGAATCTTCCATATGTACATATATTAGGGTATCCACATGCTTCATGTATATTCCTTCGATACCCAACATTTAAGACTATACATAATGATAGAAATTTTTCTTCCCTAACAAATTGGACCCAATCATAAGTGGGTACCAAACGTGTCAAAATTATCTTCTTTCAAGACATATGGATAATGGATAGTGGATGCTTCACACACATGACATGAAACACAAGACTACTTAGCTCTCTAAAAATGTATGATGGCGGAACCGAAAGTATCTTACTTCAGAGTTTTTGGTTGTAAATGCTATATTCTGAACACTAAAGATAATCTAGATAAATTTGACTCCAAAGCGGATGAAGGCATATTTATCGGTTACTCTTTACGTAGTAAAGCTTATAGAATCTACAATAAAAGTTTCGAAACTATTATTGAAACTTTATATGTAACATTTGATGAATCTCTTTCTCATACTGCTCATAATTATGATGATAACATACTCACTGCACCTACATTCAATAATGAACCCATAACTGTTAACAACACTTCTAGCTCTTTGCCAAAATCATTCCCTGAAGTCACACATCACACACACACACAAGTCATAGGTGATATTGATGCAGGAATTAGAACTAGATCTCAAATAGAACAATTGAAACATGTTGCATTTGTTTCTAACGTTGAGCCAAAAAAGGTAGAAGAAGATTTTGCAGATGAAGCATGGATTGAAGCCATGCAAGAAGAACTTCTAAATTTGAGCGCAATCAAGTATGTGAGTTAGTACCTAGACCGGAAGATCGTACAGTTATCGGCACTAAATGGGTGTATCGAAACAAACTAGACGAAGATGGAAATGTGGTAAGAAATAAAGCAAGGTTAGTAGTACATGGATACTCACAAGAGGAAGGTATAGATTTCGATGAAACTTTCGCTCCTGTTGCTAGATTAGAATCTATTAGGATGCTACTTGTATTTGTATCATATAAAAAATTTAAACTATACCAGATGGATATGAAAAGCGCATTCCTGAATGGATTCATAAAGGATGAAGTCTACGTTGAACAACCTCCCCGATTTGAACATGATAAGAAAATAGGATATGTGTACAAGTTAAACAAAGCCTTGTATGGCCTAAAACAAGCTTCAAGAGCTTGGTATGAAAGATTAAGAAAATTCTTAATTGACTCAGGTTACATTGTTGGAAAAATAGATACCACTTTATTTGTAAAGAAAATTCATGATGATATTATTCTTATCCAAATTTACGTAGACGACATCATTTTCGGATCTACTAATGAAGATCTTTGTCAAGAGTTTGCTAAGTTAATGCAGGAAGAATTTGAAATGAGCCACATGGGGGAGCTCACATACTTTCTCGGATTACAAATCAAACAAGGAAAAGAAGGAACCTTTATTCATTAAACGAAGTATGCCAAAGACTTGATCAAAAGGTTCGGGATGGAAACTACATCAGGAAAGAACATACCGATGGCAACATCCACTTCTTTAGACAAAGACGAAGCAGGTAAAAATTTCAATCAGAAAACATATCGAGGTATGGTCGGTTCTTTACTCTATTTAACCGGTAGCCGACCTGACATTATGTTTAGTGTTTATGCATGTGCTAGATTTCAATGTGATCCTAGAGAATCACATCTTAAAACGGTAAAATACATATTTAGATATCTTAAAACCACTTCTGACTTTGGACTATTTTATTTCAAAGGCGGCACAGTTAATTTAACTTCCTTTAGTGACACAGACTATGCGGGTTGTCAAGCCACAAGAAAAAGTACAAGTGGAACATGTTGCTTTCTTCGACATTCCCTTGTTTCGTGGTTTAGCAAAAAGTAAAGTTCGGTTTCACTATCTACCACTGAGGCAGAGTATATAGCTGCCGGACTTGCCTGTGCCGAAATACTTTGGATGAAACAAGTCCTCGTAGATTATGGTGTTAATACATCTACATGTGTAATTTATTGTGATAATAAGAGCACTATTAATCTCACTAAAAACTCTGTTCTTCATCCTAGAACAAAGCATATTGATATTAGACACAGATTTATAGATGATCATTGTGTCAAAAAGGATGTTGAACTTAAATTTGTCTCCTCTGAATATCAAATTGCAGATATTCTAACAAAACCTATACAAAAAGATACATTTTCTAAACTTCGTAGAGAATTGGGAATTGTTGGAGAAAAAGAATTAAGTAAGGATTAATTGTTTTATGTAATTTTTTTTATTGATGACAAGGGGAGAAAGTATATAAATGTAAAATGAATGTATTGTTTTGCTAACGGCTTCGATGCAAGGGGAGAACCGCATCAAAGTAGGGGGAGTAAGTTTATTTTCATGTCATATTAGTATGTCAACTTACTTCTTTTTTCATTTGGGTGTCATCATCAAAAGGGGGAGAGTGATGGAAATTGAATTCCACCCCAAGTGATTTTGATGATGAGCACACCAAATGAAGCTTAGTGTACTAACTACACTACAATTAAGTGTGCATGTTATACAACGAATGAAAGCTTTACGTATACTCCGAAGAAATGCAAACTTCGCTTAATTGGCAAAAGACGATGTTGCAAAGTCAATAATGAAGCTCAAACTCAAAAAGGAGAAGAAGCTCATAGAGAAGCTCGCATTCTAGTCATCATCTGAACAAGCTTCGTGAAGACTCGTCTTAAGTCTATAGTGAGTGAGTTGTATCTTTCTTAGGGTTATGTTAAAGCCAAAAGTATAGATAACACACTCACACAAATGATTTTCAAAGTTAAACATTTTAAATACTTTTAAAATCATTTTCAAAGTTATTGAGAGCTTTTGCTAGTCTCTTTGCATTTTCGTAGTGAAACTCCATTACACCCTAGAGCTAACTACATGACTTACTAGTCGTGTCTCAGGAGAAACTCCTCTGGGAGTCGACTACCAAAGAGTGGGAGTCGACTACCAGCTGAGAATTAATTTCTCTTGAAACACACTGGAAGTTGACTACCAATCCTAGGGAGTCGACTACCAGCTGTCAAAATTCGACGTTTGACCTGGCTTTTGACATATCTCTAATTTATTGTTCCCATGATTTTCGGGACAAAAGTCAAATGAATTTGAATTTTGAATTTTTCATTTTCACCTATAAATAGAGGACTATTTCTTTGAGAGAAAACACATATACTTGAAATCAAAATTCTCTTGCGCAAAAGTTCTAAACGTTCTCAAATTCTCAGCTCTCACTTTCTATTAGCCAAATCTGTTTTTACATTATTGATCTTGTATTCTTTAAGATATTATTTTCTGAAGATCAATTTTTATTTGGCTATTTGTTTTCAAAATCCATATTATTTATTCTCTGATTTTTATTTAAAAGGATTTTGAAAAACATTTGATTTAGATCACAAAGACTTCATTCGTATCTTTGTGTGATCTAAAATCTTATTCTATCAAGCCACTAATACACATAGTGGTCTATTACTATTGGCTATAGAATTTGGGTGTAAATCCAATCTCCACCAAACAATTGTGGTGAGTTGGATATCGTTTTTCTCTTTGTGTTTTGCCCTTTGTTGTAAGGGTGCTGGTGAAAGTCCTAGACAAGTCTAGGTGTTGCAGTTGAAACTCCTGGTTAAGGCTAGGTTATTGTAAATCCTAACAAGTGAAGTTAGGTGCTTGTATTTGCCAAGACAGATAGTGGAAATCTCGTACCGATTGGTCGGGGACTGGACGTACCCAACGCTTTGGGGAACCAAGGTAAAAATCGCTTGTGCTTGCGTTTGCACTCTCTGTGATTGTTCATTTGTTTGTTGAATATTACTCTTGTAACTTGTTTATAATATATTGCAAAGATCAATTTTTGTATCTGCTTTTCTCTTATACTTCTGTGCAATCTTATATATCTTCATTAAGTATTTCATTAACCGAGCTATGCTTAATTTCCCTCTGGGAGTTGACTACTGTTCATAGGGAGTCGACTACCAGAAGATTTTTATCTCTGATTTGATTTTGAAGATTGATTAAGTTGATTAACAACCAAGCGTAGATCACTGTACTTGGTTTCTTAGGCAACATTAGAAGGCTTTGATTTGTGTTAACCTATTAAGAACGAAAAAGTTTATTTTATACAACACTATTCAACCCCCTTCTAATGTTGTTTGCCATCCACAGGATCCAACAGTACCTAGCCTTTACATGCTATAGGAGTCAGAATCCTACTCACTGCAGCTTATGATTCATTGTAGTATGTGCTACGCATTCATGGCAAGACAATCAAATGCATGAAATGACATGTGATATGCAACATTGATAGTATAAAAAGCAGTTATTGAATACGTACAGTATATCAGAAGTAAACATGACATGTGATAAGTAAACATGACATGTGATATGCATGAACATGGCATGGCATGGGTGTCAGATCTAGCTTCGTTGTCAAGCTAGATCAAGCATGAGTGTTTAGGCGACAATCATTTCATCGCTAGCCTCTTTTACACAAAATCTCAGAATAGCCTAAACATGGCTTAATATTAACTGAGCAAGTTTCATTTGCCTGAAATAACGTGCCATAAATCTCAGATGGTCCAGAAACTTCAAATGTACTCAAACCAATATCCAACATACAGTCACCATATTAATTAACTTCAATTATTTATTTAATCAAAGCAAGGAAATTACGGTTTTTAATCTTGTTGAACATACGGGTGTGCGGGTTCCTACGGATCGGGGTTTACCTTAACACGACGCGAAAGCTACATTGACGTCGGGTAGCGACGTCAGGGGTTGGATTCTGGCAGCGAGCAAGGTACAGCGTCAGCTTGCGGCGAAGATGGTGACAACTAGAGGCAGTAGCACTGTGGCGAAGGTGGCCGTGGGGCAAGGAAGCAAGGGAGGCCGGCAAGTGTTGCGGCCTGAGGGGAGGCCGGCAAGGCAGCGGCCGACGGGGGCTGCCAACAGCTCGAGGGAGATAGGGGCCGGTCTGCAGGCTAATGGGAGTGGGGCCGGTCTACAGGCTACTGGGAGAGGGGCCGGCTATGTATGAGGTGGCCGGCGGCAAGGAAGAGGGGCTGGAGCCATTGTGCGGTTTAGGGGGGAGCGGCCGGAGCAAGGAGCTGGCTATGGGTGTCTGTCAAGATGGAGGACTGCCAGCAAGGGGAAGGAGGGGGGTGCGGCAGGTGGTTGCAGCCTAGGGAAGGCTGCTGTGCAGTTTGATGGAGGAAGGGAGGAGAGGGGAAGGGAGTGCAGGCAGCGGTTGGGAAGGCCGGAGGTGGCCTGCGGCAAGGGGGCTTGGGTGGAGGAGAGAGGGAAGAGGGATGTCGTGGGCTAGGGATTGTGT
The DNA here is from genome assembly GCA_030789695.1 of Scilla litardierei. Lineage (NCBI taxonomy): Eukaryota > Viridiplantae > Streptophyta > Magnoliopsida > Asparagales > Asparagaceae > Scilla > Scilla litardierei. The sequence goes on from CM061138.1 coordinate 179,543,302, forward strand.
TGCAAGAGGTGACGGCTAGGTTTAGAAGAAAACCCTAGGTGATGTGTTACGTTATAATAGGAGAAGTTGCTAAATAGGGTAGGAAAGAGGTGCACTTAGGGGTTGATTGGAGAGAGTGTGTGAGAGGGTGAGAGTACAACTAGTGTGGCAAATAGCCTAAGAAATATTTGATGATACGTAAGATCCCCTAGGATTAGATTTGATTAGATTTAATTAGGGATTTGAATTCGAATTAGCTAGGGCTAATTATAGATTAAAGATATTTAGGGTGAAGGGTCAGTCTAACGGTGTCCGAAAAATATCGGGACGATCGTATCAATGAGAGGATCAAGAATACGATGATCGGTCACGTGCTAGGTTAACGAAAAACGGTACCAAAAATAAATGGTCAAACGTCGAAGTCTAAAAGTTAAGACACCCCTGCATTCAAAGCTGATTTCTGGAAGAATGACCCGTGAAATGACGATCATAAAAAATTCCACAAATAACTACTCTCTCTGAGGGTCGCAACGATATATAATTTTGCACATTTGGTATACAAGAGGAGGTCACAATAAATATGCATACGAAAAAGAAAGTACGCGCACGAAAAACATACGGTTGAAAAGCGACCGTGACATCCTACCCACCTTATGAATGATTCCACCCTCTGAATCTACATCAACTACTGCTCAGTAAATAAATGTAGGAAGCGCTCTCTCATCGCTTCCTTGCGCTCCCAGGTAGACTCTCCAGGTGATCCGTGACGCCACATCACTCTCACCAGGTCGACTACCTTATTCCTCAACTGCTTCTGCCGACGATCCAGAATCTCTACTGGTTGCTGCTCATAGGTTGATCGCTTCCGGGAGTACACCCAAAAGAGCGACCGTGTAGTTTTACCGCAAGCGCACGGTGTAGCGGCGAGCGGGTATCGAACACAGGGAGGACGTATGACAGTGCCTTCTCCGAACAACCTGGCTATAAGGACAGAAAAGTAGGGATTTGCCTTTCGGCGATGATGTCACAATCGTCAGACAAAGTAAAGAGATATAAAATCAAATAAAGACGCCTAGGGAATAGGGAATCCCCGCTACTCACCGTATCTCGTCAATGTGATTCATTGGCATCACAATTGCTAGGGTAGAATTTCGGATGAACTAGTCACAACTGAATGTAAAACCTAGCTCACGCTCTCGCGCTGTTGCCGGTCTATAGCTAACCTAGGCTCGGGCCCAATCTCTTGCAAACCCTAGCCTAGGCAAGCTAGCATTAGGATCAACGTCATCGTTCAATCGCATCCCGAGCCCACTCTCGTGCAAACTCGGGCTGCGACCTAGGTTGGGATAGTTCCTACCCGTCCAATCTCTTGCAAACGGGTATCGGTATGGAATTGCAACCGAGAACCCTAGTATCGGTCCAATCTCTTGCAAACCGATACTACGGAAACTCAATTTCAACCCAATTCGGATTTCTAGGGTTTCCTATCGAATTGGGATCCAATCTCTTACAAATCCCAATTGATATGAACACCTAGCTATCCGTAATAAATCGATCCCAAACTAACCCTAATAGCAATTCTAGCAATAGTTCTACCAAATCATCACAAATCGGAAATTGGGCTCGTAGGGTACATCCCCACGCCCTAAGACGTAAAGACTACTCACAAATCATATCACAAATGCAAAAATAATCAATTGAAATAGCAATAGATTTCATGGCAATATTCAAATAAGCAATAAAAATAAGATTTTTAATGAAGAGGGAGACAAACCAATGTAGTTCTTCAAGAATCCAACAAAATAAACCTTTTCTCTCCTCTCCAATCACAAGAATCAAAAGCTAAAAAGTTTAATCTAAAAGGCTGCCAAAAACTAAGGAAAAAGCTCTCTAACCTAGGTTAGAATCAGGGGTTAAATACCCACCAAAACTGCCCAAAAATCCGTGACCAAAATGCCCCTGCGCCTCTTCAAAATCGTGTTTTCCGCTACAGGCGCTCGGCTCACTCGGCCGAGTGACAAAAGTCGCTCGGCAGAGTGAAAGACCCTGAGAATTTCCAGTAAGTCTGGGGTCTTGGGGGTCTTCACTTCGGGGGTCACTCGGCCGAGTGAGTTGTCGTCACTCGGCCGATGGGTTTATCTTCACTCGGGCGGTCGGAAATTGCCACTCGGCCGAGTGGGTCTTCTGCTGCTCAGACTGACGAAAAACAGTAAGTTGGAAATTTTTGATGGGCGTCGTCTGAGTGCCACTCGGGCGGACGGGATACGTCACTCGGCCGAGGCGGCTTCTGATGCTCGGCCGAGTGCACACTTGGAGCGTTTCCGATCTGGCCGGCCGAGCGGGGTCTCGTCGGTCGGCCGAGTGACTCCTTCATTCGGCCGAGTGAGACACTGAAAATGCCCATTCTGAGTGTTTTTGCCTCCTCGTCGCTCCTACGACGTTCTTTCTTCTTCCGCTCCTCTCCAATCTGAAAATACCCCTCAGGGAAGTCTTCGGTGACACTCCGGAGTAGGTGTATCTCGGGATCACTCCAAATCACTCCAAATCTCCTGAAATACGACAAAAACAACAAATCGTGAAAAGTATCGCAATATTGTCGATAAATCGTGAAAAACGTGATTTGAGCGATCTAAATGGCATGCAATCATGCGGAAAAAAGGTGTAAAATGTGGAGTGATCAAAATCCCCCAAGCTTACCTCTTACTCGTCCTCGAGGAAGATAAGTAAAAGGCGAACCCTGTGAATTTAGAAAATGAAAACGATGGAAAAACGGAAAACGAAAAACGAAGAAGAAAGAAGAAAGCGAAGAGGGAAGCTGCTAGATCATTTTTCTCAGGACGTGGGTTTTGCTTACTCATATAGCATGCCCCGAATGTAGAACACATGTCAAAGACTTTTATTTTGATATCATAGTATAATGGTGCAAATAGAGATAGAAAACCCAAGAATATTGATATAGCATGAAAAACGGAATAATTCTAAAATTAACATTGTCTGAATCATCTGAAGCGGTATACAATATCACAGATCACACACTTTTCAATTGAATGCTTTCTATGAGGAGTATAAGAATATCACGCAATAGAATAGAAAGAATAGAAAAGCGTGGATTTCATGAAATGAGTGCTAGGCATAGATTTCTGGATTTCGTGAAGCTAAAACAATCTCACCGAGTATAGAATATTACTTAGCCTAGGTTGTCATGCACCGTCAAGTAGTCACTCTCTCACACATCATTGGATTCTCTCCCCCAAGCTTATCTATAAGCGTGGTGGCATAAAAATAATATTTACATCCCCCATTTCTTTCGAAGCTCCAAATGCAAAAGAAAACACAAATAAAAACAAAAAGAGGGAAGAAAGAGAGAGAACATGAGATGGGATCGTTATTGAGATTCTTTTCTCTTTTCTTTTCTTTTTCTTTTCTTTTTTTCTCTCTCTTTTTTATAGCATATATACACAAATGATCCCAAATCAAAAAGAGAGAAAAGGATGTTCAAGAATTTTTCTTTTTCTTTTCGGTTTTGGGAAATTTGGAGCTAGGAATTTAATAACGGGGGAAATGCCAAATACTAGAATCGATAAGGGGAGATTCACCAATGATTTTAAAATAGAGAATTGATGTTCAAGATATGTGGAGAAAGAAATAAATATGTCTCTCAGTTCACTCTATAAGACGTGCACGACAACTTCAGCAGGGTAATCTAATCTACTCAGTTTCGATCACAAAAAAGCAAAACTAATCCAGATTTATCATAGCTAACATCATTCAATCATCCTGAAGTGAAATGTACAAATCATGCAAATAGAAGTGATATAGGAAAAGAAAACGGTACTCCAGATATAAGCATTCAATGCGTGAATCTTGGTGTGTTTTCTGCGATAGCATACATATGAATATTCAGACTCAGCTAATAATAAAATTTCATCCATTTTCATGCGGAAAAAGTGTGGGTTACTATCTCTAAATGCAAGGCAAATCACAGCATATGATATCAGAAATAAAATCTAAGACATGACAAATATAGCATGCATATATAGAGAAAGCTAACTCCACGTCATCATCATCACAGAAAAATCATCTCTAGCATGAGATGAAAGAAGTAAAAGATAAAAAGGGAAAATGAAACTAATTACAATGCAGCACACAAAGAGAATGAGAAAAAACGTGATGCATGGTAAAAAAGGAAAAAGTGATGAAAATGAGTGCAAATGCGGAAAATGGCGTGAAAAAACTAAAAATAAAGGTGGTAAATCGAAAAGCGTGAGAACTCACTCCCCCAAGCTAAAGTGCACAGTGTCCTCAATGTGCGAAGTGTGGCACACCGAGAGACGTGTAATGTGAGGGGAAGGTGAGGATGCATGCATGAGGAAAAAGAAAATAAAAATAACGAAATGAAAAATATGATGCGGACATGATGCATGCAGATATAGGAGTGAATCAGATATAAAAGTGTGACACCAAAAATCTCTCCCTCGCTCCCAAAAATGATATAGAAAGATATGAACAAAATGTGGGCCCAGAAACAGTGAGGGGAGGGGGGTGGGCAAAAATCATCAGGACCGAGCAGAGATGGGCAGCACGACGGCAAAAAAGATCAATGGCATCAAGGGTGCCTAAGAGGGTGGGGCTGCGCCGTCTCCGTCCTGAGGCGGAGGAGGAGGAGGTGGTGGCTGGGGAACAGTCTGCTGGGTGGGTGTGGAAGCAGGCTGGGTGTGTGTAGGAGTGGGGGTGGGTACCTGCTGGATGGGTGTGGGTACGCGAGGAAGCCGCTCGAGAATCTGAGTGAGGCAATAGTGAATGCCCGGAAGTAGGTCGAAGCGGTGACGGTGGCAGACATGGTCCTGAGGTCACCTCTGAGGGCACTCACCGCCCCCTCTAGAGCACGAATGCTCTGAAGTACAGTGTCAAGGGGAGGTGGTGCAGAGGGACGCACCGGTCTGTGCTGTGCAGGTCGGGGCTGGCGGACTCGGGTGGTGTAGTGGATGGGCTCAGCAGGCATGTGGAGGAAGGGTGCTGTGCTCATAAGTGTGGGCCTAGCCTCAGGGCGAGGCTGGGGCGCAGGCTGGTATGAGGTGGAAGCAGCAGCAGCGGAAGTGGAGTATAAAAGTGGCGACGAGGCGACCAGAGAGGTCAGTGACACAGACGTGGGGACAGACGTCACGACACTCTCAGAAAGTACGGCTACGGTGGAGACAGGGGTGACAACCACGGTCTCCACGACGGCAGCAAAAGAGGGCTCTCCGCTCTCAACTATAGTAGGTGGGCGCTCAGGTAGGGCGGAGCAGAGGGGCTCAACGGACAGAGGGCCAGCTGTGGTGGGAGTGGTGGTGGGCGTGGAGGTAGTGGAGGTGGTCTCAGCGAGTGTACTCCCGACACCGGCAGAAGTGTGGACAGAGGTGTCGGGAGCAGCAGAAATATCAGGCTGCTGAGGGGCAACGGGGTCAGCGGGTGCAGCGTGGGCCTGCTCAGCCTGCTCGGCCTCCTCAGCCTCGAGCACGTAGGCGGCGGGGATCAGGAGATCCATCGCCGGAAGCCAGTCCACCTGTGCTGGGGCTATCTGTGTCCGAGCTGGGCTCGGAAGGATCATGTAATCAGCACCGTAGGGACCGTGCAACCAAACCCAGTGTCGCTGGCAGTGCAGACGAAGCATCTTCATCTGGGCCATGACATCTATAGACAGTGAAGTGGGGCCCGGTGAACGACGCAAGTCGGCAGGTAGGTCCTCGCTGGTCATCAGGGTGAGCAGGGTGATCAGACCGCCACAACATATCGGTGAGCGAGCGCCCACCGATACGATGATGCGGTCCAAAAACCAGCTCGCGATATCAATCACGACGGCGGGGACCAAGTCATCACTCTCCCTAGCTAGAACTCTGGGACGCGTCATCACATAGAGCATATAAAGCTCTGGCGTGGACATCGTCCCAGGCTCATACCTCGCCAAAAAGGTAGTCGCCATAAGGCGCTGAGCTATGCGGAGGCCGGGGTGGACGATGGCCAAGGCCTTGGCCCTACTAGGGTCAAAGGCAGCTGGTAAACCCGTGATCCGGGCCCAGAAAGCGTGTGAATCGAAGGAAGGTGGGGGAATGTGAGTGGGGGCGTAACCACGGTCGGCCCCGGGGATATCGGGCCACGAAAAGAATGCTCTCATCATACCGAGAGTGACCTGGCACTCTCGGTCCATAAACCTGAACGAGCATCCCTCGTCGGTCCGGGCAATAGAACTAAGCACCTCAAGTGTCGGGCGGACAAAGGTGTCCGCTGTCACTTGGAAAAAATCTCGCCAACCCACGTTGTCATACAACGTGAGCATCCCCTCAAGTACCCCCAGGCGTCCTAGGTCTGCTAGGTGTGCGAACCTGGAGGGTACAATCGAGCGCTGGGAAATGCGCTCAAAAACGACGCGGTGTGCGTCGTCCCGGAACGTAATCCCCAGCGGCCCGACAAGTGGAGCCGGTGGTGGCAGAGGGTCTGCAGGGAGTGGCTGTGCGGGGTGAACAGGCCCTGTAGGCTGTGCGGGGTGTGCAGGGTCTGCAGGCTGTGCGGGGTGAACGGGGTGTGGTGGTGTAGGCGGAGGAGAGTCCTCCACCTCGTGGGAGGGGCCGGGCTCATCCGGCCGCTTCCGCTTTGCGGAAGCTCTCCTCGACCGTGGCCGTGTCCGGGGCGGCATGTGGGCCCCGGGTGCTCACCAAAAGTAGTAAAAATACGGCGTGCAAAAATAAATGGAACGAGTATACCGTGACACGCCGCGAGAGCAAAGAAGTGGATGCGTGCGAAGACGACGCCTCCATGAAGCCAAAATCGATCCCCGAAAGCTCCCCTAGGCTCCCCTAAGCTCCCCAATATACCCTGCACATCAAACGAAGATATCAGCGAGTAATATTCAAAATGTATGGGGGGTTAGGGGTATAATGGATAGATAATGATGTTAATTTGAATTAGGGGTTCGTTAAACACACGGATCATCGAAAAATACGCAAAACAGGAGAAAATAGGGCGAAAACGCGTTACCGGAGCTCGGCCGGCGATGGGATCGCCGGCGGCGACTCGGGCGAGGGTGCGGCGGCGTCGGCCGGAGGTGGGTGGCCGAGCGCGGCGACGGGGCGGCTGGTCGGGCGAGTGGGAGAGGATCGGGGCAGAGGGAAACGAAGAGTCGGGCGTTTTGGGGTTTTACTCGTTTCGAAAAACGCGCCGACCCGCTCCCCTTTATATAGGAAAAGTTACGACTCGGCCGAGTGACTAAGTCGCTCGGCCGAGTGAACGTAACGGAAATAATTTTGAAAAATTCCTCCCCACTTACGACTCGGCCGAATGGCCTTACCACCCTCGGTCGAGTGGAAAAAGTCCATTCGGCCGAGTGGCTCAAGCTACTCGGCAATACTCGCCCTAGGAGCGTATCAGTTTCACTGGGCCGAGTGAAGATTCATACTCGGCCGAGTGGCAATTATACTGAAATCAAGAAAAGAAACAGAGAGTTAGGTACAGCAGACTTCCCTCGTTCATGTACCGCTCGGGCGGATGAACTTATGTGCTCGGTCGAGTGACTAGTATACTCGGCCGAGTGAGTCCTGTTTTCTGCTGTTTGGCTTCGTTTGGGCTCTAAACTCTGTTTTTCTTCCACCAGTCGATTTCATCTTCCTCCTAAGCATCGAGCGCATTCCTGGTGCGCTCCTCGTCGCCGTGTTCATCTTCCTAATGATAGGTACCCCGTTCTCCTCTCCTGTCAAAGAAAAATAGGACCAGTTATCACGAAATTTTTAGGCAAACGACTCAAAACACTAATAATTTTTAAAACAAAAATAAAGGGAAAAGTAAAAATAAAGCAATAACCGTCGGGTTGCCTCCCGATAAGCGCTCGTTTAAGGTCGTGAGCTCGACCCCCTTCGATTTTCAATTTAATGCGGGATATTGGGTGCATATGAAATGCACCCGTCAAATTTTACGGGAAGAACGCTTGGATTCGGATGTTGCGGCGGCGTGTTCTCCCTCGGTGATCTCTCGTCTCGGGTAGTGTTGGGGGGCGGCTCCCCCAAGCTAGTGCTTGCTCCGGTCCTCGGCTTCACAGGTGACACCGATTTCCGTATCGGCGGAGCTTTCTTCGGAGACTTCAATTTTGAGAGCTTGCAGAGCTCTCGAATCCTTGCGACATCAGCATCGCCTTCATCAACTTCTATGGAGGGGTCGGGGGAACGCTCCATCTTTTCTTCTTGGCCCAAGTCCGGCCCTTCCTCAAAATCATCCTTGAATAGAGCGCCGATGGAATGGGGGATCGCCTCCTCAATGACTTCGTCAAGGAGGTATGAAAGATCATCTGGCCGTCCCTTAAGCAGCTATATTTTATTGATTTCTCCCATTGGGACTCCCTCGGAATAATGCTTGAGCCTCTGACCATTTACTTTGAATGTGGCTCCGTCCTTGCTTTCCAACTCGAAAGCCCCTCCCGGTTGTATGTGCTTGATGGTGAAAGGTCCGGACCAACGTGACCTCAACTTACCGGGAAATAATCGGAGCCGAGAATTATAAAGCAAGACCTTGTCTCCTACTTTGAAGTCTGTAACGGTTATGCACGCATCGTGGAGAATCTTGGTCCTTTCTTTGTAAATTCTTGAGCTCTCGTAGGCGTCTCTCCTTATCTGATCAAGCTCGTTGATGTCCAAGAGTCGCCTCACCGCCGCACTCTTATAATCATAATTAAGGGTCTTGATGGCCCAATATGCGCGGCGTTCCAACTCTACCGGCAAGTGGCAAGCTTTCCCATAAACAAGTCGGAACGGTGTGGTGCCGATGTGAGTGCGAAAGGCCGTGCGATACGCCCATAGAGCATCGTTTAACTTCATTGACCAATCCTTTCTTGATCGATCCACGGTCTTCTCAAGAATTTGCTTGATCTCTCTATTTGAGACCTCCACTTGACCGCTTGTCTGGGGGTGATACGCCATGCCAACTCTATGGTTTACCCCGTACTTCTTCAGCATGGCCTCAAACTTGTTTTCTATGAAATGGCTCCCCCCGTCGCTTATCAAAGTACGAGGCACTCCGAAGCGTGGGAAGATATTCTGCTTGAAGAACTTAGAGACGACCCTTGCATCATTGGTAGGGGTAGCGATTGCTTCCACCCATTTGGAGATGTAGTCAACGGCCAATAGGATGTATTTGTTACCATTGCTCGACGGAAATGGTCCCATGAAGTCCACTCCCCAACAATCAAAAAGCTCAATTTCTTGGATGGGCCTCATTGGCATCTCATTGCGTTTGGAGATATTCCCGGTCCGTTGGCATCTATCGCACCCCTTTACAAAATCGTGGGTGTCTCTAAACATTGTTGGCCAGAAGAATCTGCTCTGCAGAATCTTAGCGGTTGTCTTAGAGGCGGCATGATGTCCCCCGCATGACATACCGTGGCAATGCAAAATGATAGACGTTGCCTCCTCTTTAGAAACACATCTCCGAATTACACTATCTTTGCATATCTTGAAGAGGTATGGATCTTCCCAAAAATAGCTACGGACCTCATGTAAAAATATCCTCTTTTGATGCGTGGGCATCCCGTGCGGTTTAATTCCACAAGCCAAGTAATTGACGAAGTCCACGTACCAAGGTACTTCTCCAGGCCTTATGGCGTATAGCCTCTCATCCACGAATGTGTCGTCGATAGGTAAACTCTCATCCTCCTTGTCACGAATAAGCCTAGACAAATGATCCGCCACAACATTGTCCGTACCTTTCTTGTCTCTGATCTCCAAATCGAATTTTTGCAACAAGAGTATCCACCTAATTAACCGAGGTTTGGCCTCCTTCTTGTTTAAAAGATATTTCAATGCCGCATGGTCGGTGTGGACAATCACCTTGGAACCAAGGAGGTAGGAGCGAAACTTCTCGATGGAATAGATGACCGCTAGAAGCTCTTTTTCGGTAGTTGTATAGTTTTCTGCGCGTCATCCAATGTCTTGCTCGCATAGAATATTGCATGAAGCTTCCTATCTTTCCTTTGTCCCAATACCGCTCCAATGGCTTGGTCGCTAGCATCACACATTAGCTCAAAGGGAAGGCTCCAATCCGGTGGTTGTATGATGGGCGCGGAAACTAGTGCTTCCTTCAAGGTATTGAAGGCTTGCAAGCATTCGCCTGAAAAAATAAAAGGAGTATCTTTAGCAAGCAAGGAAGTAAGCGGTCGGGCAATCGAGGCGAAATCCTTGATAAAGCGGCGGTAAAACCCCGCATGACCAAGAAAGCTTCTAATTCCCTTGACATTAATAGGAGGAGGGAGTTTCTCGATTACCTCAATCTTTGCTTTATCTACCTCAATTCCTCTCGAGGAGACAAGGTGCCCGAGAACTATACCTTCCGTGACCATGAAGTGACATTTTTCCCAATTTAGAGTGAGATTATTTTGTTGGCACCTTTTAAGGACTTTAGTAAGATTGGCCAAACAAGAGTCAAACTCACTTCCATAAACCGAAAAATCATCCATAAAAACTTCCATAATATTTTCAATGTAATCGGAAAATATGGATGTCATACACCTCTGAAAGGTGGCGGGAGCATTACAAAGACCAAACGGCATCCTACGGTAGGCATAGGTACCATAGGGACAAGTAAACGTGGTCTTTTCTTGGTCATCTTCGTGCAAAGGGATTTGGAAGAACCCCGAATACCCATCTAAATAACAAAAGTATTTATGTTTAGCTAGGCGTTCAAGCATTTGATCAATGAAGGGCAATGGGTAATGGTCCTTTCGGGTTGCTTTATTTAGTTTCCTATAATCAATGCACATTCGCCATCCCGTGACGGTGCGTGTAGAAATGGGCTCTCCTTTATCATTTTTTATAACTGTCATCCCCCCTTTCTTGGGGACGACGTGAACGGGGCTAACCCATCTACTGTCAGAGATAGGATAAATAATACCGGCGTCGAGTAATTTTAGGATTTCCTTTTTAACCACCTCTTTCATGTTCGGGTTTAACCGCCTTTGAGGCTCTATGGAGGTGGCGTCGGTATCCTCCAAATGGATCCTATGTGTGCAAAGCCTAGGGCTTATCCCTTTTAGATCGGAGATAGTGTAGCCAAGGACATCTTTGTGGCTCCTAAGAACGTCTAGGAGTCTCTCAAGTTGATCATGCGTGAGGTGGGAGTTAACTATCACCGGAAAAGTTAATTTATTACCCAAAAAGGCATACCTTAGATTCGGTCGTAATTGTTTAAGTTCTACCTCAAGAGGTGCCGCTCCTTCTACTTCATCAGCTCGCATGAGCTTGGCTTCTCCTTTGACATCCGAGTTTAGCTCATGTTCAGGTGGCGTGCTCTCATGTGAAGACTCAGACTCACTCCTTAGTGAGGACGATGCATCGAAATAGACGCTCTCCGATTCTGTGCTAGCATCATCAAAACCTTCACTCTGCTCCGGTTCGTTCCTGGAATCAAGAAACACATCAGACGATTCATAGAAGCAAGAGTGAGTGTAATAGAGTGTAACTCCCTGAACATTGGTTTGCTCGAAAGATTCTTCAGGAGTATAGTGCTCTTCGACACTTGTTCTACCGTCTTCGAAATATAACTTGTCGTCTATCACATCAACTCTGACATTGCCCCCGATAGTCCCATCCGGGGAGACTCGATCCATCACAAAACTAGCAAACAGTTGTTCGTCGGGGTCCTTGATATCGATAGCAAAAGCTCCAGTAGCGTGGACTTCATCGACAAGCTCCTTAAGGAGGTCTGTGAAGGAGTCATAATCTCCCTGACTGAGTTCCGTTGTCGACATTGCATCCTCCATTCTACCTGTTAAGATCTTATGCAAAATACGGGGAGAATATGCAAATAGGGCTGCAAACAGAGTTAGAACAGGATAAAGAAGGAAGTAAAGAAAGAAAGAAAAATAACCAGGTGGTCGATGCCGAACACCGTCAAAATGTCCTCCCCGGCAACGGCGCCAAAAACTTGATCGCTTCCGGGCGTACACCCAAAAGAGCGACCGTGTAGTTTTACCGCAAGCGCACGGTGTAGCAGCGAGCGGGTATCGAACACAGGGAGGACGTATGACAGTGCCTTCTCCGAACAACCTGGCTATAAGGACAGAAAATTAGGGATTTGCCTTTCGGCGATGCTGTCACAATCGTCAGACAAAGTAAAGAGATATAAAATCAAATAAAGACGCCTAGGGAATAGGGAATCCCCGCTACTCACCGTATCTCGTCAATGTGATTCATTGGCATCACAATTGCTAGGGTAGAATTTCGGATGAACTAGTCGCAACTGAATGTAAAACCTAGCTCACGCTCTCGCGCTGTTGCCGGTCTATAGCTAACCTAGGCTCGGGCCCAATCTCTTGCAAACCCTAGCCTAGTCAAGCTTGCATTAGGATCGACGTCATCGTTCAATCGCATCCCGAGCCCACTCTCGTGCAAACTCGGGCTGCGACCTAGGTTGGGATAGTTCCTACCCGTCCAATCTCTTGCAAACGGGTATCGGTATGGAATTGCAACCGAGAACCCTAGTATCGGTCCAATCTCTTGCAAACCGATACTACGGAAACTCAATTTCAACCCAATTCGGATTTCTAGGGTTTCCTATCGAATTGGGATCCAATCTCTTGCAAATCCCAATTGATATGAACACCTAGCTATCCGTAATAAATCCATCCCAAACTAACCCTAATAGCAATTCTAGCAATAGTTCTACCAAATCATCACAAATCGGAAATTGGGCTCGTAGGGTTCATCCCCACGCCCTAAGATGTAAAGACTACTCACAAATCATATCACAAATGCAAAAATAATCAATTGAAATAGCAATAGATTTCATGGCAATATTCAAATAAGCAATAAAAATAAGATTTTTAATGAAGAGGGAGACAAACCAATGTAGTTCTTCAAGAATCCAACAAAATAAACCTTTTCTCTCCTCTCCAATCACAAGAATCAAAAGCTAAAAAGTTTAATCTAAAAGGCTGCCAAAAACTAAGGAAAAAGCTCTCTAACCTAGGTTAGAATCAGGGGTTAAATACCCACCAAAACTGCCCAAAAATCCGTGACCAAAATGCCCCTGCGCCTCTTCAAAATCGTGTTTTCCGCTACAGGCGCTCGGCTCACTCGGCCGAGTGACAAAAGTCGCTCGGCAGAGTGAAAGACCCTGAGAATTTCCAGTAAGTCTGGGGTCTTGGGGGTCTTCACTTCGGGGGTCACTCGGCCGAGTGAGTTGTCGTCACTCGGCCGATGGGCTTATCTTCACTCGGGCGGTCGGAAATTGCCACTCGGCCGAGTGGGTCTTCTGCTGCTCAGACTGACGAAAAACATTAAGTTGGAAGTTTTTGATGGGCGTCGTCTGAGTGCCACTCGGGCGGACGGGATACGTCACTCGACCGAGGCGGCTTCTGATGCTCGGCCGAGTGCACACTTGGAGCGTGTCCGATCTGGCCGGCCGAGCGGGGTCTCGTCGGTCGGCCGAGTGACTCCTTCACTCAGCCGAGTGAGACACTGAAAATGCCCATTCTGAGTGTTTTTGCCTCCTCGTCGCTCCTACGACGTTCTTTCTTCTTCCGCTCCTCTCCAATCTGAAAATACCCCTCAGGGAAGTCTTCGGTGACACTCCGGAGTAGGTGTATCTCGGGATCACTCCAAATCACTCCAAATCTCCTGAAATACGACAAAAACAACAAATCGTGAAAAGTATCGCAATATTGTCGATAAATCGTGAAAAACGTGATTTGAGCGATCTAAATGGCATGCAATCATGCGGAAAAAAGGTGTAAAATGTGGAGTGATCATAGGTCAGGTCTGGTCAGACCGTGATCTCCGAGAAATCCACAGCATGATATGGATCACTAACGTATCGACGTAACTGAGATTCGTGAAACACATCGTGAATTCCCTCCAGTGATGGCAGCAACGCCATGCGGTAAGCCTAACCAGCGCCCCGTTTACGATTTGGGCGCGGTGTCGTTTTACCACAAGTGCACGGTTAGTGTAGGGTGCGGGTTTATCGAACTCATGGAGGTGGATGGCTTGAATGGCTACTAGCCTCACCTAGGTTGTGTGCTAGCTACACGGATAATGTGGGTGGAAGTGTGGAAATAAAAGAAAGAAATAAAAAGACATGAAGTGAATCCCCGCTAACACGTGCTAGAGCATTCATGACACTTGGCATTTGACTTGACCCAGGGTGAGACATTGCCCCAAAAGGTGGTACCTAGCGTCCATGGCCCGATATTCCGGTCGATGCCTAGTACGCTAGGCCTACCCGGTTCTGGACGGTGGGCATTCCCATGTCCATTAACACCTTCCGCAACCGGGAGCATTAAGGCCATAATGATAACTCCCAACACTTCGTCCAAGACGTTCCCATGCGCGAGGACTTAATGTCTACACTAGAGGTGTGAGTTGTGGCTAGGGAGTCAACTGCCAAGTTTATTTCCCCTTGGCCCAACGGTCAGAGGCGGTCTTTTTCCTGCCAATGACAATGAAACACCCCCGCATAACCCTAATGGCCAAATAGGTCGAATGCGATTTCTAACAATACATCAAAGCGGATCTTGACTGGACAAGACACCTGACCCCAATCCCCAACACATCTAGTGTGTTGTCGTACGAATTGGACTCAGATTGCTAGAAATCCCCATTGACACAATTCATCAAACATGTGCCATGCAATCAAGTCAAACCTAGTTTTCCAAGCATCAATCCTACCCTAACCCGTATTAGGGTTCATCAAGAGCTACTCAATGGTGAAGGACATAAAAGAAAGCAATAAAAATGACAAACACACATTCACCATTGAGCAAGATGAAAACAATACAAACAATGAAAACAAGAGAAAGAAATACTTATCTTGAGTTTGAATCTTCAATCCAATACAAGATTTATTGATCAAAAGACCTAATCTAAACTAACCTAAACCCCCCCAGCAAGGGGGTGAAAAAGCCCTAAAAACTGAAGAAGATCCCCTTTTAGGCGGCCAACACCGTGTATTTATAGTCCCCCCTCGAAATCCTAATGGTTCGGGTCCAAACCCACAGAAAAATCGCCACCCGATCGGTTGATGAGTCAACCGATCGGGTGAGAGCTTTGAAGATTTTCAACCGGGCGCTGAGGCGAGCGGGTGGCGTGACCGGGTCGTCGTTCGAGGAATTGCAGCTACAGGTGAACCGATCGGGTGACATTTCACCCGATCGGTTGGCATTCAGCATCAAATTCCAGAGAGTTGGGGCGTTTGAACCGGTCTCTGAACCGACCGGGTGACTTCTTGGCCGCTCCAACTTGTGTCCGGGTGGTGCACGCGTGCATCACCCGATCGGTTGGAAGTGACCAACCAGTCGGGTGAGGGGCTGAAAGATGCGATCTTCGTCGTTTGACCCCCTGGATCACGCGTGACTCCTGCCGTTGCTTCGGGGACTCATGATATCGTCGTTTTATGTCCCCTACGCCGGTAAACTCCTGCAAAAATACAAAAACACGGAAAAGTGAAAGAAACAAGAAAACACGAGAAAACGAATACAAGACATCAGAAAATAGCGGAAAAACACGGTAGAAAACATGCACGAATATATGAAATATAAACGCACGTCAAAATCCCCCAAGCTGAACCCTTCCTCGTCCTCGAGGAAGACGAGTGAGAGTAGGAGCTCGGAGGGAGAAAATAGAGAGAAAGAGAGAAAAAGAGAACTCTAAATCCTAGATCGCCCGTCAGGGCCAACAAAACCAAAAACGACACACCAAGCAAGCAAACGCCAAATCACATCACTAAACCAAGGAATACGAGTCCAGACAAGTACCGTGGGCCCACGCGGTGAAGCGCGAGTGAGTGTGGTTGTGTGCTAGCAGTCGGTGTCACTATCTACGATGTGCAATAAAGCTCGATATACACAAATCCAAGAAATGACCCAAATATCGGTTCGATTTGAATTAAGCGGTGAATATATAGCTCAAGCATGCATGAGAATAGAGCGAGAATCGAAACATATCATGCGTCAGGGACTCCACAACTAGGGTTAATGAAATCACCACACTATAGCCTAGATAATAGCTAAAAAGTTCCTAAGCCAAATGTTTTCGAAAACAATGGGGGTTGAGATGATGTGGAGTAGAACACTCGGTGCAAACTCTCGCCTTCGCTTTATTCTCGGTAAGTAGGAAAATATTCACACTCATATATTTTTTTAGGTTTTGGATATATGTATTTTTTTTGGCTTTTTGGCTATACAATTTTCTCTTTTCTTTTCTTTTTGGGTTTTTCTTTTCTTTTCTCTTTTTTTTGATTTTTGGATATTGGGATATATACATGTGTACTCTCCCAAGTGGGAGAATGGTACACGACGAGGGGATTTGCACCAAGTAAAACAAAAAAGAAATCGGAATCTAAACACTTGGGCAAAGGAAACTATTCTCGCTAATTAGAGCATGGGCTAAATGGGTTATCCTAGTTCTTAATTGAGGAATCCCGACACATGTGAAATGAAGTATACGATATATATATATATAGCATGCAGAAGCAGACACGAGAAACAAATACCGCATATTCAAATCGAAGCGTGATAATCTAGGGGTCATTCCTGGACAGATATATAAAACACAATCACAAAGTAGAAGCACACCCAACTCTAGTCACGACACACGACTCACATAAAAGCTAAGTAGACCCACGATGCATGAAATGCAAGAGGACTCGACTTCCTAAGGCTAGTGAATGTGATTATCGAAGCCATGCAAGGTGTGCGTGTGATTTTTGTGGCAATTCATCATAGGGTTCATCTCTAGGAGAAAGAGATAAAAAGAAGAAAAGAAAAAGAAAACGAAAAAGACGGAGAAAAACGACTCAAATTACGAAGAAAAAGAGACAAATGACGCACAAAGTGCGACTCCCCCCAAGCTGAAACTTGCATTGCCCTCAATGCAATAGAATTAAATACGGGAGGGCAATGAATATGGGGGGAATACGCACAGACACAAAAAGTGAAAAACATGAAAAACACATGAACGAAACTAAAAAATAAAGAAAAAGAAACACTCAAATAAAATATATAAAACGCAACGAAGGACTCAAAGACACAAACACACGGCAACGACACACGAAAACATGCACACAAAAGTCGATTTCCCCCAAGCTAAACATGACAATGCTAGCAAAATGATATGATCAGTGGTGATGTAGAGATATGCCAGGGGAAAATCGGAAAAGAAAGAAATCAGAATGCAGAAGAGGAAGTGTCCTCGTCCTCCTCGGTAGAGGATGTGGGGTGTGGGCGGTAGAAGTGATAGAAGGGCACGACATGAAGGGTTATTATGATGCAAAAGCAAATCTTAGATACGCTCCCCTCGCTAATGAGAGGAGACGAGATTATTCAAATCTAAACTAGAAAGCTGTAAATTTTTACACTACTGGATTAGGATACACCTGAGCATAGGCGGATCCAAGATCTGAAGTGGGGCAGGTAGCTGCTCTAACTGCTCCTTCTGTGGCTCCGCCAGAAGCGTTGTGCCACGTGTGCCAATGGACCCAAGCAATGCACCTCCAAGTATCCCTCGTAGGTGTCCACCCGTGACCTGCAAAGGACGAGGTGCATTAGTCCATGTTAAAAAATCTTTCCCCAAAATAAAAGTATCCCAGAGATAATCGTCAAAATAAGATGGAAAAATAGTGAAAGTGTGACGAATACTCCCTGAGAATGGGTCGCTATCCTCTGTACTAGCGACGACCAAATCCTCGCTCTCCATGAGAAGTGGCTCTCCAGGTGGTGACGCACCGCAGCATACCTCAAGGGAAGTAGATCCTGTGTCCTGCGAGAGATATGGTGTGTCAAATATATATGAGTCTAAAGAAATAGGAAGTGAAAAGCGAGACTCAAAAGTGGAGTGAGAGTGAGTATGAAAATCTCCCTGAATAGGGGCAATATGCTCAAGTAGATGCTCAGCCGCAGAAGAAGTGGAGAGCGATGGTAAAGGTAGATGTGACTCGGGCTCCATAGAGTGGACCATCGTATCAAGCCCTCATGCACATCCTCCTCGACGATACGCTCATGCTCCATCATCTACCCGATGTCCTGAATGACATCCTCGTGGTTGAACACAGACCAAGGAAGAAGCATCAACAGAGATGACAGTGGAGGTGGACGTGGAGCGGATCACTCGTACGTTGTCGTGGTGTCCGTGTCCTCACACACATCCTCCTCGCCGGTATGCATAAGCTCTGTGGTCTCCACGGTGCCTTCGTAGGACTCATGTGGGGTATCTAAATCAAGATGAGAAGTCTCTCCCACAAATCCTAGAGACATCTCCCCATCCTCACTATCACCATCAAAAAATGCTTCGTCATCCAAGTGGTAGTGTTGGAAAAATGGGGTATCGGCATAAGATATGTCTATAGGGGCCGATGAGATGGTGGTCTCAACCATGAAAGTGGGTATATCTTCTCCTTCATCCCCCCTCCTCGGTGTAGGCTCGGTGATTGGTACCATGGAGTTTTGTAATAATTGGCCTTGGTTAAACATGGCACTTTCAAGGAGAGACACGAGGCTTGATTCTTCTTATATTGGTGGAGGGATATAAGGTTGAGGAACTGGATGGGAGGTGTTTGGGCAATGGTTGTGGAAAAATCTATGGCCTTGGTGTAGGGGGGAGGCTCTTAAGCGTAAATGGGAAATCATAATACACGTGCCCCGCCATCCCACAAGTCTCACAAACCACAACTGAATAAGGATCGTATCCTCCCATCTAAGCATCGAAAGTTGACCTCCACATGGTTATAGCAAAGATACCTGGACAACAAAAATAAGAAAACTAGAGAGGGGCGTCAATAGTACAAGAGAATAACTAAAAGATACTATAATGGTAGGGGAAAATTTTCTCGGTTATTGAATTTTTTTTTTGCGTAGTCTAACGAACCCAAGCTAAGCTAATATCAAACCAAACGCCTCCCCGGTAACGGCGCCAAAAACTTGACCGGCGCCCCGTTTACGGTTTAGGCGCGGTGTCATTTTACTGCAAGTGCACGGTTAGTGTAGGCTGCGGGTTTATCGAACTCAGGGAGGTGGATGGCTTGAATGGCTACTAGTCTCGCCTAGGTTGTGTGCTAGCTACGCGGATAATGTAGGTGGAAGTGTGGAAATAAAAGAAAGAAATAAAAAGACACGAAGTGAATCCCCGCTAACACGGGCTAGAGCATTCATGACACTTGGCATTTGACTTGACCCAGGGTGAGACATTGCCCCAAAAGGTGGTACCTAGCGTCCATGGCCTGATATTCCGGTCGGTGCCTAGTACGCTAGGCCTACCCGGTTTCGAACGGTTGGCATTCCCATGTCCATTAACACCTTCCGCAACCGGGAGCATTAAGGCCACAATGATAACTTCCAACACTTCGTCCAAGCCGTTCCCACGTGCGAGGACTCAATGTCTACACTAGGGGTGTGAGCTGTGGCTAGGGAGTCAACCGCCAAGTTTATTTCCCCTTGGCCCGACAGTCAGAGGCGGTCTTTTTCCCGCCAATGACAATGAAACACCCCCGCATAACCCTACTGGCCAAATAGGTCGAATGTGATTTCTAGTAATACATCAAAGCGGATCTTGACTGGACAAGACACCGGACCCCAATCCCCAACACATCTAGTGTGTTGCCGTACGAATTGGACTCAGATTGGTAGAAATCCCCATTGACACAATTCATCAAACACGTGCCATGCAATCAAGTCAAACCTAATTTTCCAAGCATCAATTCTACCCTAACCCGTATTAGGGTTCATCAAGAGCTACTCAATGGTGAAGGACATAAAAGAAAGCAATAAAAATGACAAACACACATTCACCATTGAGCAAGAGGAAAACAATACAAACAATGAAAACAAGAGAAAGAAATACTTATCTTGAGTTTGAATCTTCAATCCAATATAAGATTTATTGATCAAAAGACCTAATCTAAACTAACCTAAACCCCCCCCCCCCCAGCAAGGGGGTGAAAAGCCCTAAAACATGAAGAAGATCCCCTTTCAGTCGGCCAACACAGTGTATTTATAGTCCCCCCTTCGAAACCCTAATGGTTCGGGTCCAAACCAGCAGAAAAATCGCCACCCGATCGGTTGATGAGTCAACCGATCGGGTGAGAGCTTTGAAGATTTTCAACCGGGTGCTGAGGCGAGCGGGTGGCATGACCGGGTCGTTGTTCGAGGAATTGCGGCTACAGGTGAACCGATCGGGTGACATTTCACCCGATCAGTTGGCATTCAGCATCAAATTCCAGAGAGTTGGGGCGTTTGAACCGGTCTCTGAACCGACCGGGTGACTTCTTGGCAGCACCAACTTGTGTCCGGGTGGTGCACGCGTGCATCACCCGATCGGTTGGAAGTGACCAACCGGTCGGGTGAGGGGCTGAAAGATGTGATCTTCGTCGTTTGACCCCTGGATCACGCGTGACTCCTCCCGTTGCTATGGGGACTCATGATATCGTCATTTTATGTCCCCTACGCCGGTAAACTCCTGTAAAAATACAAAAACACAGAAAAGTGAAAGAAAACAAGAAAACACGAGAAAACGAATACAAGACGGCAGAAAATAGCGGAAAAACACGGAAGAAAACGTGCGCGAATATATGAAATATAAACGCACGTCAAAGCCACTGCTCCAACTCGCTCTAGGACGTCAAAGGGTCCAATATACCTCGGACTCAACTTAACTCTCCTTCCAAATCGAATGACTCCGTGGTTCGGAGAAATCTTCAGGAAGACATGATCTCCTGGCTGAAACTCCAAAGGTCACCGTTTAACATCAGCTCAATGCTTGAAACGGTCTTGAGCGATCCTCAGCTTCTTCCTGATGTTCCTCACAATGTCCATCGCCTCAACAATCATCTCTGGCCCTAACAGCTCCCTGTCGCCAATGTCATCCTAGCTCAGTGGCGATCGACATTCTTTCCATAAAGCGCGGTAAATGGCGCCATGCCAATGCTCTCCTGGTAGCTGTTATTATAGGCGAACTCCACATGATGAAGATAATCCTCCCATGATCCCTTGAAATCCAACATGCATGCACTCAGCATGTCCTCCAGAATCTAAATCGTCCTCTTGGACTGGCCATCTGTCTGCGGGTGGTACACGGTGCTGAAACTCAGACTCATACCCAGACTCTTCTACAGACTCTGTCAAAAATGAGATGTGAATCTCGTGTCTCTGTCCGATACGATACTCACAGGGACTTCGTGAAGTCGTACGATCTCCTGCACGATTCACGATACATCACTATCTATACTAGGAAAAGGAAATAAAAATGGAGAGTAAAATAATTTACCTCCATATATCTCCTTGCTAGTGTTTCCGTCGACTGTCCCACTGGGAAAGGGATGAAGTACGCAGATTTGGTCAATCGGTCTACGATTACCCAAACCGCTTATTCTGTTTCGGACTCCGAGGCAGTCCAGTCACGAAATCCATAGTGATGTGTTGCCACTTTCATTTTGAAATCGGAAGTGACTGTAGCAAACCAGCCATACGATGATGCTCCGCCTTAACCTGCTGGCATACTTAACACTTGGCAATGCTCCATACCACACTCCCCTTCATGCCATGTCACTAGTAGTTCAGGCAAAGGTCCTTGTACATCTTGGTGCCTCCAAGATGCACGGAATACGGTGAACTATGTGCCTCAACAAGCAGCTCTTCTCTAACATCTCCAGTTGGTACACAAACTATTGCTCCATACCTCAGCGAGCCATCCTCATGAATTAGAAAGTCAGTCTGCAGACCGGCTTCTACCTGCTCACGGATCTTCTCCAGCTTCGGATCTCCAGCTTAGCCTGCATTGATTCGATCCACAATCGTCGACTGTATCTGCATACACATCAGCGACGAATCCTCTCCAAGAAGCACAATCTCAATGCCTAACTCACAGAACTCCTGCTACAACCTCCACTGTGAAGTCAACATCATAACTGCTGGAAGTCTGCTCAGTGCATCAGGAACCACGTTCACCTTGCCAGGGTGATACTGCAAGTCGATCTCGTAATCTGCCATGAGCTCCAACCATCGACGCTGTAACATGTTGAGCTCCTTCTGTGTAAAGACGTATTTCAAGCTTTTGTGATCAGTGAAAATCTTCACTTTATCACCCAGCAGGAAATGCCTCCAGATCTTGAGCGTGAATATGACTGCAGCCAACTCTAAATCGTGCGTCGGGTAGTTCTTCTCATGAACCTTGAGCTGTCCAGAAGCGTACGTGACCACGTGTCCATGCTGATGCAAAACACAACTGAGACCCTTGACAGATGCATCGCAAAAGACCTCGAAGCCAACACTCCGATCAGGCACAGCTAGAACAGGTGCTGATGTCAATCTCGCCTTTAGAATAGAAAAGTCCTCCTCACAAGCATCGGACCAAACGAACGGTATATCCTTCCTCGTCAGTCTAGTCATCGGCGCTGTGATTCGAAAGAAATCCTTGATGAAGCATCGATAATATCTTGCTAGCCCAAGAAAACTCTTGATCTCTGACGCTGTCTGCGGAATTGGCCACTCTCTGATAGCCTTGATCTTCTCCTGATCCACGGATATGCCATCTCCTGACACCACATATCCAAGGAAGGTAACTCTATCCAACCAAAACTCGCACTTGGAATACTTCGCATACAGACGATGCTTTCTCAGAATCTCCAGAACTGTCCTCAAGTGCTCGTCATGCTCCTCTTCCGACTTCGAATAGATCAAGATGTCGTCAATAAAGATAACGACGAACTTATCTAAGAAGTCGTAGAAAATCAGGTTCATCAGGTTCATGAAAACTACGGGTGCGTTGGTCACATCAAAAGGTATGACCACGAACTCGTAGTGTCCATACTTCGTTCTGAACGCTGTCTTCTGCACATCCTCCTTCACTCTCAGCTGGTGATATCCGCTCCTGGGATCCAGTTTAGAGAATACCCTCGATCGTCCAAGCTGATCGAAAATGTCGTCTATACACAGCAACGAATACTTGTTCTTGATGGTGACGGCATTCAACTCTCTGTAGTCTACGCACATACGCCACGAACCGTCCTTCTTCTTCACCAACAATACATGTGCTCCCCGTGGGGACACACTGGGATGAATATAACCCTTCTGCAAGAGCTCATCCAACTGTCTACGCAGCTCCTCCAACTCCGCTGGAGCCATACGATATGGTGCTTTCGAAATGGGCTACGCTCCCGGAATAAGATCAATCGAGAACTCAAAAGCTCGATCGGGCGACAGTCCTGACATCTCCTCGGGGAAGATGTCATCGAAGTCTCTCACCACAGCTGGTCTTCTCTCCTCCATCTGCATAGCTACAATCTCCTTCACTGGCTTGGCCCGAAATCTGATAGGCCCAAGTGAACTGCTACCACTGCTGAACTCGAAGGTCAGATGACCTGAAATCTCAAACACCACCTTCTTCCGTCGGCAGTCGATCGTAGCAAAGAAACTTCCAATCCAATCCATCCCAAGAACGGTATCATAATTGGTGATGTTGTGAACGATAAAATCGGCATATAGCTCGTGTCCACAGACAACCAAGGGACAAGATCGGCAACCAAGGTGCACTGAGATTACACCATTCCCCGTAATGATATCCCAACTCTTGGAAAGAGGAAAAATCGACAGAGAATGCTTGTCCATAAAACTCCGAGATAAGATGCACATAGATACATCGGAGTCGAAGAGAACTCGAGCAGGAAAAGCACAAACAAAGATAACTCCTAACAAATAAGCTAGCGAATCAAAATCTATTCTAGTAAAGCAAGATCTAATCTAACATGCAAGATCAACTAATGAAAAGTAAAGAATAGTCTGAGGATAATACGTCTTCCATCACCATCTTCTACTCCACCACCAGCTCGGTTAATACGTCTTCCAGCCATCTAAGACAAGAAAAACATTCACATTAGACTCTAATTTTATGACTAGAATGTTTCAAACGTTTCAATGGATGTTTTATTATTATCATTGTTTCGATATTTCGCAGGTGCAATGACCCGCATGGGCCACCACAAAAACTTGTCACGCACTGCTTCCCAAGTATGGAATGCGAGACACGAAGAGGTCCGCTCAGACTTGAAGCTGTGAAGCTACAGTCTGATAAGCGTCTGTGTGTTCATCCATTCGCAGATTCTTGCATTGCAATGAAACAACAACAATAATTATTTAGAACACAGGCAATAATTAACTACCATTCAAAGCAACATCCAATCTTCATTCAAAACATCCAGAGATAAATTCATAAAAGAAGTACAAGAGTCTGAAAGGAAAGGCCCCAAGCATGGCCGAAACTAAGACATAGATAAGGTTCTACGCACCGAAAAACCTAACAGCAGCAACTAGGAAATCAAACAACAACTAAGAAAAGCCTCCAGCTGAGACTAGGATAGGTCTCCAGTATCCTCGAACTGAACGTCAGTAAAATCCTTAAGCTCTGTAATGCCCTACCAGCTACTGCACAAGTACTAGAGGGGGGGTGAATAGTACTTTAAAATAACAAGGAGTATAATTCCAAATTAAATTGCAAACAACTACCAAATCAATTTGCGGAAGCTTAAATTGAAAGACAACAACAAAATTAACAATGCAAACAAATGATGTTAATGGGTTCGGATCCACCCAAGTCTCCCCGACTTGTTCCCGGTGATCCTACGTCCCAACCACCCGGATCCCCTCCGGATACTTGAGTTAGAAACCCTAACTCAAGATTTCCACTATGAATATCTTGTGAAAAACCTTCACAAGATCAAATCATACAACAACGGCAATAGTGAATCCCACAACCCGGGATCACAACCTTCTCTCACAACCGAGAGAATCAACAAGCAATATAAAAGAGTTTATATTGAAATAAGCAAACTTACCACAAAATCCTATACCTTGAGTTTTTCTTACCCAATAGGTGAAATGGAGGATTTGAGGAAGATGAAGTCACCAAGACCTAGCACCAAGGGAATGACCAGCAATAGGTGACTAGGGATGATTTGGAGACTTGGATCAAGCAATAGCTTGAAGAGCTCACCAAGAACAAGCTTCTCTCAATATGGATTCTAGATCTAGAATAGTGAGAGAATGGGTTTCTTGTGAGGAAGAGAGATTTAGATTTGAGTGAGAATGGCTATCTCTTTTGATCTCAATGAATCTCTGAATGGAAGCTCTAACCTAGATAGAAATGACCTAGGTTCGTATTTATAGGGTCCCATAAAAACAAGTTAGGTCATTCTCCAACGGATAGAAATCTGGGAGAATTAGTCGGTCAAAGAACAATCACTGACCGACTAGTTCATCAACTAGTCGGTCAGTCAAACAGCATGGACCGACTAAGTGAGAAACTGAGAAGAAAGAGAAATTCAGACCTAGAAATCTAGTCGGTCCAAGAAGACTTTCTGACGGACTAGTTTCACAACTAGTCGGTCAGTCAGTGAACGTAGACCGACTAAGAGGCAAAATGAAATAGTCTGAATACAAATTGACTTAGTCGGTCCAAGAACAAAAGTTGACCGACTAGATTGTCAACTAGTCGGTCACCAAACGTTCTTAGACCGACTAACGATAAACAGTAGCTTAGGAGAAATTTAGCATGAACAGTAAGTCACAACTAGTCGGTCAAAGAAGCATCACTGACCGACTAGTTCACAAACTAGTCGGTCGGTGAGTCAACGTAGACCGACTAACTGTAAACAGTAAAGTCCAAGAAATTAAGGAATCAAACTAGTCGGTCCAAGAAGAGTTGCTGACCGACTAGATCACCATCTAGTCGGTCAGTACTTCTTCTTGTACCAACTAACATGCACAAACAAGTCCGAATCGAAGCGCGACGCTTCGAGGAAGTTAGAATGAACTTGTACTAAGATCCTAGAGCTACGATATGAGCGTTAAGAAGTTAGAATCGTAAGATATACTCAAGGCTTAACATTCTATATATCGAAGCTAAAAAGACTATAAATAAAACCTTAATAAACGGTCTTCGAGAGCTTCGATTAATTCTTCATAACTTCCAAAACGGCGCAAGAGCTTCAACGAAGCTTTAGGCATGAATACGAGCTTTGAGAAGTCTTGAGATGTCGCTTTGAATGTTCTCGTGATTTTTGCGACGATCTCCAATACTGCGCTCACAAATTGTTAGTTCGTGAATTATTTATGTTTGCTCATCATCAAAACCAAATCCGGGGAGTCCAATATTCAACATTCTCCCCCTTTTTGGTGATGACAAACCAACATAAATAATAATAAAAAATAATGATTCAAACGTAAAATACTTACTCCCCCTACATTGATGACACGTTAATTCCAAAATGAATATATATGAATTGCATCAATCAGACGAGTAAGATAAATAAAGAGAATCGATTTTTGAAATATTGGATTTTGAAAATCCTTATATATATCTTAACTCCCCCTGAATCTAACACATCAAACTAGATTCTTGGAAATTGAGTTAAATTTTCATTTGACCTATTCATTATCATTATCTCTCCCCCTTTGGCATTATCCCAAAAATGGGGGGCATACAACGACAACAACTAGGAAATGGAAAATCCAACATCGGGAGTCGTAGACAATGACGATGGAACTAATTGACACCGAAGGAAAAATGATGAAATCAAATCAAGGTGTGCCAAATTGTCCATTATCAAAAAGCGATAATCAAAATCATCAAAAATACCAAATAATTATTCATTTCTTGAATAAAGAAACATACTCTTCAATATTCAATATTCTTGGTTAAATTTGTGCATGGAAAACAATTCTATACAAATATAGAAATATAATCTATTTAACCAAGTTTTTTTCAATCGTCGAGAGACGATTTTACATAGCATGGACATTGAATGAGAATTAATGTGCACGACAAAGTAAATATCACAACATGAACATCGATGTATATATATAAATGATAACATCATGAGTACATCCAAAAAGATATCGAATACAAGAAGTACTTCATATCAAGTACGAGACATCATCTATATCAACATCAAAAAGTACAACATCATCGTCCACATCAAAATATGACATCATCATCAACAATATCCAAAGTACATCAAAATATCCAACACCGACATCCAGAAAACTCAAAAATACATCAAAACACCCCTCAATCTCCATCCTAACCCAAAATACTCTCAAAAAGATATATCATCCTAAGAGTAGTGGAGAGTCCTCGGAACAAACGATCACGAGGAAGTGGCTGGATCTGCAGTCTCCGTGGGTCCAGTCGACGGAGTGGACTCAGGCTCTGCAGGGAGGAGGGGCGTCTCAACAGACGGGATCGTCGGGGCAGGTGTGGAAACGACTGGCTCAACAGCAGGGGTCGCAACAGCAGGGGTCTCAACAGCAGCAGGTGAGACAGGAGCAGGCTCGTCAATAGGAACAGCAGCAGCCTCAGAAGTCTGGACTACTGCTGCAGAAGGCTCTGGAACACCGGAAGTGGTGCCAACTCCAGGAGCAGAAGTGGTAGCAGCAGCAGCAGCAGTGGCAACATCGCCACGAGCCAAGGAAGTGATAAGCTCGTCAATCTCCTCATCGTCCATCTCCTCGGCCTCAGAAACTGAAGGAGGAAGATCAATCCCCATCATCTGAGCCATACGGCAGACGACCTCCTCGGTACGAGCCAAACGCGACTCGTGCCGACGAAGAAGGCGTACGACATCATCTAATGTAGCAGGAGGAGTGGAGGCTGCAGCAGCTGAGGGAGTAGACTGGGAAGCAGATGCGGTCGACCTCTGCACGTGACGAAGCGCCGCAAGAGATTTCTTAACGGCCGTCGCGTTCAGAGGAGTACCCAAGGGACGCTCATCGTCGGGAGGGAGAGTGACTCGGAAATGACGAAAGACAAGGGTCAGCAGACACGGATATGGAATATGCGCAGATTTATTGGTCTTGCGAATACACTCGAAAGAGTCCATCTTATCGAGTATAACGCGAGCCCAATTAATCTCGCAACCCAAGAAAAGAGCGTAGATAAGCTTCAAAAATGGCTGGGATGGAAGTGAAGATGAGCCGTACTTGGGAAGCAAGCACGACTTCAGAATAAGATTCAATACCCATGCATTTAGCTTGAACGACTTCGAAGGAACTCCAATAAAGGCAGGAGGGATCACATGGAAGATGTCAGAAAGAACGGATTGATCCAAGGAGGCGATATCGTCGACGGAAATGTCAGAAGGAAGGAGACCGGACGACGAACAACCAAGTATCTCCCCCAAGATTTCTGCCGTGAGAACTATAGGAGTTCCCAAGACAGTAGTCTCGATGGAGTGACTCGCATCGTACTGGCCTCGGACACGATTGGCATAGAACAATTTTACCAGGCGAGTATATGGTTTAGGGTTGGCCTTAAGATCATAGCGAAAATAATCAAGGAGCCCACTATAGGAGAGGAGATCAGCTAAGCCAAGGAAATCTGAAAACTGAACGTAGTGCTCCAATAGCATCGGGCAGTGTTCAATACGGTTGTAGGCCGCTAGACACATAGGGTCGTCGCGACACAACGATATGTCAACACCACCCGCTGGCATTGGGCCCTTTCCCTTTGGCTGGCGAGTCCTAGGACGAAGTGGAGGAGTGGGTTCCCTATGGCTAGGCTCATCCTCAGGGATAAACTCAGTATCGGAATCAGGAGGAGTCGAGGGTGAGTGGAGTATGGCCTTTTTGGACTTAGATTTTCTGGGTTTGACTGTCGCCGTCCTCTGCTTCTTCAGAGGAGGTGAAGACGGATAAGCTTGGGTAGATTTAGCACGACGCTTGGGCTTAGATGGATTCCTAGGGTCGGAAGGCTCTATAGACATAGGAGAAGCCCCAGATGAAGCGATAGGGATCCTTGTCTTTGCCATGATCGTGGCACGACGAGTACAAGCAACCGAAGATGGTTGAAGAATCCTAAGCACACAGCCCTAGAAAAGAAAATCCGAAAAACACAAGCCCTAGATGAAATTCGAAACCCTAGCAACTAGATGAGATATAAATCAAACCCTAGAGTATGAATCGAGACCTAGGTGAGGGGAGATATACCTAGGAGGAGGAGTCGACGGCGGCGGACGGCGGGGATGGCCGGAGAGATGGCCGGAAGTCGACGGAAGTTGAAGGGGCTCTGTAACGACCACTTTTCGTGGTGCGTTGTTCGTGCACGTGCTTTTGGCCGTGCACGTGTTTATTTTAGACTTTATTTGATTGTGAACTCTTTTGTGTGATATGCCGTTGTGAACGTCTCTGAGAGTATTAAATAGTGGCACTATCTTGGAACGACACTTCTCGAGTCGTTTTTCCACAATTTAAACTTACTCGATGAGACGTGACGATTCTCACTCTTGACGGGAGACGTTTCTATTTTTAGTTTCGTCGTCCGACGTCAAACTTGAGATCCGTCTTCTTAGTTAGCTCACATTCGTCGCCACGATCACCACGATATTTATTTTATAATTTTTGGAGTTTATTTGACCACTTTTATATTTTTAACAAGTTTTATATTATTTTTAATAATTAATTTATAAATTATTTTCGGCCAAATAAAATTTATTTGAGTTATAAACGTTTTAAAGAATTTTTGAGCCAAATTCCAGCTCATTTGGACCAAGTCAAACCCTTGGGTGAGTTGGAGTAGTTTTAATTCAAATTTTAAATTATTTTAATATTCTAATCCTATTAGATTTAGCCCTAGACCAAGTCAACCCATCTATACTATATAAGCAACCCCTAGGAAGACCTATTTTCGCAAGAAATTAGCCCTAGCCTCTTCCAAACTCATTTTGGACGTTGCGACGAATCGTCGCAACGTTGCGACGTTCAGCTGCTGTACGACCGAGAAAAACACCGCCGTTCCCCCGCTCTGACCGGTCGCCCCGCCCGCACCCAAGCCGCTCCGCACCGCTGCAGCAGCCCCGCTCCGTTCCATCGGTCTGACCGAAGCACTTCCCCGCATCCGCCTTGTCGCCCCGCTCCGCACAGCGCTCCGCTTGTCGCCCCGCTCCGCACCCCGCACGACCGACAGATTCCCTCGCTCCCGCCCGCTGTGACCGAGCGCCCAAGCGCTGCAACATTGCAACGCTGCCCCGCCCCGCATCCAAGCGTCTGACCGAAGCCCCCGACCGGTCTGACCGAAGGAGACAGCCCCGCCCGCTGCTGCGACCGACCCAAATCGTCGCAGCTCCGCATTCTCAGCGCACGACCGAGAGATTCTCCCGCATTGGAGGGGTACGACCGAGAGTCACTCGTCGCAACCCCGCATCCGTCGCACCGCTTGCCTCCGTGGGCCCCCCAAGTTCTCCAGAGTTATTGTGGGTTCCCCAAAGGTCCCTAGGACTACTGTGGGCCCCACCTTGGTGCTTGCTCTTCGAGGATTCGTCGCGTACGACGTCGTCGCACGTCGTAGCCCATCGTCGCACGTTCTACCTTTGGAATCTGGAATCGTCGCCCGGGTTGATTGCTCTGAAATTTCCAGCGAGGAATCTAATTGGAATCTGGACTTGGAGCGCGATCTTTTATTCCAACCCCCGGCGTCGCTACCCGACGCCGGTGTAGCCTTCGCGTCGTGTTGAGGTAACGTTTTGCACCCCTAGGACCCCCAACCCAATTACATGCTAATCAAGACTAAAAATCAGTATTTTAAAGTATTTTAAATGTTTTAGAAATCACTAATCAAGATTAATAAAACGGATGTAGGCCGGTGGACTTGTGCACGTAGGAATCGTGACTTTGGACTCGTTGGACGGTGTTTTCTTGACGTGATAGTTGCAGGCAAGTGAAACTTGCCAACTCTTGTGTAGGGCCATGTTTTTAGGCCGCTTCCATGCTTTTAGTGTAAAAGAGACTAGTCAGTGAAATGATAGCTGGCTAGACGCCTATTTGATCTAGTTTGACAACGAAACTAGATCCGTCACCTAATTGATCTAGCTTGACAACGAAGCTAGATCCAACCTTTAAACTTGTTGTTCATGCATACTAAACTATCACGTTTACTTTCCTTACCTATACGCCTTACTACTTGTCATGTCATGTCATCCATGCATTGAATGTCGCATTGGTAGCACACGCTACAATACTTGTACTTGTACTCCCTTGACTGGCTAGGTGCACCCCTAGACCAGCAAGGCAAAAACACTTCCTGGCTCATGTTCCAGAAGCGAGCATTCCCGTTCGGGGTAAGGCCCTGGCTCGACACACGTGGAGGGGTAGGGATAAACGTTCGCTTGAGCTTAGGAGTTGGCCCGCGCAGCCACTCTAGCCAAAAGACGGAATCTCTGTGCACGAGGTGCTTACTTTCCTTGTCTTGTACTTGTCTTGTGAATGATTCATGTAATACTTGTCATCCATGCCATGCCATGCTCGTACTTTACTTTACTTTACTATACCTGCTGCACTCATACTTTAACTGCCATGTCATTGCATCATGCTAGAACTGCTAGGTTGCTCTTACTTGTACTTTCAGTTTCACTTGCACAAGTCTTCCAGACTTGCTGACATGTGCCCCTTGCTCTTTTGGGTGCCACATGTTAGACCCTGAGCCAGAGACCGTTGCTGAGTACGTGATGTGTTGCTGACGCTGAGTCTGAGTCCATGACTGCCCAGGAAGATTTTGGTGGACACCGGTGACCATTCTTTGATTCTTTGTTGAGCTTTATTTTGTTTTAGGCCTTTTGTTAGTTGTTGGTGCGTAGCACCTTTGTTTGTACGCTGTACTTTTGTTGGCCATGTTTAGGCCTTTAGGCTCTCTTTTATTTCAGCCTGGTGGCTTTTACTGTGTTGTTGAAATTTATTTTATGGATATTATGGGATATCTCTTTTGTCTCATTTCATTATTATTATCTTTGTTTCGTTAGCGTTGCAAGGACCTGCAGTTTAAATTTGATTGACGCTTATCGGACTTGCAGCTTTGTAGCTTCAAGTCTGAGCGGACCTTCTCACGCTTCGCCTCCACGTTTTTGGGAAGCGGGGCGTGACAGGTTTTGTTGGTGGCCCATGTAGGTCCAGTCTTGCAATTGCGAATTAACGAAACAACGATAATAACAGAATGTCCATCAAATAAATTGCAACATCCGAGTCATAAGCCCGGAGTTTAGTCGTTTTCTTATGACACTAGGTGATAAGAAGACTTAGTTAGACGCCTTTGCTTGTTAGTTAGGGGCCCCTAATTGATAGTTAGGCTCCCTGTCAGCAATTGATCGCCGTAGGAGTTACCCTAGTGGTCTTTGCCTAACCCTGACCATATTAGACTTCTAGATTCTCCTTCGGTCGTTCGCTTTTGGGTTCATCGATTTCGGACCAAGCTGAATGCATTCCTTTACCGTCTAACCTTTAGAAGTCTTAGAGCTTAGTTTTTAATCTTTAGTTGGTCGACCGTAGGAGTTTCCGTAGACTCTCCTGATTCCTATCCTAGGCGTATGTATGCGCTGATCACCTGACCAATTTCCTTGCCTCGATTCCCGATATCGCCTCATGACAATCGTCGTCAATTTTCAAATCTCTCCATTACAAATCTTGAATCGTCTGAAAGTATTTCTTTTGACTTCCTCTTTCCCCAAGTCTAATTTTGTTCAAAATTTTAATATACCTATATTTCATCCTCCTTCATTGATTTAAATTTTTAAAACGTTTGTCGGAATTTTTGAATACTAGATTATGGTATTTTCCCAGCCTATATTTTTCATACATATGTAAATGTGTCGTTCTTTCATATATTAATCTTACCTTGAACCATATTTTTGCCTTGCCCAATTCGATTTATAATTTCCCTCTTATTTGTGTTATTCGAATGATACGTCGTGTTTACTTTAATATACTTTCAAGACACATGGAATTTCAGCTTTCAGCAAGTTGGTCTTTGCTCCTCGTTTTCGCTACTTCAGATTTTTGCAAAATCGTTATTTTCATAACCTCTTCCTGCTTTAGACCCCCCCTGACGTGATTTTAAAGATTTGCTATTCGATCTTGATAATTCTACTACTAAGTCATTATTATTATTTCTCCGTGCACCATACATACTTTCAATTATTTTTATATTCGTACCAGACTGGTTGTGCTCGTATATTAAGAACCTTGTGTAAATCAGTTTCTCATTTTTGGCAAATCCTGATTTCTCTAAAAGAAGTTTCAATATTGATTTTCCATAGCCTAAAAGTTTTGAAAGCATTTAACATGAGTTTAAATTTTTCCGTTACTTGATTTCATTCTTCGACTTTCCAAAACTTTTTGACAAAATTATATTAAATTACTGCAGTATAATATTTTCAAAAAAATTGCGTCTTTAATGTCCGTGCGAATGATTTACTTTCCTTTCTTAATGATTTGCGATAAGCCATTAAAAACATTTTCCCTTATTATGAATTTTCGACTCAAATTTATTTTGAACAACTCGTTTTATCGATCTCCAAATATTTCTTTTCGGACTGGGATTTCAACTTTTGAAGAACGACAGTTTTCCAAAATCCACGTATTTTAGCTTACTCTACTCACCATATTTCCCTTTCTGTATCCTATTTAAGCATCACTACATCTCCCTTTCCCACGACCTAAACATCACCATTGAGTCAATGTTTCGTCTAACCAAGCTGTCTCCTTGTATTCGCCCTATCTGAACTCGTGCTTATCGATCCACCCCTCGTCACGCTCCCGACCTCCCTCTATTGCTTAGGCTTAGGTGCCCGTCAATGTCTGTGTCAACTCTAAGTTGTTAGTAGACCCTTGGATCTTTGAGAGGCGTCGTTGTGCACGTACCTAAGTTGTGTACGTGGGCTTGAATGAGAATTCCCATAGTATAATGATGTTTGCCTATTGAGTGATATATATATATACTCGGAGTTATTCGTGATAGTATGAAGTTGTTGTGTGTTAGTAGTTATAGATTTTTGTGTGGATAGCTATACTATACTAGGGATGCCTGTGTATATAAGAGTTAGCGTTGAAATATCTAAGTTGTGTATGTAGTAAGAGATACTTATAATGGTTGAAATAATTTGATTTGGTAAAGCTATGTGTGTGCTAGGTGTGATAATAATAAGTGTATGTATAGTTAAGTAAGTAGGCCTATTGAGTGACCCATATATATTAGCACGTATGAGCATGTGCTCGTATGTGGGTATGTATTGTGTTTAGACATAAGTAGTTATGTTTTGATGCCTGAGTATATAGGTGATATACATATGGTAGTAGGAGTATAATTTTGATTGGTATTGCTTGCTTTTCGGGATGTTGCATGCGTGCATACCGTGAGGTATACACGACTATTGCACATCTTAATTATGTATGTGTGAATGTGTTAGTATACTAATTATAGGTAGTAGGCTATGGTGTGAATATATACATTATTTATGTGTGACTATACGGTGAATGTTTGTACTAGAGAGGGTAATATAAATATGTGGGTGTTATCTGACTAAATATTAAGTGAGATTGATTTATGGAATGTATATGGTTGTATTGGTAGACGTATAAATATTGGAGTGGTATTGGTATATGTATGAATGTCGTGTTACGTATATAGAATATTCTAATATGTGTATTGAGTCTCACTCAAGCTTGAGTGGGTATACTCTAAGTATATTGAATGTATGTTTGTAGTTTGAATATAGCAATGTTTGATGAATGTATAGTGATAGGAGTGTTTGTGCCTGGCTGTGCTACGCACATGATTGTGGGTCGCTACACCAGTATATAGTTATAGGTGTTGGTCTTGTGGTATAGCTAATTACTAAGGACTTGCTCGTGTGAACGTATGTGTACTAGCTAAAACTAGGTGTGTTTGTGTGCTAGTTATATAATGGTATGATTGGTGTATGTAAATGAAATGTTAGCGTGTATGGGTGTGCACCATGCACGGGTAAGTATGTGCTTAGTTATAAGTATTGATGACTATGATATATGTGGCGTGTCGTAAATACATTTATAGGACCGTACGTGATGTGAATATATGGTGAACTATTTACATGTGTTTGAATGACTATATATTGTGAAACTATAGTAGTGGTGAATATTTTTTTTTTTTTTGCAAAGTTAGGAAGTTTTATTTAAAAGTACCAAATACAGATATTACAAATAGGTTTGGTACTAGGAAGCTTGACTAGATGACTAGGGGAGAGGACACAAGCGTCGTCACCCGAGACCAAATAGTCAAGAATCTGTTCCCAGAACCAAGAGACAAAACCCACATACAATACAAGATACAGATTCTCAACAGAACTTGCAAATAGAAGCTCAACCAATACCCCTGATATCCCAATTATCAAAAGCATACTCAGCGTCAGCATCTATGTCGGCAGTATTGTGTAAAGCAACGCGTACGTCAGCTGAGATGTCATCAAAAACAGCAGTTTTGGGCTTACTTACGTTCTCAAAAATACGTCTGTTGCGTTCGCGCCAAATATTCCAAACTGCAGCCGAGAAGACAGTTTTAACTAGCAAGCTTAGATGGCCAGTATTCCTGAATTGATCCAACAACATTTTTCCAATGCCAGCTAGTGATGCGTCACTTGTGATCCTTGCGCCCAGCTTCAACAAAGCCCGTGTGATGATGTATTTAGAGTAAGAGCACTGGAAAAATAAGTGCTCACTTGTCTCAGGGTGGTCACCTCTGCACAACTCGCAATTAACCGAAGCTAGTTCCGCCCAGTGCTCCATGCGGGCCTTAGTCTGCAGCTTATCAATAAGAGCCCGTAAAAGAGTTAAAGAAAACTTTGGAATATGATTTTTATACCACACAAGCTTGAAGAATGGGAAGGGTGAAGTTTTGTTGCGGACAGAATCCCAGGCATCCTTAAACTGAAAGTCGGACCCATTTTTCCATTCCCAATAATCAGCGCCAATAGTAATTTTCTGTTGCTCAAGAAGTGGCTTGACTGGAAGCATTTCAGCGCAATAAATCCACGAAGAGCCATTCCAGTAGTCAGAGACTCTCTTACTGCTAGCCCCCTCCGGTATATTACATTGCAATTTTATAGGTCCACACGGTAGCCAGTTATCATGCCAAAATAAAGTATCATTACCGTCTTTAACCTTTCTTAAAATAGCTCTCTGCGAAAGGCTTCTGCAATGAAGTAAGAACTTCCACGTCCCAGATTGGGTAGCCAATCCTTTAGTTTCATAGAATGTTGCTGATTCCTTATATTTTCCCCGCATGTATTCCGCCCAAAGCCCTCTAGATTTTAGAAGCCTCCATGTGAGTTTAATACCAGCTGCAAGGTTAAGATCAGTCAATAATCTTAACCCAACACCTCCCTCCTCCTTAGGCCTGCAAGAGTCACTCCAAGCCCAAGATTTTGCAGAGCCCCAAATGAACTTTCTACACATTGAGTTTAAAGTACGCAAAACACTTGTAGGGAATCTATAAACTTGCACCCAAAACATGATCATGCCATAAATTACCGTTCTTACCAGTTCAATACGACCTGCCAGCGATAAAGTGGCAGAACTCCAACCACTCATCCTCTTCCTGCACTTATCAATGAGCCTATTGTACATTTGAGCCTTGGGGTACTTGGATGACAATGGTAACCCCAAGTAAGTGGTGATAGCATGAGCTTGTTTGACTCCAAGAAAATTTGCAAGTTCACCTTTGTTTTTAACTCCCTTGCTAAATATGGAAGTACTCTTTTCCCAATTTATTTCCAGTCCAGTAAAGTTCCGAAAATCATCAAGCAAAGTTTTAAGACCTCCGAATGATTTCTGGTTGGCACGGCAGAAGACCAGTAAATCATCCGCAAAAAGAAGGTGTGAAATAGTACCCACTCGTCGCATAGGCTGGATCTGCCCCCTAGTAATGGCCTTGGCCAGAAGAAGAGTGAAACATTCCATGATAATAATGAACAGGTAAGGGGAAAGTGGGTCACCTTGTCGGAGCCCCCTGTTTCCACCAAAGAAGCCCACTGGAGACCCATTAACCATGACGGAGAAGGAGGCGGATGAGATGCATTCCCTGATCCAACCAATGAATTTATGACCAAACCCCATTTGATGTAAGATGAAATACACAAATTCTCTGTTTACACTGTCAAACGCCTTCCTGAGGTCAAGCTTTAAACACGCCCTGGACCCCATAGGGTTGCTAAAGTCTCTGATTTGCTCGTGGGCTAGGAGTGCACAATCAGAAATCAGTCTACCTTGTAAAAAGGCCGTTTGATTCAGGGAAATAAGATCATGAATGAAACTCTGAAGCCTGTTGCAAATGATTTTGCTGATAATCTTGTAAATAACATTGCAACAGGAAATTGGCATGTAATCTCCAAGAGAGGTGGCATTAGTCATTTTAGGGGCCAAAGTAAGAAATGTGTGGTTAACCTGTCTAAGCAAGGAACCCGATCTGAAGAAAGATTGAACCGCAGCCACCACATCAGTCCCAATTATATGCCAATTGTTTTGAAAGAAAAACCCGTTGAACCCATCAGGACCAGGTGATTTGGAGGAGCCAATACTAAAAACTGACATTTTGACTTCTTCAGCACTCACATTTCTTTCAAGCCACAATGCAGTTTCATGTTTAATCTTCTTCTTAGGCACAAGGCTGGGGAAGACATTCCAATAGCTGCTTTGGTTGTATAGAGCCTCATAGTAGGTAGCTGCCTCAGATTTAAGTTCATCATAAGTTTTGACCTGAACACCATTCATATCAACCATATGACATAAGTTATTACGGCATTGCCTGGACTTCATCGCATTGTAGAAAAAACTTGTATTTCTATCCCCCAGATCCAGCCAATCCTGCCTACTTTTTTGACGTAACATCTCCTCTTCCATTCCGAGGAGAGTAGAAAGTTTATTGGCCAAGCTTTGTTCCTTCTCCTGCAGAATCCGGTCATAGTGTAGTGCAAAATTACTTCGAATTGCCTCCAGCTGGGCTCGGCAAGAAAGGATGGGATTAGCACTTTGATGGGATCGTGCCCAGGATTTGAGCTCCGTTTTAACCCTTCGCAACTTACAAATCAGACGAAACATATGGGAGCCATGGCCAGTAAGTGCCCAAGAAGATTCAATAATGTCATAGAAACCCGACCAGTTAATCCAGTGATTAAAGAATTTGAAAGGCTTTGGATCAGAGGCTACCTGGGAGTGTAGATTGACTATCATAGGGGCGTGATCACTGGTATGTGGATCCAAATAACCAAAATATGAATCAGGAAGTTTGTTAATCCATATATCGTTGCATAGAACCCGATCCAGTTGAGCTTCAATACGCTGCGCACCCAATCGTTTATTACACCAACTCATCCGAGCACCAGTATATTTGAGAGTTTGCAAACGGCAATCAGAGAGACATGTGTTGAAATCATAAAGCTTGTGAGCCTCCACCCTACGCCCACCCAATTTGTCTTTGGCCGCCAATATGCAGTTAAAATCACCACCAACGAGCCACGCCTCATTGTTCAAGCTAGCCGCATCCTCTTTTAGCTGCCTCCAAAGGACTTTCCTCTCATTAGAAAAGTTGCTTCCATAGATAGCAGATAAGGCAAAGGAGAAGCCCCCCATATTAGCACACCGCACAGTAATGTGCTGCACAGACATTGAAAGCACACTAATTTGCCACACCAAGGGATTAAAACCCATTAAGATTCGGCCCCCACTATGAAACTGGATGTTATCAACCGTCGTCCAGTTTTTAGGGATGCAAGGAGTTCTGCAGATTTTACCAGTTCGTAGTTTAGTCTCCAATAGGACTAAGATGGTAGGTTTTATAGCTCTGATACGGTCTCTAAGATCCCTACGCCTCACAGCATTGTTCAATCCACGCGTATTCCAAATTAACAAAGACATAATAACAGTATAGATTTGGAAAACCAGGCCCCTCATTTCAACCTGCTGCTCCTCCGTGTCGCAGGGCCAGCACTAAGAGCTCCAAGCTTCTTGCTTTTAATTAGATCAACTTCCTTCAGAATAGCCATACGCTCATCCTCCCATTCAGGGTTAACAAACACAGGATCATGAGGGAGGGAGAGAACATCAGTTTATAGAGGCCGAATGCATCGAGGAATCTGCTTCATTGCCAGCCAAAGCATTCGCATATGCCGCATCCACAGCACAGGAGTCATTGAGTTCGGAAGCTGCTACATTAATTGAAGGCACTACAATCTCAGGGGAGGTGTTACTTTTTAGGATGCTTAAGCAACGCATAGCATGAACCACAGTACGTAGCATCTTTAAGCGGAGCCCAGCGAGAACTGCCGGGGCATGAAGCCCGGAACCGAGTTCCGAAGTGGCAGCAGCCTCATTGCTGGGGTCAGATGCCCTGCCTTTCTTCTGAAGCATATCAACTGTAGGACATGGTGTAGATCCTTCACCGATCAGAAGCTTTGATGAAGAAGTATCCTTGATGCGCTGAAGAATTTGCATTTTACCCTTACCTTTATCCAAAGCACTTAGTTGCTTCTGCTTTGGGCGTTGCAGATCTGAGTGCCCAAAACATACACACAGGCTGCAACGAGGGG
Source organism: Scilla litardierei (assembly GCA_030789695.1). Lineage (NCBI taxonomy): Eukaryota > Viridiplantae > Streptophyta > Magnoliopsida > Asparagales > Asparagaceae > Scilla > Scilla litardierei. The sequence goes on from CM061138.1 coordinate 179,582,656, forward strand.
GCTCTACTTCATATTTTGCCTCAAAAGTTAAAAGAGATCCATCATCAAGTTCCGCTACAACTGATTTGGGCAGCGCCTTTTTTGCATCTACCTCAACCAAACATCGCGCATAGGTGATGCGCTCCATTTTAGCAGTGGCCCGATCAAGGCACAACGGATTACTGACAACAGAAGCAAGGATATTTAATGCCTCCCTTGTCCACAAATTAACAGGAATCCCATGCATCTGCATCCAAACAGGGACAGTAGATAGTATGTCTCGATCATGCCGTAGTCCAGTGCTCCAAAGCTTGAGCACGACCAAACGCCCATCAAATAGCCAAGGCCCTCCATGCAGAATACGTTCACATTCTTCACTGGATTCAAACCTGAAGTAGAAGAAGCCATTATCCTTGCTGTAAATCTTGACCCTCTTCGTTGGCTTCCACAGCCGCTCAATCCAAGCTTGGATTTGCCCATAAAGGGGGGTGTCACCGAGGACATACCCAACCAATGTAGATTTCCATTGCTCAGCCCCCTTGACGAAGAGATCATTGGAAATTCGGGCAACACACACCCCATCATCCCTAATCTTTGGCTGGATAAACTTCATGCCGATCGACTCACCATAAGACCGTTTATTAGAGCACACATCAGCCCAACTCAGTTTCTCAGCAGCAAGGTTAAGCGATATAGTTTGAGGAGTTGTCTTCACAGGCATTCCAACAGATACCTTGTTTGCAACTTCACTCCGAGCCACAGAAATTGCTCCCATCCTCGAGCCCGCAGCCCGTGACCCAAGATTACTCGAATAAGCATTACCGTAGCTCACCTTAGGGGGCTTTTTGAACGTCCGCTGGTGGATACGCTCTTGGCCATTGGAACACCGGCCAGGGTCCTTTCTTCTCCGCACAACGTGCCATTGATCATCTCCAATAGCTTCTTCACCAGGTAATTTTGAGAGGCTATTTCCCGAAAAAGTCGCCGTCTTCACAATCGAAGGGCGAATAGATGGATCGCCCAGAACATCACCTGAAAGTGCCGCCTTGCTCATCACCTCCGTCGGAGGAACTCCATCACCCTTCCGAGATTCTCCAGATTTAGCGATGCCATCACCGGAATCAGCCGCCGACTTCACAACCCTAGAAGGAACCCCAGGATCGCCCTGCTCACCCCTCCGAAATTCACTCATGATTTTTTATATAGTGGTGAATATATATATATATATATATATATATATATATATATATATATATATATATATATATATATATATATATATATATATATATATATGTAGTGAAACTTGATTAATTATGGTATGGTGTGATTACATGTGTTGATGTGTTTAGTATTGGATGAATATTAGAGGGTAGTATACCCTTGATGTTTATGCATAGGCAGCTATCTATACGTAGAGCAATGATTGTATGTGCTAGTGCGAGATCATACTTATATGAGTATCTGAAATATTGTTTGTAGTAGTTATATAAGGGGTGCATGCTTATATACGTGATTGAAATACGTGTATGGATTTGACTGACTTTAATAAGTATAAGTGTATAATGTATGTGAATGTATACATATATATGCGTGTTAGTAGTGAAAATGTTTGACTACTTAGTGCGTATATAAGCACTTGAAATAGCTATACCTGGTTTGAAATATAATGTGACTTGATTGGGGTAGTTATTAGAGCGACTAGATATATTAGAAAGTCCGAGGGAAGACTTTATTCTAAGGTTGGGAGGATGTAACGACCACTTTTCGTGGTGCGTTGTTCGTGCACGTGCTTTTGGCCGTGCACGTGTTTATTTTAGACTTTATTTGATTGTGAACTCTTTTGTGTGATATGCCGTTGTGAACGTCTCTGAGAGTATTAAATAGTGGCACTATCTTGGAACGACACTTCTCGAGTCGTTTTTCCACAATTTAAACTTACTCGATGAGACGTGACGATTCTCACTCTTGACGGGAGACGTTTCTATTTTTAGTTTCGTCGTCCGACGTCAAACTTGAGATCCGTCTTCTTAGTTAGCTCACATTCGTCGCCACGATCACCACGATATTTATTTTATAATTTTTGGAGTTTATTTGACCACTTTTATATTTTTAACAAGTTTTATATTATTTTTAATAATTAATTTATAAATTATTTTCGGCCAAATAAAATTTATTTGAGTTATAAACGTTTTAAAGAATTTTTGAGCCAAATTCCAGCTCATTTGGACCAAGTCAAACCCTTGGGTGAGTTGGAGTAGTTTTAATTCAAATTTTAAATTATTTTAATATTCTAATCCTATTAGATTTAGCCCTAGACCAAGTCAACCCATCTATACTATATAAGCAACCCCTAGGAAGACCTATTTTCGCAAGAAATTAGCCCTAGCCTCTTCCAAACTCATTTTGGACGTTGCGACGAATCGTCGCAACGTTGCGACGTTCAGCTGCTGTACGACCGAGAAAACACCGCCGTTCCCCCGCTCTGACCGGTCGCCCCGCCCGCACCCAAGCCGCTCCGCACCGCTGCAGCAGCCCCGCTCCGTTCCATCGGTCTGACCGAAGCACTTCCCCGCATCCGCCTTGTCGCCCTGCTCCGCACAGCGCTCCGCTTGTCGCCCCGCTCCGCACCCCGCACGACCGACAGATTCCCTCGCTCCCGCCCGCTGTGACCGAGCGCCCAAGCGCTGCAACGTTGCAACGCTGCCCCGCCCCGCATCCAAGCGTCTGACCGAAGCCCCCGACCGGTCTGACCGAAGGAGACAGCCCCGCCCGCTGCTGCGACCGACCCAAATCGTCGCAGCTCCGCATTCTCAGCGCACGACCGAGAGATTCTCCCGCATTGGAGGGGTACGACCGAGAGTCACTCGTCGCAACCCCGCATCCGTCGCACCGCTTGCCTCCGTGGGCCCCCCAAGTTCTCCAGAGTTATTGTGGGTTCCCCAAAGGTCCCTAGGACTACTGTGGGCCCCACCTTGGTGCTTGCTCTTCGAGGATTCGTCGCGTACGACGTCGTCGCACGTCGTAGCCCGTCGTCGCACGTGCTACCTTTGGAATCTGGAATCGTCGCCCGGGTTGATTGCTCTGAAATTTCCAGCGAGGAATCTAATTGGAATCTGGACTTGGAGCGCGATCTTTTATTCCAACCTCCGGCATCGCTACCCGACGCCGGTGTAGCCTTCGCGTCGTGTTGAGGTAACGTTTTGCACCCCTAGGACCCCCAACCCAATTACATGCTAATCAAGACTAAAAATCAGTATTTTAAAGTATTTTAAATGTTTTAGAAATCACTAATCAAGATTAATAAAACGGATGTAGGCCGGTGGACTTGTACACGTAGGAATCGTGACTTTGGACTCGTTGGACGGTGTTTTCTTGACGTGATAGTTGCAGGAAAGTGAAACTTGCTAACTCTTGTGTAGGGCCATGTTTTTAGGCCGCTTCCATGCTTTTAGCGTAAAAGAGACAAGTCAGTGAAATGATAGCTGGCTAGACGCCTATTTGATCTAGTTTGACAACGAAACTAGATCCGTCACCTAATTGATCTAGCTTGACAACGAAGCTAGATCCAACCTTTAAACTTGTTGTTCATGCATACTAAACTGTCACGTTTACTTTCCTTACCTGTACGCCTTACTACTTGTCATGTCATGTCATCCATGCATTGAATGTTGCATTGGTAGCACACGCTACAATACTTGTACTTGTACTCCCTTGACTGGCTAGGTGCACCCCTAGACCAGCAAGGCAAAAACACTTCCTGGCTCGTGTTCCAGAAGCGAGCATTCCCGTTCGGGGGTAAGGCCCTGGCTCGACACACGTGGAGGGGTAGGGATAAACGTTCGCTTGAGCTTAGGAGTTGGCCCGCGCAGCCACTCTAGCCAAAAGACGGAATCTCTGTGCACGAGGTGCTTACTTTCCTTGTCTTGTACTTGTCTTGTGAATGATTCATGTAATACTTGTCATCCATGCCATGCCATGCTCGTACTTTACTTTACTTTACTATACCTGCTACACTCATACTTTAACTGCCATGTCATTGCATCATGCTAGAACTGCTAGGTTGCTCTTACTTGTACTTTCAGTTTCACTTGCACAAGTCTTCCAGACTTGCTGACATGTGCCCCTTGCTCTTTTGGGTGCCACATGTTAGACCCTGAGCCAGAGACCGTTGCTGAGTACGTGATGTGTTGCTGACACTGAGTCTGAGTCCATGACTGCCCAGGAGGATTTTGGTGGACACCGGTGACCATTCTTTGAGTCTTTGTTGAGCTTTATTTTGTTTTAGGCCTTTTGTTAGTTGTTGGTGCGTAGCACCTTTGTTTGTACGTTGTACTTTTGTTGGCCATGTTTAGGCCTTTATGCTCTCTTTTATTTCAGCCTGGTGGCTTTTACTGTGTTGTTGAAATTTATTTTATGGATATTATGGGATATCTCTTTTGTCTCATTTCATTATTATTATCTTTGTTTCGTTAGCGTTGCAAGGACCTGCAGTTTAAATTTGATTGACGCTTATCGGACTTGCAGCTTTGTAGCTTCAAGTCTGAGCGGACCTTCTCACGCTTCGCCTCCACGTTTTTGGGAAGCGGGGCGTGATAGGCTCGAGGGGGGTTTGGGAGTTATCGGGCTGGAGAAGAGTTGGAGACCGACTAAAATGAGCTTTAGTCGAATAGAAGAGAGTTAAGTCGGTCTGGAGATTGAAAAGACACAAATGCCCTAACCTACTTAGTCGGTCACAGTTCAAGAACTGACCGACTAGATTACGATCTAGTCGGTCGGTCAATGAGCTTGAACCGACTAAGTCGAAACAGAGGCAAACAGAGATTTTTAGGGCTAGATTTAGTCGGTCGCAGTACATTCACTGACCGACTAGTTTTCAATCTAGTCGATCGGTAAGTGTACTGTGACCGACTAAAGAAAGAAAATGATAAGAGTTAGATAAAAGCTTGATCTAGTCGGTCTGAGTTCACTAGCTGACCGACTAGATGAGCATCTAGTCGGTTGACTAATGAACTGAAACCGACTAGAAGAGTCCAAAAATTGATAATTGATTTCTCTTCACAAACCACTTGGATGAAACATCTTAACACTCTCATTAGTCATCTAAATTACCCCATAAAACGTCGAAATCTTAAATACGACATTGAAATACGAATTCGAGCACAAATTCAAATATATCACATAAAATTCCCAAAAATTCAATAAAGCTAGCATGAACGAAATATCGCGAAATATAGTAGCATGCAAGATAATTGAATGAAACATGAATCCTATATCTCGGATTACCCATAATCCCCAATTCTCGACGCAACCGCACAAAGGAGTCCTCCTTTAGGGGTTTCGTGAAAATATCGGTGATTTGCTTTTGGGTTTCAACGTACACTAAAATGATGTCCTTTTTAGCAACATGATCATCTAAAAAGTGGTGTCGGACATCTATGTGTTTTGATCGGGAATGGTGCACCGGATTCTTTGAAAGACAGATAGCACTTTGGTTATCCACCATGATAGGGCTAGTATCACAGTGAATACCAAAATCCATCAATGTGTGTCTCATCCAAAGAACCTGGGCACAAGCGGCACCGGCGGCAATATATTCCGCCTCGGTGGTTGAAAGTGATACGGAATTTTGCTTCTTGGAAAACCAAGAGACAAGAGAATTTCCTAGAAAATGGCAAGTGCCACTAGTACTTTTCCTGTCGGATTTGCATCCCGCATAATCGGCATCACTGTATGAGACTAACTCATACGTGCTAGATTTTGGATAAAGTAACCCAAAATCAAGTGTATAACTTAGATAACAGAAAATACGTTTTACCGCTACTAAGTGAGACTCCTTAGGTTGAGACTGATAACGAGCACATATGCATACGGCAAACATAATATCGGGCCTACTTGCGGTAAGATAAAGTAAACTACCTATCATACCTCGATATAGACGAATGTCTACATCCTTACCGCCCGTATCCTTGTCAAGATGCGTAGTCGTGCTCATTGGAGTCTTTTTCCCGGAAGCACTCTCCATTCCAAATCGCTTAAGCAACTCCACCGTATACTTCGTTTGGTGGATGAAGATTGCATCGTTCAATTGGCGAATTTGGAGACCTAAGAAATATTTGAGTTCGCCCATGTGGCTCATCTCAAATTGTTCCTTCATAACATTAGAAAACTCTTCGCAAAGAGTGAAGTTAGTAGCACCGAAAATGATATCATCAACATAAATTTGAACTAATAAAATATCATTATTCGTATGATTAACAAAAAGTGTAGAATCGGCTTCACCCATTTTAAAATTCAAATCCAAGAGAAAATTCTTTAGGCGATCATACCAAGCTCGAGGAGCTTGTCTCAAACCATAAAGAGCTTTCTTTAGTTTAAAAACATGATTTGGAAATTTTTCATTTATGAAGCCCGGAGGTTGAGAAACGTAAACTTCCTCAACAACATCTCCGTTTAAAAATGCACTTTTAACATCCATTTGAAATAACTTAAAATTTTTATGGCATGCATAAGACAATAAAAGTCTAATTGATTCTAATCTAGCTACCGGAGCGAAGGATTCTTCGAAATCGATACCTTCCTCTTGGCGATAGCCTTGAGCAACTAACCGAGCTTTGTTCCGGACGACTACTTGATTTTCGTCGGTTTTGTTCTTGAAGATCCACTTTGTCCCTATGACGGTGTGGTTCTTCGATGGCAAAGGAACAAGCTGCCATACCTCATTCCTCTCGAATTGAATGAGTTCCTCCACCATGGCAAGGATCCAAGCGCTATCTTCGCAAGCTTCAACTATATTCTTTGACTCTATCGATGAGGCAAAGGCACAATTGGCGAAGTGGTGGACTTGAGATCTCGTCTTGACACTATCATTAATATTGCCAATGACTTGCTCATGGGGATGGTCGCGAACGGTATGAAGCCGCTTGGGAATACCTTGATCACTAGGCACATTCTCAACAACTTCATTAGTCAGGTTAGTATCAATAGAATCAATTGAATCAATAGACTTAGAATTTTCAAACGAATCACATAAAACATCCATGGAATCATTATCATTTGAAATTCTAGAAGTAGTAAAATTCTCATTAAAAGAGACATGAAGTGATTCCTCGATCGTAGAGGATCTTTTGTTGTATATCCGGTAGGCTTTGCTACGTGAGGAATACCCAACAAATATCCCCTCATCCGATCTCGGATCAAACTTGTCCAAATTATCATATGTGTTTTTAATAAAACATTTTGCGCCGAAAACACGAAAATGTTTAACTTGAGGCAATCTACCAAACAACAAGTCATAGCAAGTTTGTTTGGTGCCGGGCCTCAAAAGTATTCTATTAAACACATAACAAGCGGTGTGTACCGCTTCCGCCCAAAATTGATAACCAAGTTAACTATCTTCGAGCATAGTGCGAGCACACTCCACAAGCGTTCTATTCTTCCTCTCAACAACACCATTTTGAGGAGGTGCACGAGGGAAAGAAAACGTGTGAGTAATTCCAAGATCATCACAAAAATTTGAGAAAGACTCATTCTCAAATTCACCCCCATGATCACTACGAATAGTGACAATGGTGGTTCCGATGAGATTTTGTACTTTCTTCACAAATATTGTGAAGTTTTCAAAAGCTTCATTTTTATTACATAAGAAAAATACCCATGTAAATATTGAATAATCATCAACGATGACTAGTCCATATCTTGCATTTCCCAAGGAAGCAACTCTAGTTGGCCCAAATAAATCTAGATGTAATAGCTCTAGTGGCCGTTTCGTAGAAATGCTTTTCTTAGGTTTAAATGAAGATTTAGGAAGCTTGCCACGTTGACAAGAATCACAAAAACTTTTCTTTTCAAAAACGAGCTTCGGAAAACCTTTAATGGAATTTAATTTCGAAAGCTTATAAAGTGTTCCAAAGTTCACATGTCCAAAGCGTCGATGCCATAAGTGTTGTTCACTTGTGTTGGCAACGAGACATTGTTCATATGACTTAGGAAGATCCAAAATATAAATATCTTTATGGCGTGTGCCGGAAAATAATAATTTATTATTATCATTTAAAATATGACACAATCCTTTCGCAAAGCTAACTTTGTAACCTTTGTCACAAAGTTGGCTTATTGAAATAAGATTATGATTTAAACCATCAACTAGATAAACATCACTAATTAAGGGTTTAGAAGGGTTACCCACTTTACCAACACCGACGATGGTTCCGCTCTCGTTGCCTCCAAATACGACGCGATTTCCATTTGCAATGGGAACCACTCCGGAGAGCAATTGAGCGTCACCCGTCATGTGTTTTGAACACCCGCTATCGAGTATCCAATTCCCTTTGGAGCTAAATTTAAATATGTTGCTCCTCTTCTTTTTCTTTTCCTTGAGTAACTAAAGATAGAAACTTTCATATCATGGTACCCAAGGTCATTGGGTCCTCAAAGGTTAGACCTTTGGAAGCCAAGTCCAATTGGACTTTGACTTCCCCACATAATTTCTACTATGCACAACATCCGAAAAATAAGCATTCATATATACTTGTTTTTCATCCATGCTTGTGTCCTTTGGGCTCCAAATAGTGAAAATTTTGGGAGCCATCATCCTATTGGGTGCATGCATGCGTTGTTGGTTTCTACGTGATGCATGTCGTGGATAGGCATAAGGAACATGATGGAATGGTGCACGACGAGAATTATTCATATGATGAGGTGGGTGAACATATGCATGTGTGGGAACACGTGCGTGAGGGTGTCTCACATGGTGTGCATGTGCCCGTGAATGTGTTGCATAAAAATCATCATATGTGTGAGACGGTGGAGTAGGACGTGTGTTCCTACGTGGCAATGTATTGGTGTACATATAAGCATGCCCCTTCTTTGGAGGTCCACCCAAAGTGGGTTTCTTTCCAAAAGAGGGTGTGGACGAGGTGGAAGCACCATTGGTAGATGAACTACCAATAGAGTGTTTGCTACCACTCGTAGAGTCACCGGAAGTTGGCCTAACAAAAGTAGTGGCCGCTTTGGATGGACATCCCATCGTATACCCCAAACCAATGTGGTGATTGGCCGGAAGTAAGTCACTTAGGATTTTATCCAAATGGTCCTTACCCTTATTGAATCTATTGATTCGGCCTAATGTGTTCTCATATTTCTCTTTGAGAGAACGCATAGAAGTATCCAAAGTAGATACTTGCGATGTGAGCACATAAACACGAGATTTGAGATTCTCGTTCTCAATACTCAAAGTCGAGTTTTGAGAAGTTAAATCTGCTATCCTATGTTCTTCCGGATCATCAATGCTAACATGTTCAAGTTTAGATTTGAGATTAACAATCTCATTTCTTAACTCTTCAACAACGGTGTCGTTGTTGGTGATGATAGTCTTAGGCGAGGTTTAAATGCTAGCTAGGTCATCTTTTACCTTAGTATATCTATTTACTAATTTAGTGTATTTTGACCATAATTGAGAGTTAGCATTCCTAAGATCATCCATAGTTACCTCATCGTTGCCTTCGTCGTCGCTATCATCGGAGGAGGAAGATCCTTGATCATGCTGCTCTCTTGCCATGAAGCACATGTGCGCTTGCTCCACTTTCTCATCGTCCGACTCTCCGCTTGAGGAATCCTCGGAGTCGGTGAATGTTGCTCCGACAAGTCCCTTTTTGTACCCATTTTTGTACTTCTTTGACTTGTCGAACTTCGGCGCCTTCCACTTCTCCTTTTGCTTGTTTTGAGGACAATCCGCTTTGATGTGTCCTGGCTTATTGCATTTAAAGCACAAAGGTGGAGAGGCGTTAGTAGAAGTAAGTTTAGATTTTTGTTTGAAGTTACCCTTTCGGAAGAAGCGATTGAACTTCTTTGCCATGAGTGCAATGGATTCCATGTCCATTTCTTCTTCCGAGTCCTCATCATCGGTAGAGGTGGATGAAGCCGCCTTGAATGCAATCGCCTTTTTCTTAGGCACGTCTTGGTTTAAATAGGACTTCATCTTTTTTTGTAACTTCACCTTGCTATCTTTGCGTACCTCGTATGACATTAAAGTACCCATCAATTGAACTACGGTATATTTATTCATGTCATTACCTTCCTCGATGGCGAAGGTACGTTTCTCCCAAGAAGAAGGAAGTCATTCGATAAGCTTTGAGCACTTCTCCTTTTGAGTGTAGGACTTGCCGAGGGCCTCTAACTCGTTTATTATGTCAACGAAGCGAGCGTAATATTCTTTCATCTTCTCGCCCTGTTGCATATGAAACATTTCGTAATCTTTGTTTACGACTACGAGTTTAGAGTCTCTTACCCTACTCGTCCCTTCATGAAGTATGAGGAGGGAGTTCCAAATTTGATATGCACTCTTACATGTGCATATCTTATTGAAGTCCTCGGGCTCCAATGCGCATTGCAAGGCGTTCATTGCCTTGGCATTGCTTACCTCCGCGGCGACCTCCGCGGTAGTCCATTTCTCAAAGTCTTCTTCTTCGGGCTCGATGTATTCCTTCATTGTAGTCCTCCATAAGGATGCACTCCGGAGGAAGGTTTCCATCCGGCATTTCCAGTACCCGTAGTTGGTACCGTTGAAGAATGGAGGCCTCGTAGAGGAATGTCCTTCCATCACCGAAGATGCTCCTTCTCGGTTCCTGAAGGTGTCATAGTTGGAAGGTGGACGCACGGTCGTGTTGTCGTTGGCAGACATAGCTAAGTATCTGGCTCTGATACCAAATGTAATGCCCTACCAGCTACTGCACAAGTACTAGAGGGGGGGTGAATAGTACTTTAAAATAACAAGGAGTATAATTCCAAATTAAATTGCAAACAACTACCAAATCAATTTGCGGAAGCTTAAATTGAAAGACAACAACAAAATTAACAATGCAAACAAATGATGTTAATGGGTTCGGATCCACCCAAGTCTCCCCGACTTGTTCCCGGTGATCCTACGTCCCAACCACCCGGATCCCCTCCGGATACTTGAGTTAGAAACCCTAACTCAAGATTTCCACTATGAATATCTTGTGAAAAACCTTCACAAGATCAAATCATACAACAACGGCAATAGTGAATCCCACAACCCGGGATCACAACCTTCTCTCACAACCGAGAGAATCAACAAGCAATATAAAAGAGTTTATATTGAAATAAGCAAACTTACCACAAAATCCTATACCTTGAGTTTTTCTTACCCAATAGGTGAAATGGAGGATTTGAGGAAGATGAAGTCACCAAGACCTAGCACCAAGGGAATGACCAGCAATAGGTGCCTAGGGATGATTTGGAGACTTGGATCAAGCAATAGCTTGAAGAGCTCACCAAGAACAAGCTTCTCTCAATATGGATTCTAGATCTAGAATAGTGAGAGAATGGGTTTCTTGTGAGGAAGAGAGCTTTAGATTTGAGTGAGAATGGCTATCTCTTTTGATCTCAATGAATCTCTGAATGGAAGCTCTAACCTAGGTAGAAATGACCTAGGTTCGTATTTATAGGGTCCCATAAAAACAAGTTAGGTCATTCTCCAACGGATAGAAATCTGGGAGAATTAGTCGGTCAAAGAACAATCACTGACCGACTAGTTCATCAACTAGTCGGTCAGTCAAACAGCATGGACCGACTAAGTGAGAAACTGAGAAGAAAGAGAAATTCAGACCTAGAAATCTAGTCGGTCCAAGAAGACTTTCTGACCGACTAGTTTCACAACTAGTCGGTCAGTCAGTGAACGTAGACCGACTAAGAGGCAAAATGAAATAGTCTGAATACAAATTGACTTAGTCGGTCCAAGAACAAAAGTTGACCGACTAGATTGTCAACTAGTCGGTCACCAAACGTTCTTAGACCGACTAACGATAAACAATAGCTTAGGAGAAATTTAGCATGAACAGTAAGTCACAACTAGTCGGTCAAAGAAGCATCACTGACCGACTAGTTCACAAACTAGTCGGTCGGTGAGTCAACGTAGACCGACTAACTGTAAACAGTAAAGTCCAAGAAATTAAGGAATTAAACTAGTCGGTCCAAGAAGAGTTGCTGACCGACTAGATCACCATCTAGTCGGTCAGTACTTCTTCTTGTACCAACTAACATGCACAAACAAGTCCGAATCGAAGCGCGACGCTTCGAGGAAGTTAGAATGAACTTGTACTAAGATCCTAGAGCTACGATATGAGCGTTAAGAAGTTAGAATCGTAAGATATACTCAAGGCTTAACATTCTATATATCGAAGCTAAAAAGACTATAAATAAAACCTTAATAAACGGTCTTCGAGAGCTTCGATTAATTCTTCATAACTTCCAAAACGGCGCAAGAGCTTCAACGAAGCTTTAGGTATGAATACGAGCTTTGAGAAGTCTTGAGATGTCGCTTTGAATGTTCTCGTGATTTTTGCGACGATCTCCAATACTGCGCTCACAAATTGTTAGTTCATGAATTATTTATGTTTGCTCATCATCAAAACCAAATCCGGGGAGTCCAATATTCAACAAGCTCGACGTCAGCAAACTGGTCGTCCTCAGCACAACCTCAGACTCAAAGACTAACATGCGACACCCAAAGAGAAAGGACGCATGTCAGCAAAAGTCTCCAAAAGGTAAAAAGAAGAGACTTTTGTGCAAGGAAATATAAGAGTAATGAATGCAACTAGCAGTTTAAAACATGATGACATGGCATAATATTTAATGAATGCAGCAATTAAAATGAACATGATAGTTATCAATGCATGTCACGTCATAGCAAAAAGCTACTAAACAATATTTCACGATTTCACGAAATGCTAGCAATCACGTCGTGCACAGAGTTTACGAATTTCAGCTGAAGTTGCTGTACGGGCACACTTCTACGCTGAGTGATCACTTAACCCTACCCCTCCACATGTGTCTGAACTGGCGCTCAGCTTCTAGATCACGAGCCATGAAGTGTTCTTATGGCATATGGTTGTACCTAGCCTTTACATGCTATAGGAGTCAGAATCCTACTCGCCGCAGCTTATGATTCATTGTAGCATGTGCTACGCATTCATGGCAAGACAATCAAATGCATGAAATGACATGTGATATGCAACATTGATAGTATAAAAAGCTGTTATTGAATGGTACAGTATATTAGAAGTAACGTGACATGTGATATGCATGAATATAGCATGGCAAGGGTGTCGGATCTAGCTTCGTTGTCAAGCTAGATCAAGCATGGGTGTCGGATCTAGCTTCGTTGTCAAGCTAGATCAAGCATGTGTGTCTAGGCGACTATCATTTCATCGCTAGCCTCTTTTACACAAAATCTCAGAATAGCCTAAACAAGGCTTAATATTAACTGAGCAAGTTTCACTTGCCTGAAATAACGTGCCGCAAATCTCAGATGGTCCAGAAACTTCCTATGTGCTCAAACCAATATCCAACATACAGTCCCATATTAATTAACTTCAATTAGTTATTTAATCAAAGTAAGGAAATTATAGTTTTTAATCTTGTTAAACATGCTGGTGTGCGGGCTCCTACGGATTGGGGTTTACATTAACACGGCGCAAAAGCTACACTGACGTCGGGTAGCGATGTCAGGGGTTGGATTCCGACGGCAAGCAAGGTACGGCGTCGGCTTGCGGCGAAGATGGCAACAACTAGAGGCAGTAGCATGATGGCGAAGGTGGCCGTGGGGCAAGGGAGCAAGGGAGGCCGGCAAGTGTTGCGGCCTGAGGGGAGGCCGGTAAGGCGGCAGCCGATGGGGGCTGTCGATAGCTCGAGGGAGAGAGGGGTTGGTCTGCAGGCTAATGGGAGAGGGGCCGGCTGTGTATGAGGTGGCCGGTGGCAAGGAAGAGGGGCCGGAGCTGTTGTGTGGTTTAGGGGGTGCGGTCAGAGCAAGGAGCTGGTTGTGGGTGTCCGTCGAGATGGGGGACTGCCAGCAAGGGGAAGGAGGGAGTGCGGCAGGTGGTTTCGGCCTAGGGAAGGTGTTGGAAGCAACGATCTAGGCTCTTGGTTTGATGATGACAAACATGTCGGTGTATCTGACGTGTGTGCTTAGTGTGTTTCAGGACTGGCGAAACGATTCATCTTTCACTACTTGGAGAATTTGCTATCCATATAGCCAATGTGCTTGGTCTTAGTGCCATTTACATAGCAAAGATGATTGGATCAAATCAATTGGTGATTGGTGCAAATCAAATATTGATGTTTGATTTGATTAAGTCAAATACCATGGAGATCCAATTTAGAATTCGTATTTCATATCCGATTCTAATCTTACTTGATCTCCTACTCAAACGCCTAATCACTTTTCATATCCAATCTGAATTGTTATCATATCTCCATTGCAAATCAATCCCAACTACTTTTTGTTCTAACCCTTGCCTATCCTATAAAAACCCTCTCAACCCTAATGTTTCAAGCAGCGGCTAAAAAAAATCATTTTGCGACAACTTACAAAAACAGAGCTCTTCAAAATAAAGATCCAGCGGCTGCCAACCAAACCACAACATCCTGTCATCAAGACTACTTCTCTTCAAGCCAACACAAAAAAAACCCTAAAGTAGCGGGCGGCATCAAACAAAACGTGGGCAGCTTCATCATCAAGGAGCAGGTTCATCTTCATCTTCGTCGCAGCACGATCTATCTCTCTCTCTCTCTTGTAGCCACAAGAACAAAGCTCCCACGCCTAGCTCTCGTCGCCAAAGCATCGCCGCCAAAGTCACCGAAGCTGCCACCGCCTCCGCTCTCTTTGTTGCCACTGCAAGTCGGAGCTATCCAACGGGCTGCCAACGTCAAGAAGATCTCCAAGCCATCACCACCATGAGCTGCAACCAAGGAACCCTGCTGTAGGCCGCCGGCGGAGCTGTGAACGAAGAAGCCGCCGTCGAATCGAGGAAGAGCTGTCACGACAAACTACAGGCACATCCGCTACCAAGAAGAAGTCCTCGCCATCGACGAAGAAGAGACCATCGAGATATCACCGCTGCAGCATGAGTTTACACCGTCGATCAAGAAAGCCACGCCGTCGTGAGTCACCGTTGAAGAGGGCGTCACTGTTGACGGAGCTGCTCGCTGTCGAGATCCCGAGCTGCTCACGGTCGAGATCAGAACACG
Source organism: Scilla litardierei (assembly GCA_030789695.1). Lineage (NCBI taxonomy): Eukaryota > Viridiplantae > Streptophyta > Magnoliopsida > Asparagales > Asparagaceae > Scilla > Scilla litardierei. Next base: position 179,597,683 of record CM061138.1, read on the forward strand.
GAGATCACTAGCCATCGCCGTCTTCATCTGAAGTAGTTGCCACTGCCAACGAATGATCGGAGAAGACTAGAATGCCACCTTCGCTGTCAAGGAGTCGCCGCTAAGTCGTCGCCATCGTCATGTGCAGAAGCCACTGGAGCTGCGTCGCCGCAGAGATCAACCGCCATTTGAAGTCGCTGTCGCTGGAGATCCTCGCCGCTTACGTTGAAGCCGCCGCTCGACGCATGCATGCCCTAGGTGAAGCGAGGAGAAAGAAACGAAACGAAGGTTTTTTCGTGCTGACGTGGCACCGCACGAAATAGAATCATCGGGATTATATTGGCTGCTGATGTGGCTTGGGGGAATTAAAGAAAGTTGATGTGCGAACCGACCGATGATAATTTAGTTTTGAACTAAATCGCTCTGCGCACAGACCGCCAATATTAAAGGAATTTCTGAGCGCACAGACAGCTGTTTATTAAAGGATTGAGCTGCAATTGCTTTACGCACAGACCAGTGCACAACTTGACATCCAGGAGTCAGATTGAGACACCGCTTGCGTCAGATTGGAGCTGACGACGTGCTGATTGACAAAGACGCCTACACGGATACAAACTGAGCATTTCTGAACCCTTAAACTCTTTTATTTGTGTCTTAGTGTAACATTCTCTGTAGGGAAAACTTTACCATTTTTGTGTGACTATTTTGGGACTTGTCTAGTTGGGACTATTTTGGGACTTGTCTAGTTGGGACTAGACAAGTGGGACCCAGCTAGTTTGGGACTAGCTGGTAGAAAGCTTTACTAGGATTGATAGTGAGAGAAAACATTGTGTGTGTGGGTACTGAGAGCCTGGCAAGTGTAGAGACGTAGAGGGTGCTCTGAGCGTGCTCTAACTTGAGGCTTTGTACCTATTGCGCTATTCAATACTAGTTCTGCTTTGGGGGCTGGAGTAGGTCGTTGGGACGACCGAACCAGAGTAAATCTGCTGTGTACTCTGTGTCTGTTTTTTTATTTACCCTGTTGCTGCTATAACTGCATGTGCTTATTTGCGTGTTGCACGAATTATTTTTATAAGCCTATTCACCCCCCCCCCCTCTAGGCTAGGATCCAGATCCAACAGAAGGCTGCAGTGCGGTTTGATGGAGGAAGGGAGGAGATGGGAAGGGAGTGCGGCCGGCGGTTGGGAAGGCCGGAGGTGGCCGGCGGCAAGGGGGCTTGGGTGGAGGAGAGAGGGAAGAGGGAGGCCATGGGCTAGGGGTTGGGTTGCAAGAGGTGATGGCTAGGTTTAGAAGAAAACCCTACGTGATGTGTTACGTTATAATAGGAGAAGTTGCTAAATATGGTAGGAAAGAGGTGCACTTAGGGGTTGATTGGAGAGAGTGTGTGAGAGGAGGAGAGTACAACTAATGTGGCAAATAGCCTAGGAAATATTTGAAGATACGTAGGATCCCATAGGATTAGATTTGATTAGATTTAATTAGGTATTCGAATTCGAATTAGCTAGGGCTAATTATAGATTAAAGATAATTAGGGTGAAGGGTCAGTCTAACGGTGTCCGAAAAATCAAGAAAAATATCGGGACGACCGTGTCGACGTGAGGATCGAGACTACAATGATTGGTCACGTGCTAGGTTAACAGAAAATGGTACCAAAAATAAAAGGTTAAACGTCGAAGTCTAAAAGTTAATACACCCCTGCATTCAAAGCTGATTTGTGGAAGAATGACACGTGAAATGACGTTCATAAAAATTCCGCAAATAACTACTCTCTCTGAGGGTCACAACGATAAATAACTTTGCACGTTTGGGATACAAGAGGAGGTCACAATAAATACGAGTACAAAAAATAAAGTACGCGCACAAAAAACACACGATTAAAAAGCGACCGTGACAACTGCCATGAATGTGTAATGTCTGCTTTTACTTTCTGCCTGACATAACTGTGGCTCTCTTTGTCTCTTGCATCATATTTGTGTCTGTAAACAAAAACCTAAGAATAGTATTCCATGTGCTAGTTGAGTTTCCTATTGGGTCACGCGTTGACGTGTCCCACCTATGGCAGTTTCAGGTAGCAGGTGTTTTGTGTTGTAAGCTGGTGGAGCTGAGTTGGGGTTGTGCTTGTACAGAGTGGAGCTTGAGTCGTGTTGTGGTCCTTGGTGTTTGGGTGGTCATGAGCCTGAGCTGGAGAGACTTGTACTCTTGGGTCCTTTTGGGTTGGGGTTTTGGTTTAGTGTGAGTTCTAGGCGTAGTAGTTGTTGTATAAGATGGACTTTGTTGGACTTTGGTGTTTATGTATAAGTCTCTGAGTTGGCTTAGTTAGTTCTGTGTTGGTTTTTGTTTCTTTCTGTATTTTTGTTTTCTTTGTCTTTGTTTGTTTGTTTTACTCTGGGAACGTTACATGTACTATCCCAGAAATGCGCAGTGACCTGCTGACTGAGTTGTATTTCTTTTCCATTCTTCCTTCGTAACACTCGCTACTCTGGGAGAACCTGGGACGGATTCGTACTTCTCGGGTATCCTGGAGAGCGAGGCGTTACAACATCTTATAGATTGTGCCATGATATGTACACTGTAATGCCCTACAAGCTACTGCACAAGTACTAGAGGGGGGGTGAATAGTACTTTAAAAATAACAAGGAGTATAATTCCTAATTATCGTGCAAACAACTACCAAATCAATTTGCGGAAGCTTAAATTGATGACAACAACAAAATAAACAATGCTAACAAATGAATATTACTGGGTTCGGATCCACCCAAGTCTCCCCGACTTGTTCTCGGTGATCCTACGTCCCAACCACCCGGATCCCCTCCGGATACTTAGGTTAGAAACCCTAACCTAATATTTCCACTATGATATCTTGTGAAAAAACCTTCACAAGATCAAATCATACATGCAATGGCAATAGTGAATCCCACAACCCGGGATCACAACCTTCTCTCACAACCGAGAGAACCAATAAGCAATATAAATGAGTTTATAATGAAATAAACAATCTTACCACAAATCCTATACCTTGAGTTTTCTTACCAAATAGGTGCAAGGAGGGATTTGAGGAAGAGGAAGTCACCAAGACCTAGCACCACTGAAATGAGCAGCAATGGGTGCCTAGGAGAGATTTGGAGACTTGAATCAAGCTTGAGCTTGAATGGCTCACCAAGAACAAACTTCTCTCAAGATGGATTCTAGATCTAGAATGTGAGAGAGATGATTTCTTGTGAGGGAGAGAGCTTTGGAAATGAGTGAGAATCTCTAACTCTTTCAATCTCAATGAATCTCTTAATGGCAGCTCTAACCTAGAGAGAAATGACCAAGCTTCGTATTTATAGGGTCCCATAAAAACGAGTTAGGTCAAATCCCAACGGTTGGAAATCTGAAGCAGTTAGTCGGTCAAAGAACAACCACTGACCGACTAGTTCATCAACTAGTCGGTCGGTCAAACAACATGGACCGACTAAGTGATGAACAGTGAAGAGATTGAATTTCAGACCTAGAAATCTAGTCGGTCCAAGAAGACTGTCTGACCGACTAGTTTCACAACTAGTCGGTCGGTCAGTGAACTTAGACCGACTAAGAGTCAAAAACAAATAGTCTGAAAACAAATTGATTTAGTCGGTCCAAGAACAAATGTTGACCGACTAGATCATCAACTAGTCGGTCGCCAAACGTTCTTAGACCGACTAACGATAAACAGTAGCTTAGGAGAAAATTGGCATGTACAGTAAAGCTCAACTAGTCGGTCAAAGAAGCATCACTGACCGACTAGTTCACAAACTAGTCGGTCGGTGAGTCAACGTAGACCGACTAACTGTAAACAGTACTGAGCAAGAAAAGACAAACTGAAACTAGTCGGTCCAAGAAGCTTTGCCGACCGACTAGATCACCATCTAGTCGGTCAGTTCTTCTTCTTGAACCAACTAACATGCACAATAAAGTCTGAATCGAAGCGCGATGCTTCGAGGAAGTTAGAATGGACTTCTACTAAGATCCTAGCTCTAAGATATGAGCGTTATGAAGATAGAAATGTAAGATATACTCAAGGCTTAACATTCTATAGATCGAAACTAAAAGACTATAAATAAAACCTTAAGGAACGGTCTTCGAGAGCTTCGATCAAATCTTCATGACTTCCAAAACTGTCCAAAAGCTTCAACGAAGATTTAGGCATTGAATACGAGCTTTGAGAAGTCTTGATATGTCGCTTTGATTGTTCTCGTTAATTTGGCGACGATCTCCATTACTGCGCTCACAAATTGTTAGTTCATGAATTATTTATGTTTGCTCATCATCCAAACCCAAATCCGGGGAGTCCAATACTCAACATTCTCCCCCTTTTTGGTGATGACAAACCAACATAAATAACAATAAAAAATAATGATTCAAATGTAAAATACTTACTCCCCCTGCATTGATGACACGTTAATTCCAAATAGAATAAATATAAATTGCATCAAGCAGACGAGTGAGATATATAATGAGAATCGATTATTGAAATATCGGATTTGAAAATCCTTATATATATCTTAACTCCCCCTGAATCTAACATATCAAATTAGATTCTTGGAAATTGAGTGAAATTTTCATTTGCCCTAATCATTATCATTATCTCTCCCCCTTTGGCATTATCCCAAAAATGGGGGGCATACAACGACAACAACTAGGATAAGGAAAATCCAACATCGGGAGTCGTAGAATATTACAATGGAACAAATTGACACCAAGGGAAAAGAGATGAAATCAAAGTGTGCCAAATTGTCCATTTTCGAAAAACGAAAATTAAAATCATCAAAATACCAAATATAAATTCAATTATTGAATAAAGAAACATACTCTTCAATACTCAATATTCTTGGTTAAATTTGTGCATGGAAAACAATTCTATGCAATCATAGAAATGAAATCTATTTAACCAAGTTTATAATCGTCGAGCGACGAAATCGAATATCATAGACATTGAATGAATATTAAATGTGCACAATGAAGTAAAAGTGAACATCGGTGTATATATATATATGAATATCATGAGTACAAGCAACAATACATCGACTACAACAAACAGAGTGCAACATCTATATCACCAACCAAAAGATACATCATCATCAGCGACACACTATCATCAAACATCCAAAATACATCAAAAATATCAAAACACCACCAAAATCTATCCTAACCCAAAACACTCTCAAAAAGATGCATCATCCAAAGATAACCGGAGAGTCCTCGAAACTGACGATCACGAGGAAGTGGCAGGATCAGCAGTCTCCGTGGGTCCAGTCGAGGGAGTGGACTCAGGCTCTGCTGCGAGGAGTGGAGTGTCAATAGAAGGGATCATCGGGGCAGGAGTGGAAACATCGACGACTGGCTCAACGGCAGAGGTATCAACAGGAACATAAGCAGGCACGTCTGGAGCAGAGACGTCAGCGGGAGCAGCAGCAGCATCAGAAGTCCGATCCACTGGTGCAGAAGTCTCTGGAGCACCGGAAGAGGTGGCAGCTCCAGGAGCAGATGTGGTAGCAGCTGCAGGAGTGGCCTCAGCGCCACGAGCAGGAGAACCAAGGAGGTCATCGATATCCTCATCATCCATCTCCTCATCCTCAGAAACAGGAGGAGGGACCTCAACACCAATGACACGAGCAATACGACACAGAATCTCCTCGGAACGAGCATACCGAGACTCGAGACGACGAACGTCATGAGCGAGACTCTCAAGAGTGGTGGGAGGTGTGGAAGCAGCAGCTGCAGAAGAAGTGCCCTGAGTAGCTGAAGGAGTCGTCCGCTGCATGTGACGGAGTGCCGCAAGAGATTTCTTTACGGCCGTCGCGTTCAGTGGAGGACCAAGAGGACGCTCTGTAATGCCCTACAAGCTACTGCACAAGTACTAGAGGGGGGGTGAATAGTACTTTAAAAATAACAAGGAGTATAATTCCAAATTATAGTGCAAACAACTACCAAAACAATTTGTAGAAGCTTAAATTGAATGACAACAACAAAATTAACAAAGCTAACAAGAGATGTTAATGGGTTCGGATCCACCCAAGTCTCCCCGACTTGTTCCCGGTGATCCTACGTCCCAACCACCAGGATCCCCTCCGGATACTTAGGTTAGAAACCCTAACCCAAGATTTCCACTATGAATATCTTGTGAAAAACCTTCACAAGATCAAATCATACATGCAATGGCAAAAGTGAATCCCACAACCCGGGATCACAACCTTCTCTCACAACCGAGAGAATCAACAAGCAATATAAATGTGTTTATATTGAAATAAACAATCTTACCACAAAATCCTATACCTTGAGTTTTTCTTACCAAATAGGTGAAAGGAAGGATTTGAGGAAGATGAAGTCACCAAGACCTAGCACCAAGGAAATGACCAGCAATAGGGGCCTAGGAGTGATTTGGAGACTTGAATCAAGCTAGAGCTTGAAGGGCTCACCAAGAACAAACTTCTCTCAAGATGGATTCTAGATCTAGAATGTGAGAGAATGGATTTCTTGTGAGTGAGAGAGCTTTAGAAATGAGTGAGAATGGCTATCTCTTTCTATTTCAATGAATCTCTTAATGGCAGCTCTAACCTAGAGAGAAATGACCTAGGTTCGTATTTATAGGGTCCCATAAAAACAAGTTAGGTCAATTCCTAACGGATAGAAATCTGAGAAAACTAGTCGGTCAAAGAACAACCACTGACCGACTAGTTCATCAACTAGTCGGTCAGTCAAACAACATGGACCGACTAAGTGAGGAACTGAGAAGAGATAGAAATTCAGACCTAGAAATCTAGTCGGTCCAAGAAGACATTCTGACCGACTAGTTTCACAACTAGTCGGTCAGTCAGAGAACGTAGACCGACTAAGAGGCAAAGTGAAATAGTCTGAATACAAATTGACTTAGTCGGTCCAAGAACAAAAGTTGACCGACTAGATTGTCAACTAGTCGGTCACCAAACGTTCTTAGACCGACTAACGATAAACAGTAGCTTAGGAGAAATTTAACATGTACAGTAAATCACAACTAGTCGGTCAAAGAAGCATCACTGACCGACTAGTTCACAAACTAGTCGGTCGGTGAGTCAACGTAGACCGACTAACTGTAAACAGTAAGGTGCAAGAAATTAAGGAAGCAAACTAGTCGGTCCAAGAAGCTCTTCTGACCGACTAGATCACCATCTAGTCGGTCAGTACTTCTTCTTGTACCAACTAATATGCACAAACAAGTCCGAATCGAAGCGCGACGCTTCGAGGAAGTTAGAATGAACTTGTACTAAGATCCTAGAGCTACGATATGAGCGATATGAAGATAGAATCGTAAGATATACTCAAGGCTTAACATTCTATAAAACGAAGCTAAAAGACTATAAATAAAACCTTAAAGAATGGTCTTCGAGAGCTTCGATTAATTCTTCATGACTTCCAAAACGGTCCAAGAGCTTCAACGAAGCTTTAGGCAATGAATACGAGCTTTGAGAAGTCTTGAGATGTCGCTTTGATTGTTCTCGTGAATTTGGCGACGATCTCTAATACTGCGCTCACAAATTGTTAGTTCATGAATTATTTATGTTTGCTCATCATCCAAAACCAAATCCGGGGAGTCCAATATTCAACATTCTCCCCCTTTTTGGTGATGACAAACCAACATAAATAATAATAAAAAATAATGATTCAAATGAAAAATACTTACTCCCCCTGCATTGATGACACGTTAATTCCAAAATGAATATATGTGAATTGCATCAATCAGACGAGTAAGATATATAACGAGAATCGATTTTTGAAATATCGGATTTTGAAAATCCTTATATATATCTTAACTCCCCCTGAATCTAACACATCAAATTAGATTCTTGGAAATTGAGTTAAATTTTCATTTGACCTATTTATTATCATTATCTCTCCCCCTTTGGCATTATCCCAAAAAAAATGGGGGGCATACAACGACAACAACTAGGAAATGGAGAATCCAACATCGGGAGTCGTAGACAATGATGATGGACCTAATTGACACCAAGGGAAAAGTGTTGAAATCAAATCAAGGTGTGCCAAAATTGTCCATCATTTAAAAGCGAAAATTAAAATCATCAAAAATACCAAATCTTAATTCATTTATTGAGTAAAGGAACATACTCTCCAATATTCAATATTCTTGGTTAAATTTGTGCATGGAAAACAATTCTATACAATTATAGAAATATAATCTATTTAACCAAGTTTTTAAGCGTCGAGCGACGATTTCACATATCATATGCATTGAATGAATATTAAATGTGCACGACGAATAAAATAAGGAGAATATCGATGTATATATATATAAAAACATCATGAGTACATCCAAAAAGATATCACATCGAGTACATCAAAATACAAACGACCATGGATATCAACCAAAAAAGTAAATACATCATACATCAACTAACCATCAGCATCATCCAAAGTACATCAAAATACAACACCGACATCCATAAAAATCAAAATACATCTAGATAACCCTCAAACTCCATCCTAACCCAAAATACTCTCAAGAAGATGCATCATCCAATGAGCAGTGGAGAGTCCTCGAAACTGACGATCACGAGGAAGTGGCTGGATCTGCAGTCTCCGTGGGTCCAGTCGACGGAGTGGACTCAGGCTCTGCAGGGAGGAGAGGCGTGTCAACAGACGGGATCGTCGGGCAGGTGTGGAGACATCGACGGTAGGCTCAACGGCTGGGGTCTCAACAGGAGTATCAGCAGGCAAGACAAGAGCAGGGTCGTCAACAGGAGCAGCAGCAGCCTCAGAAGTCTGAACTACTGGTGCAGAAGTCTCTGGAGCACCGGAAGTGGTGCCATCTCCAGGAGCAGATGTGGTAGCAGCAGCAGCAGCAGTGGCCTCATCGCCACGAGCCAAGGAAGTGACAAGATCGTCAATATCCTCATCGTCCATCTCCTCGGCCTCAGAAACGGAAGAAGGAAGCTCAATGCCCATCATATGAGCCATACGGTAGACTACCTCCTCGGTACGAGCCAAACGCGACTCGTGCCGACGAAGTAGGCGTACGACATCATCTAATGTAGCAGAAGGAGTGGGGGCTGCAGCAGCTGAAGGAGGAGGGACAGAAGCAGCTGAGGGAGTGGCCTGAGATGTAGAAGGTGTCGATCGCTGCACGTGACGGAGTGCCGCAAGAGATTTCTTAACGGCCGTCGCGTTCAGAGGAGGACCAAGGGGACGCTCATCATCAGGGGGCAAGGGGACACCGAATCGACGGAATACCAAGGTCAGGAGACACGGATATGGGATATGCGCAGATTTAGTGGTCTTGCGTATACACTCGAAAGAGTCCATCTTATCGAGTATAATGCGAGCCCAATTAATCTCGCTACCCATAAACAGAGCGTTTATCAGTTTCAAAAACGGCTGAGATGGAAGAGATGAAGATCCATACTTGGGAAGAAGGCATGATTTTAAGATCAGGTTAATCACCCAAGCATTCGGCTTGAATGATTTCGAAGGTACTCCTATGAAAGCTGGGGGAATAACCTGGAAGATTTTGCCTAGGGTCCGCTGATCTAAGGAGGAGATATCGTCAACTGAGATGTCAGAAGGGAGGAGGCCACACGACGAGCAACCTATCAGCTCCCCCAAGATCTCTACCGTGAGGACTATAGGAGTCCCCAAAACAGAAGTCTCGATGGAGTGAGACTCATCGTACTGGCCCCGGACACGATTGGCATAGAATAACTTGACCAGGCGAGGATATGGTCGGGGGTTCGCCTTAGCGTCAAATCGAAGGTAGTCCAATAGGCCACTATACGAGAGAAGATCAGCAAGGCCAAGGAAATCAGAAAACTGAACGTAATGCTCTAACAGCAGTGGGCAGTGCTCTATACGGTTGTACGCTGCGAGACACTGAGGGTCGTCGCGGCACAACGATATGTCCACACCGCCGACTGGCATAGGAGCTTTACCCTTAGCCTTACGGGTCTTCGGAGGAGGAGGTGGTGGTGGTGGAGGTGGTGGAGAGGGTGCCTTCTCGAGATGTTCAGGGGTGTATTCCTCATCGGTATTATCCTCGGAATCACTACCTGAACTCTCACCCGGAGGAGTAGGTGCACGGAACTTTTTAGGCTTTGGCTTGGGCTTGGACGATTGGCCGGTAGGTTTAGGCTTAGATGTCCTCTTCCTCTTCAACGGAGTCGAAGACGAAGAGGGGGGACGTGAAGTCTTAGCCCTACGCTTGGGAGGGGTCGAAGCGGTAGCACCCTCTACGGTCATAGGGGATGCCCCGGAAGATGTAATCGGGATTCTCGTTCGTGCCATGATCTCGGCACAACGAGCACAACCAAACGATGAAGATAGGATCAAACACCCTAGCTCAAACCCTAGAATCCTACAACAAGCCTAATAGAGAAAAAAACTGAAACCCTAGAACCCTAGAAGTGAAAACACGATATAGAACAAACCCTAGGGATGGAAACAGAGATCTAGGTGGGGGGTTATACCTAGGAGAGAGGGCGACGGCGTCGGACGGCGGGGATGGCCGAAAAACTGGCCGGAGACGACGGGAAGATGAAGGGTCTCGAGCGGATTTAGGGGTTTTTCGGGCTGGAGGAAGAAAACAAACCGACTAAATGAAGTTTTGATCGGATAAAACTTGATTAAGTCGGTCGGGAAAGCGAAAAGACGTGTTTGCCCTAACGCACTTAGTCGGTCACAGTTCAAGCACTGACCGACTAGATTACGATCTAGTCGGTCGGTCAATGAGCTTGAACCGACTAAGTCAAAACAGAGGCCAACAGAAATTTTTAGGGCAAGAGTTAGTCGGTCACAGTATAATCACTGACCGACTAGTTTTCAATCTAGTCGGTCGGTAAGTGTACTGTGACCGACTAAAAGAAGTCAATGACAGGAGAAAGTTAAAAGCTTGATCTAGTCGGTCTGAGTTCACTAGCTGACCGACTAGATGAGCATCTAGTCGGTTGGCTAATGAACTGAAACCGACTAGAAGAGTCCAAAAGTTGATAAATGAGTTCTCTTCAAAAAACACTTGGATGAAACATCTTAACTCTCTCATTAGTCATCTAAACTACCCCATAAAACATCGAAATCTCATATACGATATTCAAATAAGAATTCGAGCAAAAATTCAAACAAATCACATAAAATCCCCAAAAATTCAATAAAACTAGCATGAACGAAATATCGCGAAATATAAAAGCATGCAAGATAATTGAATGAAACATGAATCCTATATCTCGGATTCACCCATAATCCCCAATTCTCGACGCAACCGCACAAAGGAGTCCTCCTTTAGGGGTTTCGTGAAAATATCGGCGATTTGCTTTTGGGTTTCAACGTACACTAATATGATGTCCTTTTTAGCAACATGATCATCTAAAAAGTGGTGTCGGACATCTATGTGTTTAGATCGGGAATGGTGCACCGGATTCTTTGAAAGACAAATAGCACTTTGGTTATCCACCATGATAGGGCTAGTATCACAATGAATACAAAAATCCTTCAGTGTGTGTCTCATCCAAAGAACCTGGGCATAAGCGGCACCGGCGGTAATATATTCCGCCTCGGTGGTTGAAAGTGATACCGAATTTTGCTTCTTGGAAAACCAAGAGACAAGAGAATTTCCTAGAAAATGGCAAGTGCCACTAGTACTTTTCCTGTCGGATTTGCATCCCGCATAATCGGCGTCACTATATGAGACTAACTCATATGTGCTAGATTTCAGATAAAGTAATCCAAAATCTAAAGTGTAACTTAGATGGCGAAAAATACGTTTAACCGCTACTAAGTGAGAATCCTTAGGTTGAGACTGATAACGAGCACAAATACAAACGGCAAACATAATATCGGGCCTACTTGCGGTAAGATAAAGTAAACTACCTATCATACCTCGATATAGACGAATGTCTACATCTTTTCCGCCCGTATCTTTATCAAGATGCGTTGTAGTGCTCATAGGAGTCTTTTTCCCGGAGGCATTCTCCATTCCAAATCGCTTTAGCAACTCCACCGTGTATTTCGTTTGGTGGATGAAGATTGCATCGTTCAATTGGCGAATTTGGAGACCTAAGAAATATTTGAGTTCGCCCATGTGGCTCATCTCAAATTGTTCCTTCATAACATTAGAAAACTCTTCGCAAAGAGTGAAGTTAGTAGCACCGAAAATGATATCATCAACATAAATTTGAACTAATAAAATATCATTATTCGCATGCTTAATAAAAAGTGTAGAATCGGCTTCGCCCATTTTAAAATTCAAATCCAAAAGAAAATTCTTTAGGCGATCATACCAAGCTCGAGGAGCTTGTCTCAAACCATAAAGAGCTTTCTTTAGTTTAAAAACATGATTTGGAAATTTTTCGTTTATGAAGCCCGGAGGTTGAGAAACGTAAACTTTCTCAACAACATCTCCGTTTAAAAATGCACTTTTAACATCCATTTGAAATAATTTAAAATTTTTATGGCATGCAAAAGACAATAATAGTCTAATAGATTCTAATCTAGCTACCGGAGCAAAGGATTCTTCGAAATCGATACCTTCCTCTTGGCGATAGCCTTGAGCAACTAACTGAGCTTTGTTCCGGACGACGACTTGGTTTTCGTCGGTTTTGTTCTTGAAGATCCACTTTGTCCCTATGATGGTGTGGTTCTTCGATGGCAAAGGAACAAGCTCACATACCTCATTTCTCTCGAATTGAATGAGTTCCTCCTCCATGGCAAGGATCCAAGCACTATCTTCGCACGCTTCAACTATATTCTTTGGCTCTATCGATGAGGCAAAGGCACAATTGGCGAAGTGGTGGACTTGCGATCTCGTCTTGACACTATCATGAATATTGCCAATGACTTGCTCATGGGGATGGTCGCGAACGGTATGAAACCGCTTGGGAATACCTTGATCACTAGGAACATTCTCAACAACCACTTTACCAACACCGACGATTGTTCCGCTCTCGTTGCCTCCAAATACGACGCGATTTCCATTTGCAATGGGAACCACTCCGGAGAGCAATTGAGCGTCACCCGTCATGTGTTCTGAACACCCGCTATCGAGTATCCAATTCCCTTTGGAGCTAAATTTAAATTTGTTGCTCCTTTTCTTTTTCTTTTCCTTGAGTACCTAAAGATAGAGAATTTCATATCACGGTACCCAAGGTCATTGGGTCCTCAAAGGTTAGACCTTTGGAAGCCAAGTCCAATTGGACTTAGACTTCCCCACATAATTTCTACTATGCACAACATCCGAAAAATAAGCATTCATATACACTTGTTTTTCATCCATGCTTGTGTCCTTTGGGCTCCAAATAGTGAAAACCTTGGGAGCCCTCATCCTATTGGGTGCATGCATGCGGCGTTGATTTCTACGTGATGCATATTGTGGATAGGCATAAGGAACATGATGGAATGGTGCACGACGAGAATTATTCATATGATGAGGTGGGTGAACATATGCCTGTGTGGGAACACGTGCGTGAGGGTGTCTCACATGGTGTGCACGTGTCCGAGAATGTGTTGCATAAAAATCATCATATGTGTGAGACGTTGGAGTAGGACGTGTGTTCCTACGTGGCATGGTATTGGTGTACATATAAGCATGCCCCTTCTTTGGAGGTCCACCCAAAGTGGGTTTCTTTCCGAAAGAGGGTGTGGACGATGTGGAAGCACCATTGGTAGATGTACTACCAATAGAGTGTTTGCTCCCACTCGTAGAGTCACCGGAAGTTGGGCTAACAAAGGTAGTGGCCGCTTTGGATGGACATCCCATCGTATACCCCAAACCAATGTGGTGATTGGCCGGAAGTAAGTCACTTAGGATTTTATCCAAATGGTCCTTACCCTTATTGAATTTATTAATTCGGCCTAATGTGTTCTCATATTTCTCTTTGAGAGAACGCAAAGAAGTATCCAAGTTTGATACTTGCGATGTGAGCACATAAACACGAGATTTAAGATTCTCATTCTCAATACTCAAAGTCGAGTTTTGAGAAGTCAAATCCGCTATCCTATATTCTTCCGGATCTTCAATGCTAACATGTTCAAGTTTAGATTTGAGATTGACAATCTCATTTCTTAACTCTTCAACAACGGTGTCGTTGTTGGTGATGATAGTCTTTGGCGAGGTTTGAATGCTAGCTAGGTCATCTTTTACTTTAGTATATCTATTTACTAATTTAGTGTATTTAGACCATAAATGAGAGTTAGCATCCCTAAGATCATCCATAGTTACCTCATCGCCTTCGTCGTCGCTATCATCGGAGGAGGAAGATCATTGATCATGCTCCTCTCTTGCCATGAAGCACATGTGCGCTTGCTCCACTTTCTCATCGTCCGACTCTCCGCTTGAGGAATCCTCGGAGTCGGTGAATGTTGCTCCGACAAGTCCCTTTTTGTACCCCTTTTTGTACTTCTTCGACTTGTCGAACTTCGGCGCCTTCCACTTCTCCTTTTGCTTGTTTTGAGGACAATCCGCTTTGATGTGTCCTGGCTTATTGCATTTAAAGCACAAAGGTGGAGAGGCGTTAGTAGAAGTAAATTTAGATTTTTGTTTGAAGTTACCCTTTCGGAAGAAGCGATTGAACTTCTTTGCCATGAGTGCAATGGATTCCATGTCCATTTCTTCTTCCGAGTCCTCATCATCGGTAGAGGTGGATGAAGCCGCCTTGAATGCAATTGCCTTTTTCTTAGGCACGTCTTGGTTCAAATAGGACTTTATCTTTTCTTGTAACTTCACCTTGCTATCTTTGCGTACCTCGTATGACATCAAAGTACCCATCAATTGAACTACGGTATACTTATTCATGTCATTACCTTCCTCGATGGCGAATGTACGTTTCTCCCAAGAAGAAGGAAGCCATTCGATAAGCTTCGAGCACTTCTCCTTTTGGGTGTAGGATTTACCGAGGGCCTCTAACTCGTTTATTATGTCAACGAAGCGAGCGTAATATTCCTTCATCTTCTCGCCCTGTTGCATATGAAACATTTCGTAATCTTTGTTTACAACTACGAATTTAGAGTCTCTTACCCTACTCGTCCCTTCATGTAGAATGAGGAGGGAGTTCCAAATTTGATATGCACTCTTACATGTGCATATCTTATTGAAGTCCTCGGGCTCCAATGCGCATTACAAGGCGTTCATTGCCTTGGCATTGCTTACCTCCGCGGCGATCTCCGCGGTAGTCCATTTCTCAAAGTCTTCTTCTTCGGGCTCGATGTATTCCTTCATTGTGGTCCTCCATAGAGATGCACTCCGGAGGAAGGTTTCCATCCGGCATTTCCAGTACCCGTAGTTGGTACCGTTGAAGAACGGAGGCCTCGTAGAGGAATGTCCTTCCATTACCGAAGATGCTCCTTCACGGTTCCTGAAGGTGTCATAGTTGGAAGGTGGACGCACGGTTTTGTTGTCGTTGGCAGACATAGCTAAGTATCTGGCTCTGATACCAAATGTAATGCCCTACAAGCTACTGCACAAGTACTAGAGGGGGGGTGAATAGTACTTTAAAAATAACAAGGAGTATAATTCCAAATTATAGTGCAAACAACTACCAAAACAATTTGCGAAAGCTTAAATTGAATGACAACAACAAAATTAACAAAGCTAACAAGAGATGTTAATGGGTTCGGATCCACCCAAGTCTCCCCGACTTGTTCCCGGTGATCCTACGTCCCAACCACCCGGATCCCCTCCGGATACTTAGGTTAGAAACCCTAACCCAAGATTTCCACTATGAATATCTTGTGAAAAACCTTCACAAGATCAAATCATACATGCAATGGCAAAAGTGAATCCCACAACCCGGGATCACAACCTTCTCTCACAACCGAGAGAATCAACAAGCAATATAAATGTGTTTATATTGAAATAAACAATCTTACCACAAAATCCTATACCTTGAGTTTTTCTTACCAAATAGGTGAAAGGAAGGATTTGAGGAAGATGAAGTCACCAAGACCTAGCACCAAGGAAATGACCAGCAATAGGTGCCTAGGAGTGATTTGGAGACTTGAATCAAGCTAGAGCTTGAAGGGCTCACCAAGAACAAACTTCTCTCAAGATGGATTCTAGATCTAGAATGTGAGAGAATGGATTTCTTGTGAGGAAGAGAGCTTTAGAAATGAGTGAGAATGGCTATCTCTTTCTATCTCAATGAATCTCTTAATGGCAGCTCTAACCTAGAGAGAAATGACCTAGGTTCGTATTTATAGGGTCCCATAAAAACAAGTTAGGTCAATTCCCAACGGATAGAAATCTGAGAAAACTAGTCGGTCAAAGAACAACCACTGACCGACTAGTTCATTAACTAGTCGGTCAGTCAAACAACATGGACCGACTATGTGAGGAACTGAGAAGAGATAGAAATTCAGACCTAGAAATCTAGTCGGTCCAAGAAGACATTCTGACCGACTAGTTTCACAACTAGTCGGTCAGTCAGAGAACGTAGACCGACTAAGAGGCAAAGTGAAATAGTCTGAATACAAATTGACTTAGTCGGTCCAAGAACAAAAGTTGACCGACTAGATTGTCAACTAGTCAGTCACCAAACGTTCTTAGACCGACTAACGATAAACAGTAGCTTAGGAGAAATTTAGCATGTACAGTAAATCACAACTAGTCGGTCAAAGAAGCATCACTGACCGACTAGTTCACAAACTAGTCGGTCGGTGAGTCAACGTAGACCGACTAACTGTAAACAGTAAGGTGCAAGAAATTAAGGAAGCAAACTAGTCGGTCCAAGAAGCTCTTCTGACCGACTAGATCACCATCTAGTCGGTCAGTACTTCTTCTTGTACCAACTAATATGCACAAACAAGTCCGAATCGAAGCGCGACGCTTCGAGGAAGTTAGAATGAACTTGTACTAAGATCCTAGAGCTACGATATGAGCGATATGAAGATAGAATCGTAAGATATACTCAAGGCTTAACATTCTATAAAACGAAGCTAAAAGACTATAAATAAAACCTTAAAGAATGGTCTTCGAGAGCTTCGATTAATTCTTCATGACTTCCAAAACGGTCCAAGAGCTTCAACGAAGCTTTAGGCAATGAATACGAGCTTTGAGAAGTCTTGAGATGTCGCTTTGATTGTTCTCGTGAATTTGGCGACGATCTCCAATACTGCGCTCACAAATTGTTAGTTCATGAATTATTTATGTTTGCTCATCATCCAAAACCAAATCCGGGGAGTCCAATATTCAACACGCTCATTGTCAGGAGGCAAAGGCACGCGAAAATGACGGAACACCAAAGTCAACAGACAAGGATAAGGGATATGCGCAGATTTAGTGGTCTTGCGAATACACTCGAAAGAGTCCATCTTATCGAGTATAACGCGAGCCCAATTAATCTCGCAACCCAAGAATAGAGCGTAAATCAACTTAAGGAAGGGCTGGGATGGCAAAGAAGATGAGCCGTACTTGGGAAGCAAGCACGACTTCAGAATGAGATTGAGCACCGATGCATTTGGCTTAAATGACTTTGATGGAACACCAATGAAGGCAGGAGGGATCACATGGAAGATATCAGCTAGAACAGACTGATCCAAAGAGGAGATATCATCAACTGAAATGTCTAACGGGAGGAGACCAGACGATGAACAACCAAGCAACTCCCCCAAGATTTCTGCCGTGAGGACTATAGGAGTCCCCAAGACAGTAGTCTCGATGGAGTGGCTCTCATCGTAGTGGCCCCGGACACGATTTGCATAGAATAGTTTGACCAGGCGAGGATAGGGTCGAGGGTTCGCCTTAGGGTCGAAGTGAAGGTAGTCTAGGAGCCCACTATAGGATAGGAGATCAGCTAAGCCAAGGAAGTCGAAAAACTGAACATAGTGCTCCAATAGCATCGGGCAGTGCTCAATACGGTTGTAGGCCGCTAGACACAAAGGGTCGTCGCGACACAACGATATGTCAACACCACCAGCTGGCATTGGGGCCTTTCCTTAGGCTGTCGAGTCCTAGGACGAAGTGGAGGAGTGGGTTCCCTATGGCCAGACTCATCCTCGGGTCTAAACTCAGTATCGGAATCAGGAGGAGTAGAGGGGGTATGAAGTATAGGCTTTCTAGACTTAGAAAGTTTACCGGGTTTGACGGTCGCCGTCCTCTGCTTCTTCAGAGGAGGCGAAGACAGAGAAGCTTGGGTTGATTTAGCTCGGTGTTTGGGTTTAGACGGATTCCTAGGGTTAGAAGGCCCTACGGTCATGGGGGATGCCCCAGAGGGAGTGATAGGAATCCTCGTCTTTGCCATGATCGTGGCACGACGAGATCAATCAATCGATACAACCCTAAGCAATAAACCCTAACAGCTGAAAGAAATCGAAATGAACTTACGCAATAACAAACCCTAGATGCAAGTTCAAAACCCTAATAGAAGAAATCAAGCCCTAGAATTGAAATCGAGACCTAGGATCAAACCCTAGATGAGAGGGAGTATACCTAGGAGGAAGACGACGATGATCGGCGGCGGAGGATGGTCGGAAGAACGCCGGAGATCGACGGAATACGAAGAGACTCGAGGAGGGATCGGGGGTTTTCGAGTTGGAGGGAAGCTGGAGATCGACTAAAAGAGAAATTAGTCGGATAAATTGAGTTTAAGTCGGTCGAAACACGAAAAGACGCGACTGCCCCTGAACACTTAGTCGGTCACAGTTCAATGGCTGACCGACTAGATGACGATCTAGTCGGTCGGTTAACGAGCTTGAACCGACTAAATGTGAAACTGCGACCAGTCGAAGATTTCTGAATGAGAATTAGTCGGTCTACGTTCAAATACTGACCGACTAGAACTCAATCTAGTCGGTCGATAAGTGAACTTGAACCGACTAAAAGAGCTAAGCTGGAGAGGAAATCCTAATAGCTTGAGTTAGTCGGTCTGAGTTCTTTTACTAACCGACTAGATACGAATCTAGTCGGTTGGTGATTGAACAGATACCGACTAAATGAGTCCAAAAGTTTAGAGATAGAGCTAGTCGGTCTGAGTTCATTAGCTGACCGACTAGATGTGAATCTAGTCGGTTGGTTGATGAACTGAGACCGACTAGATGAGTCCAAAAATTGACAATTAAGTTCTCTCCTCAATACACTTGGACGAAACATCATAATCCTCTCAAAAATCATCTAAACTACCCCATTAAACATCGAAATCTCAAATACGACATTCAAATATAAATTCGAGCAAAAATTCAAAAATATCACATAAAATCCCGAAAAATCCAATAAGTCTAGCATGAACGAAATATTGCCAAATATAATAGCATGCAAGATTATTGAATGAAACATGAATCCTATATCTCGGATTCACCATAATCCCCAATTCTCGACGCAACCGCACAAAGGAGTCCTCCTTTAGGGGTTTCGTGAAAATATCGGCGATTTGCTTTTGGGTTTCAACGTACACTAATATGATGTCCTTTTTAGCAACATGATCATCTAAAAAGTGGTGTCGGACATCTATGTGTTTAGAACGGGAATGGTGCACCGGATTCTTTGAAAGACAAATAGCACTTTGGTTATCCACCATGATAGGGCTAGTATCACAATGAATACCAAGATCCTTTAGTGTGTGTCTCATCCAAAGAACCTGGGCACACGCGGCACCGGCGGTAATGTATTCCGCCTCGGTGGTTGAAAGTGATACCGAATTTGCTTCTTGGAAAACCAAGAGACAAGGGAATTTCCTAGAAAATGGCAAGTGCCACTAGTACTCTTCCTGTCGGATTTGCATCCCACATAATCAGCGTCACTATATGAGACTAACTCATATGTGCTAGATTTCGGATAAAGTAATCCAAAATCTAAAGTGTAACTTAGATAGCGAAAAATACGTTTTACCGCTACTAAGTGAGAATCCTTAGGTTGAGACTGATAACGAGCACAAATACAAACGGCAAACATAATATCGGGCCTACTTGCGGTAAGATAAAGTAAACTACATATCATACCTCGATATAGACGAATGTCTACATCTTTTCCGCCCGTATCTTTATCAAGATGCGTTATAGTGCTCATAGGAGTCTTTTTCCCGGATGCATTCTCCATTCCAAATCGCTTTAGCAACTCCACCGTGTATTTCGTTTGGTGGATGAAGATTGCATCGTTCAATTGGCGAATTTGGAGACCTAAGAAATATTTGAGTTCGCCCATGTGGCTCATCTCAAATTGTTCCTTCATAACATTAGAAAACTCTTCGCAAAGAGTGAAGTTAGTAGCACCGAAAATGATATCATCAACATAAATTTGAACTAATAAAATATCATTATTCGCATGCTTAACAAAAAGTGTAGAATCGGCTTCGCCCATTTTAAAATTCAAATCCAAAAGAAAATTCTTTAGGCGATCATACCAAGCTTGAGGAGCTTGTCTCAAACCGTAAAGAGCTTTCTTTAGTTTAAAAACATGATTTGGAAATTTTTCATTTATGAAGCTCGGAGGTTGAGAAACGTAAACTTCCTCAACGACATCTCCGTTTAAAAATGCACTTTTAACATCCATTTGAAATAATTTAAAATTTTTATGGCATGCAAAAGACAATAATAGTCTAATTGATTCTAATCTAGCTACCGGAGCGAAGGATTCTTCGAAATCGATACCTTCCTCTTGTCGATAGCCTTGAGCTACTAACCGAGCTTTGTTCCGGACGACGACTTGGTTTTCGTCGGTTTTGTTCTTGAAGATCCACTTTGTCCCTATGACGGTGTGGTTCTTCGATGGCAAAGGAACAAGCTCACATACCTCATTCCTCTCGAATTGAATGAGTTCCTCCTCCATGGCAAGGATCCAAGCACTATCTTCGCACGCTTCAACTATATTCTTTGGCTCTATCGATGAGGCAAAGGCACAATTGGCGAAGTGGTTGACTTGCGATCTCGTCTTGACTCTATCATGCATATTGCCAATAACTTGCTCATGGGGGTGGTCACGAACCATATGAAGCCGTTTGGGAATTCCCTGATCACTAGGAACATTCTCAACAACCTCATTAGTTGGGTTAGTATCAATAGAATCAATTGAATCAGTAGACTTAGAATTTTCAAACGAATCACATAAAACATCCATAGAATCATCATCATTTGAAATTCTAGAAGGAATGAAATTCTCATTAAAAGAGACATGTAGTGATTCCTCGATCATAGAGGACCTTTTGTTGTATATCCGGTAGGCTTTGCTACGTGAGGAATACCCAACAAATATCCCCTCATCCGATCTCGGATCAAACTTGTCCAAATTATCATATGTGTTTTTAATAAAACATTTTGCGCCGAAAACACGAAAATATTTAACTTGAGGCAATCTACCAAACAACAATTCATAGCAAGTTTGTTTGGTGTCGGGTCTCAAAAGTATTCTATTAAACACATAACAAGCGGTGTGTACCGCTTCCGCCCAAAATTGATAACCAAGTTGGCTATCTTCGATCATAGTGCGAGCACACTCCACAAGCGTTCTATTCTTCCTCTCAACAACACCATTTTGAGAAGGTGCGCGAGGGAAAGAAAACGTGTGAGTAATTCCAAGATCATCACAAAAATTTGAGAAAGACTCATTTTCAAATTCACCCCCATGATCACTACGAATAGTGACAATGGTGGTTCCGATGAGATTTTGTACTTTCTTCACAAATATTGTGAAGTTTTCAAAAGCTTCATTTTTATTACATAAGAAAAATACCCATGTAAATCTAGAATAATCATCTACGATGACAAGTCCATATCTTGCATTTCCTAAGGAAGCAACTCTAGTTGGCCCAAATAAATCTAGATGTAATAGCTCTAGTGGCCGTTTAGTAGAAATGCTTTTCTTAGGTTTAAATGAAGATTTAGGAAGCTTGCCACGTTGACAAGAATCACAAAAACTTTTCTTTTCAAAAACGAGCTTCGGAAAACCTTTAATGGAATTTAATTTTGAAAGCTTATAAAGTGTTCCAAAGTTCACATGTCCAAAGCGTCGATGCCATAAGTGTTGTTCACTTGTGTTGGCAACGAGACATTGTTCATATGACTTAGGAAGATCCAAAATATAAATATCTTTATGGCGTGTGCCGGAGAATAATAAATCATTATTATCATTTAAAATATGACACAATCCTTTCGCAAAGCTAACTTTGTAACCTTTGTCACAAAGTTGGCTTATTGAAATAAGATTATGATTTAAACCATTAACTAGATAAACATCACTAATTAAGGGTTTAGATGGGTTACCCACTTTACCAACACCGACGATGGTTCCGCTCTCGTTGCCTCCAAAGACTACCCGGTTCCCATTAGCAATGGGCACCACTCCGGAAAGCAATTGAGCATCGCCCGTCATGTGTTTTGAACACCCGCTATCGAGTATCCACCCATCCTTGGAGCCAAATTTAACTTTGTTGCTCCGCTTATTTTTCTTGAGTACCTAAAGATAATCATATCATTTCATGGTACCCAAGGTCATTGGGTCCTCAAAGGTTAGACCTTTGGAAGCCAAGTCCAATTGGACTTAGACTTCCCAATATAATTAATATTATCCACTACATTAATAAAGTAGTCATTCATGTAAACTTGTTTTTCATTTATGGAAGTGTCCTTTGGGCTCCAAATTGAGAATATTTTGGGAGCATTCATCCTATTGGGAGCATGCATGCGTTGTTGATTTCTACGTGATGCATGTCGTGGATAGGCATAAGGAACATGATGAAATGGTGCATATGGATAATTATTCATATGATGTTGTGGGTGAACATATGCATGTGAGGGAACACGTGCGTGAGGGTGTCTCACATGGTGTGCACGTGCCCGTGAACGTGTAGCATAGAAATCATCATATGTGTGAGCCGGTGGAGTAGGACGTGTGTTCCTACGTGGCATGGTATTTGTGTACATGTAGGCATGCCCCTTCTTTGGAGGTCCACCCAAAGGGGGTTTCTTTCCGAAAGAGGGTGTGGACGAGGTGGAAGCACCATTGGTAGATGAACTACCAATAGAGCGTTTGCTCCCACTCGGTGAGGCATCGGAAGTAGGCTTAACAAAAGTAGTGGCCGATTTGGATGAACTTCCCATCTTATACCCCAAGCCAATGTGGTGATTGCCCGGAAGTAATTCATTTAGGATGTTATCCAAATGGTCTTTACCCTTATTGAATTTATTAATTCGGCCTATCGTGCACTCATATTTCTCGGTGAGAGATTGCATCGAAGCACCCAAAGTGGATATTTGCGATGTGAGCACATAAACACGAGACTTGAGATTTTCATTCTCAATACTCAAAGTCGAGTTTTGAGAAGTCAAATCCGCTATCCTATGTTCTTCCGAATCCTCAATGCTAACATGTTCAAGTTTAGATTTGAGATCAATAATCTCATTTCTTAACCCTTCAACAACGGTGTCGTTGTTGGTGATGATATTCTTAGGTGAGGTTTGAATGCTAACTAGCTCATCTTTAGTCTTAGTGTATCGTTCAACTAATTTAGCATATTTATTCCATATTTGCTCATTAGCTAGTCTAAGATCATCCATAGTTACCTCATCGCTATCATCCTCGCTATCATCGGAGGCGGGTTCTTGAGCATTTTCCTCGTTAGCCATGAAATATCCGTGTGCTTGTTCCACCTTCTCATCATCCGACTCCCCGCTTGAAGAGTCCTCTTCGGAGTCGGTGAAGCCGACAAATCCTTTCTTATCGCCTTTCTTGTACTTCTTTGATTTGTCGTACTTTGGCGCCTTCCACTTCCCCTTTTGCTTGTTTTGAGGACAATCCGCTTTGATGTGTCCTGGCTTATTGCATTTAAAGCACAAAGGTGGAGAGGTGTTAGTAGAAGTAAATTTAGATTTTTGTTTGAAGTTACCCTTTCGGAAGAAGCGATTGAACTTCTTTGCCATAAGAGCAATGGATTCCATGTCCATTTCTTCTTCCGAGTCCTCATCATCTGTAGAGGGGAATGGAGCCGCCTTGAACGCAATCGCCTTTTTCTTAGGCATGTCTTGGTTCAAATAGGACTTCATCTTTTCTTGTAACTTCACCTTGCTATCTTTGCGTACCTCGTATGACATCAAAGTACCCATCAATTGAACTACGGTATACTTATTCATGTCATTACCTTCCTCGATGGCGAAGGTACGTTTCTCCCAAGAAGAAGGAAGTCCTTCGATAAGCTTCGAACACTTCTCCTTTTGGGTGTAGGTTTTGCCTAGAGCTTCCAACTCGTTCATTATGTCGACGAAGAGAGCATAATACTCCTTCATCTTTTCTCCCTGTTCCATATGAAACAATTCGTAATCTCTATTGACTACTACGAGTTTAGAATCTCTTACCCGACTCGTTCCTTCATGCAAAATGAGGAGCGAATTCCAAATTTGATATGCATTCTTACATGTGCATATCTTATTAAAATCTTCGGGTTCCAATGCACATTGTAAAGCATTCATTGCTTTGGCATTTGCAATCTCCGCGGCGACCTCCGCGGGAGTCCACTTGTCGAAATCTTCTTCGGTAGGCACATTGTACTCTGACATGGTAATTCTCCACAATGAGGTGCTCCGGAGGAACGTTTCCATCCGGCATTTCCAATATCTATAATTGACGCCGTTGAAGAATGGAGGCCTAGTCGAGGAATGTCCTTCCATGACCGAAGACGCTCCTTCACGGTTCCTGAAGGATCCATAATTCGCAGGTGGACGAACGGTCTTGTTGTCGTTGGCAGACATAGCTAAGTATCTGGCTCTGATACCAAATGTAATGCCCTACAAGCTACTGCACAAGTACTAGAGGGGGGTGAATAGTACTTTAAAAATAACAAGGAGTATAATTCCTAATTATCGTGCAAACAACTACCAAATCAATTTGCGAAAGCTTAAATTGATGACAACAACAAAATAAACAATGCTAACAAATGAATATTACTGGGTTCGGATCCACCCAAGTCTCCCCGACTTGTTCCCGGTGATCCTACGTCCCAACCACCCGGATCCCCTCCGGATACTTAGGTTAGAAACCCTAACCTAAGATTTCCACTATGATATCTTGTGAAAAAACCTTCACAAGATCAAATCATACATGCAATGGCAATAGTGAATCCCACAACCCGGGATCACAACCTTCTCTCACAACCGAGAGAACCAATAAGCAATATAAACGAGTTTATAATGAAATAAACAATCTTACCACAAATCCTATACCTTGAGTTTTCTTACCAAATAGGTGCAAGGAGGGATTTGAGGAAGAGGAAGTCACCAAGACCTAGCACCACTGAAATGAGCAGCAATGGGTGCCTAGGAGAGATTTGGAGACTTGAATCAAGCTAGAGCTTGAATGGCTCACCAAGAACAAACTTCTCTCAAGATGGATTCTAGATCTAGAATGTGAGAGAGATGATTTCTTGTGAGGGAGAGAGCTTTGGAAATGAGTGAGAATCTCTAACTCTTTCAATCTCAATGAGTCTCTTAATGGCAGCTCTAACCTAGAGAGAAATGACCAAGCTTCGTATTTATAGGGTCCCATAAAAACGAGTTAGGTCAAATCCCAACGGTTGGAAATCTGAAGCAGTTAGTCGGTCAAAGAACAACCACTGACCGACTAGTTCATCAACTAGTCGGTCGGGCAAACAACATGGACTGACTAAGTAATGAACAGTGAAGAGATTGAATTTCAGACCTAGAAATCTAGTCGGTCCAAGAAGACTGTCTGACCGACTAGTTTCACAACTAGTCGGTCGGTCAGTGAACTTAGACCGACTAAGAGTCAAAAACAAATAGTCTGAAAACAAATTGATTTAGTCGGTCCAAGAACAAATGTTGACCGACTAGATCATCAACTAGTCGGTCGCCAAACGTTCTTAGACCGACTAACGATAAACAGTAGCTTAGGAGAAAATTGGCATGTACAGTAAAGCTCAACTAGTCGGTCAAAGAAGCATCACTGACCGACTAGTTCACAAACTAGTCGGTCGGTGAGTCAACGTAGACCGACTAACTGTAAACAGTACTGAGCAAGAAAAGACAAACTGAAACTAGTCGGTCCAAGAAGCTTTGCCGACCGACTAGATCACCATCTAGTCAGTCAGTTCTTCTTCTTGAACCAACTAACATGCACAATAAAGTCCGAATCGAAGCGCGATGCTTCGAGGAAGTTAGAATGGACTTCTACTAAGATCCTAGCTCTAAGATATGAGCGTTATGAAGATAGAAATGTAAGATATACTCAAGGCTTAACATTCTATAGATCGAAACTAAAAGACTATAAATAAAACCTTAAGGAACGGTCTTCGAGAGCTTCGATCAAATCTTCATGACTTCCAAAACGGTCCAAAAGCTTCAACGAAGCTTTAGGAATTGAATACGAGCTTTGAGAAGTCTTGATATGTCGCTTTGATTGTTCTCGTGAATTTGGCGACGATCTCCGTTACTGCGCTCACAAATTGTTAGTTCATGAATTATTTATGTTTGCTCATCATCCAAAACCAAATCCGGGGAGTCCAATACTCAACATACACATCCCCATAGCACCACTATAAACCATCAAAATGGCATCTTAGAACTATTTATCTGAAGTAATTATCTCAGATAAATAGATTCCGAGCACCCCGAACGAGGGAAGCATTTTGAGCATATCTCATAGATTGTGCCTTTGATGGGTCATCATATAAATAATCGATAGTGAAGATTAGATCCTGAAGATCCTTCACATTCAGAACTCTTTAAATTCCCAGTATTTAGTCCAACATGGTTATTACCATCATCCCTGAGCTTAAAGCTCAGTTGATCATTTCAAATATCTTGATTCGTGGTGAGATCTTGAAAATCCACACTTAGGAATCTGTTAAACAGTTCTTATACATATTTTTGACAAACTGAATATTGTCAAAATCACACATTTTGCTAATCCTCAGTGGTCCAGGACGATCTTGCCCTCGAGGGCCTCCCTGGTCGTGCCCTCGGGGCGGTCTTGATCACGCCCACTGGGGTGGTCCTGCTCACACCCTTGGGGGTGATCATCCTGCCTCGGTCGGTTACTAGGCCTCGCTTCAACATAGGGGGGCTTTGGCCGGTACGGCCTCCTTCATCATCCCCAAAGCCTCCGCGCTAAGCATGAACTTCTCTGCCTGGGCGAAGAGGGCGTCGAGGTCGGCAGGCGGGTCATGGAGTAGTGACTTGAGTAGACTCCTATTTGCCAGCCCCTTCTTGAAGGCCGCCATGACGAGCTCATCTCCACAGCTCGTCACGTTGAGTCTCCCTTCATTGAATGCTGCAAGAATTTGCAGATGGTCTCCCCCTCATTCTAGACCACCGTGAACAGATAGTCCAATGCCTTTCCCCTTCTTTGCCCCGCCAAGAACTACTGACAGAACTGCAAGAAAGGTTGTTGAATGAATCAATGGAGCAGTTGGGCTGGCCGTTGTACCGCTCCACCTCCGACTTCTTCAAGGTCATCTGGAAAGCTCGATAGAGGAGGGCGTCATCCGCTCTGTGGATCTCCATCACTCCCCAGTATTGCTGCACATGCTATATGAGATCACCCGAACCACCATACAGTTCAAACTGAGGTAGCTTAAAACTTTGGGGTACTGGGGTTGAGATCACCCTCCTGGTCAGTGGGTTGGCTTCTTCGGGGCATGGGGAGGCGTTGAAGACCTTCGGGAGATGTCCCTACCACCTTGATACTCTTGCCGCTGATTAAAATCACCGGATGAGCCACCTCACTGCTCAGAGGCATTCCACTCTCATCCCTGGGGGTCGGGCTTCAGTCATGGCTCCTTCGCCGCCAGTCATTACGCCTAGGAGAGTGGTGTCCTGACCGGAGGGGACTTTTTCTACGATGGGCACGTAGCATGATCTGGCCCAGGGCTCTCTCGTATTATCAAGGCCGACGCCTGGGGGACTCCTTGCTCCCTCTGAAGCCTCTCCCTCACGATGGCGATGAGTCGACGCTGTCGGACGGCTGCTTCTTCATCAAGTCGCATTTGTACAGCGGTATCCTCCTCCTCATCAAATTTCTTCTACAGGGCGGCTACCTCTCCTGCGTCAAACTGCCTTCGTTGAGCAGTCGCTACTTCTTCAAACTGTGAGAGGAGGTTACGCCTCACGTTGCAGGGCCTAGAGGGGCCTTCTGCCTCACGTTGCAGGGCCTAAAGGGGCATTAGTACGGAGTAGGCCTAGCTTGCCTGGCAGCGGCCCAGACTTCCATCATCTTGGTGAAATTCTCGAAGCTTTTGTAGACACCAAGGGCCATGTCCTAAATGACAACGGCCAACCCCTCAAGGGGAAAATTCATTAGGGAGTCCTTTCGGGAGAGTGGCGCTCCTCGGTCATTGGCATCTTGCCATGACGGGAGCTATGGTGACTGCGTGCAGTGTCTGACATGGGTGCAACCCTAGATTCCCACAGACAGCGCCAATTATTATGGGTCAAATCCGTCCAATAATAGAATTTGTATATTAGGGGAATCACGGGTACACTGATTACAAGTTATGTGGATGTTGGCGATGCTAACACGTCTTGGAACGCGCTTTGTACGCAGAGGATCCAACGTCGCCTGCTGGTCGCCGAAGGTCACCGACGCTGGTAGGTGAGCCGAGCTCCCTGCGAGAAGAACAACTCGTTAGAAATCCTGGGTTGGCTGTCAACCTGTAGCCCCTCCGATGATTAAGTCAATAAATGACTTTTAAAGAGTGGGTTGAACACGCTTGACGATCTTAAAGTAGATCAGCTTTGCGTGGCGAGCTTATGAGGAAGGCACAGATATATATATATATATATATATATATATATATATATATATATATATATATATATATATGAGGAATATGGAGGTGTGCTGACAGCACAGGAAATTTTTCATATGCTGTCAGGGATTACGGCCCTCTAAAACAATTTTTTAAAATTTTTTTGCAGTAGTTAGATATACTTGTTAACTAGCTCTCCACAAATTTTTAGGTCAATCCAACACCGTTTGAGCCTCCGTTCGTCGATTTCCAAAACGTTACGCAAAACTGTCCAGAATTGTCAATCCAACACCGTTTGAGCCTCCGTTTATCGATTTCCAAAACGTTGCGCAAATCTGTCCAGAATTCTGGATAGTTTTGCGCAACGTTTTGGAAATCGATAAACGGAGGCTCAAACGGTGTTGGATTGACCTGAAAATTTGTGGGGAGCTAGTTAACAAGTATATCTAACTACTGAAAAAAATTTAGAAAAAATTGTTTTACCCCCCAAATCGCTGACAGCACAGGAAAAATTTCCTACGATGTCAGCACACCTTCATATTCCTATACACACACACACACACACACACACACTAGTCATAACCCATGCCCGTGGATACGAGGTTCATTTAAGATTTCCCCCGCGAAATCTTTGTACCTCAAAAAATTATTTCCACAGCAAAAATTTAAAAGAACAACAAATTAGCGTAAAAATATTTGGTGGCACGGCACCTTCGGCGTAGGTGCCTTCGGCGCGGAACAACAAATATGGCGCGGGCACTTTCGGCATGGAACACCAAATTCGGCGTAGGCGCCTTCGGTGCGAAACAACAAATTTAACGCAGGCATCTTCGGCGCGGAACAACGACCGGGCGTCTTCGGTGCGGAACAATAAATTTGGCGCGGACGCTTTCGACGCGGAACAACAAATTCGGTGCCGGCGCCTTTGGCGCAGAATAACAAATTAGTGTAAAAAATTTAGCGGAACAACAAATTCGACGCGGAACAAAACGCGAGCGCATTCGGCGTGGAACAACAAATTCGACGCGGGTACCTTCGGCGCGGAACAACAAATTAGCATAAAAAAATTTAGCGAGCACATTCATCGCGGACAACAAAACTTATGGTATTTTTCGGTGACGGTATTAACTTAATTTTTTTATGTTAGTTTGTTGTTCCGCTAAATTTTTTTACGCTAATTTTTTACTTTGTTTAATTTAATGGATCATGTTTCTCCACAATGTTTCCCAAAGCACTTCTAATTTCAAACTTTAGGTTCCCAAGGCACTTTAAATTTAATCTCCACAATCTTTCCCAAGACACTTCTAATTTCAAAGTTTTGGTTTCCAAGACACTTTTCTCACCAAAATTTAAGTTTTCAAACTAAAATTTCCACAAAATCCAATCTCAACCATTGATTTCTCATGATCAAATCCCAGCCACTCTTTATCTTGTCCTAATCAGCCCTAAAATTCAAAAAACGTTGTCAAATGTATAATATATATATGTGGACATAATAGATCGGCCACTGCGTGTCGTCTTCTTCCCAGATGAGGACCGAGCTGACTGTAGTCTTGGAGACTGCCAGGTGGAGAAGGAGTGTATTGCTCTCCTTGGTCTTGGACAGGAGCGAAGATCGGCCGAGGTACTCCTTGAGTTGGGCGAAGGCCAGCTCACATTCTTCTGTCCATCGAAAATCTTCCCCTTTCTTCTCTCTCTGTGTGTGTGTGGAGGATATCCGATCTTGAGTATTGAATATGAGTTCTAGATTTCAATTAACCAACCCCCTCCTTGATGGCTAGAGGGGGGTATTTATAGTGTCGAGAGTCGGTTGTTTGCCGTCTAATCACCTGTCGCTTCTGCTTAGCTGCAGCACGAGTGGGGACGTAAAAGGTCGGCCAGGGTGTCAGAGATATTTATGCATTAATGGGTATCAAAAGGCGTCAGAGATATTTATGCATTAATGGGTGACGCGATGGACGACCATCAGTTCTCGTTCTTAACCTCTGGCATTAATTGGAGGTATAGGTGGCCCTACGTCACCATGTTAGATATATTTGTGTATGCTAGGTCGCCCTTAGAGTGTGCCAAGCTCAGCGTCCAAGCTCGGCACCCCAAGTCTTTCTCTAACCGTGCTTCCTGTGTGGAGAGTAGGCGAGCTTCCTATTTGCTATGCTGGCGAGCACTCCGCACGATCAGCTTGGTGAGCTCTTGTCTTGACACTGTAGGCGAGCTTGCTGCTCGGCAAGGAGACCTTCCCAGTGTTGCGACGAGCTTCCATTCGGGCTCATTCTTATTCGGGATGGTCGGAGAGCTGTTCGCTTGGCTTCGAATATATGAGCCTTTATTCTCTGGGCCGGCCTTAAGGCCGTAACACATGGAATTGAAGAAAAATTATTATTATTATCCATTTTCGTTTAAATACGGGTATGAATCAGATTTGGATCCTTATAATCATAGTATTATGTTGCCTCGTGAAAATCTATTATGCAATAGGGAAGGTTGTCCCATGTGGCAATGTCACATCGCCATATGAAACAACCTCCTCCACCTTGCCCAAAAAAAATCACCCCCAAGCCACTTTTTTACATGGTTGTCATCCCCTCAAAACCAAAAAAAACACCCCAAGCTCACTAATTTACATGTTTGTCATTCACCCCAAAAAAACCAAATATCACCCACTTATTTACATGTTTGCCACCCTAAGATTTTTTGCATTTTAACCCCCTGATTTTGCACCTTTTACCCCCTGACGATAACCGCACACACCCCCACAATTCTCACTCATGTTCGGTTGCGCGCGTGCACCGCATCATCTTCATGTGGTTTTTTACTCTGTGCACTGTGTGCACAAGTTATTTCTTGTTAATACATGTAATACCATGTCCAAAAGATATATTACTAATTTATAAACAAGAAGTGCTTACATAAAGATCCTTTCACTACACATATGCATCGATAATACAATAAAAGAGTAACATGTACTTTTTTTTGAAAGTTTAGCGTGATATTTTATTGAACAGAATACAATATACAATGTACAACAATAGCTCATTCAGGCGTGAGTTATTAATAGGGAGAGGATAGGGCACAAGCGCCGTCACTCTCCACTAGAAATCACACACCCTAAATGAAGCTATTCAAAATGACCTATCCCAAGTCCCTAATTTCCCAATTTGTTGAGTATTGATTCCCCGGATTTGGTTTTGGATGATGAGCAAACATAAATATATCGTGAACTAACACTTTGTGAGCGCAGTTATGGAGATCGTCGCCAAAATATTACGTACATCTAAAGCGACTTCTCAATACGCATGATCGAGCACCTGAAGCTTCGTTGAAGCTCAAGGAGCAATATTGAAGTCAAGAGGAATGAAGATTGAAGCTTTGAAGACGGTTCGTCATGTATTATTTATTGTCTTCTAGCTTCATAGTTAGAATGTTAAGCCTTAAGTAGGACTTACAATATAATCTTCATTTCGCTCATGTCTTAGAGCTAGGATTATCATAGAAGCCATTAGAAAATTTCTCGAAGCCTATCGCTTCTTCCCTCGGCTTCTAGTACATGTTAGTTGGTTCAAGAAGAACAACCAACCGACTAGATGACGATCTAGTCGGTCGGCAATTCTTCTTGAACCGACTAGAATGCCTTGCTCATTTCAGCTCATTCCCTGTTGGTCAATTAGTCGGTCAAAGAAGAGTCACCGACCGACTAGATGACGATCTAGTCGGTTAGGAATCCTTCTTAGACCGACTAGTTGAGCTTGCCTCTGAACAGCCTGAGTTACTGTTTCGAGTTAGTCGGTCAAAGAACGTTTGTCGACCGACTAGTTGAGAAACTAGTCGGTCAGCATTTGTTCTTAAACCGACTAATTCATCTTGTAGTCAACCTACTCTATTTCGACTGTTAGTCGGTCAAAGATCATTCACCGACCGACTAGTTGTGAAACTAGTCGGTCGGCAAGTCTTCTTAGACCGACTAGTTGTCATCTCCTGTACTTCGACCTTTTGGCTGTTCAACCGTTAGTCGGTATACGTTATATCACCGACCGACTAGTTTATGAACTAGTCGGTCAGTGATCCTTCTTTGACCGACTAGTCTGGTTCAGAATAGAGCCGTTGGGATCTTTTTGAACTCGTTTTTCCTTGCCCCTATAAATAGAATCCTGATTCATTTCTTGAAGGGGTTAAGCAATATATTAGAGATATTTTTAGATCAAAAGAGAAGATCAATCAACTCTATTTCTAAGCTCTCTCTTCTCACAAGAATCTCTCCCTCAAGTTCTTGAGCCCTAAATCCTCAAGAGAGATTCTCTCCATTGTGAGCCATTCAAGCTAGAAGCTTGATTCTAGGTCACCATCTCCACCCTAGGCTTCCATTGATGTTCATCTTCTTGAAACTAGGGTTTGGTGCCATCTTCCTCCATCAAAATCCCCCTTGCCCTAATTTGGTAAGAATACTCAAGGCATAGGTATTTTGTTGGTAAGCATTTCATTTCATTTACATTCGTTATTTGAATTGTATACTCTCGGTTGTGAGAGTTTGCGTGATCCCGGGTTGTGGGATTCACGGACATCGTTTGTAGTTAGTTTGCGCTTGCGAGGTTTTTGCAAGTGGGCATATTGGAAATCTTGAGTTAGGGTTTCTAACTCAAGTATCCGGAGGGGATCCGGGTGGTTGGGACGTAGGATCACCGGGAACAAGTCGGGGAGACTTGGGTGGATCCGAACCCATTAAACCATTTGTTTGCATTTGCATTTATTCTTGTTGATCGTTGTTATTCCGCATTGTTGTTTGTTAATTGCACGATAATTAGGAATAACTCTCCCTATTATTTAAAAGTACTATTCACCCCCCCCCCCCCCCCTCTAGTACATGTGCAGTAGCTATACAGGGCACTACACAATTGTCAAATACTGCATTTTCCTCAGCAGTCGATGGCTCCAGATCTTTCATGGCAATCCGGATCTCGTTGGCAATCTCATCAAAAACTGTTGTCTTGCTTTTCCTCACACCATCAAAGATACGACGATTCCTTTCCCTCCAAATGTGCCAAACCGCAGCAGAAAGTACTGTTTTAGCCAATCTATCCAAAGCCCTCTTCCCTTCAAAATTAGCAATATAAAGGTTCCCGATGTCACGCAATCCAGAATTGATGTTGTTTGTAACCCGAAGCTTCAGCAATGATCTGCGCAAAATGTAGCCAGAAAAGTTACAGGTGAAGAAAAGGTGGTCAGTGCTTTCCTCCTTGTTGTCATCGCAAAGGACACAATTGATTGGCGCATTAAACCCCCATCTGTTGATCATCTCTCTAGTGAGCAGCTTACCCTGGAAAGCACGAAGAAGAGTGAGAGACCATTTAGGAACGTGATTGTTATACCAAATAAGTTTGTGGAATGGAAAGAAATTTCCATGACGACGAGTTCCCTCCCAAGCATCTCTGAACCGAAAATATTCTCCAGGCAACCACTGCCACTCATCCGCTC
Organism: Scilla litardierei; assembly: GCA_030789695.1. Lineage (NCBI taxonomy): Eukaryota > Viridiplantae > Streptophyta > Magnoliopsida > Asparagales > Asparagaceae > Scilla > Scilla litardierei. The sequence goes on from CM061138.1 coordinate 179,631,801, forward strand.
CAGGCTTAAGAACAACCCGTTGAAGGAGGGGCCGAACCTGATCTATAGCCGGGTCACTTTTCCAAGCAGAAATCCCCTCAGCCCAGTAGTCCCGCACGCAAGCTACTTCCGCCCCAGGTGGAACATCGAAGAGATGACATAATGGGCCGCATTCCAACCACGGATCAAGCCAGAAGAGTGTGTTTCGGCCATCACCAACACGTCTACGGATTAATTTGTGAGAGATTTGCCTGCTTTTGAGAAGCCTCTTCCACGTACCAGAATGAGTGACCAGTTCCTTTGCCGCAAAAAATCCTTTGCTGCTCCCATATAAAAGACTCATATGCTTGGCCCAAATACTGTCGGTGGTGAGGTATCTCCATGTAAGTTTTAAGCCAACCGCGTCATTTAATTCTTCCAAAAGCCTCAAACCAACCCCTCCCTCCTTCTTTGGCTTGCATATATCTTCCCACGCCCAAGCTCTGGAAGTTCCAAGAATGAAGCGCCTACACATGGAAGAGATAGTCCTCAGGACCCGCATAGGAATACGGAAAGCGTGCATCCAGAATGCCACAATTCCATAGATAACCGTCCTCACAAGTTCAATACGCCTCGCCAGAGATAGCAAAGTAGAGCTCCAACCCAACATTCTTTTCTTACATTTATCCACCAATCTACCATAGTTTGCAGTTTTTGGATACTTAGAGGATAGCGGCAAACCAAGGTAAGTTGAAATTGTGGTTGCAATCTTGATCCCCAGAATGTCCGCTAGAGTGCTCTTAATATTACTCGCCCCTTTGCTAAACAAGCCAGCACTCTTTTCCCAGTTCACCTGTAGGCCAGTGTAATTAAAGAATTCCACCAATAAATTTTTCATACCCAAAAAAGACGACATATCAGCTCGGCAGAACACCAGTAGATCGTCAGCAAACAGGAGATGGGATATGGAGCCAGTCTGCCTCATAGGGAGGATGTTCCCCATATTGATGTATTTAGATATCAGGATAGAAAAGGCCTCCATAATAATAACAAATAAGTAAGGTGAAAGTGGGTCTCCTTGTCGAATACCTCTATTTCCTTTGAAATACCCATGCGGTGCCCCATTAATCATAACAGAGAAGGTCGAAGTAGTAATGCATACCCTCACCCAACCAATGAACTGTTCTGGGAAACCCAATTGCCTCAAGAAGTAGCAGATGAATTCCCTATTAACACTGTCAAAAGCCTTCCTCAGATCCAGCTTTAAGCAAGCTCTACGACCCATAGGGTTGCTGAAATCCCTAATCTGCTTATGGGCAAGGAGGGAGCAATCTGATAGGAGTCTTCCTTTGAGAAATGCTGCTTGATTGGGAGATACCAGCTCGTGGATCACCATTTTAATCTTGTTGCATATTACTTTGCTAATAATTTTGTAAGTTACATTACAACATGCAATAGGCCTGTAATCTCCAAAGGAGGATGCACTATCACTTTTAGGGACAAGTGTCAGGTTCGTATGGTTTATACCACTGAGAAGGGAACTGGAGGTGAAAAAAGATTTAACAGCAGTAGTTACCTCATCTCCAATTTGGGCCCAATTATGCTGAAAGAAAAACCCATTCAAACTTGTCATTGGATCTTGTCGTCGCCATGGTCGTGGAGGCCCTGATACCAAATTGATAGGATTTTTCTAGGTTTTTGTTATAGAAATGAGGATTTTGGTAGAAAGGTGGGATTTTTTAGAGGAATGATGGGATTTTTAGGGTTTTGATGAGAAAAATTGGGGGAAAGGGGGGATTTTTATTGAGAATAAATTGAAAATAAAGGGATACAAGGATAAAGTTAAATTGAAACCGTCAGGGCCAGGGGATTTATCTGCCCCAATCTGAAACATAGCCTTTTTCACTTCATCATCAGAGACTCTCCTACTCAGCCAGTTCGAAGAGCTAGCAGTCAAAATGCGCATGGGTACAAGTTTCTGGAAGGAGGACTGATAGGTATTATGGTTATATAAATCTTCATAGTAAGAGAGGGCTTTCTTCTTTAGGTCTTCATAGGCCAAGTTACACTTACCATTATTATCAACCAGATGCCGAAGATTGTTATGGGAATACCTGGCCTTCATAGCTGTATAGAAGAATTTGGTATTTTTATCACCCAGAGTAAGCCAGTCCTGCCTGCTTTTTTGACGGATCATTTCTTCTTCCAGCTTCATAGCTATATATAAATGTACTTTTGACTACTTTTGACTACTTTGAATATATATATATAAATTTATCACCCAGAGTAACATGTACTTTTGACTACTTTGAATATATATAAATGATACATATTTATTTAGAGAATAATGGGTATCATATGATAATGGAGGCTTAGCCTCATATACCAAGACACAAAAGTAGGGAAGTACAAGTCCCATATGTGCCTATACTTGTATCGGCTACTTTTTTGTATCTTGACATATGAGGCTAAACCTCTATTGTCATATGATACCTGTTATTCTCATTTATTTAATGCATATTGGATATTAAATCGAGCGATTACCACAATAATTGTATTTGCTCCACTTAATAAGAAGACATTATTTTGCGACGTTGACAAATTGTTTCTATCTATATTTGCTTAACTATCTATTATACTCTAGTATATATTTGAGGGATGTTTTTAAATTTTGTCCTATTAGGACAAATGGTTGTCCCATGTGGCACACATTTGTTCTACTAGGACAAAGTGTTTGGGAGAGTGTGGGAGACAATGTGGTGTGGGTGAAAGGTTGGGTGTAGAGTTGGGGAACCCCAAACAAAATCCCACCACATTCCCCTTATTTGCAAGCTTGCCATTTCTTTTTCATAAAACCCAAACACCCCTCATCTTCCCTCTATTTTTGGGTTTGACATCGCTCTTTCTGCACTTTGCACCCTGTGTTTTTTGCGATTTAGTCCCTGTTTTTCCTCCTTTTACCCCTCGACACTCCTCACACGCACACAATTTTTTCGCTTTGGCCCCCGCTTCTCTCTGCATTTGCGTTTGGGCGATGACGGCTTCCGTGTCTGTTGGACACGGGCAATTTCTAGTCTATTATACATTTGAGGAGGGTTGATGTGATATTTATCCTATGTAGTATTCAAAGAGGGGTGCCACAAAGGATGAATCATCACCCCAAAAAAAACCTAAGCAAAAAACCCCAAAACCCCACCACAACACCTAAAACACACAGAAACCCAAAACGTCCAAAAACGAACGCGAAACGCCCAATCAAAAAAAACCCAAAAAACATCAAGACAATACCCACACTCTCACACACTCTTCCGATTTCATCCAATTTTGCACCTACCGAAACACACGTATGGGTTTTTTTGGGTGTCCGAACACTTTGCGTATGAGTTATTTCTAGTATACAGATATACGAAACGGATTGCGATCCTCATATTTCAATTTATTATTCAAATAGGAGAAAAGTCCCTTAAAGTCCATCCATAAATGAGAAAAGAAAGAGGATGAGAACAGGCTAGAAAGACCAATTGGCCACTTCATGACAAGAGTGAGAGAGAGAGAGAGAGAGAGAGAGAGAGACAACACAGGAGTCACAAGCTCAAAGTCTCCATGTCTTTTGCACTGCAAACAGTGGGAGGCCACAATACAAGGAGACCAATCAATTAATTATGCTACCATCCTAATGCTTACATCGTCAATGTCTCATTATACAAAAAAGAGCACGAAACAGAGTGAGAAAAAAACAAGGTTAATTTACATCTAAAAAAACAACGTTAATTTTCAAAAAACTATCTGGATGTCTGATTGTTTTCTTCAAATATTTCTCAAAACTCTGGTATTTACACAGATTTACCCAAAATTTTACTCTTCGGACATTAATCCTCCAAATCAGCATGAGATAGATGTAGCTTTTGAAATGTCGTTCAAATCGATATGGTTTTTTTAAGACTCGTAAAAATTTTGAAGGAAATATCTTGTGTATGTTTAGAAATTTTGAGTTGAGTTTTTTTTTTGGGAATTGATATGCGAACCCACCATTTTACTATGCATACCACGTGTCATTTATTTACAAGTTTGTCATTGAAATTACTCACCGCTCATTCTCAGGGCCAAATTTTCGAAAAAGCCGCTAGGTGTACGTGAAGAAAAAAACGGACGCTCAAAGGTCGAGCGGTGGCAAGCAGTGATGCCCCCTCCACCCGACCTCCCTAGCAACGCCGCCCCCACCTCTCCCTCACCCGACCTCCCTAGTCCTTGTGCCCCTCCTCCGCCCTCCCCAGTCCTGCCTCCAAACTTTAGCAAATCGTTATCAAAGTCCTCATTGTCAGGTGTTGACTGACGAGTTTTAAAAAAGAACCAATTCCAATTTCGCATAATATAATTGAATGGCAAACAGTCTGGTAACACACACATGTGACAGAAAAAAAAAATCAACAATCACAAACAAAACAAACAGTCTGGAGGCACTGAACAGCTTCTTGTTTCACCCAACAGATCTGATAGCCAAAGCTTGTAAATCTCATTCTGGGGCTTTAAAAAATTTAGCATAGCGAGAGGACATAATGACAGTGCCAGCATCTCAAAGGCCTAGAACTTGAACAGGCGCTTGCATGCTCTAAAGATCCTCCCCCTCTTCTTGATCCTCGCACTACTCCTCTCTCCTTCCTCCTCCTGGATCGCACGATCCACGTCCGCGGCGTCCCCGGTGCTGTCGTGGATCCTCCAGTACCCCTCTCCGACTGAGGCTGACGGGGGCTTCCTCATTGAGAAAGCCCTCCTCACCGCAGCCTGGAGTGGGCCGACCTTGTCGTCGCCGCTGGCGTCCCTGAATCTCTGAGAAGCAGAGGAGCAGTTCCTCCTCAGGATGACTCCGAAGCTCTCCCCTTCCTCTCGGCGGTCGTCGGATTGAGGCTTGATGGGGGGAGTGGCGTCGTCATGGGAGGAGCTGAGGGTGGACAGGTCCATGGATCTTGACTTGGTTGTTGTTGTGGTGGTGCTCGCTTTCACCATCTTTGAGTACCCGTTCATTTTGGGACACGGGAGAGAGATGAAGAAGAAGAATGGTTTATAGATCTAGAAAGGAAAATGTACTGTGGGAGTGGGAGAGGGTGAGGGGGAGAGAGTATGAAAGATGTGGTGAGGAATTCAAGCACACCTTCAAAAATTCAACATGTTTTTTTTAAAGAAGTCCTTCAAAACCATTTTCCCCCCTTTAAGGACAAAAATTCAAAATAGATAAAAAAAATTATAAATAATTGTAGATAATGTTGTGTATAGGGCCACCGACAATGGGGCCCGACTGAGCCGAACAGATGTGACCCTTTGCGATTTGTAAGACCGCATAACCTTGGCTTAATGGGTTAGCCTAATCTGACAGCAATCGGCAGTGACGACCTTCATGAGGTCGAACCATTCAGCATCCATGCTCAACAAGGACGACCTCCACGATGTCGACTCATTTGACAGCACAGCTCTACATGGGCATCCTTTGCGAGGTCTTCTCCTTCATTAGCACAACTCTACAGGGATGACTTCCGCAATGTCGGCTCCTTCTGCAGCAGAGCTCTTTTGGGGCGACCTCCACGAGATCGTCTCCTCAACGGTGGCCCTATGTAAGGACAACCTCAGTACCCGAGGTCAGCTTCTCATCAACAGACTCCTACAGGGGCGACCTCGGCACCCAAGGTCGGCCCATTCGACTCCAAGGTCCGAGCTCTTACCCACCTGGCAGGATCAGCCCACGCGACCACATCGGCACGATCTCAGGCGGATGGGCCGCATTCTCTCCAAGCCGTTACGAACGGATCCATCCAACATGTACGTAGCGGCCAGCTTTGTCATAGGAACGTGCAGCCCGCTTTATCATTGGGGGCGTGGCCAACTTTATCTAGGAAGTGGTTACCGCATGTGGCTCAGATCCCGACAAATCCTCTAATGAGTTTATTACAAAGAAAAATGGGGAATCTTCTGACGTGGCTAACCGTCTCCTAATCCTACAAAACCAAGGGAGCGTCCACTGCTTCAGGTATGTCCATCTCACGATCTCCAATTTGAAGAGAAGCAGAAGATGCAAAACTGCCCTTATTCAAGTTTGGTTGACAACTTAATGTTCGCAATGATTTGTACTCGTCCTGACATTGCGCATGCGGTTAGTGTTCTCAGCGGATTCATGGCGAATCCAGGAAAATCACATTGGGAAGATGCGAAATGGATAATTAGTTACTCGAGAGGCACAACAAATTAGTGTATCACCTATGACAGAGGCGAAAAGGCCGTGATGTGTGTGTGATGTGTGTCTATGCTGATGCAAATCATGTTGGGGATTTAGAAAGAGGCAGATCAACCACTAGAAACTTGTTTTATATTGGAAAAGGTGCAGTCAACTGGATGTCGAGGTTACAACCTACAGATTCGGATTGGCTTTGGCGGAAGCTGGTAAAGAATTTGAATGGATATAAGATCCGATGGGTGAGATTTGGATTGAGTCCAAGTTTTGTGATAGTAAAAGTGCAATTGACTTGAAAAAGAATCCAGTTTATCACAAGCGAACTAAGAACAAAAGGGTGTGATATCACTATATTCGACAGCTTGTTGAAGGTTTAGTCCGCGTGGCTAAGATTAGGAGTGAGAAAAATTTAGTAGACATGATCACCAAATCAGTTTCAGCAGAGAAGTTAGATTGGACTATGACTTCTCTAGGCAGCAAAGTGTAATGATGGGCATGATTGGGGCCGGCAGCCAAGTGTTCTTCTGGCGAATATGAAAGGTTGTAGCAATTCGCAGAGGATAAGTCTTGCGGAAGATGGCTTGCATGGAGACATTGTTCTTTTTGTTTTAATCCTTTGAAAAGCTAGCGACAGGCGCGAGCGACGACCCTAACCACCAGGGTTCGAACCCTGGTGGCCCCGCATGAAGCGGGATGGTGATGCTAATCGGACACAGTCCACTGGCATACATTGTTCAAACCTCGTCAAGGCGGAGTTTGTTGGATTATGACTCGGTATGCCCAAAAGTCATTTTGGGGTTAGTGACTATTGGAAAGGTGCCCTAAGTCCAATGTGTATGACTCTTGGAACTTTTGATATTCAAGGGGTTCCTACATGAGTGCTATAAATACATGCGCAATGAACTTGAAGATGAATCGGATACAACAGTGTGAAGAGTGTTAAGCGTAGACTTATCTTGTAAGTTTGCTCGTGTGTAACCATTTACTTAATACTGAAGATCTCTTGCTGCTGGAAGCTGCTGTCGGCTTTCAGTGGACGTAGCTCACACATTGTGAGCGAACCACTTAAATTTTGTGTCTTGCTACGTTTATTTCTTACCTCTGTCCCTTTTGTGTCCCTTTTGTGTCCATTTTGTGTGTGTACGATTACAATTTGATCCTACTTCCTTAGGTGATGCTATTTCCTTACAATTAATTTCATTTCAACTGTTATTTGATCAACATAATTTGTGTGCTAGATTGTCCTTTGAACATCAAGCAAATCACACCCGAAAATGGCACAATGCCTTATTAAACATAAAGATTACTCCTCGATCAAAGGTTCAGACAGTTTGGTTTCCTCCCTCTCTCTTCGGCTCCTAGTCGAACAGTAGTAGTACACAATTAGGAGCATCATCCCCCATGATCAAAAAGCAAGCAGCCATTTAGAACCCTAGACAAAATCTTGGCTAAACAAAAGGATGACTCACAAAAGAATGCCTACGGTGTGACTCCGTGTGTGGTGGGCATGATGCAGTAGCCGCGGTGTTACATGCTCCATATGGATGGATATACATACCATACAACAAACGCAACCTTCGCCCATAAAACCCTAAGCGAACCGCACAATCCGCAGTTCATCTCATGCTCTCTCAAATTCCCTCCTGATGAGCTCCAACAGGATTTCGTTCCAGGTATCGACCGGACCTGGCATGCACCAGTGCAGGCAATCCTGCGGGGGTGGCTCCCCGTGTGGCCCTCTCTTCGTGATCTTGTTCGGGTCTGGGCTCCTGTATGGACCCGGATGCCCGTCTGCTCGTTGTCCGAACACCTCCGTGATGTCCATCAACCTCAGTTTGGAACCGCCGTTCCCCGACTTCACCGCTGCCCGTTGGAACCCTGCGGTCTGCTTCTCATGCATCGCGTCTGTGAACCCATTTCTCACCACCTCGGTGACTGGCTTTACCTTCCCGGTGCACGACCCACCCGTGTTCCAGGCCCCGCCCTCGTAGTGGTCCGGGGAGTAAGATCGGACTATCGCCAGGCCCGTGAAGTTTGGGTGGTTTGCAATGGCCGCCATGGCTGTTTCGACTGAGATGCCAAATGCCTCGACGTTGTTGATTTTCATTTGCCCCGCATCCTTTGGCCACCAGAGCTGTCCTCCAACAATGGTATCGTCGAGAACGTAGGCAGACTGCTTGGCAAACCAATGGCCAGATGACAGGACAACCACATCAAACGTCGGGAGCAAATCCATGAAGGTCTCATCAGGAACATCGAGGAACACCTTTGTGATCCCCTGGGCGGCAAACTGGAAGGGTTCAGCATCCTGGTGCACGAGCCACGAGGACCATATCCGGACGATCATCGTGGAAGTGGACCTAAAGTACCACCGCTGCATACGACGATTGCCACGGTTCTTAGGAGCTTCTTCCTGTTGAAGGCATCAAATATCAGGAAATTGGCTACTTGTCAATCTGAACCATTAACAAGTTAGTGTTCCTGATGGCAGTTCTTTGTTGATAGGCATTAAAAAAAATTGTACATTATAATGATTGTCTATCAAGGGGTTATTTCTGCTACTATTTTAGGATCACGGGAGGTTTACCTGCCATAGGATGCAAAGCATGGATTCCATCTGATTTCGAGCAACCGAATCACCAACATAAGCCAGTGTCTTGCCTCTCATCAGCTCCAAGAATTTCCGGGGACTGAAGCGTGGGAGTTCACATTGGTCAGGCTTCCACCTATAGTTCTCGTAGTCCTTGTCCGGTCGCCCATTTCCCTGACAATTCTGCATCTGGGTCATGACGGGGCAAGTGTTGTTCGTGTACAGTGGCCCAGCCGAATCATAGATCCATTTCCCTTGGTACAGATCACAGCTTCCTGACGAAATATGGAAACCCAACGATAAAAATACCATTGTTTTATATTCTAGAATTTTTTTTATAGTTCATCAGCATGAACGTCTTCCAATATTGGCAACCTCATTCGGTCAGTGACAATGTGGCAATGGTTGATGAATCACTACATTTCAAGTTATGTCATTTCCCACAACTATCCCACTTGTACAAGAACATTTGAAAAAATATATTCAAAGAACCATGAACTCACAAATCGTAAATTGTTAGCTCGCATAGTAATACAGAAATAAAGGCATTATTCTTTTTTCTCTTAAATATGCAATTAAAGTTATAAATTTGTGCAGAGACAATGGTTACATGCAAGCAAACTAATCTTTTTGCACAGGTTAACATAAATGGAAGGACATAGAAGGCCAAGTCTATTTGAATGTTCCTGTCCTTTGCAGCGGCATAGCTGCTTAGTATATTAATGATAAGCGTTTGTTGTCAAGTTTGTCTATGTTGTTCTATTTCATTTACTTCTCCAGTTTATAATCCCAAGTTCCAATAGTCAATTAACTGACATTCATGCCCTGCAAAATCAAGAAATGGAAACAAAATAATTTTCAACAGCCATCTAATTTTGTTCTGCTGCTCATGGTCTAGACATTACAATTGTATATCTAACCTTTCTGCAATCAAAAATTCTAATAGTCGATATGGCATTCATCCCCGACAAATCAAGGAATGAACAAGGACTAATTTCAAAACAGCCATCTAATTTCCTTTTTCCATGTGATTTGTTACAAAATCTATTATAACTTTCTCATTTTTTGTTCCTTACTTTCACATGATATTTTTGCATGGCTGCCTTGGTCAAGAAATTCATGTTCTTGTATATCATGTGTGGTTTGCCTTGAAAGAAATCCAGTACTTATGGGCTTTAACTGCTATATGACCTCATTACAGAAAACATTTCTTTTGAAAGAGATACAAGAATTTACAAATTTTCAAAGATGATAGATCCTTTGCCTAAATGCCTATTATCTACACATATCTCTACACAACAGAGACACTGATGGGTTCATCACATATCAACGACGACGCAAGCAAGGAGGGCCGGCAGATAGCCAAGGAGGGCCGGATTCAAGCAATTAATCCAAGGGCGTATTCGTAAACTTTTTGGACATTTTTGTGAGCTTTTATTATTGTATGGGGTTATATGTAATTATGCAAAATAGGACAACTATATATATCTCTAGGACCGCCGGTTTTGTTTATGCATATTTTGAGAGATTATCTTCATAGAGAGGAGAGGGTTCCTCGTTCTTCGGGAGAGTGCGGACGTCCTCTTCAATCGGCGTCTTGGGAGAGAGATTGCCTCTATCTAATCAATTTATCTTTAATATTTTCAGTTTAATATCAATAAATTTTCAGATCTTCCTAGTTCCTATCAATTTGGTATCAGAGCCTCAATGATCCCTGGCGGCGATGACAAGATCAAAGGACAAGATTGAAGCTTTAGAGGAGAAATACAGCGGCAAGTTCGAAGGCGTGAAGCAAACCCTAGCCAAGCAATGAGAGACACTTGATGCCCTAATGAAACAAAGTGAAACCCTTGCGAGGGTGGTGAAAAATCAGGGGAAACAAGGAGAAGCCCCATCGCAACTCACGTAACAATTCATGGCGGCAAAGGAGGATGGCGCGACCAAAAACCCTAACTGTATCGAAAGGCAACGACTTTAGAAAAGGGGAAGAAAAGGGTGAAAGACTACGAACATGGGTTGCTCTCCGATGCCAACAATTACTTCATGGATGAGGAAGGTGATCTTTTGATGGAGAATGGCCACACCACAAACCCTAGAGGCGAAAAAAGTGGCGCACAAATCCTAGAAGACCTCCACAGGGCCAACCAAACCCTAGCCAAACCTTAGGGAGCCCCTACAGGACCAGCCGACACATCAGGAGGGACGGCCGGACCCTGGAACCACTGGCCGACCCCTGCAAAGCCTTTGCAGGGTCGGCCAACCATGCAGCAGCAATCTGGGGGCCCACCGGCCCCCAGAAACTTTTTTGGGGGGCCGCCAGCCCCCGTGATAAGGCGGCAGCCCCTGTCGAGGGCAGATCACGGGCTGTCGCACCCCCAAATCCTCCAGCAACAGTACCCGACTAGAAACAAGGGCGCCGCGATAGATTCTAGTGATTTCGGTGCAGTTTCGACGACTTTTGGCATAGGATAGGGCTTCGGCGCAAATTCTGGCGATTGGCGGGGACATCGGGAGTCACAGATGGAGCATTACGACGACGACGAACCCCCGGAGTATGTGATGAGGCCAGGCGACGATGGTGACGAGTTTCAAGGGCGTAACGGCCCCCGATATGCTGTAGAGATAAGACCACGCCCACCCCCGACCTATAGGGAGTATCCAGGAGATGACGACAGAGAGGATGACTGGGAGAGGGGCGAGTGGGGTCTCTATGCTGGAGGTGAGGATTGGGGGACTACAGATATCGAGATGGGGCCCATGAAGGGGATTTGAGCGACAGATGGAGAAGTGGCAGCACTACTACCAGCTCCACCAGCACAGGCACCCAAGCAAACGAGCAGATCATGTGACCTTTGGGGTGGACGGTAGTATACGAAAGCTGAAGATGCCAATATTTGAGAGAGATGATCATGTGGCATGGATCTATAAGTCGGAGATGTTTTTAAGGCGTCCCGCATGACTGAAGAGCAGAAGCTGGAGGCGGCGACGACGTGTTTAGATGGAAAGGCCCTCGCATGGTACCAGTGGATGGAGCAGAGACTGCTGTTTCGCTCATGAGAGGAGATTACTGATGACTTGGTGGAGAGATTCCACGAGACTCGCATGGGAAACTTGCGGGAGCAGTTGTTTTCTCTCAGGCAGGACGGCACGGTGAGGGATTACATGGACCGTTCGAGGCACTGTCAGAGCGTGTACATGGGGTTTCTGATGAGATTCTAGAGAGCACCTTCATGAAGGGCCTGAAGGCCACCACTCGCACATGACTTTACATACAGAAGCCACATGACCTAATGAAGGCCATGGATTTGGCTCAGATGGTGGAGGATCGCCTGATGGAGGAGAGGATGTCTAAGGGCAGTTGGAGTGGACCTGTTTCCCGCAGCCAGATGATGACGAGAGGGCAGAAGGTGACGACAGGAGCAGAGCTGGCCAGCAAGGAGAAGAGTGTGGAAAAGAGCAGGGCACCACCGACAGGAGGGCAGTTCAGGAGGATGACAGATGCAGAGATGAGACAGAAAAGGCAGAAGGGGCTACGTTTTAGATGTGATGAGAGGTTCACCTCAAAACACAGATGTGCGGTGCACAAGCTCCAGGTGTTGATACTAGAGAATGAGGATGAGAAGGCTGTCGTGGAGGATGAGACCATATAGGCTAAGGATGTAGAGCACCACCATCTGGACGTGGCAGAGGTTTCCCTAAACTCCGTGGTATGGTTCACCCCGAACCATAACATGAAGTTGATGGGACATCTGTCACCAGGAGATGTCCGTACTGATCGATAGTGGGGGCTGCCCATAATTTTATCTTCAAAAGAGTGGTGAAGCAGCTGGGTCTTCAGCTGGTGAATACAGACAGTTTTGACGTCATGATGGGGACCAAATGGAGAGCAGCCCAGGAGTGTGCCACGGGCTGATCTTGACACTGCATGGGATTCATGTGGTGGTGGACTGCCTTTAGATCTGGGGAGCACAAACGTGATCCTGGGCATGAGGTGGTTGCATGGTGGGCGTCATGGCGCAGCAATTTCCTGACTTCCACCTTAAGAACAATGTAGCTCTTTGGGGGGAATAGTGATGGGTTCATCACATATCAGCGACGATGCAAGAAAGGAGGGCTGACGGCTAGCCGAGGAGGGCCGGATTCAAGCAATTAACCTAAGGGCATATTCGTAAACTTTATGGGAATTTTTGTGAGCTTTTATTATTGTAGGGAGTTATATGTAATTATGCAAATTAGGACAACTATATATATATATATATATATATATATATGAGGTGGGATCAAATGACCCCCAAAAATAACCCCCAAAAATGACCCCCTATCAAAAATCATATGCCCCCCATTTTTTCGGAAGATCCAAACCGTTCATCTTGATCTCCACCCTCTAAATACATGACCCACCAATTTTCAACCCGATCCCATGTGTTTTGCCCATTCATCAACCATTCGCAAAAGTTCTGTTCATGCGAAACCGTTAAATTTGGGTCGGATGGATGAGTGGGCAAAACACATGGGATCGGGTTGAAAATTGGTGGGTCGGGTATTTAGAGGATGGAGATCAAGATGAACGGTTCGGATCTTCCGAAAAAATGGGGGGCATAGGATTTTTGCTAGGGGGTCATTTTTGGGGGTTATTTTTGGGGGTCATTTGATCCCACCTCTATATATATATATATATATATATATATATATATATATATATCTATCTATTTATATCCCTAGGGCCGGCCAGTTTTGTTTATGCATATTTTGAGAGATTATCTTCATAGAGGGGAGAGAGTTCCTCATTCTTCGGAAGAATGCGGACGTCCTCTTCAATCGGTGTCTTAGGAGAGAGATTACTTCTCTAATTGTAATCAATTTATCTTTATTATTTTCAGTTTATTATCAATAAATTGCAGATCTTCCTACTTCCTATCAGACACATGTCCATATCACCCAAGAAAAATGAGTACCATGTAGAGGTCCACATCTATCTCTCTTGTGTCATGTAAGGGGAAAAAAATTCCATTAAAGATGGATCAAGCAATAAATAAAGCAAAATTTGTTTCCTACTGAGAGTTTGAAAAGCCAACACACACAAACTATAATGTAGAATCAAAGATAGGTAATGAACAATTACACTGAATGGGGGACCCAAAAGGAGCCGGTAGAATTTAATTGATGAAACATTAATAGGTTTCAAGAATAGCATGACAAAAAAGGTACCCGGAATGGAGAAGAAGAAACAAACATAAACCAACATGTCTAGCTGCATCCGGAAAATACAAAAAAGATATCCCTACATAATCCAAAAGCAATTGGTTGCCAACTAATTATAGTTGGTGACCAAATAAGAAAGACAAAGGAAATTCAAGACGGAATGGACATCTCACAAATACCGGCAAAGTTTATGAAATATAGGAAAGATGAAAATTTTAGAAAGATAAATTATAAAAGATCAAGCAACTCTTAGCTTAGCTTAGGATTCTGATAATTTTTAGTATGGAACAAAAGTTTGAGTAGTTTTTTTTCCCTTTGAACGGTGTAAAATGTTTCATGGCAAGAACTTATCTTTAATCAGAAATGCCTCCCAGGATTACAGAACCAACACAGTGAAGATTTAGCACTAGCTCATGGTTGTATGAGAAGTGATGTTATTGTAACAATCATGCACATTTAACTTGGTCAACTATTTTGCGTGACAACATGAACTATGACTCTTTTTCTATAGCTTAAAATGTTTAGATTACAAAGGGTTTGAATGACAACGATGATCATGATGCCGTCATACCATGCAAGAGACCATTCCAGTAAAAGAGAAGATGATCATGCAGCTGCTCTCTTCTCACAACTTGAGCACACAAGATAAGAGACGCTCTGTTAAACCAACTTTCCAGCCATAAATACGTTTGCCAATGCATTGACCTGCTATACCTATTTTTATATGGAAAAACCGAAATATATAACTCATACTGAACATCGAATCCTGTCTACAATAGGATTTGACGACATTCTGCAACATTTCAAATGTAATATTATTCATGTTATGTCAGTACCTTCGATTCAATCACATACAATATGAACACAATATGGAATCATATAAATATGAACACATAAACGGAAAGCACAAAGAACACACATAACTTGGTAACGCAGTTCGGTGCGCACACCTACATCTGCGGGGCCACGCCCAGAAAAAGCTACTCTACTATTTTCAAAAACGATTACAATCACTAATGTTGCAGTTCCATTAGGAGAACACCCTCCCCCTCAATACAACCTGCAATAGGTGATTCCAATCAACATACTAGCAAGATCCCCTTGCAACAAAAACTGACCTGAATGAAACTCCCTTTGATTCATACCTTCGTAGCCGTCAGCCCCATTCACCAGAATGAGAAAGTGGAGTAATCCCAGCAAGATTCCCTTGCAAAAACTGACCTGAATCAAACTCACTTTGATCCCTACTTTCGTCGCCGTCAGCCTCCTTCCCAGGATGATAAACCAACTCTGAAAGGTCAACCGTAGCCGATCTCCTTGATAGCCTTTTATCCCAACCAACCAACCAAGGTAGAAGATCTAGTTCGGGTAAAATAGAACCATAAAATCTCAAGCAGATATTCCGCACATAAATTAAGGAGCTATTTGGGTAAATAGTCCTATAAAATCTCAAGCGGATATTCCCGCCCATCAATCAACCACCGAGATTTTGCCATTAAATCAGTTATCTCCGCCCATCAATCTAATCTATTTCGGGTAAAACCAATAACTCCAGGAACCAATTAACCAATTCGGGTAAATAATTCTATCGAATCTCATGCGAATATTTCCCCATAAATATAGTAACCACCAAGATTTCTACGAGATTCTGAGCAAGTAAATTAAATCTTAACGGGGCAGCAATAACTAGATCTAAATTCCCGAAGACAGAAATTCTGCAACTGAATTCCAGATACCGCATGTTGTGAGCAATGTTATGACATGACTTACAACATGACTCGTGCATGTACAGAGCAGGGTCAGATTCCTCAACCAAAACACTCCAGATCTAGTGCCACTAATGCCAACATATAGCAACAAAAAATCAACCCAACAATCTCCCCTTTTGGTATTATGTGGCACAACCCAAACACAGGCAAAAGTGCTCACCACAACAATAAATACTCCCCCTTTGAGCCACAATAAGCCAAAGGATACCTCAAGAAGTCGTAGCTGGAGCCGAAGCAGTATTAGAGGTGCCTGACGAAAAGACGCCAAAATACCCCTTAGAGCTTGAGCTCTACTGTCAAAAGTAGCCTTCTGAGCTTGTAAACGGCAATCTAACGAGCAATGACTCTGGATGCTGCTTCATAAATGGCAATGTCGACTCGAAAGTGTGAAGCAGATGGAGGCACTGAATCAGGTAGAGGATGCTCAAAAACAGAAATAGCTGTAGCATTGGCGTGTGGAGGAGAAGCAGATGTTGTGTCCTATGTTACAACATATTCCATAACATGAGCAGCATGATAATCAGTTGAGCCATCCTGAGGTGTCCGCTCATGTGTCATGACATCGTCTGAAACATGACGGTCAGTGGGGGCAACTCCTTCATCAACAATTAAATTGACAAGATGACGTCAGGAAGGTTCACAATATTTTCTAACCCACCAAACAGAAGTAGCTTGACTATTTGCATCATGTGGACCTGAGAAATCTGCACCAGCTTTCTGATATGCACGGACACCATCAGATACAGACTTGAAAGAATCTAAGTCAACACCACAGACGAAGATGGAGAACCAGACTCAGTGGTCGACAGTAAAAGTATGTCCTCATCGATAAATCTAATACTTTCCAGCTGCCTTCCAATATAATCCAAGTATACATCTCCAATGATCAATCCAGAACAATCAACCCGAGACACCAAGAGGCTCCCATGTCTCTCTCATACGATAAAATATTGCAAATAAATCTTCAGGCAGCGGAATTCGAGGAAGAAAAGTATACCTCACATCTGATAGTAGACTGCAAAAATGGAACGATATCCAATGTAGTTGTCGAGCTCTGATAGGCCGAAATAGTAGCTGGAAAATCTGACGAGGTCGGAGCCATCGGCGGTGGAACCGACGTAGAAGCATGCGAATTTTGGGGGAAATCCCCTGGAATGGGCGAAGAGGCCGACACAGCTGGATCAAGAGCAGAGCACCGTGCTGGAGGAGAGACGGGAGAAGATCCGACGGCACTGGCAAAGAAAGGGCGGCGACCACTGTGAGTTCGAGTCATGAGGAAGATGAGAAGGAAAAACCTAGAAAAATCCTCTTTTTAAGGGAATGTGTAAAAGAAGGGGATTGGGAAAAATCAAGAAAGCGTCCCTTTTACTTCCCTTATTCCATTTTTTTCTTTTATAAAAAAACAAAGTGCATATTCAAATACAGCAAATCCCTAGCTCATACCGCAACTCTTCAACTCTCACATAGTCTAGCGGTTTTGTAAAGACATCTGCCAGTTTGTAAAGACATCTGCCAGTTGTCTTGATGTTGTAACATACTCCATGACTAGAACTTTCTGCTCTACCAATTCTCTGATAATTCTGGATGAAGATTCATGAAAATTTATAGCCGGTTGCTCACATTGATTGTTGCGAGGAGATATTGGTTCTGGTGTCATAACATCTGCAGCAACATCGTTTTGTATCGCATCCAATGTTATAACATCAGTTACAACATGAAGTGTTTTGTCTGAAGCTGCAGTATTCAGATCTTCATTCATACAAGTACTAGAGTCTTGTAGCAGATAGCAGTTGTTAGAAGACCTCTTGTCCATCAGAATACACTCTTCATCAGCATTAAGCATAAAGCATTTCTCCTTAGCAAATCTCAAAAGCAAGCCTTGATCACACAGTTGACTGATGCTAATAAGATTGGCTTTAAGATCTTCAACATGCAACACATGCTTAAGCTTAGGAAGTCCAATTACATTCAGATTACATTTATGAAGAACATTGCTCCTTCGACCATCACCAAATGTCACACGACCCCCTGTACTGACTTTGTAGTCATCAAGAAACGCCTTGTTGCCTGTCAAGTGCCGTGCACATCCACTGTCAAAATACTACATGTTATCTGAAGATGCTCTTAATGATGTATGAGCCATCATGCTATATAACTCAGTTTTCCTGACCCACTGCCTTTTCACTCTTATGCCAAGAGAATTAACTGTTCTTCCGTCCATAAAGAAACAATTTTTCTCAGAATGACCAATAATTCTACAATATCCACACACTGTACTTTCACCTTTGACAGTTTTGGTTGACTTCTTCTTACCATCATAGCCCTTGTGCTGGCCAATTTTCTCAAGTTCATTCATGACTTGTATCCTTTTTAGTAGAACTATTATAATTAAATCCTTTATGATAGCCCACTCCACTACGATCTCCTGCAATCTTACTCATGTTCAGGATATCATCAAGTTTTGCTTTTCCCAATTTTCACTTATTCAATGTGGTTTCAGCATTCTCTGCCCTAAGGAGAATATTTCTGAAGTTGCTTTCCAGCTCTCTACATTTTTCCACAACTTTGAGACATTTACTCTTGACTTCCTCCTTTTCTTTCTTCAACTTTTCATTTTCTTCTTTCAACACTTTATTAATGCTACAGATCTGCATCCACTTTTTAAACATCATCTGGTATGCAACCTGGTTATCTTCTTCACTTACTTCCTCATCGCTGTCAACTTCAGAATCTGATTCAGCTGTAGATGTCATGGACAATGTCGTAACACCGGATCTGACATTGTCTGATTTGTTGACAGATGTCATGACTGAAGTTGTAACATCAGATCTGACATGACTGCCAGTGTTGTAATCAGATTGCTTCTTCAGAGAGGCCGCAAAGGCAACATAATTACTAGAGATTTCATCATTTTCAATACTGCCCTCTGACTCATATTCACTCCAGATACTTGTCAAAGACTTTCCTTTTTGTTTCTTCAGAGTGTTTGCACATTCAGCCTGAATATGCACATACCCCTCATACTCTCTACACTGAATCCGTTTTCCTTTCTTCTTCTGATCATAGTTCAGATTTCGGTTGAAAGTTTTTCTAGTAGAAGTATCTCCAGGCTGAAGCATATTGTTCTCAGTCCTGAAATTTTATCCTTTACTTCCAATTTTCTTGAGCATCCTGCTGAAATTTTTGGTCGGTTGGACTACTAGATCCTCATCAAAACCAGATTCATCATCATCTTTATAAACATTTCCAGCATCAATCTTAAAGACCACTCTTATGTACCCTACCATTAGCTTCTTATGAAACCAAACCATATAGACGGGCTGTCATTCTTTCACTAATAGAGCGTTGTCTTTACAAAATTACAAAGAAGGTGTTATTTTATAAATTAGTTCCATCACTCTTTAAGTAACATATCCCATCCATTTGAGCGTTTCTCCTACAGTTGTAGATTCTTCCTCTACCATGTACTTCGAATTATTCAATAATTATCAGGACATGCAATGATATAGCTAGGTCTCTTTTATTTTTATTTTTTGTTAATTTTGGTTGCTTTCTTTAAAGGTTGGATTATAAGCAGACTAGGGCAAGCCATGTAAATTAAACCTGATCCATAGCGGCATTATACACAGAGATATAAATCAGAAGAAACTCGCCATATACATAATTGTAGGGTACGATAAAAAAGGTGTGGTTTCCTTTCTTTCTTTCTTTCTTCAATTGGTTACATCTAATGGATGTGATTCTTTGATGATCATACAAGAAAATCTTGCACATGCTTTCATAATTTGCACTTTACAAGTGTCATCACTAGTATGAAAATTTTGAGTTCTTAATTTGGTACATGAGGATACTTAACACCAAATAGTCAGTGGCCTTGGTAAATCTATAACCGACCTCCTGCAATACTTTTCATCAAATCACAACTTGATAACAAGAGTAAGCAACAGCTAAGAGAATGGGAAATAAATAAAGCAGAATTACTCATTGGGCAAGTACAATTACTCAGGCCTAGAGGTAAAATGATTCCATATTAAATAGCTTAAATAAATCTTAACAAAGTTCATGTCAGTATGTTTGATTAGACAAACCATCAACTAAACTAGCTAACTTTTACCCTGATTCAGTGATCATAGCACAACAAGGATTAATATAGAATAAAATGGGATAAAAGAACTTACGAGATTCAGCCTTCCCATTTTCGTTTTTGGATTTTGAGTGAGTAGGAACAATTGTTACAGCATGTGGAGAAGCAGACTCCTCGTTATGAATTTCTGAGCTCGTCTTTTGAGAATCATTCTTAAAGGAAGGGGGCAAAGTCTTATCAACATCCATTACTTTAGTGTTATCCCGAGGAACTGAACCATTAGTCAACCTAAATTCCGTATCCACCCCATGAGCTAGCATTTTGGCATCTGAAGCAGCCTCCTCTCCGTTATGTAGTTCCAGGCAAGAATTGTTATTAAGACTAGGAGAACAAAGCTTATCAATCTCCACATGCGCACTACCATTGAGGGAAACTGATCCATCCATCGTCGCAACATTTTCCCCAGCAAAAGTCGATTCAGCAGGATCTCTTTTCAACTCAGGTGCTAACTTTCCGGGACCTGAAGGAGCGCTACCATCAGTACAATTATCTCGCCGGATCTGTCCTGAATTAACCTTGCAACCATCAATTTCTGCTGCCTCAGTACTGTCTTGATAAACCGAACCCTTCTCCTCCAAATGCTCCTTAATAACAATATCTTCATTCTCAAGCGGAGACCGATCTTGGCCCGAAACATCAATCACCGAGACCAACGGTGATTCTATGACATGGGATTCCTCTTTGGAATATCTTTGAAGGGATGAATTGATGATGGGATATGAAGTAAGGATGAAAGATGCCATGACAAGAAAAACAGCTAACCCTCCCACCGTGACGAAGATGGAGAATCTAGGCCTTGCAACTGGAGTTACACCAGCAAGCCCTCTAGGCAAAGCCATGGTCATGTTTGTACACTCAGCCCTAAAATAATTTAGTGCTTTCTATAACGAAATGATCTCAAAAATCCATCCATCAAACAACTGCCAAATTCTCCAATCGTGTTCTCTAATTAAATGATACCACTTCAAGTTCTTCAGTGCAGCCAAACATGAAATACTTCCCAAATATAGATTTTCGAGAAATTAAGCTAGAAAAGGACTGATTTCGACATCAATCAGAGCCATGCAATCCAAAAACTATCATCTTCCGGTCAATTTCCAGTAATAGCGACATATCATTAAAGAAATAAAACCAAAAAAACTTCAAAGATGCAATCTTTACGCTCTCAGATCGACCAAAATTAGAAAGAAATTACCCGATCCACGCTTTGGGAGACATGGACTCCATCAAGCCCATCCAATTAAAATCTCTCCCGAAAATGGCAACCTTTCATGCAAGTTCAGAAATTTCTACCCAAAATCTGCGGGGAAAAACTAAAAAAAATCGGGGGACATTGAAGAGGGAGATCTTGTTACTTGAAGAGATTGGGAAAAGCGGTGACTTTTAATCCCTTGGGGATCGAGAAATACGAAGTCGTCAGAAGATAATGAGAAGATCCGACGACGCTTGGATATAAAAATTAAATTTTGAATTATTGGATTAGATAAACCGACCAAAAATGGAACGCAGTTCTACAGTTCATTAACGGAACCTCCTGTAAGAAAACAGTTGAAAAGTTAATGGGGATCGATGAATTACCGAAATGCCCTTGCCGGCGGTTCGTAGAGCGTAATTGGGCCGGATCGGTTAACATGTGTTGGATCCGAATGCGACTTCAGGCAGAATCCATTACCCGCTACCCTCACGGGCGTGAGCTCACGCCTTGCTAGCTGGCATATACTTGTGCACGATCCACGAAAGTCAGGCAACATTTCAATCTATTGGCATTCTGGATTGTGTTTAAACTAGCCAATCGATTATGTCTCATCGTCATGATCATGATCATGATCTCCTTACATAATCCAAATACTGTGTCCATGCAGTCATTTATAGATATACATATATGCATATTATATATCAAGAAATCATAGAGATAAATGTACCAAAACAACTTACTATTGTTTTGAACGAGATGTGTAAATTACAATAATTGTCTTAAGGGCGTATATATTCAACCGGTATCACCTCCCTATTGTGCATTTAAGTACTGATATGCTCCATTTCCTCCGATCGACGACTTGTGCTCTCAGGCATGGTCTCTTGCCCGCTCACCATGTTCATGTCAACTTGGTTATGAAGACCGTCTACCTGGAGCCATGATGTATGGATCATCATGACAACGCTTGCAGCATCTTCCTTATGCTTTTGAAGAGCCTGCAAGCTCTCAAAAGGTAGGACCCTCCACGCATACGAATGACTTACATGCAGGGGCGGAGCTATCTAGGGACAAGAGGGGGCAGCTGCCCCCCCCCCCCCCCCCCCCCCCCCCCTCAAATTCGAAAATTTTAATTGCCCCTCCCGCGGCCCACCAATGTCCAAGGCGTTGCCCCCCCCCCCCCCCCCCCCCCCTCAAATTCGAAAATTTTAATTGCCCCTCCCGCGGCCCACCAATGTCCAAGGCGTTGCCCCCCCCCCCCCCCCCCCCCCCCCCCCCTCAAATTCGAAATTTTATATCCGCTGGGAAGTTTGCTCTCATCGCTAAGAAGGAGAGAACAGTTCAGGTGACGATCTCGCTCGATCCCAACAAAATGGAGACCTTTGCCCAGTTGTTTTTGGTGCACTAGACCGGAGGTGTTCTCTTTGGGTAAATGATTTGGGTATTCCCTTCTTCAACCAAAGGGGGAGGAGTGAGAAAGTGAGGGAAACTGGGCTCACCCCATTTCTCTTTTTAGATCGATCGCTGGCCGAGACTCGCACCTCTCCTCCTCCTCCTCTGTCTTTAATTTTTGGGCTGCTTTCTCCCGTTCCAAATCTTGACGGACAAAGATAATTAAAAAAAAGAAGAAGAAACAAAGAAAGAAGATGAGGCGGTCATCTTCAAGAAAGCCCCAGCAGAGCTCCGCATCCGTGAATTCTTCCGGCGCTTCCGATCTCTTTCGCTCCGGTAATCTCTAGATTTCACTTTTTTAAAAACGAAAGCCCCCTCCTTTTGGCTGAGAAATTGGTAAATTTATCGAATGAGTTGAAAAAAGGAGTTGAAATGTCTGATTTTGTGTACAAGGGATTAGATTTAGGGTATTACATATCTTGATATTCTTGCAAGTGAATTGTCCCCGAGGGGTTTCTTGCCTGAAACTTTCATGAGCATAATTGAATTGGCAGGTAGGATAATACTAGAAGAATTCTTAGTAGGGGTTCTGAGCCAAATTTATCACTTAAATGTCGATATTTTTATCTAATTTATCGTTCTATTTTGAACCTGAGAATTTTTGAGCTAAAAAGATTAGTTTTGCCAAAAAAAATAGATGAATTTTTTGGGAACATTATTTTTGTTAAGGCACAAACCACAAACACATATATTTCTTTATGAAGATCATTATTCGATGAAATTTCTAAAAATCTTTTTTAAATTATTTATTTTATTATTTAATTTATGTGAGGTTAAATATTTTGCCCCCCCCCCCCCCCCCCCCTCACTGAATTCCTGGCTCCGCCACTGCTTACATGCCACGTGATCATTGAAGTGACACATCAACGGTAGGCACCAAATCAGTAATTGATGCATTCTAGCGTGTACACCGGTTGCATGATGTAGTTCTGGAGCTATGTCACCTAATCATGAGATAATATACCATCTAACCTTTTTGGGGCTCCGCCGTTGATCCCCCAAAAGAGGGACATTGCCCTTATTGACCATGCCCGCTGACCGACCATCAGACCCGCCATCATTGCTATTAAGAGACATAACTACGGAGACATCATAATAATTCCCATGTAACTAATATCTCCACCCAATAGCTATACCAAATGTACCATGTACAAACATTTGGCCCGAGCATCATAACCCGGCAATACATTATCCAAACGCTTTGCCGAAATATTACGAAAAAATTGCATGTCGGGCACTCTTCCTCGATGAGACCTTTACACAGAGCTACACTTGAAGCCACATGTCCAATCATCTGGCTGAACCCATTATGTTGTGTAACGGTCTGGTTTCAACGTACACAAATTTTCGTATACGCAAAGGTATCAAACAAGTTCAAAATCAGTAAATGATTTCTTTTCAAATTCATGATCCTTGCGATGATACGGACCCGTGGCTATTTTTTGCGGAATTTTTCGGAATCGTTTATGAAAAACGATATTTTAATATTATAATAATAATGTTATTTTATCTATTGTTATGAAGGGAAATATTAGGGAAATAGGTGTAGAGGGGAAGAGCCCCCTACCCTCATATATATAGCTTTCAATAGTGGGCTTGGATACCCAATGGGCCTCATGGGCCTATTCATAACACTTCCCCTTATCCAACCAACATTGAATAAGAGGTGGATTCTTCAGGATCCGAGTTAGGGTAACTGCCTTGTTAAAGAAAGAACAGTTAACCCATAACTTCCCCCGTTTTAGGGATGTGTCTAGGGGTGGATACTTCAGGATCCAGAGTCAACGAGGTTGCCTCGTCAAAACCTTGGCTACGGAAAACCCAGTGGGAAAAAACCTGTAGCCAAGGGAAAAGAGTACAACTCTGCAGTTGACTCCCCCTTATCTGACCAAGCTTCAGGCTTGCAGATTTCCTATGAATCTATACATCAGTCTCCTATGTATCTATGAGTTCATAGTTATCTCATCTTGACCCAGTTTACATCTACTCACTCTCCTCATCCCAATCCCATATACAAGTTTCTCAAAGATACTAGTAGGCAGGGATTTGGTAAGCAAATCCGCCAAGTTATTACATGATTGGATCTTCTGTACCTCAATCTGCTTTTGCTTCTGAAGGTCGTGCGTCCAGAAGAACTTGGGGGAGATATGCTTCGTCTTGTCACCTTTGATGTAGTCGTCATGTAGCTGGGCTATACATGCTGCATTGTCTTCATGGAGTGTAGTAGGTGCAAGAACGCCGGTCGTCAGGCCGGTGGAGGTGAGGATGTGCTGGATCACCGAGCGTAGCCAGAAGCATTCCTTGCTTGCTTCGAAGATCGCTAGGAGCTCTGAGTGAGTGGATGAGACTGTCGTCATGGTCTGCTTCACAGATCTCCAGGATATGGCAGTGCCGCCATATGTGAACATGTATCCGGTCTGAGACTTCTCTGTATGAGGATCGAACCTGTAACCTGCATCAGCATAACCAACTAAACCAGTTGATGCCTCTTTCCTGTAGAATAGACCTAAGTCTATGGACCCTTGGAGGTAGCGCAGAATATGCTTAACTCCGGCCCAGTGCCGCTGTGTAGGTGCAGCACTATATCTGGCTAGTAAGTTTACGCAAATGCTATGTCAGGGCGAGTGCAGTTAGCCAGGTAAAGGAGTGCACCGATAGCACTTAAATAAGGCACTTCGGGGCCTAGTACTTCCTCCCCCTCTTCCAGCGGCCGGAAGGGGTCTTTGTGTACATCCAATGATCTGACGACCATCGGAGTGCTGAGGGGGTGGCACTTATCCATCTGAAACTTTTTCAATAAGTTCGATGTGTAAGTTGACTGGTGTAACAGGATCCCATCTTTAAGATGCTCTATCTGAAGACCTAAACAGAATTTTGATTTTCCGAGGTCTTTCATCTCGAAGGTTTCTGTCAGGCTTCTAGAAATCTTTGCGATCTCTTCAGGAGATCCGATGAGGTTTAAGTCGTCTACATAGACGACTATAATTACAAATCCTGTTGCATTTGCTCTTATAAAGATGCAAGGACAGACTGGGTCGTTTTTAAATCCTTGCTGTGCAAGGAAATCGCTCAGTCTGTTATACCACATCCTTCCGGATTGTTTTAGACCATATAATGATCTTTGCAGTTTCACTGAGTAGATGTCTCGTTCTCTATCTTTTAGTGCTGCAGGCAAAGAATAACCGTCAGGCAATCTCATATAGATGTCTCGATCTAGGTTGCCATATAGGAATGCAGTAACCACGTCCATGAGTTGCATATCTAAACCCTCTTGTGTTGTTAAGCCAATGAGGAATCGGAAGGTGATCGCGTCCATGACCGGGGAGTATGTGGCTTCAAAATCCACCCCAGGACGTTGGGTAAAACCCTGCGCTACAAGCCTTGCTTTGTAGCGTACGATCTCATTCTGTTCATTTCGTTTTCTAACAAATACCCATTTATAACCCACAGGTTTTACACCTTTTGGTGTCTGGACTATGGGTCCGAAGACCTTGCGTTTGGTGAGTGAATCCAACTCCACTCCTATTGCCGCTTTCCACTTTGGCCAATCATCTCTGCTTTGACATTCTGTCAGAGAGTGTGGTTCAATATCATCGTCGCAGTACGCGACGTTGATGGCAATATTACACGCAAATGTGTCATCTATTGTTGTGCTTTTTCTATCCCAATACTCCCCAGTTCGTACATAGTGTATCGATACTTCATTTTCTCCCGGTTTTTCCTCTTCATGAGAGTTTGGGAGAGATGGGGTAGCATGGCTTATATTAGCATCCTGTGGTGGTATTTGTTTGCCATTGCCAAGGGTCCTACTCTTTCGAGGGACTTGGTCCTTGGATCCCGGTGGGCGTCCTCTCTTTTTGAGAGGTCCAACCATTTCTGCTGCAGGCGGATTGCATCCATTTTGCGGTATGTCAATCATAGCTGGAGTGTTAGCAGCAGGGACGTGTGATTTGACAATCTTCTGGTTGTCAGTAAATTTGTCCTGCAAGAGATGGACAGTGTTTTGGATGTGGAGAATCTTCAGGACCTCCTCCTCACACTGGCTTGTTGGCGGATCAAAGTGACATAAAGTCTTTGTATCCCAAGTGATACTTTCTGAAGCTTCGGGCTTCTTTGTCTGTGAGCCTAGTCTTGGAAACGATGTTTCATCGAATTCACAATCTTCTAGACGTGCCTTAAAGACGTCTCCCGTAAGGGGTTCTAGGAATCTAATTATGGAGGGGGTGTCAAACCCAACATAAATGCCTAGGCGACGTTGTGGACCCATCTTTGTCCTTTGTGGTGGTGCTATGGGGACGTATACTGCACAACCAAATATTCTCAAATGTGAGACAATTGGTGGGGCTCCAAGTGCTAGTTGCATTGGAGAAGATGACTGACCTCCAGAGGGTCTTAATTTTATTAAAGATGCAGCATGCAAAATTGCATGACCCCACGCATTCACTGGCATCTGGGATTGAAGTAATAATGGACGAGTGATCCATTTCAGTCTCTTAATTAGAGATTCTGCTAACCCATTTTGGGTGTGAACATGCGCTACAGGATGTTCGACTTCAATTCCCTGAGCTTGGCAATAGTCTAGAAAGACTTGTGACGTAAACTCCCCCGCATTGTCCAGACGGAGTTTCTTTATCTGGTGGTCGGGGAAGTGGGCCCGTAACTTGATTATCTGAGCTAAAAGCTTAGATAGTGCTAGGTTACGGGTGGACAGTAGGCACACATGTGACCACTTAGTAGATGCGTCTATCAGGACCATAAAGTACCTGAACGGGCCACTTGATGGGTGAATCGGCCCACAAATGTCTCCGTGGATTCTTTCCAGAAAACTGGGGGACTCCACATCCACTTTCAGTGGAGAGGGTCTCGTGATCAGTTTACCCTTGTAACAGGGTGGACATGGGAATTTGCCTTTTTGAAGAATCTTCAGGTTCTTCAGGTCAATGCCCCTGGAGTTC
Source organism: Scilla litardierei (assembly GCA_030789695.1). Taxonomy (NCBI): domain Eukaryota; kingdom Viridiplantae; phylum Streptophyta; class Magnoliopsida; order Asparagales; family Asparagaceae; genus Scilla; species Scilla litardierei. The sequence goes on from CM061138.1 coordinate 179,659,286, forward strand.
TTATGCGGTACATCATAACAGAACCAGGGTGTCCCAGTCGACTGTGCCAGAGTTGGAATTTTGGTGTTTGGGGGCACTGCAGGTGCTCCACCATGGATGTTTCTGGAGTTTGTATACTTGTTTGGTAGAGTCCCGAGGGGAGTCCCTTGAAACGTTCCACAATGGTTTTTGAACCATTTGTAAGAGCCGTTACAAGCAAGTATTCCCTTTTATCTTCCTCGACCGTCTCTAAGTGATATCCGTTTAAACGGATGTCTTTAAAACTTAGGAGGTTTCGGATGGATTTAGGGGAGTATAACTCATTTTTAAGTGTTATTTGTGTGTTACCGGGGAGCAATATAATTGCTTCCCCTGATCCTTCGATTATGTTTGCTGGTCCTGAGATTGTTCTCAGTGGGCCAGAATAGCTACTTATGCTCGTGAAGTAGTCTAAGTTTTGAAGGATCGAGTGCGTCGATGCACTGTCCACTAGGCAGATAAGTTCCATATCTAAAAGGGAAAGACATTCAAGCAATAAATATAGAGAAAAGATTCACTTTCATAAATAAATGCTCAAAAATATTGTTTGACATGGAAATAAAACTAGATACGATGCATAAATTGAAGATACATTGCTAGTACATAGAAGTGGTCTAGATCTAGTGTGTGTCATCTCCCATGAAGTCTTCAGGAGTCCATGAGGTCTCTGCCAACGCTGCGCTCTCAATCAGGTTTGTCTCAGCTCGAGGCTTGAGGCTTGCCTGGTATAGGTCCGGGAGGTGTTTTGCTGTGCGGCAGATTCTGGACCAGTGGCCCATCATTTCGCATTTAGAGCACTTGTCCTCCCAGTCTTTCTTGGGAGTGCCACCTTTGTTGGGAATCCTCTTCTGCTTCTTGTCCACGAACTTCTGGTTCTGCGGAGGAGCTGGGGGAGTGGCCTTCTTCCGCTGCTTCTGTTCTTTCCATTTCTGGAATTTTGCCTTTTTGTCCGTCTTCTTCTTCTGGGAAGACTGGAAGTGAGCCTCTGCAGGAGGTGGCAATGGAGCGGAGCCAGGAGGGCGCAGGTTGTGGGTGGCAACCAACAGGTCTCTGTTCTGTTCGGCCATAAGCAGGCATGAAAGCAGGTCAGAGTACTTTGTGAACTTCCTCTCTCTATATTGTTGCATAAGGATCATGTCCTTTTCGTGGAAAGACGTGAACGTCTTTTCCAGCAACATCTTCTCCGTCACTGGTTCACCACACAACTTCAGGCGTGAGGTGATGCGGAAGAGAGCTGAGTTGTACTCCGCTACGGATTTGAAATCCTGTATGCGGAGGTGAGTCCACGCGTACTGTGCACGGGGGAGTATGACATCCCTCTGATGTCTGTACCTCTCCTCGAGTGCATCCCACAGCTCATAAGGGTCCTCTACAGTGAGGTACTCGTCCTTTAAGGTCGAGTCTAAGTGTTTCCTGATATATATAATGGCTTTCGCCTTTAATATATCGGAAACTTCCTCTGTATGAGGTGCTTCCACTGAAACCTCCTTGTTTGCTGGGGCAGTACTTGTTGTTGCCTTTTCAGTCTGTGTGAGACTGAAACCATGAGAGCGCAGATGGAACTTCAGGTCCAACTGCCAACTCAGGTAGTTTGACCCATCAGCCTTCAGGACTGAAAAGTCGACATTTGCGAGGCTGGCCATTTAATGATCTAGCAATGTAAAGAAAAAAACAGCATGTGTCATTAAAACTGAGTAAGATAGACATCCACGCATGTAATGTAAACATTTTCATAGCATGAATTTAATTAATGTGATTTTAACATACATGCTTTTTTTCAGATAATGTGAATAATTAATTAATAAAGATTAACATTCACGCATGCTGTTAAGTAGTTTCATTGTGACATTAAACATGGTATTTAAGCTAATTAACAATCACGCAGTTAATGCATAAACAATGAAACAGAAAAAATGACTTAGGACTATGGGGATCAGCCAGCCGACACCGAAAAATAAAAAGAAGTACAGTCCGAAGTTACATCAAAAATAAATGCATAAAAAAATAAAGTACAACTCGGGAACTTCAGAGAGAAGCCACTATCTCCATTGTCCGAACGCCTTCAGCTTCTTTTTGGTGTCCTTCGGTCTTCTTTTTACATTTTCATCCTCACATACACATTTCTCTCAAAAAAAAGAAAAATTGCAGGAATTTAAAACGGTGTCGGAAACCTGGCTGATCCCTAAAAACATAGCCTAATATTGCACATCCACGCAGATAATATATTCGAGACATACAACCACACATATAATCAAAACACGGGCATTTAAAATAATTTAAATTTGTGTGCGACGTGCAAAAAACTTTTTTTTTGAAAAACTTTTACCTTTTGATCCATATTTTAATGTTTTATTTTACCGCTATAAAACCCTTTTAAAATTTCTTTTAATTATTTTGGGCTTTTTAGGGCCAAAAAAAAAAGAAAAATTATTTATGTGAATGGGCTAATTTTTTGGCCTTTTGGGCCATGAAAACAACCCATTTGGGTTAATATTGGGCCTCCCCCGAAAAATAGCCCGTTAGGGTTAGGGTTTCAGGAAACCCTAGGGGGGCCCGCGGCGTGTCGCCTCGACAGCTGGCCGCGTAGAACGCGGCCGCCGTAGTGGCGGGTCGCGGCCAGCAGGCCGCGGCTACTGGCCGCGGCCTGAGGCCGCAGCACAGGGCCGCGGCTTCAGGCCGCGGCTTCAAGCCGCGGCCGCCGCGGCGTGCGATTTCCACCGGCGGCGCTAGAGAGGCGCCGCCGTTCCGCCCTACGGGCGTGCGGATTTTTGGATCAAAGGCGGGGGGTAAAAACGGATTTTTCAACTATTTAGATCGCTAAAAACAGATTTTTATTGTTTTAGGCATGCAGATCTAATAAAAAATTGAATTTTACCGTGTTTATAAACTTTTGATCCTAAAACATGCAGATCTAATGAGAAAAGCAAGTTTTGATTTTTACCTCTAGATTCGACGAGGAATCTAGTCGACGGTTGGTTAAGGATGCCCTTTTCGCTCCCCGTTGAGAAGATTACGATATTCTTTGAATCTGAGCGATTGATGGATCTCCTTCTCCGCGAGCCGCCGATTCCTCCAACGAGCGTGATCGTGCTGATAACGTGTTATGAAGGGAAATATTAGGGAAATAGGTGTAGAGTGGAAGAGCCCCCTACCCTCATATATATAGCTTTCAATAGTGGGCTTGGATGCCCAATGGGCCTCATGGGCCTATTCATAACATCTATTACTAATTACCTTTAGCTAATCACTTTTAACATTTTATTAATTGCCTTTTTAATTACTCTAATTATTTAACTTAACCTTGTTGCGGGTCAAGTCTGCCAACAATGAAATTTGTTGTTACTGGGAATCACGGGTACAATGATTGCAAGTTTTGGCTAACGACCAGGTTAGGACGACTCGGAACTCGCTTCGGAGAGAAGGATCCAAGGTCGCCGAAGGTCGCCGTCTCTCGGTAGCTGAGGCAAGCTTCCTGTGACAATAGCAACTCGTCAGAAAGGCAGGGTTGGCTGTCAGCCCATAGCCTCTCCAATGCTTAAGTCAGTAGATGACTTAAAATAAGTGTGTCGGACATGCTAGGCGATCTTAAGGCAGATCGGCGAAGCATGGCGAGCTTGTGAGGAAGGCCCTGATATGTGGAAGATATCCGACCTTGAATGTTGGAATGAGTTAGAGAATTTAAATTACCAACCCCCTCTATGGAGGCAGGAGGAGGGTATTTATAGAGCTGAGAGTCGGTTGCTCGCCGTCCCATCAGCTGTCGTGTCTGCTTAGCTGGGGGAGGAGTGATAGGTCGGCAGGTCGTGTCAGAGATATTTGTGCATTAATGGTGTCAGATGATGTCAGGTGCATTAATGAGATGTGGGGGGCGGCCATCAGTTCTCGCCCTTAACCTCTTGCATTAATGGTGGGTAGGTGGCCTTACGTCACCCTGCCAGAGATATTTGTGTTGGGCCGGCCTCGGGGAGAGTCAAACTCGGCGACCAAGCTCGGCGTCTTCGGACCGTCTGACCGTGCCTCCTGTTGGAGAGTAGACAAGCTTTTTCCTGGCATGGCGAGCATGTTGATCGGCAGGGGCGAGCTTCTTTGGTTGGCCTGGGGGGCGAGCTTATCGTACTGAGAGGCGAGCTTCCCTGGATAGAGGCGATCTTCCGTTTGGGCTACTGTTCATTCTGCATAGTCGGAGAGCTATTCGCTCGGGCTTCCAGACCATGTGGGCCTCGGTTACATGGGCAGGCCTTAAGGTCGTAACAATTACCCTCGTCATTTGAGCTCAAAGCGGCAAGCCTGGGTTCAACTCGGATGACGTGTCGCACTCGCATCGATTGGGGGGCTGGTTGGCGGCATTAAATTCGATTTGACTACCGAATCCCAAAAGTCATGATGGCAATTCGGCGACGGGGAGAATTCAAGGCGTCTGTCCGCTAAAAATATGACGCGTGGCTGACGTGATTGGGGAAGAATTTGAGGTGCCAGCCCAGACCCGCTCAGATCTCGCCACGTGCCCCACGTCCGACGATTAAGATCGCCCGTCTCCTCCTATAAATAGAGACAGAGGGGCGGCGTGAGAGAGTTTTACTTGAATTTTCAAAACTTTGGCTTCCCCCTTCGTTACGGAGAGTAGCTGCCATCGACCGCCATCGTCCGTTTGTTCGTCGAAGCTCTGTTCATCTGTTCTGTTCTAGCTATACTCTCGATCTGATCGATGCCTTCGTCTGCGTCTTCCACTGCTTCTTCCTCTTCAAATCCTCACATCGAACAGCACTTCGGGGAGGTTGGTGGGGGTAGCGCCACCGAGTCGGGACCGGTGACAATGGAGACGCCGTCGATAGCATGGCTGGAACAGCGGGAGGGAGACACGGCAGATGAGCAGCCCGTTGCTTCGTCGTCGAGGGCCAGGCGGGACCCTAAGAAAGGAAAGGCGCCGAAGTCGACCGCCAAGGCCGCCAAGGTCGCAAGAGGCGACGGAGTCATGGCCGCGGTCCCTGCTGAAATTCTGGCCCAGATGTCTCAGATGCTGCCCTTCGCCCTTCCTGAGATATGCTCCAAGTGCATCCAGTCCCCTACACAGTTTGCCTCCCTGAACTCAGCGAGCGGGTTTGCTCCCCAAGGGATAACGAGGTCGGCGTATACTCCTCGACCTTTGCATTGGGACTCTGCTTCTTGCTCCATCCCTTCCTTCTCCTCGTACTCCACTTCCATGAACTCCCGCTCTTTCAATTGATGCCGAACTCCATTAGCTCGATGGTTGGCTTCCTTGTCCTCTACTCCGCCAGCTGTGTAAGTGTCACGGCCACCTTCCGGCCGTACATATTTTAGCGTGTAGTCGTGTTTCAAGTGCGTTTTGTGTAATTGTTTTTAAATACTGCTTTTCGTAGTTCAGATGCGTGGTCGGACCCCATATTTACGTTCCTCTCTGAGGCGCGATCATCCCAATATTTTCGTTTTAATTCTTGGATGTCATGGGACCAACCTCCTATATCATTTTTACCCTCTTAATAAAACATTTTTTATAAAAGTCAAATTTTAAGATTCTGGTGTATCATACACGTTTTTTTAAAGGAATTAAAAAAAACAAATCTAAGATCTATTAACCTACGCCTAATGCTATTAAACCCTTAAAGAATCAAATCCTTAAAGAATCTGAAACATACTCTCATGAGATCAAATCCTAACGGACCCTAGGATCGCACGTCCCCCACTTCCCCCTCTCGCCCCACGTGATAACCCCTCACTTGTTACTTTTTCTTTTTATAATAACCTTAGAAGCAACCTAAAGCTAAGCACAGCAGCCTAGGGCAAATTTTAATATCACGCAACCTATTTCTCCTCGCGCCGTCACCATCTTCGGTCTAAGCCTCGACCTCTCGCGTTTTCTCCGACCAACCGCCATATCTCCGACCTTCAGCCCTGTTCATCGGAGACCTACGCAACTCCGGTCTCCCCTTCGGACTTCCCTCACCGGAGACAGGCCGTAGAAGCGCCGGTGTGCTCCCGAGCAGTGCCAGCAGCGCCCTGCAACACCACACACCGGCGACCCCTCTCCTTCGCTATCCGGCACCTCCCCGCCTAGGCCCTCGAACGTCGGCAGCCTCGCGATCACCGCACGGCTCTCCTTCGTATCCAGCGCCTCCCTCCGCTTGCAGGCGCAGCAGCGCCACCGCACAGCAGCGCGCCTCGCGCGCGTCCCCTGCGCAGCGCAGGCCGGCGTTTCCCCTCTCCTCTTCACCGCAGCAACAGGCTGTGCACAAATTTCAAAGGTTAGTTGTTAGTATTTTAAGGTTATCAGAATGCATATTAAACTGTGTTTCCCTCGCGACTCGTAAAGCTTCATACCCAATCTGTTATTCCCCACGTATAAAGTAGTCTTATGAATAAGACCCCTCACCTTGGATGTTAGTAAGTGGATGTGAGCACTAAATCTTTAATCTGATAATGTTATTGGAGGTTAAGTAGTGATTACATGTGCTCTTCAACTTGATTTCCATATAATTCAAAAGAGAATAAAGAATTAAAAATTTATTTCAAGTTAAGAACAGGCAGTGATATTATTTGTAATTTTTATTCAACTTAAGGGAACAAAGAGACTGTTGGATATCATTGGATAATCTTATTTTTGTTATATACTGGGTTTATTAACTACTATTTAGTTTTAGTATTAGTTTCCCATATAAATTATGTGTTGATTGTTATTACCAAAATTGTCAATGACTATATAAATCCATCTAGTAATGATTAAAAAAACACTATAAGTTCAGGGTGAAATCATGATATTAAGAACTGTTTTAGCTTGAAACATTAATAGTCATAGTGCTCATTGATAGCTAGGTCTCAAGCATTTTACTTGATCTTTATCTAGCGTTTACGTTGCCCTTTAAAACACATATTAATCATTTTATAATAATTCACTTTCTCGTAGAGAAGTTTCCACAAACTTTATTCATGATTACTTAGATAATAATGTGAAACTGAGATGAAAATAAGAATAGTTAACAGTCTTGTTTATGTTATAAAGTTTTGTAGATGCAAAATGTAATGCTCATATACTGAATCCCCCATTATCCTGTAAATGTCAAACCACATGAAAAGAAATGTCAAATGATTTATCTTTCATTAAACGATAAATTTTTGATCCAGTGTTTTGTGTATAAAAATGAAATCTGCGTAATGGTAGGTTAAAAAAAGGGACTACTAGAGAAATTAGTACACGCAGCAAGTGTTGACATTGGTAAATATAATTGTTACATGGCAGTTCTAATCTTTTGGTAGACTATACTTCTCTTAATACCCTATTTGTTATACATGCATGTTAGCTTAGTTAAGGTTATAGCTATTAGTTGTTAATTGGTAAGTTAGTAACAATGTTAGTCACATTCATAAATAAGTAAACTCACGCCTAACAGTACCCCCTTTTTGATAATTGGAGATAAGATAGTAGATTAATAAGTTTTTTTTCATTTAATCTGATATTGGAACCGTATGACGCAGAAAACGTCTGCGCCTTCTGTACGGACTCATCGACACCAAGAACTTCGAAATCAGGCAAGTGATACTTGCCAGCTTTCTATTTAGGCCACGTCTTGGGCCATTTTGTACAGTAGTGTAAAGAGAATAGGCAGTGAAATGATAGCTGCCTAGACGACACTTTTAGATCTAGCTTGACAACGAAGCTAGATCCGTCACTTTTTACCATGCTTGCATTCATACTACCATGCCATGTTTAATTTCAATTAACGGTACGCAAATTATCTGCTCAATGTCATGTCATTGCATGCATCTAATGATTGTCGTGATTGAGTAGCACACGCTACACTTATTGTAATGATCGAGGTTAGGCACCTGCTTTTGCGGGCACAACCCTATGCCAAAAACACTTCCTGGCTCGTGATCCAGAAGCGAGCTCATGTACTTGGGAAACCCTGGCTCGATACACGTGGATGGGTAGGGTTAAGCTGCCACGCAGCGTAGAAGGATGCCTGATCCGCTCCTTCAGCTGTAAGGGGAAAACTCTGTGCACAATGTGATAGGATAGTGATCGTGATTGTAAATTAATGTTCTCGTAATGCATGTCATCATGTCATCTTTAAATGTTGCATCCTTAAAATGTCATTTCAAATTATTGCACCATTTTAGAACTGCTAGTTGTCTTTTGTTATTTATATCCTTGCACAAAAGCTCTCCGCTTCTTTTGGGAGACTTTTGCTGACATGTGCCCTTTTCTCTTGGGTGTCACATGTCAGGTTCTGCGTTAGAGTTACCAGCTGGGGACGAGCAGTTCGTGGACGTTGAGTTCGAGGCACCTGCTGAGACCGAGTACGAGGACACTGGTGACCAGTCCTAGACTTACCTGGGTCTTCTTAGTTGTCAACTTATTAGTTGTTGTAGTTAGTTTTCTGTGCGTAGCACCAGACTTTCCTTTCTTTTGTTTCGGCCATGTTTTAGGCCTTTTGTTCAGACCTTTTCTTTTGTGACTGTCTGGGATGTTGGAAATTGTTGGATGTTATTGAGCTAGTGGATGTTTCTTTATCTGCTGTGTTATTATTGTTGTTGTTTCTCGCGATGCAAAGAACCTGCAAATCATTTGAAATTTTTTATAGACGCTTATCAGACTGTAGCTTCACAGCTCCACGTCTGAGCGGACCTCCTCATGTCTCGTCTTCCATTTTAGGGAAGCGGGGCGTGACAGTAAGTCTGACGTTGCCGCTCTTCCAATACTTTTTCGAGGCAAACAGGAAGGGGCGTACTACTACGTCTGCGCGAGGAGTCATCGGCCTCTCGTCCACGAGCTACCAGTCAAAGTAAGGGACTGGAAGGAGAGGTTCGTCTTCGTCTCGACACAGATGGACTTGGCTCTGAGGTCGAACTGGGGGACCCTAAATCCCACAGTGAATGCCGAAGTGGTTCTTGAGGGGAGCAACCTTGAGAGCCCCAAAATCCTGAAGGAGATCCCCAGGGAGAGTAGGGTGCTGAAGGGGCTGATCAAGGACGAGCAGCTTGCCCGGCACGTCTGGCTCGAATGTACTTCGAGCTTAGTAACCCACTTCTGATGTGCTCACCCTGATCTGTTTTCTTTTTGCAGTCGCAACCATGAGTATTTCCATGGAGGAGGTGATGAAGATGGCGAGGGAGGCATCGTCGAAGCTGTCGCCGACCAAGGGCAAGGGCAACAGCCCGCATCGAGGAGCTCGGCACAGGCCGGGCAGAAGCGGAATCAAGAGGCGGTCACCACCGCTCGGGCCGAGAAAGAAGAGCATAGCAAGAAACAGAGGAAGGAGCCTGCAACGGCCGCCTATACTTCTCGCACAATCGAGGAGGCACCGAGGGGTCTCATCAACCTCAACCCAACCGACCCCGAGCCCATCCTCATTACGGCTGGGTCGCGGGGACCGTCGATCGACGCCGTCCCTGTTAGGTCGGCCCCCCTCTGTGTCCTCTGGTTTTGTCCATAACAAGTCGGGCTCCTGCTGCGAGCTGGCCCTACGGCTGCACACCGTCCGGTCTGAGAATGCCGGCCTCTCCTAGCTGTAAAGCGACGCTCGCGACCTTCAAGTCACGGAAAGAGGAGCTCCTCGCACTCTCTCCGGAGAAGCTCGTCGTGCCACGCTACTCGATGGACGCTCATGAGTCAGTCCTTGACGAGGCCAGGGCAGCAGCCCGCCTGGCGGAGAACAGCACTCTGCCGAGGGACCGAGAGTCCCTGCTTAATGTGGACGCCGAATGCCTCTGCGGAATGGCCATCTGGCACGCCATGCAGGTTCGTCGCCCCTTCTATTTGTAGGGTTTCCAGGGACCCTTAGGGCACAAAAACTCTATGCCCGTCCTAAGTCGGACGGAACATAGACAGAAAAGCAACGGAAAATAATTATCATGTTAATCTAATTAACATTTAACCCTAAGGTCCGAGACCCTAATCCAAGATCTATGCCGACTTGGGATGGGTCTGACCATCCCAAGAAAGATCTAGCCTACTGCGATTAAATTAAACTAATGCTAATAAACACATACCCGGAATCTCAACCCTGGAGCAGGCGAGATGTTCCGCACCGTCTTCCGAGCTGCTCCCGTCCCACGTCGAGCCACTCTTTGAACCGCTCCCCGAACTGCTCCTCGAACCGCTCCGCATCCCGAGGCGATCAATCCCGTGTCGCCAAGCCAACCACACGCCGAAGAAAGTTTCACGCGAGTAAAACCTCCGCCTAGATTTCAGATCTGAATCCGAACTCATTTGCGGCTTTGCTAGAGCCCTCAGGAGCAAGGCAGAAATTTATAGGGAGAGGAGAAATATTAATTTAAGCTTAGATCCAAGCGTGCTCCAACATTTACGAGAGCCGCTCAGATCTAGAGCTTGGGACGAGTTATGAGGAAGGGGGAGGGCCTCTATTTATAGAGGCGGCTGACTCTCCCCTTTTCTCCACAACCGAGGTGGGACTATTAATTTGGGATTAATTAAATCAAGTTAGTTTGCCTTTCACAAAGGGCAAACTTCCTCGAATTTTAACTCCCTCACCGTTGAGCTTCAATGTTGGTACAACCTACCCAATCGAAGATGGTTCAACGGTGAACGCGTAGGAAAAAACGGCTCGTCAATCCGAGTCCGTTTGACCCTTCAAACAATTGTCCAAAGTTAGCCAAAAGTCATGCTTCTCTTAGAAACGTAGCCGTCAAGAAAATCCCAGGTTTCAAAAAACCCTAACCAGAAAATTCGGGCTTGGTGGGCCTCCATTTTCGCTGGTTTCAGCCCAACAGTTTGGGCTGACTTGTTTTGGCTATAACTTGTGCATTTGGACTCCGTTTTTGACGCGGTTTGAACCTGCGTTTAGAGCGGGACGATCCCGTCATCTAGGTAACCTTTTAAATGCGTTTATTTAATTAAATATAGTCTTAAACAATTTAAGACACATTTAATCTCTTTTGCATCATATGCAAATTAGTCCCTATCTAGGCTTAAATTATCATTTGCATCAAATACAAATGATCCGAGGGCATATTCCTCTACATCTCCCACTTGCACTCAGGATCATTTATCCTGAATACAGGAGATTATTGCAAACATCTTTTGCAATATTTTATCCCTTGCATCAAATGCAAATTATTCTCCCTAACTAATTTCTACCTATTACTAGACGAAGATCGCACTCTGGGTGAGACCCTACAGCCTGACCCTTACAACAGGTTGGGCTCAAAACCCTATACGGCAATGACCACAAGTAGTGGTTCCTGTCCCCGCTTCAGGAATCATCATTATGTGGTTGACTCATTGACATGAGTATTGTCGGGACCACCCTGACTGTTTCTGTGATGAATTCCGCAGTTATAGTCTTTTCGTCTAAACTATGTCGTGTAAGTCAAGTCTAGGGTACGGTCAAACTGCCAACCCCAATAACTTGACTCCGGTTAGTTTCTATCGATCTTTAGTCAAATAATGTTGGACTTCTTCCAACATACTCTGGCCAGAGTTTTTACTAAAGACCGAACTAACCCTACGACACTAACTCCCATTGACCGGGAGAGACGAATTCTCTCTTGGTCATTACTCTCCTCATGCGCTTCAAGTGTCACCCAATCAAAGACCTTTCGACAGGCCTTGCCTCGAAGCTAGGTCATTTGATCTAAGTGGCACCGTTCACGCACAGATTCGTCAAAATGACCTCAAGTCAAAAGACCAACTAGCCTATCATCACTCAGAGTCATCATTGACAGATTGGTCAGTATAACCATATGATAGCTCTTGTGGATCGTTCAGTGAACTCATTCTCTAATGAGCACATGTGTCTCGTCTACGACTTCGCCAAGTCAAGCGATCATGAGATCATCGCCACCGCTAAACGGTGAAGACTAAGACACAATGGTTTATCCGATGTTTCGATATCCTTGTCTCGAAGCATCTACGACCACGAACCCTTTTAGACTTATGCTACAGACGGTCAAACATTTCTCCATGATCGAGATACTCATCTCGATACCTGTTTGACCTCGCATAAAGTCTCAGGACTTTACCTAAGTTAATATCTAATGTTAACTACATTATATCATAACTTAGATAAATTATTACCAAACAGCTTACTGTTATTTTGAACAATATGTTTGTGTTATTCACACACAGAGATAGATTGACTCGAAGGCATCTTCTCTCAACATCTCCCACTTGCACTCTGGCCCATTTATCTCGGTATCTTATACCGTTTTTACACATAAGTTTTCACGACTTCATGTGGTAGAGCCTTCGTGAGTGGATCTGCTAAAACCGTCTACACTATAGACTTAAGGGGTTTCTATGTTCATGTTAGACCAACCATTTGAATCTCATTCAAATAATTCACTTGGTCTTACGGAATCTATAATATTTTATTTACTTGGATCTTATCCAGTTCATCGTACCTTACCATAATAATTTAAATTTGTTAATGGTCATTTCAAATGGCTCATATCTATTTCTGATAAAGTATCAAACTTTTGATTACTTTGTCAAACTATATGTTCCATCTCTTTGATGCCTTGCATGTAATTTACACGCTCCCACTGACCTTGAAAACTCTCTGGCTAATTCATATAAGTTGGTCCGTCTAAATCATATTTAGAAAAACGAACTTATAAGTGAATGCTCCAATTTTCATGGTCAAACTAAGCGTTTACATCGAGTTTGGTCCGAGTAGATCTGTACACATCTGCTGGCGAGACGGTTTCAACTAATTCGTTTAAAAGAAATTAGGATGAAAACCGTGTAGTGACCCTGTGCTATGAGGAACAAACACTAGAGGGGGGGTGAATAGTGTTTTATAGAATTATAAGGAATTTACGCCAAATAAAACCCTACTTAACCAACAAATGCGGAATACAATAAATGAATAACAACCCGAGCAAGAATGCAATGCTAACAAGCAATCTACCCTGGTTCGGTGCCACCCAAGTCTTCCCGACTTGTTACCGGTGCCCTACTCCAGCAACACCCGGATACCCTCCGGATACTCTAGCAAACCGCTAGAGATTTCCTTTAGCCCACTTGTGGAAAACCTCCAACAAGTGCAATCGACCTACAATCGATGTCCGTGTATCCCACAACCCGGGAACACGCAAAGTACCTTAATCCCACAACTTGGGACTAAGCACACTCTCACAAACCGAGAGCAAAACGAAATCTTGACTCCCACAACTTGGGATCAAGCCAATCCTCTCACCACCGTGAGTATACAACAAATATGAAGTATAAAGAATGAAATATAAAACTTCTTACCACAAAATCCTATGCCTTGAGAAATACTTACCAATATGGGGCAAGAATGGATTTTGAGGAAGATGAGATCACTGAACCCTAGCTCCACCAAGATGAGCAGTAATAGATGGCTAGGGAGTAGATGGTGACTTGGATTCAAGCTATTAGCTTGAGAAGCTCACAAGGAATGAGAATCTCTCTTGAGAAATTAGTGCTCAAAGAGTAAGAGAGAGATTCTTGTGAGATGAGAGAGCTTAGAAATGAGAATGAATGGCTCTTCTCAAAGGTGTGAAAATGTCTCTAATTTTAGCCTTGGATTATAGGTTTGAAACACTCAAACTTATATAGAGAAGATAGAAAACGGTCACAAAAAATCGTGGCATTAAATGCCCAACGGATCTATTTCTGAAGCTGCTTAATCGGTCTAAGAAGGATCATCAACCGACTAGATTGACAACTAGTCGGTCAGTGAACCTTCTTGGACCGACTAGATGGTTAACAGAGAAGATGGTGAAAATCTGGGTAAGAACTAGTCGGTCTAAGAAGGATCATCAACCGACTAGATTGACAACTAGTCGGTCAGTGAACCTTCTTGGACCGACTAGATTTGAAACTAGTCGGTCTAAGAAGGATCATCAACCGACTAGATTGTCATTTAATGCATTAACCATCCTTCTTGAACCAACTAACTGGTCAACAGTGCAAAGGCTGAATTAACAAGGAAAACTAGTCGGTCTGAGAAGAAACACCAACCGACTAGATCATCATTTAGTCGGTCGGTGAGCCTTCTTGGACCGACTAATTGGTCAACAAATTGTCTTCAATTGATTAGGATAACTAGTCGGTCTGAGAAGGATTTCCAACCGACTAAATCGTCATCTAGTCGGTCGGTGAACCTTCTTGGACCGACTAATTGACCAACAGAGAATGTGCTGAATTAAGCAAGGATATCTAGTCGGTTCAAGAAGGATTCCCAACCGATTAGATCGTCATCTAGTCGGTTGGTTCTTCTTCTTGAACCAACAAAGATGCATATGAAGCCGTGAAATGAAACGATAGGCTACGGGAAAGTTTCTAATGGCTTCTAAGGCAATCCTAGAGATACGATATGAAAGTTATGAAGATTTCTAGGCAAGTACTACTCAAGGCTTAACATTCTAATAAACCGAAGCTAGAAGACAATAAAAGTAAACACGACAAACCGTCTTCAAAGCTTCAACATAGAGAATCCGAATCCCTTGACTTCATGAAAAACTCCTTGAGCTTCAACGAAGCTACAGGCACAACGATCACGCATTCTGAGGAAGTCGTGGGACGTCGCTTGATATGAACAAAGTACTTTGGCGACGATCTCCATAATTCTTCAAGGTCTTGAGTCTTTTAGTTGAATGACTTGAATATCTCCAACGTCATAGTCTTCGAAGCTTTTGACTCATCCATTCCTTTCTTTTCTTTGGATTGAATCTCCATTCATTTGTTGATGCCATTGGCTTGATGTTTGAGGTAGTCTTTGAGTTCTTCAAGCCAATGCTTCACTTTTGTTGATCTACCAAGTTCTCCACTTGAATCAACACGTGTAGTCACTTTTGATCTTCTTGAATCTAATTGGTGACTTTTTAGCTAACTGCAATCACAAGAGTTAGTCACAATGATTTGTGTTTGATCATCATCAAAATCAAGGTGGAGAGTCCAATACTCAACAAACCGTTCTCGACCAACATGATTGAACTTCACTATTTTCTTTATGCATCTAATCTTTCAACTTAAAGCTTTACTTGCAGAAAGCAAGGAATCATTTTCCTTGGGTACGTAAACTAAATTCCAAAATTTATTTACGCACACAGACCAATTATGATTGCATCAAGTAATAAATCGGAGATACTACTCCGAATTATCATCCCGGAAGTTGACTAAGTCATCATCAGTTATGATGTCTAACTCGACTCTTCGTCTCACAAAATTCGAGTAATTATACAACTGCATAATGATTGATTTAATGAATATCTTATTGATAATGTTCTCATAGAACATTATCAAAACCTAGGCATTACTATCTGGGACTTAACCCAGAGGGAGGACTTAACTCAGAGTCACTTGTTATGGATCGCACCGAGTCTAACTAAGTGTGATTCATACCTTTTAACACACTGATGTGTTAACAGACTTGACCTGAGAGAAAATCACATTTTCTTTTAATTACGCAAGATTTTATGTAGCTAAGTATTTAACCATTCGATCTAATCGAATCAGTTTAAATACTTTTGTCTTTTCGTTCTTTATTTTTTCAGCTTGTGTTTCATCAAGAACACGTGTCTTAATAAAATATACGAATAACTTATTTTGGTTGATCTAGACTCGGGTACATCGGTATGTACCAGACTGAGTTCGACAACTCATTCTCCCACTGTCTTACAGATGGGTTTCGGCCAATTTTATCTAAGAGGATAAGACTCACAGGTGTCCGTAGACTTCATAATACGAGAGGTCAGACCCCTCTTTATGTGACTTGTGAAGCTTAGTCTCTCGATACGGCCTAGTCTATTTTGCCATATAAGTTTGCTACTATCTTGTGTATTTATATATTAACATTTAATATATTATAGTTATTACAAATTGCTCACACAAAACATTGCTTTGGAAGCAAGGTGACGACATTCGTTCAAATTGTGTTAGACGTCTTTTGTATAACAATAATTATGACATCATGACATCAAAATATGTCACATTTTCATATCCTCCTACTTATGCCTTTATAAATTAAACTAACTTTCTCAATTGACTTTTTCGGAGTGCCTTCTTCCTTTTCTAAATCACATTTAGATATTTAAATAGCCCAACATAAATAAATGGCTACACAAGCGTCTCATGTATCCAAACGCCTGAGAGTTGCAATCTTGAGTGTAGCTCAAGAAGTTGCTTGTCTCAAGATCCGGTTGGGATACATAGCCTTGCATCGCTCATGCACTCGTATTCGACTCAAACAATTTGATCGAATTCTTGAACTTTGCGGATCAAAATTATTTGTCCATACAACCTTGAGGGTAGCTCGACAAGTTGTAGGGAGAAACATACTTCGAATATCCTATATGTTCAAGCTGCCTCATATAGAGACGAGTGACATGTTGCGTGAATTTATTTGTTGGACCCAGAACTTAATGAAATCATATTTCTCAAGTCTGTTCTTTAGAAGGTCATTTTAATGTCAACGAGAATATAGTTTTGATTCTATCAATTAGAATTTAGCTTGATATTCAATTAATCAACCTATTTGACCAGTTAACTTATTCCATTAAAATATTATATTTCGATTCCTTCGGTAAACATAGTCTTGCCCTAGTTTAGCATATGTTCAATATTAAATATAGGTAGATCAGCATTCATCTATCTATATCCTCCCACTATTTTTACGATAGCTTCAAAGCTTAATAACGAACGATTTAATCGAATTAAAATATTTAAAATTTAGTGAAAGAGGGATCCAATCATCCTGAACCTCACAACCTTGAGGAGACTCAACAAGTTGATTGGTTCCATGATTGGTAGACTAACTCTTAGTCAATCACATCACATGTGACTCCCTATCGTTTTTTACCCACAGTCACTTATGATCTTGAGGAGACTCAACAAATCTTAATGACTGGTCTAGTCAGACCCTTGATTTCGTGTCCAGATTTGACTTAGATCGATGCTCGAGGAGACCCGACGTATCGATTTGGGTCAAGTCTAGACTACATCACATGTATGTTGGAGTTTGTTCCTTAAAGGTAAACATGTCATAGCTTGGCTGTGCTTGATTACATCACATGTAGCACCTCGCCATCCTTTGGTTGTGCTTGATTAGACTTGTTAGTGCACGATCCCTCACCTCGTCGACGAGCTCGATGTTGATGTCGAGGCTTCTTCATTTGTTTCTTCATTGAAGTACTGGAGCGGAGGGACTCCTCGTCGACCTCCACTGGGACGACGGCCTCCGGCCCATAAGTTAGCATGAAGGGACTCTCACCGGTTGAAGCTTCGTATGTGGTGCAGTAAGACCAAAGGATGCCGGGTAGCTCGTCGAGCCACAATCCAGGAGTGCTGTCAACCTTCTTCTTTAAGGACTCCAGGATGCACTTGTTCGCTGCTTCGACCAGACCATTGCACTGTGTATGCGCCATGGAGGCAAAGAGTAGGTTGATGCCCCAGTCCAAACAGAAGCTTCTGAAGTCCACGGAGTCGAACTGCTTCCTGTAGTCCGTCACTATGGAGCGAGGTATCCCGAAGCGGCATATAATTGACTTCCAGATGAAGTTCTTCATGTCCACCTATGTGATGCATGTCTGTGGCTCCACCTCGATCCATTTGGTGAAGTAGTCGATGGCGACGACGAGAAACTTTCTTCCTCCCGCTGCCATAGGGAACAGGTAGAGGATGTCGAGCCCCCACTTGGCAAACGGGACCAGGCTAAGGATTGGGATGAGATCGGCGGGCGGGGATGTCGTATGTTTGAAGAATCTTTGGCACTCCCTGCGTCGCTTGACGTAATTGGTTGTGTCTTTCACCATGGTCAGCCAATAATAGCCTTACTGGATTGCCTTGTGCGCCAAGGTGCGGCCCCCGTAGTGATTCTGACAGAGCCCTTCATGGATCTCACGGACGACCTACTCTTCTCTCCTTGGCCCAGGGCACTTTAGATTGGGCAAGATGTCGTACCTTGCACGGTGCTTTCGATAGAGCACGCCGCCAAAGATCATGAACGTTAAGGCCCGCATCTCGATCTTTCGCGCCTCCAATCTTCCTCTGGCAGGGCTCTGGTCTCAAGGTAGGCGACGATTGGGCTTATTCATGACTGCTCTAGGTCGGCGCATAGTAGCTCGCCCTCCTCCAGGCTTGATGTCAGCAAGTTCTCAATGTAGATAGCTTTTCAAATCTCGGCCGGAGAAGAGGACGTCAGCTTTGAGAGGGCGTCAGCATGGAGGTTGTTCGACCTTGGGAGATGCTGGACCGCAGCCTTCTTGAACTTGAGTAGCTCGACACGGGCACACTTCAGATACAGCTTCATCAGATCCTCCCTTGCTTCGAAGCTGCCTTCAATTTGCTGGACGACGAGCCTTGAGTCGATGATCAACAGCACATTCGTCGCCTCAAGTGCTCTACAGAGCTTCAGGCCATTAATGGCGGCCTCGTACTCCACCACATTGTTGGTCGTCGAGAAGTTAAAGCGGAGTGCGTACTCCAGCAGGCTTCCCGCCGGGGTCTCAATCACAATGTCGGCTCCGCTTCCCAACCCCGTGGCCGATCCATTGACGTGGACGATCCACGGCTCGCCTCCGGACTGTGTGGAAGTAGATGGAGGATTCTCGTCGGCGAGCTGCTGATGTTGTGTGTCCGGCCAGTCGTGGGGCATGGGTTCGCCAATCTATTCGACAGTGCACTCCGCCACCAAGTCTGTTAGCACCTGACCCTTGATCGTCGCCCTGGGCTTGTAGATGATGTCGAACTCGCTGAGCTCCATACTCCAATTCAGCATTCGGCTTGATTTCTCCAGCCTTCTCAGGTTGTTTTCGAGCGGCAAGTTGGTGTAGACAACGATTGAGTGCGCCTGGAAGTATGGCCGGAGCTTCCTTGTCGTCAAGGTCAGGCAATAGGCGAACTTCTCGATGGGGCTGTAGCGAGTTTTCGCCTCCCGAAGCACTCGACTTGCATATTAGATTGGCCTCTGGATGCCCCCGTCCTCTTTGACTAGGACCGAGCTTACTGCTTCTTCAGTGGTGGCGAGGTAGAGGCCGAGCCGCTCTCCTTCCTCCGGCTTCGCGAATGGGTTGGTCAGTTAACATGTACTGCAATATGTGCTGCAATATGGTATGAAAATTCTCGTCCTCGAAGGTGCTGCCCTCGAAGCGCTAGACTTATACCATGTGTAATATCCCTATACTTGAACTACAATATTGCGTATATTGTATGGGTATGGAAAGTAATATATGAGTATTAATGTATATTTATATGATATTTGTATATTTGCGTGATGTGTATGTGTGTTATGCTTATATGGATGTGTAATATGGATATAGATTAAGAGTAAGTAGGTATTTATAGGTGTGTATACATACTAATATGTATGGATGGCTATATGAATATTTGGATGTATCTTGATATGTAGTGTATATAGATATTGAATAATTGAGTGTATAATTGTGTATATTATATATGAGTGTGTGTGGGGGATAAAATTTGTATTGGATGTATGTTGTAAGTATTGATTGTATTATTGTATTAATTGGATGTTAATATTATGTGATATTATATAACTAGAAGTTGTGTTACTTACATGAGGTAGTATAATATTTATTTTGTGTGGGTATGTAATTTTATATATATATGGTTTTGGGTATGTAGGTATAGTTATGTAAATATGCATTCTTAGGAGGAGTTTTGTGATTATTTTGTAATAGAAGGATTAGAGGTGGTTTTGTGTGATTGGTGCTTCATAGCATGCATGAGGGCTTGGTGAGAATTATGGGATTGTGTAAGAGGGTTTTGTGTAAGAAGGTGGCTATGTGTCGTTAGCAGGGGAAGTTTTAATGAGGAGATGACAACAAGGCTTAATGACTCATCATCTCCCTCATTAACCCCTTTCATTTCTGCTCTCTCACTCCCTCTCCCCTTCCCCAAAAAAATCTGAATCGAACCAGCCCATTTTTTGCGAAAATTCCATGGAAAAATAAATAGAAAAGGAAGAGGAAAAGAAAAGAATTGAAATCCTAAAAGCCATATCGCTTTCGCTCCTTCCTTCTTCTCATTTTTCCTCTTTCCCTCAACCTCTATGGCCAAAAACTTCCCCAAAGAGCCATGTCCAGAGCTGGGCCGAATTTTAGAGGCCATTATTCCCTTCATTCCCTTCATTTTATATCCTAAATCACCTCATTTCATTCTCCGTTTGAGCCTTGATGAGAGCTAGTATCTTGAGGGTGAGTTTGGGAGATATATAAGGTGTTTTCATGGCAAAGATGGTGCATTTTCGGAGGAGTGAAGCTCAAAAACGTGGGTCCATGTAGAATTTTGGAATCTTGGGATTTTCATGAAGCAAGACAAGCTTGAGAGAGAGGTAGGAATCCCATTTCCATGTTGTTAAGGCCAAAAATGATCAAGACAGTTGTCAAGCTGACGGAGACTCGAAGCGCTGAGCTGGAGCCTAGTCAGCCTTTGGAGTGGGACCCTCAGTGGGAAGAACCGGGGTCGGTAGTTGGTAGTTGATGATGTACGACCGTTGATCGACCTAAGAACGACCGTCGGATTGGTCGTTCGAGGTTGAAGAGCTTGATATCGACCTTGGGCGTTGGATAACGATCGTCGATCTGCACCACAGGGAGTCGTTAGGGGGGTCGGATTTGGGTTCCGACCCAAATCCCCTCCGTTGCTTAAGTTAGTAGGGAACTTAAGGAAGAGAGGGAGCTTGGCGTAGCTGAGATCGACCCACAGAGGTTCGTCCCTAGACTGACGACGCAAGATCGAATATAGAATGGAAAAGTAAGAAGATAGAGTTCTATGTATTAGCACTCGTACCTTGAAGATAGGCCACATCCCCCTATTTATAGAGGTTTGGGGGTCCTCTTAGAGACGTTGGGGAGATAACTGCCGCCTATATTGGGGCCACGATCTTCCATCATGCATGGGAGTAAACGTGGGTAAGAGTTGGATTATCACAGGTTTGAAATTAAAAGAATTTGCATCAGCGGGTAAGATGAAGTATGAAGCTGTGCTAGTCCTAGTGGGTCTGAGAAGATCTTTTAAAGTTGTAGGAATTTCAGGTTGCACATTATTTTCATTGTTGTTACTAATGTTTTCATCAATGTTATTATTATTACCAGCCATTTCAAAGCGTCTAGTCAACCTCTGTGTCCTATGAGTCCTATGCCACATAAACTAGGTTCCTAGAACAAATATTTTTTTATAACAATAAACAAAAATTTATGAACAGTAAAGTGGAAAGATATCACCGAAGGTCCTCTGAATGAAATAAACTGTGTTAACAAACTGTTCTCCCCGGCAACGGCACAGCCCAAAAATGTGCTATTCTCAAGCGTAAGAGTCCGTACAAGTAATATAGATCTGGGAGTCCAGATGTCGAATCCCCAGGAGAAAACCTGTTGCACCCACAAAGTTCAAATCAAATAGGGATTGAACGTAAAGAGACCAACCACTTTTGATGACGATGGTTTGAATGGGATTTGATTGTGGTTTTTTTAGTTTATGAACAATACGAGCAAAAGAAAGTTTCGTTTATGTAAATATCTATGAGAAGTATGCACATGATATGGGTTCATTAGGGTCCATGATTTATATTAATTTGGTTGATTAAATATAACTTAATGATATCTCTTTTTGAGAGAAATTCATCGGAAAATACCCTTGTGGGGATTAAAGCACAAAATCGAATAAAGTTGTTGCTAAAGCAATAATCTTTAAAATATAAGAGATGAAACTCCCTTTTGGGGGAGATCAAGACTCACCCTTGTGAGGCGATCATCAACTCAATCATATTCTTGTAAAAGATGAAGAGGAGATTTTAAGTAAAGATTATAACTTTATCAATGTCAACAATTTTAGCATAAAGATTCAACCAAATAAATACACATCATGTCCCTTAACTACACCATATCATGCACAATTAGAATTTAGCCACACATACTGAAAATAACAAAGGGATTCATCATATTCAACATGGTTCTAATCAATAGAAGTAGATGGAATTGCAAATAAATAATTAAGTTCAAGAGATATCACCAAAACACCCTCTTTTTGCCTAAAAACCCTTTTCTGAAAAGCTCTCTAAAAATCCCTCAGATTGCTCTCTGTAAACTCAGAAAATTGCTGCAAAAAACGCCTCCAAAATCGCCTCCAAAATCGTCCAAATACGCCAAGAATACGGAGTAAACCCCTAAGAATACCTTAAATACTAAGCATTGCGGGTATACTATGCTTAACAGGTCGAAACCCGCTTCAATTTCGATCCAAACCCGCTTGTAAACGTCGGCGCATTTGTGAACCGTTGATCAAAGGGGGGATTTAACCGCGCGCTAACACCTGTCCACGCTTACCCGATCCACTTGATCCGCGCCTGCTAAGCTCGATCGCCTCCGAGTTCTCTTCGGGATGCATCTGGACCATCCGATCGCGAGATCGAACGGCTGCAATCTCACCCGCTCTGCTCCGCTCGAATACGCGTCGGGTAGATTCTCTGCCGTTGGATGCGTGATCAATGCTGGAGTACTAGCCACGTCGCCCGCTTCGTTTGCTTTCGAATTCGCAGCACTCCGCGTTCGTAAGCCGTCGGATCTGGATCGGACGGTCGATAAATTGCTGCGTTGCCACTCCGCTGGGCCGTTGGATACGACGGGAAGCGACGGATGGCCGCCACATCACGCGCCAAGATTTGTGCGTCGAATTTCTTTTTATTTCTTCATTTTATTGGTATTCTGCATTCAAAAATTCATAGTAATTAGCATAAATCTTCGAAAAATACAAATAAATAGTCGTTGGAATCGTGAGATCGAGACCTAGCCATGAAAAATATAAAAACTGTAGAAATACTCAATTTATTGCTGTTTTGTGCTCAAATAAGGTGATTTCTCTAATAAATGATGATATACAAAATACGAACGTATTAGAGACCAATTACGCATCATCTAAGCACAAAATAGGGCTAAATAGGGTGTTAAATATGCAATATTCAACTCGAATCACACATAAAGGGGCTAGATCCAAAAAAGGAAAGGCACGCCGTCCAAAAAAGGAAAGACGCGCGCGTCACGACACGGCAGGCATGCGGGCGGTGCACGCACGTCATGGCCGGTCGGCTGTCGGACGAACGACGGCGGCGCACGCGCGTGTGTTGTGGACTCATGACCATGTAGATCCTCTTCCCTTCACAAACATGTCGTACCCCCGGGGGCACATCACAAGTCTCTACAACTCCCCTAATAAACTCCTCCATGGCAAATTGCCCAAGCAATGTGGGACTAAAAAGAATAGTGGGAATAAAACAAAGACTTTTGGAGTCTATTATTTCTAACAATCCCCCACTAATGCCTCGAGAAAAGAAACAAAGAATCCTGGGTAATGAAAGGATATATACGTAAGTATCAATGTCTTTCGATTGAATTGATACGTAGTGAAGTGAGGCAACAACTTACTTCCTAATGAGTGAATTTCTCTTGAACTCATTATAGTTCGGTTGAGACCCCCACAACACGTATTGAACCTTGAGTATGTGCAAACTCCACGATACAAATCAAGCACTTTAAGACCATGTGCATACCTTGTGTCTCATGAGTGCTCTAGAAAGACTGCCCTTGTCTTTCATAGAAGGCGGCCAAACCTTCACACTCACGTAGGTGGTCCATCAAGTGCTTCTCTATAGCACCATCACAAAGGATATGGAACCATTAAGAGCATATTGCTCAACCTCTCAACAGATAATGAGTCCATCAAGTGCTTCTCTATAGCGCCACCAAAACTGGTTATGGACTTATCTCAAAGTGAATCCATCAAGTGCTTCTCAATAGCACCACTAAAACTTGGCTATGGATTTAATAACACTACCACATGTCATAAGGATGGAAATGTAGTACGTGTTAAGAATCATATGGCTTCGTTAGACCACACTGGGTATCAACTGTATTATCTTAACTCATGGGCTTTAACCCCATCCCCCCTCGACGAATCAAGAACCCCTCTCCTTGGCAATCCATTGGTTAGTGGACCTGCAAGATTTCGTTCGGACCTCACATATTCCAAAGAAATTACTCCATTTTTCAGGAGTTGTTAACCACACTGTGTCTGATGCGTATGTGCCTTTTCTTCCCGTTATAAACACTGTTTTAGCAACTCCAATGGCAGCTTGAGAATCACAATGAAAGGAAACTGTCACAGATTTCTTCCCCCACAATGGCACGTCTGCTAACAAGTTCTGTAACCATTCAGCTTCTTGCCCAGCCAACTCAAGAGCAATGAATTCAGATTCCATGGTAGATCGTGCTATACATGTCTGTTTGGAAGACTTTCATGATATAGCACCTCCACCCAAAGTAAAAAACAAAACCACTAGTTGAACTAATTTCATCATTACCTAAAACCCAGTTTGCATCACAAAATCCTTCTAAAACAACAAGAAATCTTCTAAAATGCAAACACCAATCAATTGTTCCTTTAAGGTATTTTAGCAAACGATGAAGAGTGTTCCAATGTTCATTACTAGGGTTATGTGTATAACGACTTAGCATACTAACTGCATAGGCTATATCAAGTCTAGTGTAGTTCATGAGGAACATCACACTTCCTATGATTTTAGCATATTCAGATTGGAAAACACTGTCACCCAAATTCTTTTTCAGATGTATGCCAAGGACATAGGCAGTTCTAGCAGGCACAACATCAAAACAGTTGAACTTTTTCAGCACTTTTGAACGTAATGAGATTGACTCAAGGAGATGCCACTGGAGTTTCTAATAACTCTAACTCCTAAAATAACATCAGCTTCTCCTAGGTCTTTCATCTCAAATTGAGATGATAAGAAATTCTTGGTATCTTTCACAACGTCCAGATTGTTCCCAAAGATCAACACGTCATCTACATATAGGAATATAATCACACAATCTGATCCTATTAGTTTAGAATAAACACAGGAATCAGATGTATTCACAATATAGCCATTCCTTACTAAAGTGCTATTAAACTTCTCATACCATTGCTTAGGTACTTGCTTTAGACCATATATAGATTTTCTAAGTTTGCATACCTTATTCTCTTGACCAACAATCACAAATCCCTCGGATTGGGACGTGTATATTTCTTCCTCTAGGTCACCATTTAAAAAGGCTGTCTTGACATCCATTTGATGTACAACTAACTCATGAATTGCAGCTAAGACAATTAGAGTCCTTATCATAGCAATCTTAGTCACAGGAGAATAAGTATCAAAATAGTCCAAGCCTTTCTTTTGGATAAAACTCCTAATCACACGTCTAGCTTTGAACTTTTCTACTGAACCATCAGGTCTCATCTTTTTCTTAAAAATCCATTTAGTACTAATGGGTCTACTACATTTAGGTAAATCAAACAATTCCCAAGTTTGGTTAGAAATAATAGAATCAAGCTCGCTTTTAATAGCATCTTTCCAAAAACTAGCATCAATGGATCTCATTGCCTCATCATAAGTTTTTGGGTCTTCATCAATCATGAAGGCAGACACAAGTTCATCACTAAGCAAATCTATACATGCACTTTCTGATAAGAAAGCAGTAATGAAGACCGGGCCAAAGTTGGTTTCGGTTCTTTGCTTCTTACTCCTTCTAGGTTCATCGTTAATAATACTAGTAAAAGTAGAACTATTTGTATGAATATCATCAGATAACGAAGAAGGAGTGTGCATATAAAAATCTGAAGGCATAAGAGACATGGATTCCTTCTTCAAAGGAAAAAAAACATGCTCAAAAAACTCTGCATCTTTAGACTCAGAAATAGAATGATCTTTTAAAGACATGAATCTATAGGCAACACTATTATGAGCATAACCAATGAACATAGTATCATATGTCTTAGGTCCAATGTTAGACTTATTAAAGTCAGGTAGACCTACTTTAGCCAAACACCCTCGCACTCTAAGAAAATTCAGATTGGGAGTAAATCCTTTCCACATCTCATAAGGTGTCATGTCTAATTTCTTATGGGGTACACCTGAGAGAATAGCTTCCCCCACATGTCATCATACATCCCTGAACTCAAAATTATAGCATTCATCATTTCTTTCAAGGTTCTGTTCTTACGTTCAGCTATACCATTTTGTTGTGGTAAGTATGGGGCACTAAACTCATGTATAATCACATTCTTCTCACAAAAATCCTTAAGGGTGTTGGTACTATATTCTCCACCTCTATCAGACCTAACTCTTTTGATTTTCCTATCAAGTTGGTTTTATGCTTCAGCCTTGTATTTAATAAACATTTCATCTGCTTCACCTTTAGTTCTAAGAAGGTACACCCTAGTAAACCTAGAGCAATCATCAACGAAGGTGATATAATAATGTTTTCCTCCTTTGCTCCTGGTATTTTTGAAATCAGCCAAGTCTGTATGAATTAGTTCTAGAAGTTCTGATTGCCTAGCAGAGATCGGTTTGCATGGTTTTTTTAGTGAACTTAGCTTCTACACAAATATGGCATTTGGCGAATTCTGTTGAGCTTACTGCAGGTATTAAGGCCAAATTCCTTAGCCTTTTAATGGAAGCAATATTGACGTGCCCTAGTCGACTATGCTATAAATCTAACGACTCAGCAATATAAACAGAAGCATGTTTATTCAGAATTTCAGAAGTAACATTAAGAATAAACAGACCCTCACTAAGATACCCCTTCCCTACAAAGTCCACACTGCGTGTAATTACAACCTTGTCAGCCTCAAAGACAAGTTTCAGTCCAGCTTTATTCAGCAATGCACCAGACACAAGGTTGCAGTGCATTGATGGGACATACAGAACATTGTTGAGGGATATGGTTTTTTCTGATGTGAGTTTCAGCAGTATTGTACTTTTACCATCAACTCCAGCAACTGTTGAGTTTCCCATGAAGACGCATTCTGTATCAGCAGCATCTTTGAAGTTATGGAACAGCTCCTTGTTGGCGCAGAGGTGCCATGTAGCGCCAGTGTCTAGCACCCAATTAGTGTCGTTGGCCACCAGGTTTGCTTCAACAACTATAGCAGCATGACTTCATCCTGTTCAACAAGGTTAGCTTGAGCAGCAGCAGTACCACCTTGTTTTTGGAACGTCTTTTTGGGTCCTTAGCACTGAATGCATTGGTAGGCCTTATGGCCCGGCTTGCCGCAAACATAGCACACCACGTTTGGCTTCTGGACCTTGCCTTCAGGTTTGTTGAACCGGCCTTGCTTCTTATTTTGTCATTGGTTAAAGGTTTTCTTTCCGTTGCCTTTGACCCTGTTTTCGTTGAAAGGGTTAGCAGATTCAACGATGTTAGCCTTTATAGAATTGACATGAAGAGAAGCAAGCTTATCTTTGAGGCGATTAGCCTCTTCAGTTCTCATGTGGCTGATCAGCTCCTGCAGCGACATGTCCTTCTTCTTTTGTTTGAGATGATTCCTGTATTCATTCCAGGATGGTGGGAACCTCCCCAACAACACGTTCGCTTGAAAGATTTCACACATCTTCGTGCCTTCATTAAGAACATCAGCACAACGGTTCTCATAGATATGAACCTGCTCCATGATTGGTTTTTCATCGACCATTTGAAAAGTCAGCCACTTCCCAACGACGTACTTATTCTTCCATGCATCATCTGCACCATATTTCTTCTCTATGGAATCCCAGATGAATTTAGCAGATTTGTGGATCATGAATAAATCAAAAAGAGAAATTTTCATATGATTAAGAAGGTAGCATCTAACAGTTTTGTTATCTTTTTCGTACTTCTTAATCTCTTCTTCATTAGATTTAGGAACAGTAACAACAGTCGCTGTGGTAATGGTGGTGACAGAAGAATTAGAACAGGACAGTCGGTGAATAAAACGTAGTTAATTTCGAGTTGTTCGAAAAACATAAGAAGTTTTTGAGACCAGCCTTTGTAATTGGCACCATCAAGAGGTTCCAATTTAGAAAGATCAAGGATCAATTTGTTGGGCAGGATAGACATAGTACTGAAATTAATTGCTTTCAAATTGTTAAATCAAGAGGTGAAGTACTATGGCAGAAAAGGCGAAATCACAGTCAAAACCGAGAAGGAAAACAGAGAAATGAGACTGTGAAGAAGAGCGGAGTTGGAAATAGTTAGCAGATGAAAATGAAAGCAGTGGCGTGGGATGACCACTGCCTTGACAGCAATTACGGCGCGACCTCGGTGGTAATCGCCGTCGCCGGTTGCTCCCCAAGGTTAACACAGCAGCAGCTTCTGAACGTGTCCACTCGAGGACATAAATAGTGGAGTTTGCACACAGGAACCCAGGAATTTGTGAGATGAAATTTATAAGAAGATGGGAGAGTTTTTTCGTGTTCTGCAAGAGCAAAAGACACGGCTATTTATATGAATCTAAAAGAGTGTTGAAGAATTCAATCGGGCAAAAGGATAAATACCGCGTTTGAATGCTGTAGAAACAGCTGCAATAAAAGGAAATATAGCCGTTTTGAATATTAACAGCTTCACATGAATCCTGCAATTATATAGTCATTAGAGGGTTTAAAGCTGAGACATAAAGGGTCTAGATCCAAAAAAGGGAAGGCACGCCGTCCAAAAAAGGAAAGGTGCACGCGTCACGGCAGGCAGGCGGGCGGGCGGGCGGATGGACGGCGGCGACGCGTGCGTGCGTGTGGTGGACCCATGACCATGTAGGTCATCTCCCCTTCACAAAAGTGTCGTATCCCTTGGGGCACAGCCCAAGTCTCTACAACTCCCCTAATAAACTCATCCAAGGCAAATTGCCCAAGCAATGTGTGACAAAAGATTAGTGGGAATGAAACAAAGGCTTTTGAGAGCCTATTATTTCCAACAAGTTCTTCTTCGCTGATGTAATAATCTTTCTCCTCTTCATTGTCTCCTCCATTGATGATAGCCTTACTGTCTACGACTGTCACTCCCTCGCTGCCTCGAAACTCAGATAGATCGACTGGATCCTCGACAGAATTCCCCAGAAAAGAAAGAATTTAATACTTTCCAAGAAAAATGATGAAAGAGAATGACTGTATACACCATATCTTCGGTGCATGGATTTGGTAGTTCTCTAAAAATGGAAAAAATTGAGTGAGAGAAAAAGACAGATGTGAGACAATGATTGATTTTTCAATCCATTTTCGAAAAACTGTCTCCTCCAAGCACTGAGTATGCGATGTATACAGCAATTCCCACGATAAAAATGATATCAACTTGCACGATTTAAAATATGTAAAAACTAGTCATAACCCGTGCCCGCGAGCACGGTTCATTTAAGATTTTCCCCCGCGAAATCTTTGTTCCCAAACATTATTTACACAGTCAAATTTGCGCGGAACAAAAAATTCGGCGTAGAACAATAAATTCGGCGAGGGCGCTTTTGAGTCGGAACAATAAATTAGCGTAAAAAAAATTTAGCGGGCGCCTTCGGCGCGCGGGGTGGAAGTGTATAAGTGTGTGTGTATGGTGTGTGGGTAAAAAGTGAATTAAGAGGGGTTTTAAGCAAAAAAGGAAAATATGTGGTATTCTGCGCAAATGTATTGATTGTGAGGGGTTTGAAAACAAAAGAAAAAAAGTGGTGTGGTTTCCAAACACTCATCTCAACCCTTCTTTTACCAAGATTAAATCTTAGCTATTCTTCTATCAACCTCTTTATACATCAGCATGACATCAGCTTGTCCCAATCAGCCCTAAAATTCAAAAACCTCTGTGTTTTAATATATAGATATCCCAAGCATAACAATGTTTTAATGCAATTTGCCCCGCAAAATCGGCCCACCGTTTCTTTCCAGGAAATTAGGCGTCAGTTTTCATGGACTTTGTTGGGTTGCGGTGAGTGGGTCCCACAAAAAGATACGTGACGTAACCAAACATGAAACATCCCACCTGCCGTTTCCGAAGCGAATCCCTCGACGTTTGGGATCCGACCCGATCCCTATATCATTCCATCTCTCCCAGATGGCCGGCGTCGCGCTGGCGCTGGGCTTCGCAATTCGCAGATACACTCCTCGATTCCTCGTCAGGTGAAAAAAAAAAAAAACTCATAAACAAACCAGGGCTTTTGATCAATTCCCTCACTCACACTCACTCTCATCATCTTCATCGTTTGATTTTGATTGGTTAATTTATTGATCTGCTGTTGGTTTTTTGTTCAATTTTCATGCTTGTTTGTTCATTCATCCTATTGATTCCATCTCCTTGAGGCATAATCACAAACACCTTAACCGCACGACAATCGGATGGCAAAATCAGCTCAGCTCACATTGATACAATATTACAAACACCTTAGCTGCATACTTAATTACATTTTATGGAATTGTGAATGTTAGCGAAAACTTGATGTCTCTCTCTTAGGATGAGTGGAATAAACTGTATATTTTAGAAATCTTACTTCCAAGACCAAACAATCCCTAATCAGGACGTTGGTGATGATATACATGCACAAATTAGGAAATCGTTATAATCTATTTCCAAGTAGGTGACTCAATATGATACTATGGTACTGGATATGATCATGTTTTTATGGATTTTATTTCTTTCTCGTGATCACTGTATCGTATGATGCGGAGTCAAGACGATATATGATACGTGTGGAAGATACCTAAGGCCGATTATTTGTATGGCGTTTATTCTCGAGAAACTCAAATTGGAGGTGTCCAAACAAATATCTCTAACATCCAACATTTAAGGCATGTCCTAGACTTTTATGATTTTCGCAAAAGAAATAGTACGTGTGCATAAAATGCTCAATGTAGTATAGTTCTTACATTAAACTTGCCATAGCTTTTATAGAAGATATATTCTGACACCCTCTCTCCACTCCAATCTTGAATCTATTGGTATATAAATGAAAGTAAATTAACATCTCAAACACCAAATGCCAACAGAGATGATAATAAATACACTGTGGTTAAATGCAGAACACCATCTTAGAGTCTATATGTAATTCTTGACATTCATGTCGAAGCCGTCTCCTATTTCTTTTGCTTTTCTTCAGTGATTTTATTTCTCGTCATGAAGTTATATGATCATTAGCATTGTGTTCTTGTTTCTCTTACTGTGGGGTTTATTCAAAAAATTATAAGCTGTTCTATAATAAATGTTGTGTGGCATATTGCTGAATCACCATTCCTTGATTAAGCTTGGTTTTGATACTGTCCAGTGCAGATTACTTGAGAACGGTTCGTAAAATGGTCCAGAATAGTCATGACCATACCACTTGCGTGCTCTTTTGCGGGTCTTCTTTCCCTGCTTCCCAAACTTACACACGAGAATATCTCAAGAGCTACCCATATATTCAGGTCAATTGCCATTTTCCCAAAATACTTAAGGTTATAAATTGTTTTGATAGCAAAGACATACCTAAGAGGAAGCATACGAACTTTTCTTCAAGCGATTTAATTTTGCTTCTTTAATATGGTCAATATAGGCAACTATTCATGTTTACTTTCTACATTGGATATGCATTTTCTTTTCTTTTTCCTTTTTCAAACATTATTGATGGACGAAGCTCATTGTACAGCACGCTGACCACGTTGCTAACATACGAAAGGACGAAACATTGCCAGATACATCCATCCACATATGTTGCGACCTTAACAGATGAGACTAAAGCATAACATGTGCTGTACATATGGAGCGATTGAGGATATATCCAGGCAACACTGGCCTGAATTGCAACAAATGATCAATGATGAGTCACACATGAAAACTTCAAGCTGGTTGCACTGCCAGCTCTTTGCACCGGCGAACTTTCTAACCATCGGAGCAAAATCATGGGAAACCTTCTTGATCCCACAATGTTGGTCCTGTTACACTGGCCACTAACAAATGATCCGAGTTGTCACTATCGAATACATCCGGATATGCCATATGCTATACGCTGTAATATGTCACCAAACATATATCAAATTCCATGGACGAGTTCACTGGTTGTCATGGTTTTTATTCATTGTAGATTAGCTTGATGATCGTGCAGAGAGCACCAGATGAACTGACTGACAGCCTCTGCCTTTTAACCCTACCACAAAAGATGGAAAACTACACCTGGTTGGTTGCCAGTTATCTAACCACGTACAAACATTACCATCATTTAGTTTGCCCTCCAGAAGAGTCACGTTTACACAAGGGGCCTTTGCATGTGCCCTGAAGGCCTACACGAGGGGGAGTTCAAAGTGCCAAGTTTGTTTGATACACATTCGTTTCCCTAATCAGCATAAGCTGTGGGGTAACTTATTGACCCGCTTAAGCTTTGGGGTAAAATGTGACGTGTTCATAACCAGCTAAAGCTTTACGTATTCAGGCAAGCACACTTTTTTGCATATAAAGGAAGCACGCTGAGCTATTTAGGCAAGTGCCCCCTTTTGCATTTATAGGAAGTGAAGTGATCTTTCCTTATCTTCTCACATAAATCGTTTTGTTTTTGCTGGTTTACTGCTTTAAAGATGTCACCGATGCAGACTGCTCTTATGGTTTAACTTCTAAAATGTATAGATGCTGTTCGCCTTGTTGACTGTATCACCTGTAACTGTCCGTTTAAACTCAAATTTGCAACAAAAATTTCATATATAACGTTCCCGTGTTGTTGGCTTGTTGCTGATAAATTACAACCAATACAGCTGACATTTTTTAAAAGGTACACATGTTTAATTTTTAGTTGCATTCTCGTCAAGACCTTAATTTGCATGTTGTTTCTTGTTTACATTTGCATTCTTATACGAACTGGCTAATTTTCCGGCAGTGGGGGTTTACTTTTGGGTGGATAGTTTGACAGCCCTATGCTTATTGAAATTTGTATCGATCACATTCTTAACACAGAAGTGAAGGTTGCAATTTGTTGTATGCCTAGTATACATCTGAGATTACGTCTTATACAGTCATGCTATATGGATGTATTCCTAAATCTATATCCTGATATAAGTATGCTGTTTCTACTTCTTATGTTTTAGTGCTTTGAAAATTGCTTGAATGTGGCTTGTCTTTGGTTACCTTGTATCCCTGAAGCATGCCGTCTCTATATCCCATTTTGACTCAGATCTGTTCCGTCAACTAGTCTGTTGACATATTCTTCTTTTTCAAAAACTGTCTTTGTGAAATGATATTACTGGGTGTCAGATTTGGCTTCCATGAATATCATTTTCATAATATCTTCTCCTCGTAGCTCTAGTTTAAAGTATTCTTCTTGTGGTTCATCTGGTTGAAAGACAAAGATTGGTTTTGTACGTATCTTTGTGTATGATTCCGTGTCACTTGCAGGTCGATGATGTCGCTCTTGATGATATACCTAATGTTATTGGCAAGTACCATCTTTGTGTAGTTAAGGCGTGCCGAATGGATGCAGATCTTATTGCTAAGGCATCTCAAATGAAGCTTATAATGCAGTTTGGTGTTGGCCTGGAAGGTCAATTACATTTACTTGTTTTTCAGATTTGATGTTCTTGGTTTTGTCCAAACCAGGCCGTTTTCTTTCTTATTTGTGGATATTTGAGGTTTGTGGCTATCTTATTTCCTCTGTTTCAACCATGAAAGTATTCTTCTGCTCTATTTAGGTGTTGACATTGATGCTGCCACACAACATAATATCAAAGTCGCAAGGATTCCTGGAAATGCAACTGGAAATGCTGCAGCATGCTCCGAAATGGCAATATACTTGATGTTGGGCCTTCTCCGGAAGCAAGTAGGTCATATACTGCTAATGCTCTGCTTGCAGTTCTGTCTTATAAATGCATTTTACTGCAATAAATTCTAATATACGGGTTCAGCAGAACTTGGAAGCCTTCATACAGCGACCTTTCAAAGGTTTGGTTGAGTCATCGTGTGATACAGCTTATTAAGGATTTTATGGCGCAAATATCAGCATTCATAGCTTATTTTACCTTTTACAGTCTTCGCAATATCAGTGTTGCATCAACTTGCGTTCTGATTCAATATTACAATTATCTTATTGCAGAAGGAGATGGAAGCTTCAGTAAAACAGAAACATCTAGGAATGCCAGCTGGAGAAACACTGCTGGGAAAAACAGTAGGTGACCTGTCTTTCTTGCATTGATATATCCGGTATAATCCTTTTATAGCATTTGTATATTTGCTTTGACCTGATAAAACCATAAACAGTTTTGCTGTCTCTTTGGTATGAACCATATTTTCTTGATAAGAAGGCTTTCCGCTAGGATAATCTTAGCTTATTCTGTTCATAGACTCTGGTCAAATTGGTCTATTGATCCATCGTCCATGTTTATAGTGTCATATATTAGTACCGGAACTGTGTAGGGAATTATTTGGTGATTCATAAATGACTAGGCAGGTTTGTGAATCGCTGTTTACGAATTAAACCGGACTATACCATGGAATTCTCTATTTAGAAAGTGAAAATACATTTTGAAGTGTTTACGGATTTAATTGGCTGCTGACCAGTTTGTTATCATGGTTATCTGCTGCTGTGGGCATGCTTAAATTGCTGATGTTTTCTTGTACAGGAATACTAACATGCGATATGCCTCTCCTCCTGGTAGTTGATCCGGGTTTTACCTAAAAATTCCTTCATTTTTAGGATCAATTTTGAACTTCTAGTTCTCACTGAATTGTTTTCAAATATGGAACTTGTGATTGCGTTGTGTGTTGCACGTGCAACCCAAACTCCTTTAATTTTTTTTACCTTTGATAAGTGTATCTCAAAGGTGATCCAACCTTGGAAAGTTGGCAACGACTTCTTGAGCTTGATTCATCAGCGATTTGATTATAGGTTCTGAAGTAATCTGAGTCTTCCTGCGTCTTAATCCCTCTTTCTCGCCTATTGGTTCAATCCCTCTTTTCTTAGTGTCACGTCCTGCTTTCCAGTTTGGTAAGTGAAACAGAAGAGTGACAGGTCCGTACGTATTTAAGCCTAATTTGGATTCACCCTTTCCATTTAAATACGTTACGTGTTAAGTGTCTGTAATAAAATTGAAGGTTTTACTTTTAACTAATAATGAATAGCTGCAATGATATCATATACCGTCTAAGATTAACAAGTAGGATAATAAAGAGGGTATGAAAAGACTAACAAGTTATATGTGCGTGAAAATAAGAAAAGGAATTGAAATGATAAGTGTAAGAAACTTACATACTAAAATCTGTACTGTAGAAAAGAGATGTCCTATAATAAAAATCTTCCAGGAAATTTTCGTACCTAACAGATGATCTTAAGAAGAATAATAACAAACAGAAAAGAAATATCCGTTAACAAGACAAAGCTTGTGTAAGTTTTCCAAACAAGAATAAAATAACATGAAACATGAAATGCATGATAAAATAATAGTATGGAACACATAAGACATGATAGATTCTTATACAATTAAGGGATGTTTCTGAATGTGGTAGTAGACTATAGGACAAAGGGTGGATAGAAAGACGGCTGGTATTGATTATTGGGGAATTAATGGTTTGGATGAGAGTTTGTAAAAAATTTAGTGAGAAACCCTAAAATTTTGGGGGAGTTGAATATGTAGTGAACTATCTTTTGGGTGAAACTAAAATTTTAGATTTTAGGGAAACTAAATGTGGAGTGAACTAAAATTTAAGGAGGAACTAAAATTTGTAGGAGAACTAAATTTTAAATAAATTTTTGTAAGGAATTAAATCTTGAGTGAACTAAAATTTAGGAATAACTAAAATTTTAAGTTTTGATGGGAACTAAATATTGAGGAAAATAAATTTTGGGGGTAACTAAATTTTTGGGAGGAACTACTATTCTCTCCGGGAACTAAATTTTAGTTTGAATGTGTTTAAAAAAATTTGTTGGGAGGAATATTTTAAATGGGTTGAAATTTTTCGGGAGAAGATTTTGAATGGGTTGAAATTTTTCGGGAGAATATTTTGAATGCCACGTAACATATGGTCACAGGTTATGACTAGGACAAAAGGGTACGTAAAAAGACAATTGATATTAAATCTTGAGAAATCAATGGGTAAGATGAGAGTTTGTGAAAATTTTAGGGAGAAAATCGTAAAATTTTGGAAGAACTAACTCTGGAGGGAACTAAATTTTGGATGAACTAAAATTTAAAATTTTAGGAAGAACTAAATTTGAGGAACTAAAATTTTTGGGAAACTAAATCATCTGGGAGGACTAAATTTTAATTTAAAATTTTGAGAAACTAAATATGAAGGAACTAAATTTTGGGGAGAATAAAGTTTTTAAATTTTGACGGGAACTAAATCTAGAGGGAACTAAATTTTCTCAGAAAACTAAACTTTAGTTTGAATGTAATTAAATTTTTTATGGGGGTAATATTTTGAATGAGGCTGCAAATTTTTTGTTGGATGGACTTTTTAAATGGGTTGAGATTTTTCGAGGGAATATTTTGAATGCACTGTAGTCACAGGTTATGACTAGTAATAATATATATATTGTCATGAATGAGTATTAATAGCACCACTAAAAGTTGGAACGATGATAAAATGATAGTGAACAAATATGTAGTAAGTAGTAACTAAGCAAGATAAATACTAATAAGTCCTTTCACTAATTTAACATTAACAGTCAGATATTTCTATTCTAATGCCGATCTCATATTTGAAGATATGATATGCAACATATGAGCATCATCCATGCTCAGGATGACAATTTGGTTCAAGTACGCTCACGAACGGTAATCAAATAGGTCATATACAGTCAATTATGATTATAAATGAGTGATCTCCAATTGCTTCTGCACCCCCTATGATAATAAGTTTCTTAAACCACGTGATGTTATGTCGGTTATAATAATATATTCGGTTCATGTCAGGTTCAAGACGGATTCATGTAGGTTTCATATTGGGTACGATAAGCAAGTATATTGTCAAGTGCGGTATACATATTCATGTAAGGAATGATAAGGACATCAATCGGGTATTGTAAACAGATTTAATAATATAAGCAGTGAGTGCCGGTATGAAAACAGATACAGTTACAAGATATAATAGGTATGTACAGTATCAAGTTCAGCAAATAAATACAATGTCATGAACAGTATATCAGGTATGGTAAGCATGTCAGATTCATGTCAGGATCATGTAATTCATAATTTCCAACTAGATTCGATTTACATTTCAATTTCATTTGATGACAGTACATATTTCTTAATACAGTTCAAATCCAACAATATAAAGTCAGATGTCAACTTAATATACGAATGGCTATACTTTAGTGTAAGTGTAAGGACAAAACCATATTGAAGATCATAGAGACCAGTGTAGAGAGCAATCTAAGACAATGTGAGGAAATAGGTTTATGTATGAATGGGTGATGATGTAACAATGTTGCATTGGCCCAAAAGAAGGATCATGCAAATTTTTTTCTTTTGGCATTTAGATCTCTCCCTCCCCCCCCCCCCCCCCCCCTCCCCCCCCAAAAAAAAAAATGTTTGTATATGGTTTTAGAAAAAGGGAAAAGAAGAGCTTTACTTCAAGAATGAAGAAGAGATGTAAAACAAGACATGACTTGAAAGTTAAAAAAAAAGAAAGTAATAAAATGGAGGTAACTGAGCAGTCCTATAATAACTCCTTTCCCCTTATTTTTCCTTTCCCCTTATTTTCCCTATGTGATTAAACACAACTGAATGGTCTACTGCTTTTTTGCATATATTCAGGAAGAATGAATTAAAGTTGTATATGATACCGTTTAGTAATGTCAAGAAATAATATGTCATAGTTTAGAATTAGGAAAATTGCGAATGAATATAGAGATAGGAATTATACTTTTCAGTTTTAGAATTAGAGTATGAAATGAATCAAACACAAGTTATACTCCTAACTGCATTTATCTTGTATTTTTTAAATGTAAGCAATACCAATGCCTCAGTTTAAAATGTGGCATTTATTCTGAAAAATATTTTCTCTTTCGATTCTTAACATGCATCAAAGCCAATATCCAATATTCTCTCTCTTTTTCTTTACTACTTCTAAATTACATTGACATTTTGATATTAAAACATATTCTTTAATCTCAAATTCCTAACCATCATCGCAAAAGCCAATACTCTCATCGTCACTAGGGATCTTAGGGATTTTGGAGAGAATTTTGGAGAGAACTTTGTTTGTTCTTTGGATATGATAGTTAGTTCAGTCTGGGTTTTTATGATTTTCTGATACGATCCACTAGGGATCTTAGGGATAAAAATATAATTTTTATTGATAAGTTAATGATATAAAGGATAGATGACCTCAATTCGAGAGGAGGACCGCTCTTCTAGCCTTTAATTCGAGAGAAAACCCTTAATTCTTCTAAGATCTAACTTTTCTAGCCTTAATATCTTCTATCTCTCAATTCTTTTCTTAATATTCAACATAATTAACACTCTAACTTTCCTCCTCAATAAATTCTCATCATGACCCGCCATACCAAAATTACCAAAATACCACTAACATATGGGTTTCAATCTAAAATTACAGACTTCCACATGAATCCTCAAAATTACAGTTTTGTCACGTGACCAAAAATTACAGATCTATCACTGGTTACCGCCGCACCCAAAATCTATCATTACTCCGTTCTCCAAAGAACCACATTGTTCTTAAGATGATGCATGAAGTCCGTAGGCCACGCTATCCTGAATGAGGGTGCTCCATCTCCCCTCCGTTGTCCCATGGTTTGCCGCTTCCTTGTGGGCATCGTGAGATTTAGCAAAAACCTCACGGGCCTCCTCCGTTATCGTCGGGCCACCCAAAATCTTCACCACCTTTCATGAAGTCCGGATAGAAGCCACATTAATTGCCAAGCATGCCTGAAGATCTGTCGTGCCTGAAACATTGTCGCTGAGTCCCAGAAGTGCCTCCGTCTGCAAACCACCTCCAATAGGATCCACTGGAAGGCTGCCAGTGGGTTGTCGGGCCCGGGGCGGCCTGCCCAGGGGTCGTGGGCCCCTGGACAGCCACCCGTCGATGGATCTAGACTCTGTTGTTCGAGGCTTAGATGCCTGCCATGAGGCTAGAGACCTCCTGACGGCTAGCCCAAGGGATGCCTCTCTCTTTGGGGCTGGCATGGCTGCCCCCCTTGTCCATCCTTCTCGTCTGCCTCTCCTATGATTTTAGGGAGTATTTGAGCCCCACACGCATGATTCGCTGATGATTCGTAAGAGATCTTCATCAAATGTGACATCTTTTCCATTTTCTCTAGTCAAAAGTGTCGCCTTTCGTCATAGATCTACGTCGGAGTCGTCATCATTGTTTAGATCTGATGTTGGACTGTCCTTTGGATGGATCTCCTCCTCAAAAAAGATGTTTTTTTCCTTATCCTTGTTTAAAGTCACTGCATTTTATCCCGAATCTGTGTTGTTGGCTTCGTCTTTCTTCTCAGGCGGAGGGCGGAAGATGTCCTTTCATATCACCGACATTTCTTCCAAGTGAATCCATCCACGTTTTGAACGGGATCTCCACTTGGATAAGGGTCTCTTTTTGTATCCATTGTCCCTAGATCTGATCGGATACCAATTTGATACGACCCACTAATGGCTTCGGGATAAAAATATGATTTTTGATAATTTGGGGATACAAAGGATAGTTGGCCTACATTCGAGAGGATGACCGCTCTTCTAGCCTTTGATTCGAGAGAAATTGCTTAATTCTCCCAAGATCTAAGTTTTCTACTCCTAATCTCTTCTATTTCTCAATTCTTTTCTCAATATTCAACATAATCAACATTCTAATCTTCCCCTTTATTTATAATAAATTCTTCTCACGAGCCGTCACTCCAAAATTATCAAAATATCCTTAACTAGTGGTTTGCATCCTAAAATAACATATCGGTCCACTGGACTCTCAATATTACAGTTTTGTCCACTGTGCCTAGAAATTACAAGTTTTCCTTTGGTTGCCGCCGCACTCCAAGTCTATCATTTTCATTTTCAATAATTTGGTTTACATGAGTTTGATTTAGTTTTAGCTTATTTTTTGAAATTTGGAGAGAAATTGTTTGGTTTCTAGTCTTGGGAGAGTGTATTTGGTTTAGTTAAGTTTTTGGGATCTTATTCAGCAAATTTAGTTTGGTTTGGTTTTTTAAGGATTTGAAAAGCCTCTCTTGTGATATCCATCATGTTTGGTTTATTAGGATTTGAAGAGCTCCTCCATTGAGCTTCCCTGGTTTTCATTATCTCCTTCAATATTGTCTTCGTAAAGTTATCATTATTGTTGTTTAGATGTTCATTGGAATTTATCATTTATTACGTATAGTTAGTTTGTTATTTGATGATTCATTGACAACGTTGATTGCTTGAAAGTTATTGGGGATTTGAAGAGAGTTATCTTTGACCTGGTTAATTTCTTGGATCGAACTACGTGTCTCGTTGCTTCTCCTCATGGTCATTTTCTCACACGGCTATTGTCATGATTTGCGTAACTTTTTCGTTCTCAAATTCTCAACTTATTTTATTTTGTCATCATCATCCTCTGCCTTCTAAGTCCACCGCCACAACCTCATCATTATTTGTTCTCATCGTTGATGAATCATCGTTGTCGAGTGGTTGAAAGGTGTCATTATCGTTGTTTGGTTGACAGTTATCGTTGATTGTATGTATTGGTCAGTTATGGTTTGTTGTCTCGTTTGTTATCATAGGTGATTGGTTAACATTAGTGGAAAGTGATGTTTTAGTTGCTATGGATATTTTCACATGTTGACAAGCCCGTAGAGTGGTAGTCAAGGAGAAGGCCAAACTGGAGTTTGATTAGAAGAAAAGTTTGTTCAAGCATAGCTATTTCAAAGTTCAAACGAACAAACAAATCAACAGTTTTAGAAGCTGTTTGTTAGGAACTAACAAAGATGAGATTTTTATTAGAAAACAAATAGCAAATAACTATATAGTTAAGCACAAAAGAGGTGTGCTTTCCTCCCAAGACGCCTAGAGGACGTCCGCACTTGTCTACATATGGAATCACACAATCACAATCGTCAAAATAGCATTCATAAAGTAGACGGCTACCCCCTTTAAATAATAAAAACTAGGGCAATTGGGGGTTGCGGCTTGGGTATGTCGGCCAAGAGGGGGGGGGCGACCTTGCTTGCTGCGCGCGCGGGCCCTTCCTGCGGGTGTAAACCCGCAGAGGGGCCCAAGCCCATCAATACTCCCCCCAAAGAGCCACCTTGTCCTCAAGGTGGAAGTCTGGAAAGCGCGCCACCATATCATCCTTGTCCTTCCACGTGCTGTCGTGCTCTGGTAAGCCCCTCCACTGCAACAGTACCTGCCTTCCGCCTGTGTCGCTCTGCCAAACCCCTTTCAGCAACTCGGGCTCCATTCTCACCTCCATATTGGCAGTAAGGGTCTCTTGTAATGTAGGGGAAGAGGTGCGGTCGCCAATGGCCTGGCGCAACTGTGAGACATGGAAGACTGGGTGAATGGTAAATCCTGAGGGTAAGCGCAATCTGTAGGCCACCGGTCCTATCCTCGCCTCGACCTCAAAAGGCCCAAAATACCGCGGCGCCAGCTTTTCATTCCTCTTATGAGGCACCGACTTCTGCCTGTAGGGCATCAGCTTCAGATATACCACATCAGCTACCTCAAAGTGTACGTCTCGACGGTGTAGGTCTGCCCGCACCTTCATCACCTGCTGAGCCCGCGCCAAGTGGAGCTTCAGCTCCTCTAGAATCCAGTCCCTCTCTGCCAGGTACTGCTCTACATCTGATACCGAAGTAGTCTCATGACCGTAATGAAGTAAGTGTGGAGGATCTCTGCCATACAAAATCCTGAAAGGTGTAGTCTACGCCGCCGTGTGATATGAAGTGTAGTACCAGTATTCTGCCCACGGTAGCCAACGTGCTCACTCCTTAGGATTCTCTGAAATGAAGTATCGCAGGTAAGTCTCTACACTCCTATTTACCACCTCCGTCTGACCGTCAGTCTGGAGGTGGTAAGCTATGCCAGTCTCCACACTCCTATTAACCACCTCCGTCTGATCGTCAGTCTGGAGGTGATAAGCTGTGCTCCGCTTCAAGGCCGGCCCCTGCAGTCTGAAAAGTTCCTGCCAAAATTTGCTCTGGAATACCTTGTCTCGATCAGAGACAATGGACTTCGGTGGGCCATGTAAACGAATGACATCTCTCACAAAAACCTCCGCCACAGAAACTGCACTGTAAGGATGCCTAAGCGGGACAAAATGTGCATATTTGCTGAGGCGGTCTTCCACAACAAAAATGACGTTGTACCCGTCCGACTTTGGCAATCCATCGATGAAATCTATAGAGAGGTCCTTCCAAACTCGGTCTGGTAAGGATAGCGGCTGTAGTAGCCCCCTGGAGACATAGCCTGGTACTTGTGACGCTGGCACACGTCACACTCCGCCACCATCCTGGCCACCTCTTTCTTCAGCCCCTTCCAATAGATCTCCCTGGACAGACGCTGGTAAGTCTTGAGGACCCTAGCTAGCATGTCCTCCAATAGCACTACCGTGGAACTCCCTGAATATGGCCGGGATAAAAGTAGAAGTCATCGGTATCACCAGCCTCTCCCAGTCAAGTAGCCGCCCATCCTGAAGAGAATACCCCGGGTACTCAGTCGACCCCTGTAAAAGGGCCTCTCGTATAGTCGCCAACTCCGGGTCCCGCTCCACCTCCTGCTGCAGTGGGCCCCAATCCTCGAGGATCGACATTGTAAGTGCCGCTAACTCAGCCTCCTCCTCCCGCCGGGATAACGCATCAGCTGCCTTGTTCTCTAATCCCGGGCGGTACTTGATCTCGAACCTGTACCCCCATCAACTTTCGCAGCCACTTCTGATGTTCCTCCGCTACTATTCGCTGCTCTAACATGTACTTTAGGCTCCGCTGATCCGTGCGAACTATGAAGCTCCATCCCAACAAATATGGTGTCCACTTCTGTATGGACAAACCTATCGCCATCAGCTCCCTCTCATAGATCGCAGTCGGGCCCGCGCGGTCAACACCTGGCTTTAGCAAGCTATAGGTCGCTGCTCCTGCATCAGTACTGCTCCCAGCCCATGTCTTGATGCGTCTGCCTCTACTACGAAGGGTCTGGAGAAGTCGGGCAACGCCAATACGGGCACAGTGGTCATTGCCCTTTTCAGGTCCTCAAAAGCTGTCGTCGCCTCCTCCCCCAATGGAACTGATCCTTCTTCAATAACTCTGTCAATGGCCATGCAATCGTCCCATAACCCTCCAGGAATCTGCGGTAGTAACCTATAAGCCCCATGAAGCCACGTAGCCCTCTGAGGGTAGTGGGGCGCGGCCAGTCCAGCATGGCTGCTATCTTAGCTCTATCTGCGGCCACCCCTCCTGCTGATACCACGTGCCCCAAGTACTCCACCTGCGGCTGCCCGAATAGACACTTCTTTCTGTTCAAA
This sequence comes from Scilla litardierei, assembly GCA_030789695.1. NCBI lineage: Eukaryota > Viridiplantae > Streptophyta > Magnoliopsida > Asparagales > Asparagaceae > Scilla > Scilla litardierei. Next base: position 179,702,507 of record CM061138.1, read on the forward strand.
TATAGCTGGTGGTACCGCAGCTCCTGAAAGACCACCTGCAGGTGGTTCAAATGCTCCTCCAGAGTACGACTGTACACCAAAATATCATCGAAGAAAACTAGTACAAATCGTCTGAGATAGGGACGGAATACCTTATTCATAAGAGCCTGAAAGGTGGCCGGGGCGTTGGTCAACCCAAAGGGCATGACCAGGAACTCGTAGTGACCCTCATGCGTCCTGAACGCCGTTTTGGGCACATCCTCCCGTCGCATCCTTATCTGGTGGTAGCCTGACTTGAGATCTAGCTTGCTGAATCATGCTGCCCCGTGTAGCTCGTCCAATAGCTCATCAATCACAGGTATAGGGAATTTATCTGGGACCGTCTCCTTGTTCAGCGCTCTGTAGTCCACGCAGAATCGCCAACTACCATCCTTCTTCTTCACTAATAATAGAACGAGCTCACACTCGGCTGAATCACCCCTGCTTGCACCATCTCTGCAACCATCCTCTCTATCTCATCCTTCTGATGCTGGGGGTATCGATAAAGCCGCACGCTAATGGGGGACACACCCTCTCGTAGAACAATGGCGTGCTCGTGGTCCCGAGGTGGTGGAAGACCCCGATGCTCCTAGAAGATCTCCTCAAACTGCTCCATCAGCTGCTGAACCTCTCCTAGAATGAGCTGCTTTGTACTGGCCTCTGCGCCTCCCTCGCCCGTCAAAGAGTACAGCTCTACTAAATACCATCCGCCCTCTGTCTGGATGGTCCTAAACATGGTCTTTAGAGAGACCAAAACCCTGCAGAGGCTGGGGTCCCCCTGTAGTATCACTGCTCTCCCGGCCTCCTGAAACTCCATCCGCAGCAGCTTCCAATTTATTGTCATCTCTCTCAATGTCTGTAGCCAGGTCATGCCTAGGATGACATCGGTACTCCCCAGATCCAGTGGTAAAAAAATCTGCAATAACCTGTATCCCCTGCATGGTCAGCACCAGTCCCCTGCAAACTCCACGGTTGCTATCCTTCTTTCCCGTCATCATCATCACACTGAAGCTGCCACAATCTGTCAGCTGGAGCCCCTGCTTTGCCACCACCCTCCGGAAAATGAAATTATGGGTAGTCCCACTGTCAATAAGCACAGTCACCTCCTGGTCACCGATCTCCCCCCTCAGCTTCATGGTATGGTTCGGTGTGATCCCTACCACGGAGTTGAGGGACACCTCCGCCACGTTCAACTGCTGGCCCTCCAGCTCATCTTCTGCCTCTGCGGCCTCCTCGACATCAGCCTCGTCGTCGTCCTCCTCCAACAGGATCACCTGGAGCTTGCGTCCCGCGCACCGATGGCCTGGTGAGAATCGCTCATCGCACCTGAAACATAAACCCTTTTACCTTTCCCCCCATCTCTACGTCCGTCATGCGCCTGAACTGTCCCCCAGCCATTGGTGCACTACTCTTCTCCCCAGTCTTCTCCCGGCTCGTCTGGGCCGCTACCATGGGGGTACCTGCTCCTCCAGCCCCAGACGGGGCGCCTCTCGATGTCTGACCACTGTAGCTGCTCCTGACCTGCCTATCCTCGGTCTGTGCATCCTCAACCATCTGGGCCATCTCTATGACCTCCGAAAGCCCCCTGGGCTTGTAGGGTCTCAATGCTGCTCGCAGTCTGGGGCACAACCCCTTCAGAAAGGTGCCCTCCAGTGACTCGTCAGACACGCCATGTACTCGTCCTGCTAGCGTCTCAAATCTCTCGATGTAATCCCGCACCGGCCCCTCCTGACTGAGGGTGTTCAGCTGCTCGTGTAAGTTCCCCAGACGGGGGTCTCTAAACTTCTCCAGCACCAGGTCCTTTAGCTCCTCCCAGCTCCTGATCTGCTGTCGTCTCTCCTTCCACTGGGACCACCCCAAGGCTCTCCCCTTCATGCAAATGGCCGCCGTCTCCAGCTTCTGTGCCTCGGACATGTGGTGTGCTGTGGAGTATCTCTCTGCGGTGAACAGCCAGGCATGCGGATCCTCACCAGAAAATAGTGGCATCATCAGCTTCCGAACCTTGCACTCTCCCCCCAAAGTGCCCCTGTCGGGCCTTCCATCCTCTCTATGATGTGGGTGGTAGGATGTCTCATCTCGTCCAGGTCTCGTAATGCCTAGGTGGCCCCCCTCCGTGACCCCCATAGTCTCCACGGTAATCTCCCCGCCGGCCCTGAATCGTCCCAATCTGCATCTTCGTCAAACTCCGTCTCGTAGCCACCTCTGCCGTCAGAATAATAATCTCTCCCGCGTCCGTCGTCGTAGAAAGGATCCTCAGCTGCTGGTCGACGTTTCGGAGGGTCAAAAAACTCCTGAAAACTGCCCGTGGCCCTCCTCGTTCGCTGTCCGCCGCCCGGGGCTCAAAAAAACCAGCTGGTGGCTGTCCGTGCATCCCCTCCCCTGGCTGCTGCCAGGGGGCTCCAGCCCCCTGCGACCCTCCGTTGGGCCTCTCCGGGCTTGCCGGAGAGGCGATAGGCCCTGCCGGCCTCTGGCAGGGCCGGCGGGCCCTGCCGGAGGTCCGGCGGGGTTGCCGGACTCTGCCGAGCCCCGACAGGGCCTGGGCCCCCCTGTCGGGGTCCGGTGTAGGCGGGGGAAGGTTCACCGCCTTTCTCCCGCATTGGCCGAGTCCCCTGGTTGTTGTGGGGGTTCGGCCGATACCCCTCTGTTGCGCGACACTCCCAATTGGGGCGGCTAGGGCCGTCGCCGCCCCTTTGGCTCTCCATCGCCTTCCGCCGTACCTCCTCGCGGTAGTCCTCGCTCCATGGCTCCTCGTTGTCTTCCTCGTCCAATTCCTCCACTTAATAGGGTTGATTTTGGGCAAAAGTCTCCTCTTTTTCCTTCTCCTTCTTCAAAGGTGCCGCCTTTGGTGTCGGATTAGGGTTGCCATCCACCTTGTTGTTTGTCGCCAATTGATTTAGGGCTCTCATCAATTGCGCGAATTGATCGTCGTGCTTTGCTTGATTTGACGTCAATTGGGAGATGGAAGTAGTTAATTTCGCCATGGATTCATCGTTTCCCGCCAACGACTTTTTGATTGCCTCGATCTCGCTCGTGAACTTGGCATCCAAAGCATCAACTTTGTCGTGGGATCTTGTCGAAACTGCTATGGATCGTCACGTGCTCTGATACCAAATTGTTAGGAACTTTTTATTAGAAAACAAATAGCAAATAACTAGATAGTTGAGCACAAAAGAGGTGTGCTCTCCTCCCAAGACGCCTAGAGGACGTCCGCACTCGTCTACCTATGGAATCACACAATCACAATCGTCAAAATAGCATGCATAAAGTAGACGGCTACCCCCCTTTAAATAATAAAAACTAGGGCAATTGGGGGGTTGCGGCTTGGGTATGTCGGCCAAGAGGGGGGCCGACTCTGCTTGCTGCGCGCGCGGGCCCTTCATGCGGGTGTAAACCCGCAGGGGGGGCCCAAGCCCATCACTGTTTCAACTGTTATTGTTATTTCAACAAATCCAGGAGATTAATCGAGTAGTTTTAGAGAGACAATTTAGTGATTTCAGGAGATTCATATGCAGGAGTATTGGCACATATGATGTGAAAAGTTTGGTTCAATTTATTTGTGACAAGCTGAATGTGTAAGCTCTAGCTTGAGAGGATGTTAAGAAATGTCATGTATATAGTTTAGAATTAGAAAAATTAGGAATAAATAGCTCTCAGTTTAAAGGTTGGAACTATAGTTTTTGGTTTTAGAATTAGAGTCAAATAACGAGTCATAATGAGTTGTAGTCCTAATAGTATTCATCTTGTACTTTTTATTTAAGTAGTACTAATACCTTAGTTTGATGTATGACTTTTATTCTGAATGCTGTTTTCTTTTTCGATTCTCAGTAATTAGATAATAGCTTGGGAGGAGTTTAAAAGGGAAGAAGAATTACAATAAAATGACCCTTTTTAGATAGAAATGAATTCTAACTCATGTAACATTATGACTTCTGTAAATAATAGTTTCAATTAAGGATTTTGCCAATTGAAGCAAACTCAACGTAATCAAATCAAACAATGAATACCTAGTTCTCTAGGAATTTCAAATCAAAACAAATTGTTAAATCTGACCAAATTAATGTTTAGAAGCTCCAAATCAACAAAATAACTATAAATAACTAGATATTTTTTATTTCTTCTTTATCTGTATTTACTCATTGAGTTAAATAGTTCATTTGCAATGTCCCTTGCGTGGTGCATCAAACTTCTCAGATGGATGGATATAATGGTTCTGGAGCCTCCCACCTTGAATCATTCTTAATAAATCAATGGTTTGGTATTGTTCATAGTGCTCAATATTTTGTTTTTTAGTCTGACGTGTAGTGAACCAAGTGTAATCTTAGTGTTTTCATTACACGTGTTTGATGATGAACTGCAATTCTGTCCATACTGAACTTTTGATGTAAAACCATGACTGAAGGATCATGCCTTTTATGCAACATGTGTGCTCAGGCAATTTTTCCACCCTCATTCACTACTTAAAGATCACATTTTCCTCTAATCAGTTTGTCTCTAGCTGAGCATAGTTTGCCAATGAGAACATGAGTACTTGTGACTACGACCAGTTTCTGCTATCAGGGATCGACCATCAATCAACCATCGTAAATCATTGTTGTTGTTGTTGTTGTTTTCTGTTTCTTTTTTTTCTTAATTGTTGGAACAAAAGTTCAGTTCAATATAGCAAGCATTTATTCTTGTAACAGACTAGATGAACGTCACCGGTCTATATAATCTCTCTCTTCTGTTTAATATAGCAAGATTTTATTCTTGTGATAGACTAGATAAACACCATGTCTATATATTCTTTCTTTCTCTTCCGTTCCACATTTTGAAGCACATGAATTTAGCGTTGCTTGCATGTTCCAACAACCGAGCAACAGTACATGCTGAGATACACATTTTTTGTCTTTGTAACCACATGCTGAACTATACATGATTGTGAAGTCATATTGATTTGCATGTAGGTATTTATTATGGGATTTGGAGCTATAGGGGTTGATCTTGCAAAAAGATTGCGGCCATTTGGTGTGAAGATCATTGCAACAAAACGAAGATGGTCTTTGAATTCAGAACCCACAAATGGTATGATGGAAAAGCTGAATTCTGTTGTAATTTGTGTGCACAGGTGCAATTGTGTCAATTTCGAAGATCATTTTGCTCACTGTTACATCTTCAGCCTCAATTGCTCAAGATGAAGAGGCCGATGGGCTTGTTGATAAGAAAGGTGGTCCAGAAAATATATATGAATTTGCTGGCGAGGCTGACATAGTGGTTCCGTGCTTGGCCATGAATGCGGAAACTGTCAGTTTACATTTTCCTATTTGTTTAGTTTATACATGATTTCTTTTTTCTGTCTTAAATTATATGTGTGAATAACTCATACAATTTTTCAGGCTGGCATTGTAGATGGAAAGTTTTTATCATGCATGCTAAAGGTTTGTTCATCTCTCACATACTTGTGTCAACTTTGTATATCAATTCTCATTATATTATTAAAATATGGTTGGGCAAGCTCTTGAAATTTTTTGGTTTTGTTAGACCAGCTAGAGGTCATTTGTCAAGAAAAGCATTTTTGGATAAACGACTAGAAAAAAATAATGATTCTCAATCTTATTTTCATTTTGCGGCTGTTTCCTGATGTGTTTCCAGGGCTCCCTTCTCGTGAATGTAGCTCGTGGTGGAATTCTCGACTACGAGTCTGTCCTCCATCACCTTCAATCTGGTCACTTAGGTGGCTTGGCATTTGACGTTGCTTGGACTGAGCCATTTGATCCTAATGACCCAATCCTAAAGTTTCCAAATGTGTTGATCACACCTCATGTGGCAGGGGTCACTGAATATTCCTACCGAAAAATGGCAAAGGTATTCACACACATTCTCCAACAATATCTTAAGAATACGCTTGATTCTGCATGGCCTTTTAATTGGAAAGTGTTTTAGTTTGAACTTTGGTAGGAGTATTTGGGAGACTCTAGAGTTAATCAAGCGCTTTGCACTTCAAAAACGCTCGTCTGGTGTGACTGCGTAGTCAACACATCAAGATTGTCCAATAGATGTGAGTCTGGGCAATTGCAAATGCAATCTGTTCAACTGAAGAGTTCGGATTCCTAATAGTATACTTGGAACCTGCCATGCAATTCTAGGGCAGAGATGAAACAATACTCAGTATGGTAATTTTTAGTACATAGCTCATGAACCATTTTACACATGTATTTTGCTTGTTTTCATGTTGGTGTTATTTGGCAATGGGTTCAGATCGAAATCCAACCCACCCTAGTTAGTAAAAAGAGAGTTACGGCTTAATTCGAATTAAGTTAAATTATATGCATTTTTTGCATTTGGATAATGAGTTTTTTATTTAAAAAATATTAAACTTTTTGTTTGGCTAGTTTGTTTTTTTAAACTTATTTAAGAATAACTCATATCCAATCCTCGATGAGAAAACTCGGGTTAGTAGATAACCCAAGTGGGCGCATGCACACGAACTCTATGCGCCTCTGGGATGCAGTAAACTGGATGATTTCCAGGCTATTTTGCTGAGGAACTTCATCACATGACATCAGGTGATCGGTATACTATCTCTAGACCGCTGAAGATCTACCGTGATAACTCAGCAGCCCTTGTCTTCAACAACAACAAGTCGTCTAGTGCTCCGTTTATGAGTTTTCTCTTGTATTAGTTTTTCTTCTGCTGACACGCCGCGTTGAGTTGCATTGCAGGTTGTAGGCGATTGTGCCCTTCAGCTTCATTCCGGCCAGCCATTGACAGGGGTCGAGGTTGTGAACTAGTTGATGTTGCGGGTAAATCGATATTTGCCAATAAATCTCTTGATGGTTTTCGTGAATCATCCGCCGGCGATGAACAATCTTTTGTTCCTTGAAAAACCCTAGCTGGTCGAAACATTTTTAGCCATTTTAAAGCAGAATTGACTGCCCTGGTGTGTAAAATTTTCAGCTACTGTTAACAGCCTTGCAGACAGTAACTGATCTAAACTCTCTACAATTGGTGCATGGTGCCAGATTTAGGAATTATATAGATTTTGCAATGTCCCTCAACATTTTGCATATCTATGCATGCTTCTAAGCCGTGAGAGCTTAACCTGAAACCCTATGCATTTACCTCATCACGTTTTGTGTGCATAATCATGATATTCTCACATGATTGAAATGTGATTTTTTTTAAAATAATTTATTGAATACCTTAATTATTTGACGCATTGCAAATTTGGCAAAAATGGTGAACATCGAATTATCGGATGCATGTCTGTACTAGCATTATTCCATAATCAATGAATAATGGTGGATGTAAAATTCGGTATATATTAACAAAAAATGGAGTATAAATCAATAATAATAGTACACCTAAAACTAAACTAAGCTAAACATGAATAATGGTTGGATGACGGTACGATTGCAGTAACTGATGTAGGACGACGCTGCCAGCTGACTTGGCACCGGTCGAGCTTACCCCGGATGAATAGCCCAAGGACCGAGTTGTTGGAGCTATTGGAGCTAAGTCCGAATTATCTCTGGCTACCTTCAACTTATTACAACACGAGAGGCTCGTTAGGGAGGGCTGGATCTGTGGTCTGACATTATACCATTTGATGCTTAAGTTAGACAGTGACTCAATGAGGCTCGATGTTATTATGGCTGATCTGTTGAGAGACCAACTGATAGTACTTATCACGCCGAGCTATGCATGAAATATAGAATTTAGGTGGAGCAGATACCGGTGTAGGAGTACCTGGTTGTCAGAGAATGTCTGTGATCAGAATGTCTCCGGAACCCTCCTTTTCTCATGTTGTCCCTGGGATTGTTTATAAACGATGGCTTTTGACGACGTTGGAGGGTAATGTCTGAGCCTTAATGTCGCTTTATTGCTTTTGGCATGAGCTGTCGACATTGATTACGAGCTAACGGCCAGTCATTGAATGCATTCATTCTGAGCCGACGCTTTAATAAAATGGAGGAGACCAACGGTTAGTCGAGTTGTCGCTTTAAATGATGAAACAGTCGGCCTGACATGGATGCCTCTGGACTGTTAGGGTGAAGCTGTAGGCTTTTGCTGAGATTTGCTGGGGTTTTTCCAGCTTATCTAGCAGCCCATGAGGGCTGCTAGGATTAGTCAAAGGAGGGAGGTTGTTGCACCAACCCCTTCCCCATTCCTTACGGTAGATGCACCAAACATCTCCCCTCTTGCATGCCTATTAGGAGGGGGGGTGGTATGAGGAGATCCCAAATCATCTCAACACACACCAACAACCAGTACAACAACAAGAGTTGTGAAGAGTTGTGAGTGTTTTTTCTGGGAGAGAAGAAGCGTGTTCAATTTGTTGTATTGAGTTACAGCGTGTTCAATAAATCTCTGAGGTAAAAGTGAGGGATTTCTCCAGTGAGAGAGAATTACCCCAGAGATGGAAGTTACCCCAGAGAGGTAAAAGTTGTATTGAGTTTTTTTGTTGGTGTTTACCTTAGAGTGTGTAAAGTTATTTCCTGGTGAGAAATAGTGAAACCTTTTTTTTACTCTCCAATTTTTACTGTTTTACTGTAATCAGTAAGTCTTCTAATGAGCAATTAGAATTACAACAAGTGGTATCAGAGCCCAGGTGAGCTGTATGCGAGAGTAAAAAAGGAGTAAATTTTTTTTGGGGAGTGAAATTTTTATTACCATTATTTTTTTCCTCTTCAAAATGTCAATGGAAGAGTCATCCTCATCAGGAGCTATGGTCAAGCTGACGACCATAAATTACACACTGTGGAGACCTCGAATAGAGAATCTCCTCAGTTGTAAAGATTTATTCGACCCCATTAGAGGTCAAAGGAGTAAAGCCGGAATCCACCAAAAAATCTGATTGGAAGAAGATGAATCGAAAGACGATCGGTCAAATCGGATCGATCACATTGTCTTCCACCATGTTGCGCAGGAGACGGACGCATATGCCCTCTGGCAAAAGCTAGAGGACATGTACCAAGCCAAGACCGCTCGAAACGAAGCCTCGTTAATGAGGCGATTAGTAAATTTGAAGCTACAGAGTGGAACTTCCGTTGCGGAGCACACGAGCGAGTTCCAGAGCATGGTGAATCAGCTATATGCAGTGGAGTTACGGCTTGGGATGAAGAGCAAGCTCTTCTCCTTCTCAGTTCTCTTCCAGACAGCTGGGAGACGTTGGTGGTCTCTGTAACGACCTGTATTTTTTCAACATTTCGATTTACGTACTTAACGTATTTTTAACATTTTTTAAAATTTTCTTTATAAATGTTAGTTAAGAGTTTTATAACAAAACTGATTTCAAAAATTTATTATAAAAATATTTTAAAGTACCAGACTAGTTATGGAGTATTTTAGTAAGATTGGGTTTCATCAAATACCTCTAAATATTCTGATAAAAATTCATTTTCAATTATTGCTATTTTGGCTCAATGAATTTATTTTCTATACAAACAACATCAAAACGTTTTCAAACTTCTACAGTATCATCCTATGATCATTTAGGGCTCTCCATATTAATTTCGTAATTTTCTGATATCATTTCAACCTAGAACCCGCAAACCCGCTTTCTAAACGTTTTGGCCTAAAACTAGTATCTTCGTAGTTCAAACTTCGAAACGGATTTTGTATTCGCGATCCTCGCGACGATACGCTCTTGTGGGTATGTTTTCGTAATTTTTTGGACACGTTTACTAGTAGGGGCAAAATTGTATTTTCGTGTTCCTAAGTATTTTACTAATTACATCTTTCGCCTACTTAATTACCTTAATTAACTTCCACCTAACCCAACCTGTATCTACTCCACCCTCATCTCCTCAGCTAACAAATCTCATCTACCTTTTTTTCCTATTGTTTTCTAATCCTATTTAAACCCTCCACCCTATCAAAATAATAACCCAGGCTAATACCCACCCTCTCAAACACACACACTCTCTCTCAGATCACCCTCACTCAGCTCACAAACCCCACCCCCGCTCGATTCTCTCCCATGCTCACGCAAACACAGCATCACCCCGACCCCTTCCCGTTGAACCCATGGCAACATTGATCGCCGCTGCCGTTGGGTCGCCCTCGCCATCCCTCCTCTGCAGAAGCCCCTCCCTCTCCTCCACGGCGACGCAACCACCGCTGTTGAGCATCGACGGCAACCCTCGAGCACAGCGCCCTCCACAGCGACACACGAGCCTCACCGGAGCTCCGCCCTCCGACCCATCACCGCCAAGCTCCGAGCACCCATTCGACCGCCGCTTCCTTCGCGTGAGCTCCTCTTCACCCCCACTCCGACTCGCCTCTCCCTGCCTCAGCCCGCTCAAGGAGCCCCGAGAACGCTGCCCAGGAGCACGCCGTCACCGTCCGCTGCAGAGCCGCCGCCGCGCTCCTCGCCACAGCCGCGCTCCTCGTCGTAGCCACCTCGCCGTCGCCCGCTCGCCTAAGTCCGTCGCCCCCTCATGATCCCCCCTCGCTGCATGCGAATGGCGAAGGTGGGTTTAATAACGAGTTTTAATACGTTATTATAAACGTATTTTCGTATATATACGTATTTACGCGTATTTTGGTCATTATATTATTTGGGTTTTTGATAAATAATTCATAAGTAATTATATAAGGGTCAGTAAAATGTGAGACTAGCTCATATTCTGGATTCAATGACACTGGTCTCATCTCGATCAGACGCTTATTTATTCCAGAATTAATTTTTAAGCCTAAATTTTAAATACATTATTTTCTTTTAAAAATACATTACTTGTTATTTTCACGTAAACTGATATATGATTAAAAATATGTGTAACAGTAATCTTCGAGACGGTCGTTTTAACTGCTCATTCAAGTATTTTCGACTAGTATTCCTCCCGAAATAAATTACAGAAGTATTACGGTACTTAAGTAAATTGAGTTTTTAAAATGATTTTCAAGCTTTTGAAAGTTATAAAAATTAATATAAGCTTCAGAAAAATATTTCCTTTTGCAATAAAATTATTTTTAACATATCTAGCCTATAGAAAGATTTAGAACCTTTTTCAGCACTGTTTCAATCAGTTTAAAAATAAAAAACGATCAAGTTTAATAAATAGAAAATAGTGTGTGCTTTAACCAATTGTTTCTTGTGTTTGCAGGTACCAATCCTCGTGCACCAGCTTCTCTAGCTCTAACCTCGTCTTACCACGTCGAGCTCGATATAGTAAGTCACAGTAAATTCTAACCTTATAAACTTAGATAGTGTACGTAATGGAAAATAGTGTACTAAATGGAAATACCGCATGCTCGAAGCATGGATCGGTGTCTTAGTTGTTGGACTTCAAATCATTTCTCACGATTGACATTCTGTGTTGAGCTTTCTGCCTTGACTTTTCAACAAATGGAGCTCTTTGGAGTGTCGTTAATGCTTTTGAACGTCTTTTGGAACAACAAAATTGACATACTGTATTGCAACACAATGACTGAGTGATATACTGCATTGACATCATACTGCTGGAATATCTTATTGAAATTGAATGCTTAAAGATTGTTGGCCCTGCACTGGGTTTTTTAGGGTAAACTTATATTAGTGAAAGTGCGGGAGCGACCGCGAGCCATCAACACATTGCACCGTACCGTACCGACCGACTAAATGAAATGTACCGACTAAAGTGAAATGAGATCCGCCTAGGTGAGCGCCCTTGTGGCAGGAGATGAGCTCAATGTTCGCACATTGTACCTTCCTATATAAGTCACGTAGCTTTTGGTGTTACTATTGCCTGCTTGTCCTTTTAGTGTTGCTACAACTGCCTGGTTGTCCTACTATCGTCGTTACATTACTTGCTGGTTAAAATATTGCTGCTACCTTATAACATGCCACAATTGTTGCTCTTGCACGTTACTTTTACATTTGCACCGTTGGTGGGCTCCGAAAGGTGCTTCTCTCAAGCGCAAGAGTCCGTTCAAGTAGTAAAATCTGGGAGTCCAGATGTCGAATCCTCGGGAGAATCTGTTGAAACCACAAGTCTAAATCAAATAGAGTAACTACGAATAAAATCTAAACACTTTAATATTGATGGTGAAGGTGGTATGAAAAGCGTGTGGTGATGGAATTGTTACGTGCGATCAATGCAAACAACGAACTCTAATTCGTGAAAAATAGATATAAAAAGCATGTACATGGCATGGGTTCATTAGGATCAGCGAATCGTAAACTTTGGTTGATCAAGTATAACACAACGAAACCTCCTTTTGGGAGCGAATCGTCGGAAGATATCCTTTTGGGAGTTAACGCATCAATTCTAATAGAATATCGCTAAAGTTGTAAACGTATATACGAAGTATGAAGCTCTCTTTTGGAGAGATCAAATCTCACCCTTGTGGGGTGATCATCTACTAGAACAATTCTTTTGGAATACGAAATAGTAGTTTAAGAGCGACGATTAAAACTTTAGCAAATATAGCGATTAAGCGCAATAATACAACCAAAGAATACGATTCACATCACCTAATTAATCCATACCATGCACATAAAATATTTAGCTACTCATGGTGCAGAAATAAACAATTTTCAGATCAGAATTCATAGGTTTAATAGCAAAATACGGAAGTTTAGAGGCAAAATACAAGCTAAAACACCCAAATACAAGCTAAAGTTGAAGAGAATATCACCAAATCTCTCTGAAAAGTCTTCAAAACTCTCTGGAAATTAGAAACTAGGCTCTGGAATTTTACAGAATTTTTGCAGAAGAAAATACGGCTTCTAAGTGCTCCAATACGCCAATTATACGCCCAAAAACCCTAGAATACGCTTAAATAATAAGATTGCGGGTTTATTGGGCTTACCGGGTTCAAACCCGCACAGTAATCGCACCCTAATTGATCTCAGCCGTAGATCCAAAGCGGGGCATTTCTCCGCCGTTGATCCGGGCGGGATCGCCCCTCGCGCTGCCACGCGTCGCTTTAAACGTCGTGCGCAAACCCGCTCCGCTGCTGCGATCCGGATCCGCTTCATCTTCATTGCTGCCCGTTAGATCAAGCGGAGCTTGGCTAGGATGGCGACGCGTGGCCACGAATCGATCCGCTTTCAGAGTTCGCGTCGGGGTGATTTTCAGCCGTTGGATGGTGATCTCGCGGTCTGAGTGCAGCCACGTCGCGCTGCTTCGTATTCGAATTCGATTCGAATTCGCATTGAATCTGCGCCGTTGGATTCGAGCGGGGACGCACAGATGCTTGCCACGTCGCCCGCTCAGATCGCGTTTTTGAATTCAGCTGCGGGTTTGTTTTGAGCCGTCGGATCGCGCATCGACCGTTCGCAAGGTGCCACGTGTCTCCGTATTGTTTTTATTTCGCTGATGTGTGGGCCGTTGGATCTCGATCCAACGGCCACAAAAATATCCCTTAGTTTTAACCAGCGGACCGTTGGATTGAGCGGAAGCGGCCCAGATGACGCCACGTGGCGCTTTCTGATTGGTTCTCGACCGTATTTATCGTATTTCCTCCGTATTTCTACATTTAATTGGTATTCTGCATTCAAAAATACACAGTAATTAGCACAGATCTCAGAAAAATACAAATAAATATTCGTTGGAATCGTGAGATCGAGACGGTGCTAGGAAAAATATAAAAAGTGCAGAAATGCGTCGTTAATTGCTGTTTTGTGCTCAAATAGTGTGTTTTCTCTAATAAATAAATGTGTAGAAAATACGTATGTAATAGAGACCAATGTAGAATCACATGAGCACAAAATAGGGCTAAATGGGGGGTTAAATACGCAATATTGAACCCAAATCACACCCCCCAACTAGCGTTTTGCTAGTCTCTAGCAAAAAGAGCGATTAAAAATACGCCTAGATCACCTTATCAGATCTCAAATCATTCACCACCATACTACAACGACAAAAGAGATAACCAAACACTAATATCAATATTTCAAACTCATCAAGTAATGGTACTTGCGGGTTTTCAAAAATGTAAGTCAAGCATCTCAAATGGTTATAAAATAGACTCAAATTCACTATCAATTACTTCATAGCTCATAGTATACAAAATCAAAGGCCCACACCGTTCAATCAAATATTTTAACTTGGAGCGTAGATGTTTCATGCAAAGCAAGCATCAAAAAAATAGGATGGTATCAAGACATACACACGTCAATCTCTATTCATAGGAACTCACACCACATCTTGCGTTTTCTTTAAGCTTTGGAAGTTTTCGTGCCTCGCTAATCATGCACACTTATTCTCTATTTTCTTTCACTTTCCTCCATAGTTCCGCGTAACGCGCATCAAGCAACATTCGCGGAAAAGTATATAACTTGGATCGCTCCATCAAATAATTGAGGTTCCGGTCAATGGCTCCCAAATCAGACGATAATAGGGCATTAGGCCAAGAAGGGCCCCTCGGACTGTACTACTCGAGCCAACCAAGTTATTTCCTTAATAGCACATTTATTCATTTTTTTTTCTCATTCATCTCATTTTTTCTTCTTTTGTGTGTGCATAAACAACATGACAAGATAACTTCCTCTTCTTTAATTGTTCACAAGAATGGGTATCCTAATCATTTCAAATGACGTGGTACGTTTTTCTACCCAAAATCACACCAAGCATGCAAATGGCAATGAATACGAGATAAAGAACAATGCTCCAGTTAATTTATGAATTATTGGTACATGAACTTTGGTGTGTTCCAATGAAAGCATACCACTTGCTAATCCATAATTTCTAGATTCATTAAGTCATCAATTAATCTTGCCATTGAGATGTATAAAAAGAAACTCACCACAAGCACTCTAATTCATGTAAAATGAGATTGAAATGTTGAACAATAGTGGTGGGGAAAATAAATCACGAGTGTACGGTGGTGAATAAATATCGAGAAGTTTCATCACATGAGGGTCATTTCTAGGTAGAGATAGACTTTGGTGATATTTCTTAACTCAAAAAAAAATTTTTTTTTTCAATGCAAAAAAGGGAACTAAATATAAAATCCTAAAAGAAAAAGAAAATAAAAGTTCTAAAAGAAAAATAAAAAGCAAATAATAAAAATAAAAATCCTAAAAGTTATTTCCCTCCCCCCAACTTAAAATAGGCATTGTCCTCAATGTTAGGAAGAGGGAATCATGGAAAGAACACACCTGATTAGTTCCCACCCGAAGGTGGGTCTGTGAGATCCATGGTGCTCGCTTCCTTGGTCCAAGGCTCGTGAAAATGTTTCAATCTCTGGCCATTCACCTTGAACTCGCTTCCATCTTTTTCATTTAGTAAGAGCACATCGCCATGTGGGAAAACTTCTTTGACGACGAAAGGTCCATACCACCTAGAGCGAAGCTTCCCAGGGAAGATGTGTAGCCTGGAATTGTATAGCAATACTTTTTGGCCTGGGGTGAACTCCTTCCTCAAGATCATCATGTCGTGGACGGATTTCATCCTCTCTTTTGAAATTTTGGCGTTGTCGTACGCATTTCTCCTCAGCTCCTCCAGCTCCAACAATTGTAACCTGCGAGAAGAAAAAGAGACATCAGTATCAAAATTCATTTTCTTTATAGCCCAATAAGATCTATGCTCTATCTCAACAGGTAAGTGACAAGACTTCCCAAATACAAGGCGGTACGGTGACATCCCCAAAATTGTTTTGTAGGCCGTCCTGTAGGCCCACAACGCTTCAGGTAAGCGCAAACTCCAATCTTTTCTTGATGGATTCACCGTTTTCTGCAAAATTCCTTCGATCTCTCTATTTGCTAACTTTGCTTGACCATTGGTTTGGGGGTGATACGGAGTAGAAACTTTATGTGTGACCCCAAACCTCTTCATTAAAGTAGCGAACATACGGTTGCAAAAATGAGACCCTCCATCACTGATCAAGGCCTTGGGCACTCCAAACCTAGAGAAGATGTTCTCTTTGAGGAACTTAAGCACAACGGAAGTGTCGTTCGACCTGCAAGGAATAGCTTCCACCCATTTAGAAACATAATCAATACAAACCAAAATATAGGCATATCCAAATGAAGGTGGGAAAGGTCACATGAAGTCTATGCCCCAACAATCAAATATTTCAATTTCTAAAATGGGGTTTAAAGGCATCATGTTACGTTTAGTAATACCCCCTAATTGTTGGCATGCAGCACAAGTCTTGCAATAATGAAATGTGTCTTTAAACATAGATGGCCAATAAAAGCCACATTGCGAGATTTTTGCCACAGTTTTGTTCGCTGAAAAGTGTCCACCACACACTCCATCATGGCAAAATTGTATCACACTGGTTATTTCATGATCAGGAATGCATCTCCTAACAATTTGGTCGCTACAATATTTATATAAGTACGGATCATCAAAGAAGAAATATTTTACCTCGTACTTGAACCGTTTAAAGTCTTGAAGAGACCAAGTGTCAGGAGTCTTACCAGTTACCAGATAATTAACGATATCAGCATACCATGAAGAGGTGGAAATGCTAAAAAGATGCTCGTCAGGAAAGGAGTCCTTCAAAGGCACATCCGCTGAATCAAGGCCTACTGTCAAACGTGATAAATGGTCAGCTACTAGATTCTCCACGCCTTTCTTGTCCTTGATTGTGACATTGAACTCCTGCAACAATAAAATCCATCGTATCAATCGAGGCTTAGCATCTTTTTTAGATAATAAATATTTTAAAGCAGAGTGATCAGTATATATCAAAATTGGTGATCCTAAAATATAGCTCCTGAATTTTTCCAACGCGAATACTACAGTAAGCAACTCCTTCTCTGTGGTCGTATAATTCCTCTGAGCGTCATTTAGTGTCTTGCTAGCGTAGTAAATCACCACTGGAACTTTGTCTTTTCTTTGGCCTAGGACTGCACCAACTGCGTAATTGCTTGCGTCACACATTATTTCAAATAGTAGGGACCAGTCTGGCACCTGCAAAATAGGAGCAGAAACCAGCAACTTCTTTAAAGTTTCAAAAGAAAGTTGACACTCAGGTGTCCAAATAAAGTCCACATTTAAAGTAAGTAAGTTGCAAAGAGGGCGAGATATAGCGCTAAAATCTTTGATGAACCGCCTATAAAATCCTGCATGTCCCAAAAATGATCTGATGTCCTTCACGCATTTAGGACTTGGTGGCTTCTCAATTACTGCTACCTTGGCTCTGTCTACATGTATACCATCTTTAGAAACCAGGTGACCTAGGACAAGTCCCTCTGTGGTCATAAAATGACACTTCTCCCAATTCAATAGGAGGTTCTTTTCAATGCACCTGTCAAGAACAAGAGCCAAGTTAGCTAAACAATCATGGAAAGAGCTACCGTATACTGAAAAATCATCCATAAATACCTCAACGATTTTCTCAACCATATCATCAAAAATACTGAGCATGCATCGCTGAAAAGTAGCTGGAGCATTACATAAACCAAACGGCATTCTTTTAAATGCAAAAGTACCAAAGGGACAGGTAAAAGTGGTCTTTTCCTGGTCCTCATGTGCAATCTCAATCTGGTAATAACCTGAATAACCGTCTAGAAAGCAATAATATTCATGTCCAGCTACCCTCTCTAAAATTTGGTCAAGAAATGGAAGAGGGAAATGATCTTTTCTAGTTCTAGAATTCAACTTCCTATAGTCTATGCACATCCTCCAACCTGTGGTGGCTCTAACTGGGATAAGCTCATTATTCTCATTTTTAACCACGGTGAGGCCAGACTTTTTAGGAACAACCTGTGTAGGGCTAACCCACTTGCTGTCAGAAATAGGATATATAATGCCTGCATCCAATAATTTTAGTACCTCGCCTTTAACCACTTCTTTTAATGTTGGATTTAACCTACGTTGCATTTCTCTAGTGGGTTTGGCGTCATCCTCTAAATAAATGTGATGCATGCATACAATAGGGCTTATACCTTTTATGTCAGCAATGGACCAACCAATAGCACCTCTATGTTTCCTCAGCACATCAAGTAAAGAGCTTTCCTGTTCTAGAGTAAGTTTAGAAGATATTACCACAAGGAAGCTGTTTTCATCTCCAAGAAAAGCATACTTAAGATAGTCAGGAAGTGGCTTCAACTCTGGCTTTGGATCCTCCACCTCAGACGAAATTTGAATTGATGCATTAGGTGGCAAAGCCTCGAACCTAGGCTCCCATACCGCATTGAGCTCCTTCACGTTCTCCTGCACAAAAGATATGTCATCAGAATCACCAATAAAAGTCTCAACAATAGAAGCATCATCACAAAATTCAGAACAAATATAATCATCCACCAACGAATCAATCATATGCACCCTCTCAATCTCATCATCCACATGTGGCAACTTGCAAGTATTAAAAATATTCAAGTCCAAAGTCATGTTGCCAAAAGTTAGTTTCAGTTGACCATCTCTACAATTTATTAAAGCATTGCATGTCGCTAGGAATGGTCTACCTAGGATGATAGGAGTAGCATTGGCAGTTTGGGGTCCCTGGATGTCTAGAACTATAAAGTCCGCGGGGTAGTAAAATTTGTCCACCTGAACGAGGATATCCTCAATGCATCCCTTAGGAACTTTAATAGATCTATCAGCTAGTTGTAATATAACGGATGTAGGCTTTAGCTGTCCTAACCCAAGCTGCACAAAAATAGGGTATGGCAATATATTGACACTAGAACCTAAATCCAATAAAGCATTTCCAATTTTCTTAGTGCCAATGGTGCAAGTGATGGTGGGTGATCCAGTGTCTCTAAATTTAGGTGGTGTATTTTGTTGCACAATAGAGCTAACCTGTTCAGTCAAGAATGCTTTCTTTTTCACATTTAACTTTCTTTTAACAGTGCACAAATCTTTCAGAAATTTAGCATAAGCAGGTATTTGATTAATAGCATCAAGCAATGGAATATTGATCTGGCACTTCTGAAAAATTTCACGAATCTCAGTTTGATACTTATCTTTGCTTTTCTGAAGTAGCCGATGAGGGTAGGGTGCTGCAGGTACATATGCTGCGGGTTCCTTCTCTTTAATGACGCTTTTGCTCATACCCACATCCGTGCTCTCTTCCTGCACCTCCTCTTGTTCTTTGATTCCCTCTTCTTGGATCTGAATTTCCTCTTCCTGCTCAGCTTGTTTGCTCGGTGGATCAGGCTTCTGAATCTCTTATCCACTCCTCAAAGTGGACACCGCTTGGCAAGGCTTCATATTATTTCCTGCAGAAGAAGATGAGCCCATATTAGGATTTGGAATTGACTGAGATGGAAGCTTACCTTTTTCTAATGTCGCTGTAAGCCTCGCCAAGCTCTCGCTCATCTGCTGATTTTGAGTCTGCTGAGCCTGAAATTGAGCCTGTTGCTGCTGCATCTGAGCTTGTTGCAATTGGATAAGCTGCTGAAGCGCATCGCCAAATGGTTGCATCTGTTGTTGTTGCACTGGCTCATGGTCCCTCCTCTGGTTCCCACCTTGATAATTGTTGTTGTTGTATTGAGGTTGTCGGAACGGAGGGGGAGCCTGCTGCTGCTGAGTCTGCTGATTTGGGCCCCAGTTCAAGTTTGGATTGTTGCACCACCCCTTGTTGGAATTGAAGTTCTGGTAGTTCGAAGAAACTTGATTCACCCCAGTAGGATTTCCTAACATGCTCTTTAAGGCTGGAAGTGTAGGACAAGCACTAGTGTCGTGGCCACCAACGTCACAAAGTGCGCAAATCTGCTCTATCTCAACTGCCTTGGCCTCTTTCAGATTCATGGCGTGAAGCTTGTTTGAGATCATGGCCTCCATCTTTGCCCCCAGCGCATCCCTTGCTTCAAATTATAAACCAGTCCTCGCGTAGGCTGGGATGGTGCAGAATGGCCTCCTCTCTCGTAGTCTGAAGTGGTGTCCCATGTCTGCGCATTTTCTGCTATCTCCTCCAGGTACGTCCAAGCTTCGTCTGGCTCTTTATCAAAGAATCCTCCATTGCACATCATCTCTACAAATTGTTTCATTTGCGGCTGCAGTCCATCGTAGAAGAAGCCAATAATCCTGCTTTTGTCGAAGCCATTGTGCGGACATGCGAGCAGCAACTCATTGAACCTTTCAAATGCCTGGTAGAATGTTTCCTCGCTTTTCTGGGCAAAGTTCATAATCTGCCGCTTCAGTCCCGGTGTCATGTGAATAGGAAAAAACTTCTTTAGGAATTCAGCCTGCAAATCAATCCATGTAGTAATAGAGCGCGATGGCAATGCATTCAACCAATTTTTAGCTTTGTCTTTTAATGAGAATGGGAACAGTTTAAGATATATCGTATCCTCGCTAGTTTTCCCATCAAAGCATGTCAAGCAAACCTCCTCAAATCCTTTAATATGAAGATATGGATTTTCCTTGTCTAACCCATGAAAGGTGGGTAAGAGTTGGATCACCCCAGGTTTAAAATTGAAAGAATTTGCATCAGCAGGTAAAACAAAGCATGAAGCAGTGCTAGTCCTAGTGGGTCGAAGTAAATCTTTTAAAGTCCTAGGCACTCCAGGTTGCACATTATTCTCGTTATTGTTGCTAAAATTTTCATCCATATTATTATTAGCCATATCAAAACGTCGAGTCAACCTATGTGTCCTAGGAGTCCTATGCCACATAAACTAGCACAAATATTTTTTTTTATATGAAAGCAAACAAAAGTTTATATGCAATAAAGTGGAAGGATCTCACCGAAGGTCCTCTGAATGAAATAAACCGTAGTAACAAACCGTTCTCCCCGGCAACGGCGCCAAAAACTTGGTGGGCTCCGAAAGGTGCTTCTCTCAAGCGCAAGAGTCCGTTCAAGTAGTAAAATCTGGGAGTCCAGATGTCGAATCCTCGGGAGAATCTGTTGAAACCACAAGTCTAAATCAAATAGAGTAACTACGAATAAAATCTAAACACTTTAATATTGATGGTGAAGGTGGTATGAAAAGCGTGTGGTGATGGAATTGTTACGTGCGATCAATGCAAACAACGAACTCTAATTCGTGAAAAATAGATATAAAAAGCATGTACATGGCATGGGTTCATTAGGATCAGCGAATCGTAAGCTTTGGTTGATCAAGTATAACACAACGAAACATCCTTTTGGGAGCGAATAGTCGGAAGATATCATTTTGGGAGTTAACGCATCAATTCTAATAGAATATCGCTAAAGTTGTAAACGTATATACGAAGTATGAAGCTCTCTTTTGGAGAGATCAAATCTCACCCTTGTGGGGTGATCATCTACTAGAACAATTCTTTTGGAATACGAAATAGTAGTTTAAGAGCGACGATTAAAACTTTAGCAAATATAGCGATTAAGCGCAATAATACAACCAAAGAATACGATTCACATCACCTAATTAATCCATACCATGCACATAAAATATTTAGCTACTCATGGTGCAGAAATAAACAATTTTCAGATCAGAATTCATAGGTTTAATAGCAAAATACGGAAGTTTAGAGGCAAAATACAAGCTAAAACACCCAAATACAAGCTAAAGTTGAAGAGAATATCACCAAATCTCTCTGAAAAGTCTTCAAAACTCTCTGGAAATTAGAAACTAGGCTCTGGAATTTTACAGAATTTTTGCAGAAGAAAATACGGCTTCTAAGTGCTCCAATACGCCAATTATACGCCCAAAAACCCTAGAATACGCTTAAATAATAAGATTGCGGGTTTATTGGGCTTACCGGGTTCAAACCCGCACAGTAATCGCACCCTAATTGATCTCAGCCGTAGATCCAAAGCGGGGCATTTCTCCGCCGTTGATCCGGGCGGGATCGCCCCTCGCGCTGCCACGCGTCGCTTTAAACGTCGTGCGCAAACCCGCTCCGCTGCTGCGATCCGGATCCGCTTCATCTTCATTGCTGCCCGTTAGATCAAGCGGAGCTTGGCTAGGATGGCGACGCGTGGCCACGAATCGATCCGCTTTCAGAGTTCGCGTCGGGGTGATTTTCAGCCGTTGGATGGTGATCTCGCGGTCTGAGTGCAGCCACGTCGCGCTGCTTCGTATTCGAATTCGATTCGAATTCGCATTGAATCTGCGCCGTTGGATTCGAGCGGGGACGCACAGATGCTTGCCACGTCGCCCGCTCAGATCGCGTTTTCGAATTCAGCTGCGGGTTTGTTTTGAGCCGTCGGATCGCGCATCGACCGTTCGCAAGGTGCCACGTGTCTCCGTATTGTTTTTATTTCGCTGATGTGTGGGCCGTTGGATCTCGATCCAACGGCCACAAAAATATCCCTTAGTTTTAACCAGCGGACCGTTGGATTGAGCGGAAGCGGCCCAGATGACGCCACGTGGCGCGTTCTGATTGGTTCTCGACCGTATTTATCGTATTTCCTCCGTATTTCTCCATTTAATTGGTATTCTGCATTCAAAAATACACAGTAATTAGCACAGATCTCAGAAAAATACAAATAAATATTCGTTGGAATCGTGAGATCGAGACGGTGCTAGGAAAAATATAAAAAGTGCAGAAATGCGTCGTTAATTGCTGTTTTGTGCTCAAATAGTGTGTTTTCTCTAATAAATAAATGTGTAGAAAATACGTATGTAATAAAGACCAATGTAGAATCACATGAGCACAAAATAGGGCTAAATGGGGGGTTAAATACGCAATATTGAACCCAAATCAACCGTCACCTTTACTTTACGCACTACATTCACTTTACTTACTACACCTATACAACCACTAGCATTTTACTTATCGCTCTTGTATACATGTTCGCTTTTACTTTCCGCACTTGTTTACTATAGCCTGCTCCATATTTGTGCACTCCTCTTTTTCTATCGCTAGAATTGTTGTGACTTGCCTTTGGTTCCATCTCCGTGGCACCGCAGACGACGTACATATGGAGGTAGATGCTCTTGAGTTGATAGCGCCAGACTTTGACGCTGAGACCGCAGCTTTCAGTTTTATTTTCGCTATGTTCTTTCTTTCGTTCATGTATCATTGTTGGAACATTTGTACAATATGGACTGTAATAATTGGACACTATTTGGGTATTTTTGTACATCTCTGCATCGTGGCTATTTTGGTTTTACTGGTTAACTGCAGAACTTGTGCAAATATCAAATAAGTAACTGGCCCCCGAGAGCGGGTCGTTACAGTCTCTCTCAGCAATTCGGCACCAAACGGCAAACTTACCATGTATATGGTTAAGGGTGCCCTCTTCAACGAGGAGTCCAGGAGAAAAGAAGCCGGCACCGGCCAATCACATGCCCTCGTGACAGAGGCTCGAGGAAGACAACAAGGAGGTGGTCGAAGCTGAGGCAGAGGCAGGAGCAAGAGCCATGGTAGGTCCATAGACAGGAGGAGGCCTACCTACAAGTGTTACCATTGTGGCATGGAGGGCCACATGAAGAAAAACTGTCGGAAGCTGTTGCGAGAACAAGGTCAAAATGGTTCTCAACAGAAGACGAAGGATGGAGAGGCGTTAGTCACTTGTACCAGAGAAGTGGCTATCTGCTCTATCCAAGAAGAGACATGCCTTCACATTTTTAACCAAGACAGCGAGTGGGTGGTTGATACAACATCATCATTCCACGCCACTCCTCGAAGAGACTTCTTCACCAACTACAAAGCCTGCGACTTTGGTATCGTGAAGATGGGAAATACAAGTTCCTGCAAGATCGTAGGAATTGACGACGTTCAGATTCAGACGAATGTTGGCTGCACAATAACGCTGAAGGATGTCCGACATGTGCCAGACCTCCGGCTCAACTTGCTCTCGGGGATAGCCCTTGACAAACAGGGCTTCGACAACAATTTCAGCAACGGCACATGGAGAATGACGAAAGGTGCCATGATTACCGGAAAGGGGCACATTTGTGGTACGTTATACAAAACTCATGTGAAGATATGTACCGACAGCCTTAACGTGGTGGAACGTGAGGCTACTCAAAATCTGTGGCACCAACGACTCGGTCACATGAGTGAGAGAGGGTTATCTCCCTTGACAAAGAAGGAGCTGATCTCAATCACTAAGAATGCTGGACTAAATCCTTGTCAGCATTGCTTAGTTGGCAAGCAACATAGAGTCTCCTTCAGTTCTTCTTCAACAAGGAGATCAGAGTTACTCAGTCTGGTACACTATGATGTTTGCAGTCCCTTGGAGGTCGAGTTATTAGGTGGCAACAGGTATGCCTTGACCTTCATTGATGATGCTTCTTGGAAGGTGTGGGTCTACTTCTTGAGGACAAAAGACCAAGTGCTCGACTACTTTAAGTTGTTCCACGTCATGGTCGAACGTGAGATATGCAAGAAGTTAAAGTGCATCTGCTCAGACAATGGAGGCGAATACACTTCCAGAGCGTTCAATGTCTACTGTAAAACTCAAGGCATTAGACATGAGAAGATGGTTCCTCGCACTCCACAACACAACGACGTAGCTGAAAGGATGAACCGAACGATCATGGAGAAGGTCAGAAGCATGCTCAGTATGGCTAAGCTACTAAAGCCATTCTGGGGGGAAGATGTTCGTGCCGCCTGCTTCCTCATCAATAGATCACCATCAGTACCTTTGGATTTCACGATTCCAGAGAAGGTGTGGTCTGGTAAAAATCCCTCATACTCCCACTTGAGGATATTCGGTTGCTTAGCCTTTGCACGTGTATCCAAGGAGTAAAGGCAGAAGCTTGATGCAAGGACCATTCCTTGTATCTTCATCGGCTATGGAGATGAAGAATTTGGGTATAGGTTGTGGGACCCAAAGACGAAGAAGGTTATTCTGAGCAGGGATGTGCTGTTCCAAGAAAATCAGACATTGGAAGACATTGAAAAGCCCATGGCGTCTTCAACTGCAAGCTCAAGTGCTGAAGACATTGTTCCAGACCCAGCACCATTGCAAGATGAAGAGGTGCATAAAGAAATACCAGAAGAGGAGGAGGCTGTTGAACAAGCCGTGGAAGAAGAGGAGGAGGTTGTTGAACAAGCCGTGGAAGAAGAGGCGGATGCTGAGCAGGGGGAGCCACAACCCTCTCCAGCAGCTAATGCACCACCATCATCGCACACAGATGATGGTAAACCTCCTTTAGTTAACAACTCACAAGTACGGAGATCTGAACGAGGCCGTATTCCATCAACCAGATATTCAGAAGCTTAATATCTTCTACTTTCTGAAGAGGGTGGCCAGAGAGTTTCCATGAAGCAATATCTCACAAGAACAAAGAAAGTTGGTTGCAAGCTATGCACGATGAGATGGAATCTCTGCAGAAGAATTCTACTTATAAGTTGGTCAAGCTTCCACAAGGAAAGAAGGCGCTGAAGAACAAATGGGTGTTCAAGCTCAAGAAAGATGGCAACGGAAAGATGGTGAAACACAAACCCCGGCTGGTGGTCAAAGGATTCCTTCAGAAGAAAGGTATTGACTTTGACGAGATCTTTTCACCTGTTGTGAAGATGGCTTCAATCTGCGTCATTCTCGAATTGGTAGCCAGGTTAAATTTAGAGCTTGAGCAGATGGATGGCAAGACAATGTTTCTTCATGATGATCTACATGAAGAAATCCACATGGAGCTGTGCAGAGACATAGCTGAGATGATTGTTAAATGACAATCACTTCGGATGTAGCTGGAGGGGAGAATTGCTGGGGTTTTTCCAGCTCATCTAGGATTAGTCAAAGGAGGGAGGTTGTTGCACCAACCCCTTCTCCCTTCCTTACGGTAGATGCACCAAACATCTCCCCTCTTGCATGCCTATAAAAGGGGGGGTATGATGAGATCCCAAAATCATCCCAACACACACCAACAACCAGTACAACTACAAGAGTTGTGAAGAGTTGTGAGTGTTTCTTCCGGGAGAGAAGAAGCGTGTTCAACTCCTGAGAGAATTGAGGAGTTACACAGAGAGGTAAAAGTGAGGGATTTCTCCAGTGAGAGAGAATTACCCCAGAGAGAGGAAGTTACCCCGGAGAGATAAAAGTTGTATTGAGTTTTTTTTGTTGGTGTTTACCTTAGAGTGTGTAAAGTTATTTACTGGTGAGAAATAGTGAAATCTGTTATGAATAGGCCCACGAGGCCCATTGGGTATCCGGCCCATCATTGAAAGCTATAAATATGAGGGTAGGGAGGCTCTTAACCCCCTACACCTATTTTCCTACTTTTCCCTTCACAACACGTTATCAGCACGTTCACGCCCGTTGGAAAAGGCGGCGACGCTCGAGGAAGGAGATCCATCAACTGCTTAGTTTTAAGAAGATCGTAATCTTCTCAACGGGGAGCGAAAAGGGCATCCTGCACCAACTGTCGACTAGATTCCCTTGTCGAATCTAGAGGTAAATCTCAAAACTTTTTAGATCTAAACTTGCGTTTCCCGTAGAACTGCATGATTTAAGATCAAAAAGTTTGAAAACACGGTAAAAATCACATTTTTATTTAGATCAGCATGTCTAAAAACAATAAAAAATCGTTTTAAGAGATCTAAATATTTGAAAAATCTGTTTTTCCCCCATTGATCCATATACCGCACGCCCAAATAGGACGAAACGGCGGCGCTTTATCAGCGCCGCCGGCTGCACAAACGCCGCGGCCTGCAGGCCGCGGCCTCAGGCCATGGCCAGCCGTCGCGGCGGCGCGCCGCGGGCCCCTAGGGTTTTTCGGAAACCCTAGCCCTTAACGGGCCAAATTTTTTAAGGGAGGCACAATTAACCATAATGGGTTGTTTTCATGGCCCAAAAGCCTGAAAATTAGCCCATCTACACAATAATTTTTCTTTTTTTATTTTTGGCCCCAAAAGACCAAAATAATTAAAGAAATTCTTTTAATTTTCAAATAAGGATTAAAGCAGAAAATAAACATTAAAAATATGGATCAAAGGTAAAAAGTTTTTCAAAAATAATTTTTTAGCACGTCACATACTATTTAGATTATTTATTAATCTTTACATGCCTGTGATATGATTATCTGCGTGGTTGTATATTTTTCATATATTATCTGCGTGGATGTGCTATTATGCTATGTTTTTAGGGATCGGCCAGGTTTCCGACATCTTTACTTTTCTGCAATTTTTTCTTTTTAAGAGAAATTTGTAAGTGAGGATATATATGTAAAAAGAAGACCGGAGGACACCAAAAAGGAGTTGAAGGCGTATGCACAAAGAAGAAAGAGGCTTCTCTTTGAAGTTCTCGAGTTGTATTTACTTTTCATGCACTTTTTGATGTAACTTTTGGACTGTCTTTTTCTGTTGATGTCGGCTGGTTGATCACCATAGTCCTAATTTATTTTCATTGCTTATACATTAAATGCGTGGATGTTAAATATTTCATGCTATTTTAATGTTAAAATGAAAATGTTAAAAAGCATGCGTGGATGTTAATTTTTCTTTAATAATTCACGTTATGAAAATGTTAAAAAGCATGCGTGGATGTTAATTTTCCTTTAATAATTCACGTTATGAGAATGTTAAAAAACATGCATGGATGTTAATTTTCTTTAATAATTCATGTTATGAAAATGGTAAAAAAAATACATGCGTGGATGTCTATTTTTTTACAGTTTGATAATCCATGCTATTTTTTATATTGCTAGATCATTTAATGGCCAGACTTGCGAATGTCGATTTCTCGGTCCTTAAGGCCGATGGGTTGAACTACTTGAGTTGGCAGTTGGACCTGAAGTTCCATCTGTGATCTCATGGGTTCAGTCTGACACCCACTGAGAAGGCAACAACAAGTACTGCCACAGCTGAAAAGGATGCTTCTAAAGAAGCACCTCATACAGAAGAAGTTTCCGATATACTAAAAGCGAAAGCCATTATCTATATCAGGAAACATTTAGACTCGACCCTGAATGACGAGTATCTTACTGTAGAGAATCCTTACGAACTGCGGGACGCACTTGAGGAGAGGTACAAGCATCAGAGGGATGTCATACTCCCCCGTGCACAGTACGAGTGGACTCACCTCCGCATACAGGATTATAAAACCGTAGCGGAGTACAACTCAGCATTGTTCCGTATCACCTCACGCCTGAAGTTGTGTGGTGAGATTGTGACTGAGAAAATGTTGCTGGAAAAGACGTTCACATCATTCCACGAGAAGAACATGATCCTTATGCAACAATACCGTGAGAGGAAGTTCACGAAGTACTCTGATCTGCTTTCATGCCTGCTAATGGCTGAACAGAACAGAGATTTGTTGGTTGCCACTCACAACCTGCGCCCTCCTGGCTCCGCGCCACTGCCACCTCATGCAGAGGCACACTTCCAGTCTTCCCAGAAGAAGAAGATGGACAAGAAGGCTAAATTCCAGAAATGGAAAGAGCAGAAAAAGCGGAAGAAGGCCACTCCACAAGCTCCTCCTAAGAATCAGAAGTTCGTGTAAAAGAAGCAAAAGTGGACGTCCAAAGGTGGTACTCCCAAGAAAGACTAGGAGGATAAGTGCTCCAAATACGGAATGACGGGCCACTGGTCCAGAATCTGCCGCACCCAGAAACACCTACAGGACCTCTACCAGGCAAGTCTCAAGCCTCGCGCTGAGACAACCCTGATAGAAAGCGCAGCGTTGCCAGAGACCTCATGGACTCCTGAAGATTTTATGAGAAATGACACTCTCTAGTTATGGACCATAAACAATTGTTATTGCTAGCAATGTATCTTCCATTTATGAATTGTATCTAGTTTTTTTTATTCCATGTCAAACATTTTTGAGCATTTTAAATGAAAGTAGTTGTCTTATTTTCATATTATTTACTGCTTAAATGTCTTTCTTAATATAGATATGGATTCAATTTACCTAGTGGACAATGTATCGACGCACTCGATCCTTCAAAACATAGACTACTTTACGAGCATATGTAGCTACTCTGGTCCACTGAGAACAATCTCAGGACCAACTAATATAATCGAATGATCATGGGAAGCAATCATTTTGCTCAACGGTAACACACAAATCACACTTAGAAATGCGTTATACTCCCCTAAATCTATCCGAAACCTCCTAAGCTTTAAAGATATCTGTTTAAACGGATATCACTTAGAGACGGTCGATGAAAATGGAAGGGAATACTTGCTTGTAACGTCTCTTACGAATGGTTCAAAAACCATTGTGGAACGTTTCAAGGGACTCCCCTCGGGACTCTACCAAACAAGTATACAAACTCCAGAAGCATCAATGGCGGAGCACTTGCAGTGCCCCCAAACACCAGAATTCCAACTCTGGCATAGTAGACTGGGACACCCTGGATCTGTTATGATGTACCGCATCATAAAAAGCTCAAGGGGTATAGACTCGAAGAACCTGAAGATTCTTCAAAAAGGTAAATTCCCATGGCCACTCTGTTACAAGGGCAAACTAATTACGAGACCCTCTCCACTGAAAGTGGACCTGGAGTCTCCAAGTTTTCTAGAAAGAATCCACGGAGACATTTGTGGGCCCATACACCCATCGAGTGGTCCGTTCAGGTACTTTATGGTCCTGATAGACGCATTTACTAAGTGGTCACATGTGTGTCTACTGTCCACCCGTAACCTTGCACTATCTAGCTTTTAGCTCAGATAATCAGGTTGCGGGCCCACTTCCCCGACTACCAGATAAAGAAACTTCGTCTGGACAATGCGGTGGAGTTTACATCAGAAGTCTTTCTAGACTATTGCCAAGCACAGGGAATTGAAGTCGAACATCCTGTAGCGTATGTTCACACCCAAAACGGGTTAGCAGAATCTCTAATTAAGAGACTGCAATGGATTGCTCATCTATTATTGCTTCAATCCCAGCTGCCAGTGAATGCATGTGGTCATGCAATTTTGCATGCTGCATCTTTAATAAAATTAAGACCTTCTGGAGGTCAGTCATCTTCTCCAATGCAACTAGCACTTAGAGCCCACCAATTGTCTCACACTTGAGAATATTTGGTTGTGCAGTATACATCCCCATAGCACCACCATAAAGGACAAAGATGTGTCTACAACGTCGCCTAGGCATTTATGTTGGGTTTGACACCCCCCTCCATAATAAGATTCCTAGAACATCTTACGGAAGACGTTTTCAAGGCACGTCTAGAATACTGAATTTGATGAAACATAATTTCCAAGACTAGGCTCACAGACAAAGAAGCCCGAAGTTTCAGACTGTATCACTTGGGATACAAAGACATTATGTCACTTTGATCCGCCCACAAGCCAGTGTGAGGAAGAGGTCCTGAAGATCCTCCATTTTCAAAACACTGTCCATCTCTTGCCGGACAAATTTACTGACAACCAGAAGATTGTCATATCACACGTCCCTACACTCCAGCTAGGATTGACATACCGTAAAATGGATGCAATCCGCCTGCAGCAGAAATGGTTGGACCTCTCAAAAAGAGAGGGCGACCACCGGGATCCAATGACCAAGTCCCTCGAAAGAGTAGGACCCTTGGCAATGGTAAACAAATACCACCACATGATGCTACTGTACGCCCCTGCTACCACATCTCTTCCAAACTCTCAAACAGAGGAAAAATAGGGAGAAAATGAAGTTTCGATACACTATGTACGAACTGGGGAGCATTGGGACAGAAAGAGCACAACCATAGATGACATATTTGTGTGTAATATTGCCATCAAAGTCGCGTACTGCGACGACGATATTGAACCACTCTCTCTAACAGAATGTCAAAGCAGAGATGATTGGCCAAAGTGGAAATCGGCAATATGAGTGGAGTTGGATTCACTCACCAAACACAAGGTCTTCGGACCTATAGTTTAGGCACCAAAAGGTGTAAAACCTGTGGGTTATAAATGTGTATTTGTTAGAAAACGAAATGAACAGAATGAGATTGTTCGCTACAAAGCAAGTCTTGTAGCGCATGGTTTTACCCAACGTCCAGGTGTGGATTTTGAAGCCACATACTCCCCGGTCATGGACGCGATCACCTTCCGATTCCTCATTGGCTTAACAGCCCAAGAGGGTTTAGATATGCAGCTTATGGACGTCATGACTGCATACCTATATGGCAACTTAGACCGAGACATCTATATGAGATTGCCTGACGGTTATTCCTTGCCTGCAGCACTAAAAGAGAGACAACGTGACACTACTCAGTGAAACTGCAAAGATCATTGTATGGTCTAAAACAATCCGGAAGGATGTGGTATAACAGACTGAGCGACTTCCTTGCAAAACAAGGATTTACAAATGACCCAGTCCGTCCTTACATCTTCATAAGAGCAAAGGCAACAGGATTTGTCATTATAGCCGTCTATGTAGACGACTTGAACCTCATCGGATCTCCTGAAGAGATCGCCGAGATTTCTAGAAGCTTGACAGAAACCTTAGAGATGAAAGACATCAGAAAGTCAAAATTCTGTTTAGGTCTTCAAATCGAACATCTTAACAATGGGATCATGTTACATCAGTCAACTTACACATCGAACTTATTGAAAAAGTTTCAGATGGATAAGTGCTACCCCCTCAGCACCCCAATGGTTGTCAGATCATTGGATGTGCACAAAGACCCCTTCCGGCCGCTGGAAGAGGGGGAGGAAGTACTATGCCATGAAGTGCCTTATCTAAGTGCTATCAGTGCACTCCTTTACCTGGCTAACTGCACTCACCCTGACATAGCAGTTGCAGTAAACTTACTAGCCAAATATAGTGCTACACCTACACAGCGGGACTGGACCGGAGTTAAGCATCTTCTGCGCTACCTCCAAGGGTCCATAGACTTAGGTCTATTCTACAGGAAAGTGGCATCAATTAGTTTAGTTGGTTATGCTGATGCAGGATACATGTCCGATCCTCATACAGAGAAGTCTCAGACCGGATACATGTTTACCTATGGCGGCACTGCCATATCCTGGAGATCTGTAAAGCAGACCATGACAACCGTCTCATACACTCACTCAGAACTTCTAGCGATCTATGAAGCAAGCAAGGAGAGTTTCTGGCTACGCTCTGTGATCCAGCACATTCTCACCTCCACCGGCCTGATGACCGGCGTACTTGCACCTACTCCTCTCCATGAAGACAATGCAGCATGTATAGCACAGCTACAGGACGACTACATCAAAGGCGACAAGACAAAGCATGTCTACCCCAAGTTCTTCTGGACGCACAACCTTCAGAAGCAAAAGCAGATTGAGGTACAGAAGATCCAATCATGTAATAACTTGGCGGATTTGCTTACCAAATCCATGCCTACTAGTATCTTTGAGACACTTGTATATGGGATTGGGATGAGGAGAGTGAGGAAATGTAAACTGGGTCAGGATGAGAGGACTATGAACACATAGATACATAGGAGACTGATGTATAGATTCATAGAAAATCTGCAAGCCTGAAGCTTGGTCAGATGAGAGGGAGTCAACTGCAGAGTTGTACTCTTTTCCCTTGGCTACTGATTTTTTCCCACTGGGTTTTCCGTAGTCAAGGTTTTGACGAGGCAATCTCGTTGACTCTGGATCCTGAAGCATCCACCCCTAGAGACATCCCTAAATTAGGGGAAGTTATGAATTAACTGTTCTTTATTTAACAAGGCAATTATCCTAACTTGGATCCTGAAGAATCTACCTCTTATTCAATGTTGGTTGGATAAGGGGAAGTGTTATGAATATGCCCACGAGGCCCATTGGGTATCCAGCCCATCATTGAAATCTATAAATATGAGGGTAGAGGGCTATTAACCACCTACACCTATTTCCATACTTTTCACTTCACAACAAAATCCTTTTTTTACTCTCCAATTTTTTCTGTTTTACTGTAATCAGTAAGTCTTATTAGAATCCCAACAAGATTTTGGGTCTGTCGCTCAAATGATCATCGAACCGTCACACACCACAACGATTGTTAATCGATTTTCTCGTTTCCATTAAGAGTGTTAGTGGACAAGGTAATATATTTTGAAATATTATTTGTTTGCAAATGTGGACAGAGCTCAACAACCCCTCATGCAATCAATTACCCCGCTGCATGGTCCAATTACGTAACGCATGCAACCGCCCCACCAACCCTCCTCTGGGTGGCATTTTCGCTATTTTCTACATTTTCTGGAAGACATGTATATTTATATTAAATGATATGATTTTCATACCCTAATTTGTCTTCTCTTATTTTTCTATCGAAGATGGCGATCTTCTCGTTCCAAAAAACATTTTTGTAGATTTTTTCTGAGCTCAAGGCTATTTTCTACATTTTCTGGATGATTTAGAGCTTTTTATTAAATGATATTATTTTTATAACCTAAGTTTTGCTTATCTTATTTTTCAGTTGAAGATTACGATCTCCCAGTTTCATCGGACATTTTTTCGTATTTTCTGAGCTCCGGCCTATTTTCTACATTATCTGTAAGATATGAGTAGTTTTATTAAATGATATGAATTTTTTGGCCTAATTTTGCTTTCTCTTATTTTTAAATTGAAAATTCAGATATCCCGGTTCCAATTGACATTTTGTCGATTTTTCTGAGCTCGAGGCTATTTTGCATTTTTTTGGAAGATATAGATCTTTTTATTAATTGATATCATCTTTTGCTTAATTTTGTCTTCTCTTATTTTTAAGTTGAATATGGGGATCTCCCTATTCCAACCTACATTTTGATAATTTTCTGAGATCAGGGCTATTTTCTGGAAGATATGTATCGTTTTATTAAATGGTATAATTTTTTGGTTGAAGATGAAGATCACTTATTTTTTCCGTTGAAGATAGTCTTTTGACTAATTTTGTCTTCTCTTATTTTTAAGTTGAAGATGACGATCTCACTGTTCCAACTGACATTTCGCAGATTTCTGAGACCGGAGCTATTTTCTGCATTTTCTGATAGATGTGATCGTTTTATTAAATGATATAATTTTTTCTGTTTTACTGTAATCAGTAAGTCTTCTAGTGATCAGTTAGAATCACAACAAGATTTTGGATCTGTCGCTCAAATGATCATCGAACCGTCACACACCACAAAGATTGTTAATCGTTTTTCTCGTTTCCACTAAGAATATTAGTGTACAAAGTAATATATTTTGAAATATTATTTGTTTGCAAATATGGACAGAACTCACCAACCCCTCACGCAATCAATTGCCCCGCTGCATGGTCCAATTACGTAACGCATGCAACCGCCCCACCAACCGGTCCAACCCTCCTCTGGGTGGCATTTTCGCAATTTCACGCGCAGCCCCAACGGAGCCGATCGGATGAGAAGCCGCGTTGGATCCACACACTCACGCGCCCATCATGCGAGGACAACGCGTCAAACCGTCTTCAGATCCCCTACGTTTCTCGAACAGCGAATTCCCGCATTAAACCAGTCTTATGATTCCACGTAACGTTACAGAACACCAAACACCGAATCCCTCTAAAATGCCAACCAGCGGATTCGTACCTCCAAGCAAGCCACGCACCAAAAACCGAACGCCACGGCCGTATCCACGAATCAAATATCGCCACGTGGGACGAGAGCATCGCTACACCGTTACCAGGGTGTGGAGGAGGCACACCCAGAGGGTCCCATGGGAATGTGAAAAGTCAACACGAATGACGTCATCCGTCGTTGAAGGGCATCTCGCGTGTCCTGCCCTTTGACCCGTCATTATTATCACAAGCTTTTATTAATGGAAGTGAAAATTATTTTAATCATCTGAAAATAAAATCGCGGAAATTCGCTCGCTGCCTCCCGTCGCTTTCGTTCCCTATTTCGAGAAAGAAGAAAATCTAGGGTTTTGTTGCTGAGAGAGGCGCAAACGAATTTTCCGGATTTGGCGGCAGATTATTCGCAGGAGATCTAGGGCTACGGTTTCGCGGCTTCGATGATGGGTAGTTTCGTTCTATTTCGTTGAGATCTATGGTAAGATGTGGTGATTTCGATCTATTTTTGAAATTTACGAGAAGATTTTTGCCGGCGGTATTCTGATTAAGTGGAAGTGAACTTAATTTAGGGAAAGTTGAAGGACGATTCCGGCTGCTTGAACTCGGAGTTCACCACAATTTAGGGCTTTTTCTGTTCTGTTTTGTTCTTCTGGTTAGTGAACTGGACGGTTCGATCTGTTTATCGGGCAATTTGGTCTAGGATCCAAGTTCGATCTTGTCTATACGGATCCCTGGCGAAAAATCTTGAATTCGACTGTGGAGCAATTTCACCTGTGAATTTAGATTCAATAAGAGAAAACAAAAACTATCTGCTTTTCGTTAGTTTATAGATGTTTGAGAAATGGCACTAAAAGTCCCACCTCAGAAAGCTGCTGAGCTTGCGATACATTCAATTGGGTTGGGGTATGACGTTGCTGCAGACATTCGACTAAAATACTGCAAGAGAGAGACGCCGGATCCTTGTTTGATCGAGCTTGACGGCGATCAGGTTCAGGACATTTTTCTTCCTGGTGGTATAACCGTCTCCAATGTCCCAAAGTCAATAAAATGTGACAAAGGAGAGAGAACAAGGTTTAGGTCCGATGTTCTCTCATTCCAGCAGGTATTGTTTTGTTGAACTAGTTGCATTTATAGTTTAATCTCCGTTGGATTTATTTTCATTTCCCATTATACTTGTAGGGAAAGCTTGGAAAGTTTTGGCGGTGTATCTAATTTAGATAACAGTTATTTTCATATTATAATAATAATAGCATTTACTGCTGCCTATGGTTTATCATTGCACTGCATTAATTGTCCTATTTTAATCAGGAAATCAATGGGTTAGCTACAAAGTATACCTTTGGGGTTGTTTGTAGTTCTAGTTTGAAGTTATATCAGTTGAAATTCTTTGCTTGGTTTTATTCTTCTGAAGCAAGAAAAACTATAAGACTAATATGTTATGTTCACCGTTCAGGTGCTCAATGTATTTATGGCAGATGACTTGAGAACAGTTTCCATGCCCTATAGTTTGGGGAGTTGATAATGAGGATATATTTTCTAATGCTCGCTTATGCATTTACTTTAGGAAGTTCGATCAGCCATGTGAAAATGATTGGTTTTGCACATGTTTTGTTACCAAGATATCTATGGTCCATGCTTTCACCGGGAACTAGTAAAATGCATGTTCAGGTGCCATGAATAAAAAAATGTCCAACATGAGAAGGATTAAAAAAAACTGAACCAGTTTAGTTTATATTCGTTATTGTTAAGTCTTTTATTTGTCTATTGTGGCACAACGGCTCGGCTCTGATGAAATGTTAAACAGAATGTTAAGTGCAATGTCAAACGTGGTAGAATGTTAGACATTTTGTTATGAAAAATGTTGAACGTGTTTGTTCAACATTTGGTTCTTCATCTCCTGATCTTATCATCAAAGTTTTCTTAAATATTGCTGAAGGATTTGCAGTTATGCTTTTGGTGCTATTAGAGATTCTCTCTTATCTTGTGAACGAATGCAGATCGACGGTCTTCGGTTCACCCTTGGTTTAAAAGATTCTTTGCAGATCCTGTTGGTTGAAGTTGTTGTAACCGAGTGATGAGTTGTTGAGATTGTTCGGGTTGGGTTCATGATCTCTTGGCTGCGGAAGTTTCACTTGGTTTTGTTGAGAAAAATCTGTGCGGTTTTTCTGGTGCTTCAGCTGTTGTTAACAGTTTATCTACCTCGAAGGACTCTTAAATAGAGTAGCAAGGTTACGGGGAGGCTTGCTGCTACGGTTATAGCGTTGATCTTCTTTGGTGAAAGGGGATCTAAAATAAAGCTCCGGGAGGAGGCTCACATCTACACGGTAGAGGATCAAGGGAGTTGGTCTTGGTGAGTACTGCAAGGGGATCTTGCTCGCAAGGGGAGCTTGCGCAAAATTACTCCATTGAGTTGATTGCGATCAACTCGTGTAGCATGTATTGAGGGGGAGTGTTTTTCCTCTAATATCTTTCAGCTTTGATGTTTGTATTTTACATACTATATAATGGAGTAATTTGATTTTCTGGGCGGGGCCCCGCAGATGTAGGTATGCGCACCGAACTGTGTTACCAACGACCTTGTGTTATGATGTGTTGCTTGATATTATCTTCATCTGCCCTATAATTTGTATTGCGTACTAATTTCAATTGGTATCAGAGCAGGTCATCCGCATTCTTTGCTAGTCAAAGAGGGTGTGATTCTGCTGTCTTAGTACGTCAATCATGAACACGAAGGAAGGAGCTTCTGTGACTCGGCCTCCGCTTCTTACTGGCACCAATTATACATATTGGAAGTCACGGATGCACGCGTTTATCAAATCTCTTGATGAGAAGGCATGGGTGGCCACTGTTGAAGGCTGGACTCCTCCTACAGTCGACGACAAGAAGGGAAATGAATCTCTCAAGCCTGTCCAAGATTGGAGTATTGAAGAAGAACGCGCGGCTCTGGGAAATTCAAAAGCCTTGAATGCTATTTTCACTGCTGTTGATGAAGAACAGTTCAAGTTGATCTCTACCTGCGAAGTAGCTAAAGAAGCATGGGATATCCTTCAAAACATACATGAAGGGACAAGCACTGTAAGAGCCTCTAAACTTCAAATTTTGGCTTCTCAGTTTGAAAACCTTAGGATGAATGATGACGAATCTGTGGCTGAATTCAATGGAAGACTTCGTGACATAGCTAATCAAGCTTTTCAATTAGGAAAGAAGTACTCCCAAAAGAAATTAGTTGAGAAAACCCTTAGATCTCTCCCTGAAAATTTTTCGGCCAAAATAGCTGCTATAGAAGAAGTTAGGAATACTTCTAATATGAGATTGGATGAATTGATGGGATCTCTTCAAACTTTTGAGATGAACTTGAAGCAAAATAAAAGGGAGAAAGGAGTGGCTTTGAAAGTGGAAACTGCTGATGCTTCACATGAAGGAGAGGGTACTGAGATTGAAGATGACATAGCTCTTTTAACCAAGAACTTTAGTAAAATGATGAGGAAAATAGGAAATAGAGGTCAGAACTTCAGAAATATTAACAAAGAAGCTAGGACAAATTTTTCTCCTGCAGTTAGAGGCAACAATCGACCCATACAGAAGTTTGATACCAAAAGTAAAGGCAAGGGAATTCAATGCAGAGAATGTGAAGGTTTTGGACACATACAGGCAGAATGTGCTAACACCATAAAGAAACAAAAAAGAAAATCGCTAGCAAGCTCTTGGAGTGATGATGAGTCTGAAGAATACACTGGTGACGAGGACATTGTCAGCAACTATGTTGCTTTTATGACCACCATGGGTAATCAGTGTACTGATGATACAACTAGCAATGTTGGACATAGTGTGGATTCTGTTTGCACCATGTTGAAAGAAAAAGATAAGAATGTCAAGAGAAATGTCATAACATTTAGTGCAACATCTGACAGTGATTCTATATCTGATACGGGTGACGAAAAGGAAGTTGACGAAGCTGATATTCGGTCCGCATATCAAACCATGTTTGTTAATTGGTTAAAGATATGTGAGATAAACAAACTCTTGAAGTACGAGAACATTAGACTAAAAGGTGAAAGAGAAGAGGTTGTAATCCAACTTGACAAGATCAAGCAAGACGTCAGAAATCTGGAAGGGCAACTCAGGAGAACTCTTCTTAGAGCCGAAAAGGCTGAAAGTGTTCTTGACAAATGGAATACTGGCAGAACCAAGCTTGATGATATTCTAAGCATGGGGAAAGTCTCCGGAGATCGCACAGGAGTAGGGTTCAATAGAGGAGGCTATCTTCAGATAAGCAAGGAAGTTCATTGTCCACCTGTCAGAAATCAGATTAACAACAAACAGTTCAAGCAAGGGAATCAAAAAGGTAAACAAACAAAAGGTACTACTATCAGATCCTTGATTTGCCATTATTGCCAATGCAGAGGTCACACTGAGAGCAGGTGTTTCAGAAGGATGAGGCATCAACATGAAGGAAGGAACGAGGGATATTCAAATAAAAGGATCATTAAGGCATGGTAAGAAAGACAAAAGTTCACAGCCTTGTTGCTTACACGTCCATGAGTGCTTTCTCAGAAAACACGTGGTACTTCGACAGCGGCTGTTCTCGGCATATGACAGGAAACCGTGGTCTCCTATCTGAATACAGTACAGGAAATAAAGGTCACGTCACTTTTGGTGACGGCCAGAGAAGCAAAGTTATTGGGAAGGGAGAGCTGAAGATGACTGAGTCCATTACCTTGAAGGATGTCATGCATGTCGAAGACTTAAAGGCTAACTTGATCAGTATAAGCCAATTGTGTGATCAAGGATTGTTTGTTCAGTTTACTAAGGATAAGTGTGTTGTGCTAAACAAAGCTGGGATCAACATTCTTACTGGAAATCGATCAACTGACAATTGTTATATGTTGCAGGAAGCAAATAGATGTCTCACAGCTAGTGTTGAAGTTGCCGAACAATGGCACCAAAAACTTGGTCATGTGAACTATAAGACTTTATTTGAAATTATCAAAGTAGGAGCCGTTCGTGGAATGCCATCTCTTTCCAAGAAAATTGAAGGGGTCTGCGGCTCGTGTCAGCTAGGAAAACAGAAGAGAACCAATCATAAACAACTTCAGATCATCATCACCGCAAAGAATCTGGAGTTGCTGCACATGGACCTGATAGGACCCACAACGGAAGTCAGCATGGGAGGTAAGAAATATATTTTTGTTTGTGTTGATGACTTTTCTCGTTTCACGTGGGTGGATTTCCTCAAAGAAAAGTCAGATGCCTTCAATGCTTTCAAAAAGCTTTGCATTCGCCTTCAGACTGAGAGGGGAGCAACTATTGGGAAGATTACTCGTATTCGCAGTGATCACGGTAAGGAGTTCGAAAACCACTTGTTTGCTGACTTCTGTGAGGCAGAGGGAATACGACATGAGTTCTCTGCTCCGAAAACTCCTCAACAGAATGGTATTGTTGAGAGGAAGAATCGGACTCTACAGGAGATGGCTCGCGTGATGATAAATGCCAGAAGGATCAGTACAAAATGGTGGGCCGAAGCAATAAACACTGCCTGCTACACCATAAATAAAGTTTATCTGAGACCTAGAACGGATAAAACTCCCTACGAGATCTGGAGAGGTAGGAAACCTAATGTCTCTTATTTTCATGTTTTTGGAAGCAAATGTTACATCTTGCAGGATCGGACTTCAAAAGGAAAATTTGATGCTAAGAGTGATGAAGGGACATTTCTCGGATATTCTACTACGAGTCGTGCTTTTCGTGTTCTAAATCATCGTACTGATGTCTTGATGGAGTCCATCAATGTCGTCGTTGATGACTTCGAGCAAGGTAGTGTGGAGGCTGGGCCACAAGAAGAGGTTAATGAGGAAGATGAAAATGTTGAACAAAATGTTGAACAAAATGTTACAACAATTGATTCAACATCTGATAACACTAGTCAGAATGGTGTCATTCATGGATCGGCCTCTGTTGAAGAATCGCTGTCTGATAAGAATGAAGCTCATTCCTCACGAGGAATAACTAAAGTTATCCGAAATCATCCTCCTGAGCTCGTCATTGGGAATGTGGAAGATGGTCTTCGCACCAGAGGCACCAGTCAGGTAAACTATCGTGATCTTGCTGGTTATACTTGTTTTTTGTCTAGTCTTGAACCTAAGAATGTTAAAGAGGCATTGTTGGATGAGTTCTGGGTGATGGCTATGCAAGAGGAGCTGAATCAATTTCAGCGTAATGACGTATGGAGTCTCGTTGAGAGACCGAAAGGAGTGAACGTTATAGGCACCAAGTGGATTTTCAAGAATAAAACAGACGAAAGAGGAAATGTCACACGTAACAAAGCTCGACTGGTTGCTCAGGGATACACTCAAATTGAAGGAGTTGACTTCGATGAAACTTTTGCTCCGGTGGCTCGTTTGGAATCTATTAGGCTTCTTCTTGCTGTCGCATGCAACTTTAACTTCAAGCTTCATCAAATGGACGTGAAAAGCGCCTTCTTAAATGGAATTTTAAATGAGGAAGTTTATGTCGAGCAGCCTAAGGGATTTGAAGATCCTTTCTTACCTGGTCATGTTTATCGGCTGAAGAAAGCTCTTTATGGTCTTAAGCAAGCTCCCAGAGCTTGGTATGAGCGTCTGACTAAATATCTCCTTAAAAAGGGGTATGAACGAGGTGGAGCTGACAAGACGCTGTTTGTTCAGAGAACCAGATCTGCTATCATTATTGCTCAGATTTATGTTGATGACATAGTGTTTGGTTCTACGTCTTCTCAACTTGTAAGTGAGTTTATAAATCTTATGCAAAAAGAATTTGAAATGAGTATGGTTGGTGAGTTACATATGTTCCTTGGTCTCCAAGTAAAACAGACAGGTGATGGGCTGTTCATATCACAGAGTAAATATGCTAAGAATCTTGTCAAAAGATTCGGTCTTGAGAAAGCTCGTCAAGTTCGCACTCCTATGGGTTCGACAGAGAAGCTCTCTAAAGATGATGGTGGTAAACAAGTAGAGGTTACCTTGTACAGGAGCATGATAGGTAGCTTGTTGTACTTGACAGCAAGTAGACCTGATATTTGTTTCAGTGTAGGAGTGTGTGCTCGTTATCAGGCATGTCCTAAGGAATCACACATCACGGCTGTTAAGCGTATAATCAGATACATAAGTGGAACAACTGACTATGGAATCTGGTACTCCAAAGATACCAATACTCTCTTATCCGGATATAGTGATGCAGACTGGGCAGGTAATGCTGATGATAGGAAGAGTACCACTGGAGGATGCTTTTATGTTGGAAATAACTTAGTTTCATGGTATAGTAAAAAACAAAATTCGATTTCTTTGTCAACAGCTGAAGCAGAATACATTGCTGCAGGGAGTTGTTGTACTCAACTCTTGTGGATGAAACAAATGTTGACAGCCTATGGTGTTGATCAAGATATTTTGACTGTTTTATGTGACAATCAAAGTGCAATAAACATTTCAAAGAATCCTGTTCAACATTCAAGGACCAAACATATTGACATTCGGTATCACTTCATCCGCGAGCTTGTTGAAAAGAAGATTCTCATTTTGGAATATATTGATACTACTAGTCAGTTGGCTGATATTTTTACTAAACCTTTGGATTCTAACAGATTTCAGCAGTTACGACAAGCTCTTGGGCTGTGTCGTATCTGAATGTTGAACAAATTGTTGGACATAATGTTAAACAAAATGTCAAACATTATGTCACAACTCTTAAAAGTGCTCT
Organism: Scilla litardierei; assembly: GCA_030789695.1. Lineage (NCBI taxonomy): Eukaryota > Viridiplantae > Streptophyta > Magnoliopsida > Asparagales > Asparagaceae > Scilla > Scilla litardierei. Next base: position 179,744,387 of record CM061138.1, read on the forward strand.
GGTTGCTTTTGTCTTTTCTGTATAAGCGTTATTACCTCTGCATTTATTTCTCTTTATTGGTTCTCGGAGCTCTCTTCATCGCCTCAGAGCCTTTCGAAGTTATTTGTTAAGGAGGGTCTGTGCTTTTCTAGGGTTCTTGGTTCTTGATTCATTGTCCAAGAAATCCCTGGTGTTTCTGCGATGGGCCGATCTCAGAATGAAAGATCCTCTTCTAATCCTCGTCGGTTTGCTCGTCAAGCTGCTTCGTCTCGCCAGAATCTTCCATCTTCTGCTTTCCCTCCCGTCAAAAGGAAAGGTTGTGTTCCACGATCTTCAAGGGTCTTGTCCGCTGGAATCTCGTCCCCTTCATCATCTTCAATGTCTTCTGACCACATGCATTCTGGAACTGCATTGAATTTGGCTATGGTACCTTTTTCCCCAATCTCGGTTGATTCTTGCTATCGCAGTTCTTCTCGAATGTCATTCTCCGATGAAGATGAATCATTTCCTCATCCTGTTTCTGTGGAAGATTGGTTTTGGTATCTTCGTCGAACTGATCGCAAGCTGGACATTTCTTGGATGGATCTATCCAATACTCGTTTTGGTACTGTTCTTCTTAAAGATCTTGAAGGAAAGTTGCTAAGTGTGAGGGTGCCCTTCGATGATCTAATTGTGCTGAAATCTTGGAATCCCCCTGAACCCTCTGTTAAACTTTCTGAAATTGTTGTACTGGATGACTCTGACTCTGCGTCCTCGTCAGCTGCTGAAGATGGTATGAAGAATGATGAAGGCCCTTCATATCAAGACACTTCTGATACGGCTAATGCTGGTGTTTCGGATACTCATGCTGATGGTCATAATGTTTGTTTCTCTATGAATGAGAGTGCTAATAAGTTGGGTTCTGAAAATGTGACGGGTGAGGTTGTTAAAGAATTTTCCATTATTGCACCTACAGCTGATGTTGATCCTGCCTCAGGTCTGAATCCCTCTGCACCTTCAGAAGAGTCTTCTGATCCTCCTGAACAGGTCATCTCTTTGGATGAAAATGTTACACCTTCGCCTAATGTTGGATCTTATGTCAGATCTGATGATTGTGTTCATAAAGAAGCCTCCCAGGTGTCTGTTGAACCCTGTGTGGATCCTTTTGTTATTCATCCTCGCAAGACGAGATCGGGGTCTCTCAAGCGCAAAGCATCTTCCTCATCCTGCAGGGTCTCTCCATCTAAGTCTTCTAAGCTCTCTAAAGGGTCAGGCTCCTTCTCTCCCTCTGATGGTCTTGCCTCTGAAGCTATTTCTATTCAATTTTTTTGATAAGTCCTGCAAGGATAGATGTGTAGTCTACTCTGAGAGATCCATTTTTGGAGAAAAGTCTATTGCAGTATCATCTTTCAAACATACACACTTTCTTACTTTTCTCAAAGATATTGACTTGTTTCAAGCTGCCAGTTGTTTTAAGACCTATTATCCTGTTATGGTTCGAGAGTTTTATTGCAACCTTTTCAAATCTACAGCTGATTCCTCTTCTAAATGGGGCTTTAGAACTTTTGTTCGTGGGAAAATTGTTCCATTCTCTCCTGATATCATAAACAATCTGCTTAAATGGCCGTGTGGTCAAAGTCTTCCTTCTTATGGTGCTACTGTTGGTGACGACTTTGACTTGTTTATTCAGACTGTCACTGGTGGACAGTTTTCATGTTGGCCTAAGTCCGTCTCTTTTCCTTCATCTGCTCTGACAGCTAAGTTCTATCTGCTGTATCGAATTGCTACTCGTAACTGGTTGCCTACTTCTAACATGTCTATTGTTACGAAGTCTATGTGCAAATTGCTGTTTGCAGCTGGGACTAAAAAGTCTTTCAACTTGGGTCGGCTTATCTTCGATTCCATCCTGTCGTTATCAGAATCTTCAGCTCCTCATACTGCCCTGCCTCATGCGTCTCTTATTTCTATGATTCTATTCTCTCATGGAATTGTTCCTGCATCTTCTGAGCTTCCTGTCTCCTGTGATTTGATAAGTTTCACAACCAAATCTATTGCCAGCAAAATTGATGACCTGACAGTTCTTACTTCTGTGTCCTCTATGCCGTCCTCTCCTTCTCCATCTGTTACTAAGTCAGCTATGAAAAGACCTTCTCCTCCTCATGCGTCTGTCCAAGATCTCCAGGAGGACTTGTTGGTGTTTCAGCGTGCTGTCAAGGCTGTAGATGATCAGCTCGTTATGTTTGAGAGTCAGAAGGTTCTTCTTCACGCTCAGAGGATTTTTCTTCAAGACAGAATTGCTGCTCTTCAAGCCAAGGTGTCTTCTTCTGATGAGGTTTAATCTTTGGCTTTTTCTGTCACAAAGGGGGAGTATAAATGGTAAATGGGCATGTCTGGGGCATGTCTGGCATGTCTGTCTGTATATGAATATTGATCTGAACATGTGGGTGATCTAAATGTCTGAACTTGGGATGTTGTTTTTTGGTCGTCTGACTGGTATGTCTTCTATCTGACTGTATGGCTTCCATGCAAAAGCATTTCTACTGCTTGTCTTCTTGTCTTGATGATATAGGCTCACCTGTTGTCTGTTTGTGCCACTAAAAGCCAAAGGGGGAGATTGTTAAGTATTTTATTTGTCTATTGTGGCACAACGGCTCGGCTCTGATGAAATGTTAAACAGAATGTTAAGTGCAATGTCAAACGTGGTAGAATGTTAGACATTTTGTTATGAAAAATGTTGAACGTGTTTGTTCAACATTTGGTTCTTCATCTCCTGATCTTATCATCAAAGTTTTCTTAAATATTGCTGAAGGATTTGCAGTTATGCTTTTGGTGCTATTAGAGATTCTCTCTTATCTTGTGAACGAATGCAGATCGACGGTCTTCGGTTCACCCTTGGTTTAAAAGATTCTTTGCAGATCCTGTTGGTTGAAGTTGTTGTAACCGAGTGATGAGTTGTTGAGATTGTTCGGGTTGGGTTCATGATCTCTTGGCTGCGGAAGTTTCACTTGGTTTTGTTGAGAAAAATCTGTGCGGTTTTTCTGGTGCTTCAGCTGTTGTTAACAGTTTATCTACCTCGAAGGACTCTTAAATAGAGTAGCAAGGTTACGGGGAGGCTTGCTGCTACGGTTATAGCGTTGATCTTCTTTGGTGAAAGGGGATCTAAAATAAAGCTCCGGGAGGAGGCTCACATCTACACGGTAGAGGATCAAGGGAGTTGGTCTTGGTGAGTACTGCAAGGGGATCTTGCTCGCAAGGGGAGCTTGCGCAAAATTACTCCATTGAGTTGATTGCGATCAACTCGTGTAGCATGTATTGAGGGGGAGTGTTTTTCCTCTAATATCTTTCAGCTTTGATGTTTGTATTTTACATACTATATAATGGAGTAATTTGATTTTCTGGGCGGGGCCCCGCAGATGTAGGTGTGCGCACCGAACTGCGTTACCAACGACCTTGTGTTATGATGTGTTGCTTGATATTATCTTCATCTGCCCTATAATTTGTATTGCGTACTAATTTCAGTTATCAACACCAATCATGAGCAATTATCACTCTGCCGGTTATTATGAATGGTCCAATTATGTCAGGTGAAACATTCAACTAATTATCCGTGTATAACAAAAGCCAATATTAGAAGTTTAATCCGTTTGAGATAATGATAAGAACCGAAGGCAAAAATACGATTTTATTGAATGAAAACTGAAATATAATAAGATAACATGGTTACAATATAGAGTCAATATCCCTCCCAAGATGCCGATTGACAAGGGACGTCCGCATCTTCCCGGAGAACTCGAAGAACTATCAATTCTCTCACAAAATCCTCAAAATTAGCATAACTAGGGCCGGGCGGCTCACCCCCTATTTGTAATCTTCTAATTAAATGACTAATTACCTAAATACCCCTACTATAATAAAGTAACACAAAACCTAATAAACTAGGCCCCAAGTGGGACATTGTCCTCAAGGTGGTGCATGAAGTTTCTGGCGGTCTTACTCCGAGTGGGAGTTGTCTTCCACTCCGACATCTTCATCCTCCACGTCATCCTCGTCTTTTCCGACTATCAGAACTTGCAGTTTGCGCACCCCAGAGTGGTGTCCTGGGGTGAATCGCTCATCGTATCTGAAACACAACCATTCCTACATATTCTCCCTCATCTCGGCGTCAGTCATCCTCTTGAACTGACATCCTGCTAGCGGTGTGCCACTCTTCTTCCCACTCTTCTCAATACTCGCCTGATCCGTCACTGTAACCGTATTCTATTCTCAAGTCATGGTCAAAATACTGCGGAAAACCGGTCTACTCCAACCATTTCTCGACTTTCTCTCCTCCAACTGGCATTTCTCCGCCTCCATGGCCTCCATCAGGCTCTGAGGCTTCTGCATGCGCACCGCTGCTCGAATAGTGGCCCTCAACCCCTTCATGAAGGTGCTCTTTATCATCTCGTCAGTCACCCCGTGTACCTGTCCTGGTAGGGACTCCAACCTCTCTAGATAATCTCTCATTGTGCCCTCATGCCTGAGTGATAGCAGCAGCTCCCTCACGTTCTCCAAGTGGGGGTCTTTGAACCTCTCAACCATCTGGTCTCTGATCTCCTCCCATGAACGAAAAGAACGCTTCGCATCCTTCCACCAAAACCAAGCGAGGGCCTTTTTATCCAAATAAATACCTGCTGCCTCTACTCAATCATGCGAGAGATTCTAAAAAATCTCTCTGCTCTATTGATCCACGACACTGGATCATTCCCATCGAATACGGGCGGGCATTTTCAGCTTTCACAGCCGGTCCATATTAAATGTTCCCCGATCTCCTCGTCCCCCGTCGTATCTAGGCAGATGGTAGTGCTGCCACCTCTTCTGGTGTATCTCATGTCCTCTTTGGGGCTGTCTCCCTCGATCTCCATAGCCCCATCGGGGCCCATCTCCTCGTCCTTCGTAGCCTCCAGTCTGGCCCTCGTGCTCCTCCTGATAATCTTTGTACCATTTCCCACTGTCGTCGGGGCGTACTTCATAGATGTGTGGTGGAGGACGCCATCTATCATCGCCATGCCGAGGGTCGGGAGGGTCCTAAAACGCCCTTCGTCATCATCGTACTCCTGAAAGCTTCCTGGGTCAAATCCGTCGTCGAAACCACGTGTCAGGTCCTCCTAATAAGGCTGAAAATCATCGTAAGGCTGCACTTCTTCCTGCCGTGCACCCCACCCCTCGCGAGGGGTCTTTCGCTAGTCGGCGGGGGCCCTGGAAAGGGGCCACGGGCCCTGTCGAATGTTCTCGGGGCCCCAACGGCCCTGCCGCTAGTCGGCGTGGCCTGCCGGGGCCCTGGGGGCCTTTGCTGGCCCCGACCGAGGGTGGGGGGACGCCCCCCGCCATCCTTCCTAGGGGCCCGCGGGGGCCTGGGAAGGGTCCCGCGCCCCCAAGCTTTGCCGCGCCTGATGGGGGAAGCGGCTTGGTCCGTCGACCTCCCGTCTCGCTTCTTCTGCTTTTCGACAAATCGATTCATGGTAGTCGACCACCCACTGCCCTCCATCTTCCTCCTGGTAATCCTCTTCTTTATGAACGGATCTCACGTCAATTTTCTCCATCTTCTCCTTCGCTTTGTCCAAAGGTGGTACCTTTGTCGCCACTTTAGGGGTGCGATTACATCCTTTTAGATGCGACGAAATCTCCCTGAGTTGGAAGATGATATTCGATAGGGCTCCGTCATGTTCTTTCAATTGCCCACTATGATCCGCTAGGGTTTCCTTCACGCTCGAGATCTCGCCCTTGATGCCATCGATCCCCATCGTCCATTTTTCCTCTGTCGCATCGATCCGATATTTGGATCTCGTAGCCGTCGCTATGGATCGACGTGCTCTGATACCAAATTGATAGGAATCGAAGGCAAAAATATGTTTTTATTGAATAAAAACTGAAATATAATAAGATAACGCGGTTACAATATAGAGGCAACCTCCCTCCCAAGACGCCGATTGATAAGGGACGTCAGCACCTTCCCAAAGAACTTGAAGAACTATCTCTTCTCTCACAAAATCCTCAAAATTAGCATAACTAGGGCGGCTCTTTCCCTATTTATAATCTTATAATTAATTGTCTAATTACCCAGATACCCATACTATAAGTAAACTAGTCATAACCCGGGCCCGTAGGGCACGGTTCATTTTAAAAAAAATTAGTAGTGCACAAGAATTCGGTGACATCAAGTAATGTGAGATTTTAAAAAATTAAAATTGAATTTTTTTTGGGTTTTTTGATTTTATTTATTTGGAAAAGCAGAGTCATTAAATTTGTCCTAGTCATATTTTTGCCGTCACGTAGGACAAAGATTTTGTCCTAGTCATACTTTTGCCGCCACGTAGGACAAAGTCGTGAATTGTATAATAGATAACACAAAACCCAATAAACTAGGCCGGGCCGGATCTATCAGATAACTCTAATACGGTAATACCAACATCGCTCATTGCATAAAAGGTTCAATGTATCATGGATATAAAATGCACCTGCTTAGTTGAACAGAAGTTCAATTTTATGGAATAACTTCATTGTTGATAATTAACATTGTAGAAATAGTTCCACTATCATGGCCGGTCCCATTTAAGCGAAAAAAGATTATATTCATGATCCTATATAAAATTTTATTGTTTAATCAAATAAAAATTAAGCTTTATCTTTCCTGTATTTACGTACTTAATATGATCCTCTAACTTGATGTTTTGTTTAGACTGGTATATTTTGTCACTAAACTGGATGATATGCTAAGTAAGAATCTTTCTATAACTAAAGCCACATTACATCTTTAGAGCAAGATTAGTAGGAGTGTAGTAGCTGACAACAAGGAACAGATGATCATTGATAATAAATGAACCCAGTGCTTTCTGGATGCATATGGCCAAATTGTTGTGGTGTAATTTCCTATATAAAATCTATAATCTTCCAACTTGTCTAGACTTTCCACATTCCCTAGAAGGATTTGGAGGATCTCTTAGAAATATTGCAAGCTTCTCTCTCGTTCATAGATATCTCAACCAAGAATTTGACTTTAATCAACAGAGGGTAAACTTAAGGTTAAGAATCGTTTCTAAATCTTAAATTCTTGTCGAATCTTTTGTGAAGCTTTTTACCCCATAGAGTAAGTCATCCCATTTGATGTCAAAATTTTTAGATGGTGATGATGTCGATGACGAAGATGGTGATAATAAAGCCAAAATCTTGTACTTTGTCCTTCTTCGCAAAATAATATGAGATTAGTAAATGAGAGTTAATTTTTCTCAGTGATGTCTTAAATGGACTTGGATTTAAACATTTGCTCATGTTTTATACATCATCCTTTCTGCTAGAGCTTCAGTTTCTCCTTGAACTGCATATCAAACTTTATCTGGTATATTTGAAGATATTTCCTGTCATATGTGCTGTAACCGATCAAGTTTTCAATGACATATACCCCTCAATTTTTTTCCATCGATATGTCTGAGTTATGAGTAACCTTTCGCTGATGAATGTCAGCATGGCCGTTGCATGTTTAGGCACCATTTCGTTCCCTTGTTGCATGTTACACCGTTATTTTCTCTATGTTGTCCACATCTCAAACAGCTCTGCATGCTAACCCCTAATTGATACAGCTGAATAAATTAGGCCCCACGAGAAGAAGTAAGCTTGATTAAAGAACCTAGCAACATGTCTCGCTGGTATGCATCTGGATGATTTACTACTTTGCACGTGCCCGACAGAAGCTTAATTCAGTGCCACATGTTAGGTCATTGCAATGTAATTATCCATAGTTAATTTGCTGTCCATGTATGAATTTTTTACTTTAACCATTTGAAACTTGAACATGTAGTTCGGGCAGGCTGACATCAGTGTAGTGTTGGCTTAGTATTCCTCAATTTTCTTTCCTTTGCCTTTTTGTTCAACTTGTGTATTCTAAATGAACCATAACCATGGGCTAAATCAGTCGAGTGATCATATGGTTTCCGAAAAAACTAAATGCACCATACATTTTGACTATGCAATCATTCAATCAGGTAGAGCTTATGACCAGCTACAAGTTCTCCAACTACACATGCTTTTTATCAGTTTTTAAGGAACTGAACACTTGCAACATGCTATGCTAGGGAGTTTTCTGTGCTTGTTTGCTAATGATAGATGAGGAAGAATGTTAGAATTGGGTGCGGGTGGAAAACTTTTAATTTTGGGCTTCAAGGGGGGCATTTTTGTTACGACGGACAAATAGGAAGAATGCTATGCTAGGGAGCTTTTTATGCTTGTTTGCTAATGATAGATGAGGAAGAATGTTAGAATTTGGGTGCAGATGACATTGCCTGTTTTAGGGCTATAAAAGATCGGGTCGCTTCCCCTCCATACTTAAAGCTGTCCTTGAGCTGCTCGGTAAGAAAGATAGGTTATGATGCTATTTCTTTCGACAAACTTTCGGTAGTATCTTGTCAGCCATATGAAATCTCGTAAAAAGCCCGCAAGGTGGTTGGTCGTGATTAGGCCAACATTGCTGTGATCTTTGATATGTTTGTAGCCACTCCCTCTGCAGATACCACGTCGCTCAAGTACTCCATCCTCAGCTTTGCAAAGAGACACTTCTTCCTGTTATCATTTAGCTGATGGTCCTGCAGCTCCCCTAAAACTACCCCTAAAACTATTTCTAAGAGAGTCTCACATACTCCTCCTATGGGTGGCAATTCGGGCCAGCCCGGTCTTATCGGGTCGTGCAGGCACAACTTGATAAGAATTCGGGCCCTTGAGGGGCGGCCCGGGCATGGCCCGATAAGAATTCGGGCTGCCCGGCCCGGCCCGATGGATATCTTCATTCTCCTAATTATGAAGATGACCTCTGCATTTAATCTCTCTGCATGCTAAGTCTGTTACTCAAACAGATGACCTCTGCATTTAATCTCTCTGCATGCTAAGTCTGTTACTCAAACCTCGTAACGATATCAATATATATTCAAGTTTATTTTATGGATACTGTCATCGTGGAAGGAAACCCAAAGGTCTCATGTGAATTATATTAACAAAGAAGGGCCACACCGGGTTCAAAGAATTGAATCAGCAGCATTCTCCTCTTTTTGGGCTACCTACTTTTCTCAAGTATCTCCACCTCTTTTTGGGCTCCCAGCTTTTCTCAAGTATCTACAGATCTCCAGTCAAGCCTCTATTTCTAATCACATCCCCATGAAAAACCTCAGAAAGATAACCTATTAGATGCCATAAACTAAAGTTCACACTTGAAGAAAATGACACGTGGCCTCGCAGGATGAATTAATAGTCAACGATGCTTCAAATTAAGGTTGCAAAAGTTACAGTTATATTTTCAAGAGTTGTTAGAAAACTTCACTTTCTAATTGCAATCTGGTTTCTTAGTGCATCAGCAATCATCATGCTTGCAGGCACAGAAAGTACTCTCCAAGCCCAACCTATTTATTTGGTCCAACTAGATGGGGCTTTTTGAACAGTAGACAACACAAGCAAACAAGTTTTGAAGCAAATAAGTTCAGCATTGCTTATGATCAATGCTTTCACCACTTTTGAAGCAAATAAGTTTTTTTTAAAAAACTTGGTGTTTGATAATTGCTTTAAATTAGACTTTTTAGAAAAGCAAGTCAAAAATGTCCTCTCTTCCCAATGAGCCAACTTCTCAAATTTTCTCTACTTCTCTAACTGTTATTATGAATCTTGTTTACGCTTTTTGTCCACACATCCATTCTCTAATTTTCGGGCCGGTCCGGGCCGCCCATGGGCTAGATAGCTCAGTTGGACCCAGTACGATAAGGAACCGGGCCGGGCCGGCACGGCCCGATAAGGATTTCGGGCCAAAATCGACGGCCCAAGCATGGTCGTATTGTGTCGGGTCCGTTTTGGGCCGAAAATTGCCTCCCATATTTCCATGGAACTGCAATATACTAGGATGTCATCGAAGAACACTAGAACAAACCTCCTCAGGTAAGGCCGAAAAATCTTGATCATGACGACATGAAATGTGGCTGGAGCATTGGTCAAGCCGAAAGGCATGATTGAGAACTCGTAGTGACACTCGAGCTAAAAGCGGTATTTGGAATATTAGCAGCTCGCATCCTGATCCGATGACACTCCGACTTCAAGTCTATCTTCGAGTTACTGCACCCATCCAACAGCTCGTCGATCACATGGATTGGAAATTTATCTGCAACCGTCTCTTTATTCTAAGCTCTGTAATCGATGCAGAACCGTCAGCTGTCATCATTCTTCTACCAACAGGACCAGACTAAAAAAGGACTCTCATTGGGTTGGATCACGTTGGCATGTAACATGTCTCCTACTATTTCCTCGATCTCGCCCATCTGCACCTCGGAGTATTGATAAGATCTCACACTAATGGGAGAAACACCCTCACACATGATAATAGCATGCGCGTGGTCCCGTGGGGGCGAAAGGCCACGAGGTGTCTAAAATACCCCCTCAAAGTGACTTAAAATCTAATCCACCTCTGTTGAAATGCACCGCTTCTTCTCCGCTTCATCTACTGTCAATCTCAATCCCTGAAACTCTATTAAGAAGTCTCCTCCCTCAATCTGAAGGGCCCTTGCCATGATTTTGCATGAAACCATGGAACGACATAAACTGGGGTCACCTCGCAGAATGACTATCTCTCTTTCTGGAACTCCATCCTCAGCAGCTTCCAGTTTTTCTTAGTATCCCTTAAAGACTGTAGCCACCGCATGTCCAAAACAACATCATTGCTTCCTAGGTCCAAAGGTAGAAAAGCTTTTACAATCTATACACACTGTATAATCAATAATAGTCCCTGGCACACTCCCCTGCTCTGCTCTACTCTACATTACCTGTCCCCAATACAACTCCAAAGCTCTCTGTGTCCTTGAGCTATAGCCACTGCTGCTCCACCACCCTTTGAGAGATGAAATTATGGGTGGCTCTACTATCAATCAAGACTATGACATCCTTCTCGGATACCCTTCCGGCCAACTTTATAGTGTGGCTTGGTGTGAACACCACAGAGTTGAGCGATTCATCTGCCATTTCAAGATGTAGATGCTCCTGATCATCATTCTCTGCCTCAAGCTCCACCACGGTCTCGTCCTCCTTATCGTTCACTATTATCAACTGAAGAGTGCGGTCGCCACATCAATGGCCCGACGTGAATTTCTTATCGCATTTGAAGTAAAGTCCCTTAGCACGCTTGTCCCGCATCTTTACATCTGTCATGCGTTTAAATTGCCCTCCGGGCCGTGCCTTATTGCCCTTCTCCTTGCTGGCGGTGGCCCATCCTGGTGGTTTCTTCTGCCCTCCTGTCGGTGCATGATTACAGAAGGAAGATCCACTACATACTCTAGTGCGCAGCTCCTCCGTGAGTCTATCCTCCACCATTTGCGTCAAATCCATTTAGTCCAGCAGCCCTCTAGGTTTGTGGGTGCATAGCTCCGCTCGTATGCTTTGTTTTAGACCCTTCATGAATCTCCTGACATCCCCTGAACACGGCCTGCCAGCACTTCAAACATCTGAATGTACTCTATGGCCGTCCCATCCTGTTTAAGGACGTAAAGCTGCTCATATAAGTCTCCTCATGGGCCTCTCGAAATTGATGCAGAGACACTCTTTAAATTTCTCTCACGAAATCACATGCAGTTGTTCTCTCCTGGAACTAGGATAAAGCTTCATCTTCTATACATATCCCCACCGCATTTAATTTATCCACTTCCGTAAGGCACGTCACATCAAAGTATTTCTTCGCCCTGGAGATCCATTTTGAAGGGTCATCCCTCTCAAATATAGGCATTTTAGCTTTCTAACCTGATGTTAGTGTGGAAAACCCCATGTGCCGCTCCTCCCTTCTATCTGTCATAATGGCGATGCCAATATGGATCATGGGGTGCATGGCGATCTCCAAATATGTCCATCTCTTCTCCTTCGTCGTCCCTCCAGCCGATATCTCCCCAATCTGATCCTCTCCCATCATCCGCATCCTCGGGACCATCCTTATGGTACCGGTCAAACTCATCGTAGTCCAGAACCATCGGGGTCTCTCTCCTGCAAAATCCAGGCCGCGATCCACCGAACATCCTCCAAGACCTCGCTGGTACCTGTAGATGCTGCGTCCCATCCTCGAACCTTTCGTGGGCCACCAGGGGATTTGGAACCCCCTGGCGGACCTCCTGTAGCTGGCCGGAGCCCTGGCAGGCCACCAGGGGGCCGTGAGGCCCCTGGTTGTCTAGCCGGGGTTTGGTTGGGCCCTAGCGGCCTACCAGAGGACCACGTGGCTCCCTGACGGGTTTCCTAATGATCGATAGTGCCCGGGCGGCTAGCCAGGGGTTGGCTGGGCCCCGGCAAGTCAACATGGAGCCGCGAGACTCCTTGCGGCCTCGCCGGCCTTTGACGTGATTTCCCAGGGGCCGCGGGGCCCCAGTTGGTGCAGTGGCATGCCCCCGCCCCACTTGACGTCTTCTCCTAATTCCTCATATACCAAATCAACATCAAATAAAAGTCCTCAGAAATCGTCGACCTTCCCCTTCTCGAAAGCTCTCGTCTTTTCCCTTAAATCTGGTTGGACGTCATGATCTGACCCTTTTACCGTCTGAACTTCAGTTCTAATTATGTTGGGTAGTTGTCACATCAGATTATGTCGTTGAGCCTCCATCATTGCATCCCTTACCTTGGATCCCTCTTCGATTGCGGCCAGAATCTCAAATCTAATCTCAGATCTTAGTTCCTCCATGGATTTCTTCAAATCTTTGATCTTGACATCGTATTTTTCCTCCATAGCTTCTCCTTCAATCTTGTCGTCGTCATGTGGATCGTACCGGTTTGATATCAATTTGATATGATCTTCGATGGAAATCAGAATAAAAATGAGATTTTTATAGTGGAATATGAAAAAGATAGAATTTTTATAGATTTAAAAGAGAAAATACAATGGATAATTCACCCCTTTTGAGATGAAGCCGCTCTCCTAGCTTTGTATTTGAGATCAAAGCCTAAATCTCCCAAATCTAGGGTTTTATGGACTCCTAGAATAATTCCCTTACAATAATCAACATAAATCCCCAACCCCTAGCAATTACCTCATAAAACCTCACACAGTCCAGATTTTTCAGAAATTACAAAATTGTACCTAATAGCCAAAAATGATGAAATCACCCTGGATCAAGTTGTGCGCCTCCTCAGCCTCTGGTAGGTGATGACAACATCAGATGAACAACCCTTGGAGTCAGATCTAGGGCTTTACGACCATTGGAAAGAAGTGACGGGGGCGTCGACCTCCAATTTTAGCGCCATGGATACCATAGCCCTCGGGCAAGCTGCCTGGGCCTTGCGGCCGGGTGGACTGCCCTGGGGCACCTGAGCCGTGGCCGGGCCCCCTTGGGCCTGGCGGGGCCGCCTTGGGGCCCAGGAGCCCTGGGGGCACGACTGAGGCGCTGGGGCCCTCGAGCCTGGGCTGGCCGCATAGGGTCCCACAACCCCTGGACGGCCTTCCAGGGGACCCGTAGGCCTTGGTTTGCAGATAAAGACCCTTTCAGTACTCAGCGACAGTGTTTCGGGTGCAACTGACCTTCAGGCGGGCATTGCGGTCCCCGTGGCTTCCTGCTGGGCTTTGTGGAGAGCGGTGGAGATCTTGGGCGGCCCAATGATAATGGGAGAGACTTGCAAGGCTTTGACGGGACCAAAGGAGGCCCACAGAGAGACATTTACCCATTCGAGAGCAATAGTGATGGTGATGGATGCATTCCAAGCTTTGGCATAGGAGGGGACGAGCACCATCGTCAGAGTAGCGTGATCCATGGACTTCATGAACCATCTTGAGGACATGGTGGTTCTTTGGAGGCGGAGTAATGTTAAAATTAGGGTACTTGTGACAAACTTGTAATTTTGTGCTTCAATGGTATTTTTCTAATTATGGACAAATCAATCCATTATATATAGGATGATGGGTTAGGGCTAGGTTGACACTTTGAATTTGAAGAAGATTATTGAGAAAAGAGTTTAGGAGTAGATTCGTATCTTGGGAGAGTTAGGCTTTTATCTCGAATTAAAAGTTAGGAGAGCAGTCTCCTCTTTAATTGAGACCACTTATCTTTGTATTTCTCATCTCATCTACAAAAATCTGATTTTTATTCTACCAAACCCTAGCATTTCCTATCAAAGAACCACAAGAGTCACCAAATCATATTACCTCACATTACTTGTCTTGACGGAGATTTTGGGCTTAGTCATACTAATGTTAGGATGTGTTTGTTTGTTTTTGTTTTCCATTTCCTTTTTTGGCCGGAGAGGTGTTGGAGGTCTCGGGGACAAGGGTACAAACTTTTCACTAAATACGTGCTAGGTAAGGTGCTAAGTAAGGATCAATTCACATCACACATTGTAGGTTTTGGGTTGCCATGTCTGTGAGATTTTGTGTAGAAAAGTAGACCGTTGGGTGTTATTAACCTTTCCATGCACATTCTACCAACCTCTTTAATAGGAGGCTATACATTAGTCAGATTGTGCACAATTTATGGGTTAAATGCTCGTAGTAAACAGTTGGGTGGCTACTGGCTAAGAGGTTATAGGTTGCCACATTGAAATATCTAATACTAACTGAAAATTGGACATGTATAATGTTTACGTAGAGGAATGAAGCAAAATATATGGCATACTCACGGTGATAGTTGGTGCTTGTCACAGGAATGTCAATAATCACTGTATTGGTGGATGATGGGGGAAGGAAAGAGGGGAAAGATATCCTACCTCCAATGTAGACTGGAAGAGGCACTAAACTCGAGATAAATTTTACAATTGGTGTGAACTAAGCTAACAGATCCTAAGGCAAAAAATAATCAATGATCCTAATTGTATTAGTGCTTTTTGATTTGTATATAACTACTATTGCCTCTGAAAAATGCAGTGCATGCATGATGTTATGATTATTGCACTGGCTTATGGAGGGTCAGATGCATGAAGCCTTACACCTGTATCTGTTGAAGCTGTTTCCACACACGAATCTGTGACTTCCAGGTCATTGTCAATCTATCTTAGTGTGCCAAAGGCTTGTGCTCTACTACTGTCTGGATCTTAATCCAAATAAGAGGATGGCCTAATTAGACTTTTGACATGAGGTCAAAAGCAATGATATGGATACACATAAATTATATCAATTCACTGTATAAAGCTCTCACTAATCTAATGGGAAAGATTCCGTGCTTGAACCTTCTGGTAAATGCTAATCCTGGGAAATATTATTGCCTCCCTCTCCCTTTATCTCATATTCTCTCCGTTGGAAACTGTCATGGCTTGAATCATTTTTCCACAATCTCTGGTTATGCTTTTGAGCATGATTCCTATAATAGGTGTTAAGTTTATTGCATAAGGTCTGGATAGCAGCTCCTTCACTGCCCTGAATTTAGTAGACAATTATCACATCCAAGCACATTTAGCTGATTCATTGAAGCTTCGGAATGGCACTGGTTTGAAAATTGCTTTGGGCACAAGGGTTTGTAGTTGTGCCAGTCTGTTGTTGCTAATACCCATTTTTTAATATTAACTACAAGAAATTCAAGGTATCTCAGGCATGTAGTGAGCTGAAACAACACGAAGTTATTTTTTTCTGAAAACCAAGATGTTCCCATGGGACATCATACTAGGGTTTCCTGGAGACCTAGTAGTCTGTATGCATGCATGTAGTCGACCTACATTGGACAAGGATGGGGAAATGGCAGGATATAAACAGTAAACATAAACCATTAGTATGTTTTATTGTACATATGGATGTAGTCATCTTT
Organism: Scilla litardierei; assembly: GCA_030789695.1. Classification (NCBI taxonomy): domain Eukaryota; kingdom Viridiplantae; phylum Streptophyta; class Magnoliopsida; order Asparagales; family Asparagaceae; genus Scilla; species Scilla litardierei. The sequence goes on from CM061138.1 coordinate 179,760,100, forward strand.
ACTGCAATAAAATAAGCTGGAATGTACAATTGTGGTTTGAAGATGTGGAGAAAATGAGGAATGTATTTACATGAATAGAATAGTTCAAAGGGAGGCAGGGAGGGAGCTTCTATTTATTTTTTGCCTTTTGCCACAGATGAAATTTCTTAAGACAGTCTAGTTGTAGTGCTGGACTGTGCGCCCGGGGGTTTTGCTGAAGCCCATGAAGGGCATACAATGCCCCTCTTTACCTTTTAGGAAATGTGAAGAAAGCGGCTAATCTAGGGAAGGAAGTATTCTGATCATAAATTGAATAATAGTGATCTAAAGATGCTTTATGCTGGGTTGGTTTGAGTTTGACTGTACCTGATTTGGTATTTCAACCGATGTTTCGATTTCACTAGATATGGTCCCTAAATGTCAAAACGAACACTTTGAGAGAGATAACTACCATGTTTATTTATCTCAGAAGAAAAAAAAGCACATGATGCTGTTTTCTTAGGCGAATTGACTTACACTCTTGAGTAGACAACGTAAACTCTAATGTAAGAAGTTTCAAATGCCACCAAGAATGATGTTCAAGTTGGGAATGAATAGTGAGATTGGTAGTAGTGTTGGAACAAGCAAATTGAAGCAGTCTCGATATCCAAATGATATAATCCTCCATGCTCAGATCCTGTGTCAATTCTCTTCTTTGTCCCAAGTTTCTGGAAAACATAATGATTGGGGAAAAAGGTTACGGAACAATTCAAAAAAGGGTGAACTAACTTATTGAAAACAAATTGAAAAGAAATTTAGACAAATACAAGATTGAGGATAATGATAAGGATGGTGTGACATTAACTATACCTACACTCTTGATTAAGGATGAAGGACAATCAGTCAACCTTATGGCATGAGTCTGTGATGTGAAACAAAAAGATAAGAGAATACATGTTTGTTGCATGTTCAGATGTGTCTGAGTTTATGATTCAAGTTTTAGGACTGGTGTTATGAGACAAGTAGTCTGATTACCTGTCTGGGCTAAAATGGTTATTGTGGATTTGATGCGGATCCGCATCTATACCCGGCCGGCGGCTCACATGGGGGGACCCACCCACCTTTGGTGACTTACGTGCGACGTAGGAGACGTGGTACCACGTAGGGGGGGTTAGTCTAGGGGTATTCTAGTCTTTTCAGACTAGATTAGTAAATCCCATCTTTTCTATTTATTAGGGCTAGCCATCTTTTATTTTCTTATGCTTATTTTGTGAAGAACAATTGTAGACATCGTGTGTGAAGGTTTAAGCTTTGTTCCGTGCAACAAAAGCTAGGAGAGCGAGTCTCCTCTCGAAAGAGACTCAATTATCAATCTATTTCATAGTTCTTCGCAATTTAAGATCCAAAAATTCTACCTTTTTATATTTTTTCCTCTCTAAATCTGAAATTAATTGATCGATCCTCTAGATCGTATCAAATTGGTATCAGAGCGTTGAGATCCGATGGCGACACGCACGAGGTCAAAGGCGGATGGCGTGGATGAGAAGGTACAAGGGCTTCGAGAAGAGTTCAACTGGGAGATCGAGGGGTTGAAGAAAACCCTAGGAGAGTCCATCAAAGATAATGCACATACTCAGGAGGACATCCAAATCGAGCTTCGGGCTATGAGAAGGGACACCGCGCAAACGGGACGCGATATCCAAGGGCTAAAGGAGGCAACTTCAGATCTGAAAGAGGCAACTTCAGATCTGAAATTTTTGAGGGAAGCCACGACGTCGATTCCGGAGATAAAAGCAATGCTTCAAGCCCTAACGAGGAGAGAGGAGGAGATCGGGGCAAGAAGATTCAAGGGGAAGAAAACCAAGGGGAATCGACACTCGAATCGGCAAACCAGGAGCAACCGGAGGGGGTGACGGCTACGGCGACGATTCTGGAGCAAGCCGCAGCCGCCGCGAGCCCTAGCAGGCTCGGCCAGACGTAAGGAGGGGCCGGGGGCCCTCGAAAAAGGACGGCAGGCCCTACAGGGCCTGCGGCAAGTTCGGCAGGCCCTACAGTGCCTGCGGCATACATGGCAGGCCCCGCCGGGCCTGCGGGACCTGCGACAGGCCTGTCGCAGCTGCGGCAGGGCCCAGCGAGCCTGTTGCAGCAGCCGCAGGCCCCGCTGGGCCTGCTGCGACCTCGACAGGCCTGTTCGGGCCTGCCGCTGTCCCAGCAGGCCCAAACAGGCCTGCGGGCATTCAGTGGGGGTCTGCCGCAGTGCAGGCAGCCCCCTGGGGGCCCGCGACGACGCCAACAGCCCCCTGGGGGCCCACAACAGCGTAGACAGCCCCCTAGGGGCAAGACGGAGGCGGATGGGCCCGAGACGCGACGATTGGGGCTCCAGTAGCCCAATTTTGGAGACCAGAGGCTCATCCACAGGTACCGAGGCCGCAGGTTGATCCCAGACAGGCTTTTGATGGCTTTCCGGGGCGGGGACAAGGCCCGGGAGGCTATTTTGGGGGCCGGACAGCACCAGTATAGCCACACAGAGGGGCAGGAGGGCCCGTGTTGGCACGACAGCAGGAGTTCCCGGGGTACCATTACCAGCCTGAGGCGTGGGAGAGACCCGTTTGGCCTGAGGAGTTGTACGGGGTTGACGGGGGAGGACCAGTTGAGGCAGTCGCCGGAGGAGTCGGCCGTGGGTGTGACCGCGGTAGAGATGGGGGGCCTCAGGGGGACATCAATGCAGATCGCCGCATTTTGAAGCTGAAAATGTCGATTTTTGACGGCACGGATCCGGATGGGTGGATCTATCGGGCGGAGCGTTACTTCCAGGTGATGCGGTTGACTGAGGAAGAAGTTCTGAGGGCCATCAGAATCTATTTCGAGGGCAAGGCGTTGGCCTGGTACAGATGGAAGGTGGCGCGGACCCCCTTTCACACTTGGGAGGAGCTGTCCGCACTGATACTAGACCGGTTCTATGAGACCCAGGGGGAGAGTTCTATGAGCAGTTATCCGCTTTGAGGCAGGAGGGGACGGTTAGGGATTATGTGGAGAGGTTCGAGATGCTGAATAGTAGGGTGAAGGGGGTGACCAACGAGGTGATGATTGGGAATTTCATGACGGGGCTGAAGCCCTCTATACGAGCGGAGTTGAGGATGCAGAGTTCGGGGACACTGGAGGATGTCCTTCGCCTGGCCCACAAGGCGGAGGAGTAGCATGCGGAGGAGAGGAGGATACGAGGAGCTTGGGGGGCCAGGGGTCCCGTCCCACCCCGCAGCGGCAGCACCGAGAGCACCCACAGCTGCACCTGAGGCTAGAGGAGAGAGCCGCCCTGCGACTCTGGGCGACGGATGACAGAGGCGGAGGTGAGGGAGAAGCGTGCCAAGGGGTTGTGCTTTCGTTGCGACGAGAAGTTCACCCCTGGGCACCGGTGTGCTAGTCGCCTACTGCAGATCACTATGGTACCAGACGGGGAGGGGTACGTTGGTGATGAGGAGTTCGAGGTGGAGCAGGAGGCGCCAGTGGAGGAGGAGAAGTCTCACCTAGACTTCGCAGAGGTGTCCCTAAACTCTGTGGTGGGGTTCACTCCGAACCACACCATGAAGTTATCGGGGCAGTTAGGAGACACAGCGGTGACGGTGCTGATCGACAGTGTGGTCACCCACAATTTCATCTCCAGCCGGATAGTGGAGAGACATGGGCTGCAGTTGAGCACACAGGAGAAGTTTACCGTGCTACTGGGGACAGGGAAGATGGAGGAGAGCAAGGGGCTCTGCAAGGGTCTGTGCCTGACCTTGCAGGGAGTGCAGATCATGGAGGATTTCCTGCCCCTGGAGTTGGGTAATGTTGACATCATTCTGGGCGTGTAGTGACTGAAGAAGCTGGGGGACATGCGGGTGAACTGGAAGCGCCTCAGGATGGAGTTTGAGGAGGGGGACCGAACGATGGTGTTCACAGGGGACCCGACCCTATGTTTATCGCTGGTGGCCTTTAAGGCCATCACTCGGGCCTTACGGAGAGAGGGGGATGTGTACTTGGTGGAGTGCCGTGTAGCGGGGGCAGAGCAGGAGCCGCAGGCAGGGGTTTCCGAGGAGGTGGAGCAGGTGTTGGGACAGTACCAGGAGGTCTTTCAGGACCCACAGGGGCTATCACCAGTGAGAGGGCACGAGCATGCGATAGTCCTGCGGGATGACGCAGCACCGGTGAGTGTGCGTCCTTACCGCTACCCCCACGTGCAGAAGGATGAGATAGAGTGGATGGTCGGTGAGATGTTGCAGGCTGGGGTGATCCAGCCCAGCGTTAGCCCGTTCTCGAGCCCGGTGCTTTTGGTGAAAAAAGGACGGGAGTTGGCGCTTTTGTGTAGATTACCGGGCGCTGAACAAGGAGACAGTGGTTGACAGGTTCCCCATCCCAGTTATAGACGAGCTACTAGATGAGCTGCATGGAGCAGAGGTGTTCTCCAAGATTGACCTAAAGGCGGGGTATCATCAGATCCTGATGAGGCCAGAGGACGTGCCGAAGACAGCATTTCGCACCCACGAGGGTCACTACGAGTTTCTCGTCATGCCGTTTGGCTTGACGAATGCTCCTACATTTCAGGCGTTGATGAACGATGTCTTTCGGCCGTTCCTGAGGAGGTTCATACTCGTATTCTTTGACGACATTTTGGTCTACAGCAGGACCATGGGGGAGCACGTGGGCCATCTGGAGGTAGTGTTTCGGGAGTTACTGAGGCACCAACTGTATGCAAACCAAAAGAAGTGCAGTTTTGGCCAGAGGCAGATAGAGTATCTGGGGCACGTGGTGTCGGCCGCAGGGGTAGCAGCAGACAGGGCGAAAATAGAGGCAATGTTGGACTGGCCGGTACCCACCTCTCTGATGGCACTGCGGGGATTTCTCGGACTGACAGGTTACTACCGGAAATTCGTGAGGGGGTACAACACCATCGCCCGACCACTGACCGATCAGTTGAAGAAGGATGTTCTTGTGGGGAGAGGAAGCGACCAATGCTTTCGAGGCCTTGAAGGTGTCGATGACGACAGCCCCAGTCTTGGCGTTGCCAGACTTCAGCGTCACTTTTGTTGTGGAGACTGATGCGTCGGACGTTGGTTTGGGGGCGGTTCTGATGCAGTTGGGGCGGCCGATAGCCTACTTCAGCCAGGTGCTTTCGGCTAGAGCACGGCTGAAGTCTGTGTATGAGAGGGAGTTGATGGCAATCGTGCTGGCAGTTCAGAAGTGGCGGCCCTATCTGATGGGAAGGGAGTTTGTGGTCAGGACAGACCAGCGCAGTCTGACGTACTTATTAGAGTAGAGGCTAGTGACGGAGGAGCACCAGCGTTGGCTATCCAAGCTGGTAGGGTACCGGTTCGCCATTGAGTACATGCCGGGGCTGGAGAATAAGACAGCTGACGCCTTATCGCACAGAGAGGAGGTGGTGCACTTGAGGGCACTCTCGTTGTCCATGTGGGTGGATGTGGAGTCCATGTTGCAGGAGGCAGAGGCCGATCCGGAGTTGAGACAGATCCGCGAGCAGCTGCAGGCAGGGGGGAAGCCCCGAGAGGGTACTCCTTAGAGGGACGGAGATTGTTATACCAGGGGTGGTTAGTGTTACCGCGGACATCAGTGTTCATACCGGCGTTATTTCAGGAGTTCCACAGTTCGGTGGTTGGGGGACATTCCGGGGTGCAACAGACATATATGAGGATGTCCCGGGAGGTTTATTGGCCTGGTATGCGGAGAGCGATAACACATTTGGTTGCCGCTTGTGACGTGTGCCAGCGTCACAAGTACATGGCCATGGCGCCAGCCGAGCTTTTGCAGCCTTTAGCACTACCTGAGCGGATCTGGAAGGAGGTGATGATGGATTTCATCGACGGGCTACCCAGGTCAGAGGGGTACTCAGTGATTTTTGTGGTGGTAGACAGGTTGAGCAAGTACGCCCACTTCATACCCACTGAAACATCCGTACATGGCGGTTTCAGTGGCGGCAGCCTTCACTCGAGAGGTGATACGGTTACATGGGATCCCAGCTTCCATCGTCACAGACAGAGATCAGGTGTTCCTGAGTGGGTTCTGGCGGGAGATATTTCGTGTTCAGGGAACAATGTTGAAGAGGAGTACCGCCTACCACCCTCAGACCGACGGGCAGACAGAGGTAGTGAACCGCATCATAGAGACGTATCTGCGGTGCTTTGTGTCGGAGACACCACGACAGTGGTATCGGTGGTTAGCATGGACAGAGTATTGGTACAATACTTCGTACCACTCAGCAGCAGGGACGACACCCTTTCGGGTGCTATATGGGAGGGACCCACCAGAGCTACTTCGATTTGGGGAGAGACAGACACCGGTCTCCCAGGTAGAGGACTATATGAGGGAGCGGGAGAGCATACTGGAGGAGTTGAAGAAGCACTTATTACGGGCTCAGCAGGTGATGAAGGCTAGGGCGGATGGGCATCGGCGGGATGTGCACTTTCAGGAGGGCGACATGGTCTATCTGAAGCTGAGGCCTTACAGACAGAGATCGCTAGCGAGGAGGCGGAACGAGAAGCTGTCAGCGAGATTCTATGGGCCGTTTGAGATTTCGGCCAAGATTGGCCAGGTGGCTTACAGGCTGAGGCTACCATCGACCGCGACGATACACACCGTCTTTCATGTCTCGCAGCTTCAACGAGCTATTGGGGAGCAGACAGTGTCTTCTACCCTACCGCCCACACTTACTGAGGAGATGGAGGTGATACTGGAGCTACTGGAGGTGCGAGCTGTTCGTCAGGGGCCGCACGGGCAGAGGGAGGTGCTGATACACTGGGCTGGGTTGCCGGACTGCGATGCGACATGGGAGGCATATCGAGTGATCCAGGAGCAGTTTCCCGACTTCCACCTTGAGGACAAGGTGGCTCTTTTTGGGGGGTATTGATGCGGATCCGCATCTATACCCGGCCGGCGGCTCACATGGGGGGACCCACCCACCTTTGGTGACTTACGTGCGACGTAGGAGACGTGGTACCACGTAGGAGGGTTAGTCTAGGGGTATTATAGTCTTTTCAGACTAGATTAGTAAATCCCATCTTTTCTATTTATTAGGGCTAGCCGTCTTTTATTTTCTTATGCTTATTTTGTGAAGAATAATTGTAGGCATCGTTTTAGGCTTTGTTCCGTGCAACAAAAGCTAGGAGAGCGAGTCTCCTCTCGAAAGAGACTCAATTATCAATCTATTTCATAGTTCTTCGCAATTTAACATCCAAAAATTCCACCTTTTTATATTTTTTCCTCTTTAAATCTTAAATTAATTGATCGATCATCTAGATCGTATCAGGATTCCAGCCGAGCTTCACAAAATCTTTGAAACATTGGGTACCTAACACGTCTGAAGACATATAAATTCGTACAGATTGTGAAGAAGGATGAAGAATCATCCTGAGACTATATATACCGTGCTGCAACCAAATCCTTTTCCCACTAAAGTTTGGGGCAAGCAAACTTCATTTGACCAAATTTCAAGTAATAATGGCAGATTAATCTTTCTAATGTTGCACTTTTAGAAATACCTTTACCTTCAGAATCTGGTACTCCTCTAAGTACAGACACATCCACCTCCTATGCCTTTTTATAGGGTCTTTGTGCATCTTGAAATCCTCTTGTATCGACAAACGGTGCTATATATCCAGTATGGATCGCTGACCCACTTTCCTTGAATTACAATCCTCATCGTTCTCCAAAAAGTCTATTGTAGAGTGTGAATGGTCATGTGCAAAAGCGCAGTACTAACATCTATGATCTAAAGGCGTGCTGTAGCAGACTCAGGATTTATACCACTTAGAAAAGCTAGGATTGCTAGCTACTCTCTGATCCACATTCTTTTCATCTGTCGAGATGTAAAAAAGGGAGTTCAGCTCCTTATATAGTTTGTGGAAGTCCGTATAATACTATGATAGTGGCTTCTCCACTTGTTGATTCTTTCATAGAGACCAGGATATGTTGTATGCTTTGGAAATGATGTTCTTCTCAGGGTAAAATTCTCCAACAACCATCAAATATCCCTCATAATCTTCCACCCAATCATCATTGATTGAATCTCGTGCTTCATAGGGTTTAGCAATTAACCTTCGATCTTAGCATCCTTTCGCTTCTAGTTCAACTTCCGATGGAAAATCATTAGTTAAGTGAACTTGTTTTTACCCTCATGAGGAGTCTCCACCAAGTACTTTCATTACTTACTGGTCCAGCTTAGATTTTGATCTGCGATCTTTATGAAAATCAATTTTGGGACCACTAACAACTTTATCTTTGACTTTGAATTTGCAATTACTAGCACATCCATACTTCCAATGAAAAAACTATGCAAATGCCAAAATTTGCCAAACACCAAAGCCACTATAATACCAAATGCCAAACTATCAACTGCAATATCAAAAACCAAACAAATCCAAATCACTAAATATTATTCAGATCGTAATCTCTAATTCATCATAATCTCTAATTCATACCGATCCTTTCTTAGGATCCCAAAGGAAATAGTCACTTTAGATACCGTTATGCCATAGCATAAGTGTTCACAAGTGCTCTAAGATTGATTGTAAGTACTTGATAAAACAAATCTAATTTTTTTTTGCTCTTGTTACTATACATTGTATATTATACAGATTACCTTACAATTTTATTTTTCAAAAAATAGGTAACTGTAGGAATAGTAAACTGAAAAGGAAACAAAAAAAGGAAAGAAAAGAGACTTGAGAGATGTATAGAAAGAAAATAGAGGTAAGGAGAGATCGAGAGGGAAAAATGTAAAGGAAGTTGTAGTATCAGCTGGAGAATGACGAAGGTGATGATAAGGAGGAGGAAGAAGTAGCGGTAGAAGAAGGTCAGAGTATGATGGAAATGGATTGGAGCAGCTCGTCAACTTAATGGGGTCTGGTCTCATCGGATCTCCTCTTTGATGTCATTGGAGAGGCTCCAAGCGGCATTGTCATGAGACATTGTCGTCGGAGAACCTTTGGTCTGGTCGTGATGAATGAGCGTTCGTTGGATCTCCTTGTCTTTGTCGGAGCAGCATTGGATAGCCTCGTTGAAGTAATATCTCACCGTAGCTGGGCCGTGGGCATCTAGGTTAGGGTTTCAAGGGGCGGCAACGATGAATTTAGGATTGAGGTGGTGGCAATGGTTGTTGAGGTCTATTGTTGTTTTTTTCTAAGTTAAGGTGGCAACGATGGTTGTGGAGGTGGCAACGATGGTTGTGGAGGTGGCGGCAGTGAAAGATGGGGGTGGCAATGACTAAAGGTTTGGGTTAGGACCAATGTTATCAAATGGCAGTGCCATGGTCGCTATGGCGGAATGGTCTTGCGGGTTTTGGGCTCATCGCCATTCGCCATCCGCTTTTCAGCATGATATGGCCCCGTCCGCTATTTCCGCTATGGCACCCGCTATTTCCGCCATAATGCACGTCATGTGGTGGTTTATGGCGCACATGACGGACGTTCAATTATTTTTTTGATTATTTATGTTGTTTTAATTTGTTTTTGCAGTTTTTTTAGTTTTTATACACACATACATACACATACATTAGCGCGCGCGCATACACACATACAGATACACAGAGAGAGAACGTACACATACATGCATACAGATACATACAGACACATGCACACACACATACACAATCACACACACATACATAATTACATATACGCGCGCACGCGCACACACACAAAATCACACACACCCACAATCACACATACACACTCACATACACACCCAAATACACAGTTACACACACTCACACATTCATACACACAGAGAGAGAGAGAGAGAGAGAGAGAGAGAGAGAGAGAGAGAGAGAGAGAGAGAGAGAGAGAGAGAGAACATACACATACACACGTAGGTCGTCCGCCATAAGCCGCTATTTCATCCGCTATATGTTTATGGCGGATTTTTGGCTCACCGCCTTAGGCCGCCATCCGCCATTGATAACACTGGTTAGGGCTAATCCTGGGTCAGTGGTTTGAAACTATGTAGAAACTTAGATATAAGTTTAGGAGAGTTAATCGCATATCTCCCGTAGATATCTTATTTATAACTATTATATTGGTATTTTTTTATATATAGCACCTTTTACACAAATCCCATCTACTATATTATATATTACATCTTAACAATCCCATATGTCAAGATCAATAGTAAGTGCTTCACTAAATGAGTTGGTTGCCTATGTAAAGGAGTTGTGGATTTACTGCACATTCACTAAATTGCCAGTAATGTTATATTTCATAACTTTTTGAGCGTTTTCTGTTGGACAGTGTGTCAACTATGTGGCTTTATGATGTGTTGTTATTGGATGTCACATGTCACCTTAGATGCTTAGACAGTGTACTGAATATATTAAATGTTGAAAGCCAAAAAAGTCCCAAAAAAGGATTCAACGTCTGGTTCAACCATGTTAGTTAAGGGGTTATATGGTTATAAAAATGCTGGTGGACATGAGCATATCTTTTTTCACTTTTAGGAAATAATCTGGTTAATTCCTTTCATTTCAGTAAAGTATAAACACAACTTTGAAGAGGCTAGTTCGATTATGATTATTGCATATCAATTTTTAATGTCAACATTTCAGCAAATAGCAATGTATTCTGTTATTGCCATCTATGCAAGTTTGGACTTGTTTTGGCCATGTCCTATTTTCTCCTATTTTCTTTAAACGTTTCATCCCCTCAGCAATAGGATTTCACAGTCTGTTGTCTTGACTAGTATCATTGGAAAGATATTTTGTGGCATTAAATTATGGAGAACTATTTCATCCAGTTTATTAGTTACTGCTTTCTTTTACCATGTATGCATCACCGGTCCTTGAGAGACACTGGCCACCAGTTTGGGGGATTATTTTTCTTCTTTTAAAATAGAATTTCATGTTCTCGTTTTATTTGGGTGACAATGAGAAATTGATGTATATGATATAACTTCTAATTTTTTTTATATTTAGGAAAAGATTCAAGATCTATTTTTAACTATTATGAACTTCTGCGCAGATGTCAGAGCAATTCAACCAGGAACTTTCGTTGTCTGGAAAAATCCCGTCAGGCCTATTCAATCATATGTTTGAGTTTTCAAATTGTTGGCAGAAAGATGCTGCGAACACCAAATCTCTTGCATTTGATGGGTGGTTTATCACCCTGTATACTGTTGCCCTAGCAAAGTCCCAAATTGTACTTCGAGATCATGTTAAGCAGGCTGTTCCATCGTCTTGGGATCCTGCTGCATTGGCAAGGTTAGCTTAATGCCCCATAAACGGAAATTCACTGGTATCATGTGGTGATATATACATCCTGCATTTTTTACAACTTGCAAGGAAACTTTGTTTATCAATTTTCCTCATATCGACATACTGTTATGTTCTGGTACACTATATGCCCGGGATTTAAACAAGTTTTTCTTGTCAGAATTTGTTCCTGTTAGGTGTTTGAGTCTATCAAAGAAACCAGTGAATGTTGAAAATCTCATTCAGTTGCGGTGAAAACCTGGCAATTGACTCGCTTGGGTCAGATATAAAAATTTACTGGTCTCATTAAGATCTGGCCTGCATCCAGCTTGATTACTAGGGTGGTCAACTGTCCATACCTGAAAGGCCTGAATTCTGATCTCATACATGGTTTACTTGACCCTACTTGCATTACACTTTCGGTAAACCAGTAGTACTGGCTTAGGTTTGAGTATGAATTGACAAGAATATATCTAAACTCAAAATATTCTTATGAGAAGGATTCAATCATACAACTTAAGTATATCTAAAAGATAAATGAGAATCATTTCCATGTACATAACTTCTTTTTCATTTTCCAGGCAGTTTTAAAGGGATGAGGATGTGAAACTAATTTCAACAGATAAACAATGGTACATGATAAACCACTTTGATAGCTAATAGGTCATGCATAAATTACCATGGACAAGCATTACTAAATACTGTTGCATGGAACTGGGTATGCGCCACCCCCCCCCCCCCCCCCACCCCCCCCCCCGGGGGGGGGGGGGGGTGGGGGGTGTGCTTGTGTTTGTGTGTGTTTGTTCTTGTGTTTTTCTTCTTCTTTTTTGCCTTTGTCCACCGTTTCAGTGAGTCTATGTTTCAGTGAGTCAATCCGATTTTCTATGGACTCCCCATACCTACTGGTGTTTGTTGGGGTCATAGCTCACAAAAAAGCTGCCAATATTTTGCTTATTCGTTCAGGTTAACAGAGTAAAGTTATAAAAGTCTGCCTTTTTAAAGCTAATCTTTTCCACATGAATTTGTTTGTTTATAATTGCCAACAACAATTCATAGGTGCTAAGTATGATTACATTTAGTCAATTGGATTTTTTATAACGTTTGAGATGTTTACATATTTATTCCTGTATGGCCTTCCAGGTTTATTGAAAAATTTGGCACCCACATTATTGTTGGGGTAAAGATGGGAGGTAAGGATGTGATATATGTAAAGCAGTTGCACTCTTCAAATCTGCAACCTGCTGAAGTTCAGAAAAGATTGAAGGACATGGCAGACAAAAGATTTTTAGATGTTAATGGGATGTGCGGCATGCATCCTGAAGAGGCATTTGGGAAGGATAAGGTCTTAATTTCTTAACCTTTGGATCATTGTGTTATCTTTAAAATATGTCAAGTTAATTATCTGGAAACATTTTTGGAGTATTAGCAGTAGGAATATGAGGGATCAGTCTGCTTCTTGGTTACTTCATGAATCACTTGATGATTTCATTTTTTTTCAAAGGATGTTTTCTGCATCAACTTTGGTTCCACAGAGAAACAATGGAATAAAAGGTCGCTAGATGCATCTAGCCCTTTACGTACTCACACTGATGGCAGTATTTACTGATATCTTTTTTTGTAAACTTAATGAAATTGGCTCTTAGATTTTGTAAATGCATGGTAAATAATAAGATATTCATACACAATGCTCCTTTGAGTTTCTTGAGCTTTCTATTCAATGAAAAGCTATCATCATAATAACGTAGGTGGAAGCTTTGCAGAGAAAAGTAAAAGAAAGGATTGAAAGAAAGCAAAATCAAGGATACAGAAAAACCGGCTCCTAACAAGGAATGTGAAAACCTTAGCCTTCAACAAGGATTTAAAAAAAAATCCTTAACTAGGAAAATATCAAATTAAGCTCAATATTTCATTATATAAAATTCATTGATCAAAATCTGAAATTTTAGTATGAAATACCCTTATTTATGGGAACTAAAGAAAAGGGTCCTAACTTAACTAAACTTCGAATTAACTATACTAGAACTCTTATAAAAGAATTTAAATGAACTAGAATATCAAGTTACTTAAAATATTAAAAAACTGAATATAAAAACAAACTCTAATTCAAAGAATCCTTGTCCTAATTGAACCCCATAGTCTAAATAAACTAACATTTTTATACAATCCTAAATAATTTTAGATAACTCCCAAGGGGGCTTCTGATCTATGCTACATCAATTCTTTCCCTCTTGAAAAGAGACATACTCGTTGATTTGATGAAAGCTAACAGAAAAGATGAATTTGAGGACTGTATTTGAAACGATATTGTCACAATGATACATGTTTTGTTTCAAGGAACAAGGAACCCAAGCGCATTGATTGCCACGTACATAGTTGGAACATTTTGAATCTCTTCAAATTCCTACAATGCGGATGATTTTGATGCCTTCTCTATTTTTGATGTTTGCCACTTCAGACTCAAATTCACTTTAAATCTCCTTTTCAGGTTGACATAAACTTTGAGCGTGTCACACCCTGCTTTCTGGGGATGTGATTGGTTTTCACATGTGATACAAGTTCTGCTATTTACCAGTGAAAACAGTAGACCACAAGCAGATATGTACCAAGATACTCATATGGAAATGATTATAATTACATGAGAATTACAAAGTCTAATACAGTACACATATGAAGACAAAGAAAAGTACATGAGACATACACTCACAACTTCACAATCAAAAGTATGCGTCCTGCACAACAAACTCAGAATCCTCAAGGACCAAGGTCTTCTGATCAGCATTTGACTGTGCAACAAAAACGAAGAGCTGTCAGGTTAAAGTAAATCACAATAATTCTAAAATTTGGAATTAAAACAGTGTACATTAGCATGACTGGAAGTAAAACATGAACGTTAAATAACTAAAGAAAAGCATGCAAATACGATTTACAGTTAGAGTTATGCTATCGATATTCAAACCGTTGTACCAATCTTAGGTCGTGACTCTTTTTGGATAGTATAGTAAGCAACCAGGAGTCCTGGGTGCTCACCCGGGCCGAGCATAAAGTAGAAACATAAGGGGCTCTTGAGTCTAAAGCAGAGACATGATGGACTGGAAATTTGTCCGATAATACTAGTAGGGTCACATCAGATGCATGATGAGACCAGGTCAGAACACCCGATCCGGTCATGTAATCATAAGCATAGTTCCAGTTTTGCAGTCTTCCTGTTATGAGTTAGCCTAAAACTCAGTGCGTTTAAAGTGTCAACTGTTGTTTAAGGTGTATAGCTCTTAGTGTCAAGTGGTGTTGTTCAAAAGATGTTCTAAGGTGTCAGTATTTGTTTTATCAAGCATGCAATCATGAGACAAGGTCTTTAAACAAGTCCAGAGCTCACATCAAAACTAGTTAGCATGATCGGTGTGCTATATGAGGTATGTTCATTCATGTCCATGATACTAGCAATTTATCGAGCCACCGAGAGATTTTGCCCGAGCAGCTGGGTGGAGGGGCATCACGTGTGGGTGCGTGCAAGGTAAATATGGGGGGACGAAAACAGGTGGGCTTCGGGATGGACTTGGGCTTGCGGGCTCGGTTTTAAAAGAAAGAAAAAGAAATACGAGTAAATAAGGGAGTGAGCTAGGCCACAAGAGAAAATGACAAGAAAATGAAAAATATTAAAATTTTGCAGAAAATTCCTCATGAAAATTGAGTCATTACTTCCAACCTACCTTACAAAAATTTCGTCCTTGGAATTGCTACATGCTTAAGATATATCAAAGAGGTGAGGGTAATGCTCATGCATCTCATCCTCTCTTTTTCAGGTAGACTCCGAGGCGAATATCGATGCCACATTGCCTTCACTAGGTTGATTATCTGCTTCGGATGGCTTTCTATTACATCTCGACAATCCGCACGGGTTGCTGCTTATATGTCAGGTCAGGCTGCATAGTGATCTCTGAATGATAAACCACGTGCATCAGGTCTCCCACATAATTTCGTAATTGGGATACATGGAATACGTTCTGCACTTCTTTTAGTGATGGAGGTACTACAAGTCTGTATGACACATCTCCACTTGCTCCATTATATCAAAAGACCCAATGTATCGTGGGCTGAGTTTTCATCTCCGTCCAAATCGAATCATGCCTCTATTTGAGAATATCTTCAAGAAGACATAATCACTAGGTTGGAACTCCAGGTGGCCGCACTTCGCATCTACCCAATGGTTGTATCAGTCATAAGCCGCCTAAAGCTTCTCTCTGATAGTCCGCACCACATCCACAGATTCTTAAATCATCTCTGGCCCAATCAGCTCTCAGTACCATACATCATCTTAACTCAATGGTGAATGACACTTCTTCACATGTAAGGCTGCAAATGGTGACATACAAATGCTAGCCTGATAGCTATTGTATGCAAACTCTACGAGGTGTATGTGATTTTCCCGCGTTCCATTAAAGTCTAACATATAAGCACACCACATATCCTCGAGTATATGGATAATACACTTTGATTGGCCATCTTTCTGAGGATGATAGAGCGTACTGAAAACCAGGTGGGTGCCCAAACTCTCTTGCATGCTTTTAAAAAATGTGACATGAATCGAGTGTTACTGTCTAAAACAATGCTCACATGAACACCGTGTTGTTTCACGATCTCTTTCATGTATTTCTTGTCAAGCACTTCTGTTGACTGTCTAACTCTGAAGGACGTCATTCTGTCTCAAACTCTTATGTAGCACAGTCGCAAAAATCCATTGTAACGTGCTGCCACTTCTACTATGGAATAGGTAAAGGCAGTAACAAGTTGACAATCTGTTGATGTTCAGCCTTCACCTACTGGCACAATACACTTCGCCACGCTCCTGGCTACACTCCTTATGCCATGTTACCAGTAATGCTGCCTCAAGTCCTTGTATATTTTGGTCCTGTCTGTATGAATAGAATAGGGAGAACTGTGAGTTTCCTTCAACAGTTCTTCTCTAACATCTCCGGATGGCACAGATTCTGGTGCCATACCACAAGGACCCGTCTTCATGAATCCTGAACTCTGAACTCTGACATGCCATCAATAAGTCTCGGATCTTTTGTAGCTTCTTATCTCATGCCTAAACAGCCTTGATTCTATCATCTCCTACCTGAGTAGACTTGATCTTACCCACCAGAGTTGATCGAATTTGCATGTTCATCAGAGATGCAGTCATCCCAGGCAAGATCACATCTATCTCTATCTTTCTAATCTCTTGCTGCAACATCCACCGAGTCTTGATGGTCATCACTGTTGAAAGCCTTTTCAGTGCATCTGGTACAACATTGACCTTTCTAGGATTATACTGAAGGTCAACATCGTAATTTGTCGTAAGCTCAATCCATCTTCTTTGTAGCATGTTGAGCTCCTTTTGCGTGAAGATGTATTTTAGACTCTTGTGATCTGTAAACACCTTCACATGTTCACCCAATAAGAAATGTCTTCAAATCTTCATAGAAGATAATCGCCATCAACTTAAGATTGTAAGTGGTTAGTTCTACTCAAGGGTCTTCAGCTGCCTAGATGCGTTTGTCACGACTTGACCGTGCTGATGTAGCTCACACCCAAGTCCTTTGCAAGACTCATCATTACACTTCAGATCTTCTCCTCTGGTCTGGAACAATCAGCATTGATACAGTAGTCAATCTTCTCTTCAGCTCTTGGAAAACATCATCGCACGCCTTCCAACAAGACAAATACCACGTCATTCGTAGTCAATTGTGTTATAAGCTCCGAGATTTTCTTGAAGTCCTTAATGAATCTTTGGTAATGGCCGGCTAGTCCCAAGAAGGTCCGAATCTCGGTCACTGACTGAGGAACTGGCCAGTTTTGAACAGTAGCAACCTTTTCTAGATCCACAGAAATCCCTTTTTCACACCACGTGGCCTAGGAAAGCTATCTTGTTCTGTCAAAATTCACATTTGCTGAATTTGGTAAACAACTAGTGTCGCCTCAGTCTCTAGTACCTTTCTTAAATGTTCAGCATGCTCATAAGCATTCTTTGAATACATTAGGATGTTGTCGATGTAGACCACTACAAACTTGTCCAGATATTCGTATAATACCTGGTTCATAAGGCTCATGAATATTGCTGGTGCATTATTTACACTAATTGACATCACCAAATATTTGTGTCCATACTTGGTTCACTTGGTTCTGAAAGCAGTCTTATGGACATCCTCCTTGACCTTCACCTGGTGGTATACAGTCTTCCAATCCAAGTTCAAGAAGACGCTTGATTCTCCGATTTGATCGAAAATGTCATTAATGCGGAAAAGAGGATATTTGTTATTCACCGTCATCTTGTTCAGCTCTTTGTAGTCGATGCACATATGCCTGGATATATCATTCTTCACCAATAACACGGAGTACCCTAAGATGTCATCCATCCCTTCTGCAATAAGTCATCCAACTGAGCCCAAAGTTCTTATAGCTCAAGTTGTCTCATACGATAAGGTGCCTTGGATATCGGCTGGGTGCCTGACATCAGTTCAATAGAAAACTTAAGGGTGCGATCCAGAGTCAACCATGTGAGATCGTCTGGAAACACGTCCATGAATTCTCGAACAACTTCAGGTCTCTCTAGCTCATCTTCCATTGCAGTCATCACTGCCTCTGTGGGTCTGGCTATGAACTTTACTGGTTTTGAGTATCTGCTTTCGCTGATGAACCCGAACTTTGGATATTCGAGCATTTCGAACACTATCATCCTGTGATGACAGTCAATGGTGGCGTGAAATATCCCCAACCAATCCATTCCAAAGACAACATCGTAATTCGGCATCTTGATCACCATGAAGTTTGCAAACAGTTCCCATTCACAGATCACTACATGACAGTGAAAATACCCCTAGTCGTCTTTACCACGCCACTGTTCGTGTTGATATTCCAGTAGGAAGTGTAGGAAGTCAGAGGTTCAACAGGTACGGCATGTGGCATGGGTGCTAACAAATCGACTTGCCAGGAAGCAGTGAGAGGCTCCAGAATCGAACATGGTTTAGCGCAGGTCTACCAGCTAGTAGTACGACACCTAATATCATAGATACTAGCAGCCATTAGCATACGAAAATATAATGCTGGTAGCAATAAAATTATACATGTGATCACTTGACCGGTAGCTTCGGCCTCTTCCGCTATCATTGTAAAAGCCTGGCGTCGCGGGGTGGTGCTTGTGGTCTTGCCTGTTGGAAGACCTTCAGATGGGGAGGAAGCAGAGTTGACGCAGAGCGTTTCCTGCTAGAATATGAGCAGTAGCTGGAGCAGTAGGGGATGGTGCTGTGTTTTGTTGTCCCCTCTGAGGACAATCTCTGGTGCTACGCTCCTTTGATTCGCAAATCAGGCAAATGTTAAGGAGCAGTTTGCACTTTGATTGGATTAGCCCAAGCTTACCATAGTAGTGACATATTGGACGTTGCTGCTGCTGATGCAACGGCCTCTTGAATTGGGTCTGTTGTATTGGTCAGTGCATCTGGTAGATAAGAACTGGTGGTCGTCGGTTTGGTCATGCGGTGGCTGCTGGAGGTGGTGGTGGTCGCCTCGGAGGAACATCCGAGAGTCGCTTTCGCTCGGCCTTCCTCTGAGCATACTCATACTCATGAGTTGCGGATAGTATTGATGCATGAGTGTATAGGTTCAACCCAATCAGCTTCTCCCATATCTTGATGTTCAGGCCCTGCCAGAAGCGTCTGGCTGAGTCAGGGGAGTGGACGTCATCTCCTTAGCGAACATGTTGATTATAGAAAATTCGACGTCATATTCATCAACTAACTTGGTGCTCTGCTTCAAATTTGTAAATTGCGACTGTAGCTCCATTTGCTCCTCTGGCGAGAAAAATTGAGTATTGAAAACTCCTTGAATGTGTCCCAAGCAATTGGTCGTTGCAGGCGAACTTCCTCTGAGTCCCACCAGACTATGGCCACATTGGTCAGTTGTAATTTTGTCATGGTTACCCATGAGTTATCCAGGGTTCGTGCTGCTTTCAAATCATCTTTAGTGCATCGCAGCCATTCCTATGCTTTCAGATGTTCCTCTCGTTCGTTGATAGGCTTTTGGAGTAGTGCCCGAAATTGCTGAATTCATACATCATTCCTAGGCGTCCTTTGTATAGAGCCTGGACGAGTTCCCGCAAAGCGGCGTCCGATATCGGGTGTACCGTTGGGTTTAACCTGGAGTCGGTCCTAGTGTTGTTACTAGTCCTAGATTCTCCAGCTTCGTCCTGGTTTATTGTCGGGCATTGTCCATTCGTCATAGTCGAGACGTTCACTGCTGTGTCTGCGACAATAGTAAACTTGCATTCACCTGCGTTCATATAGTTTGCCACCACAAAAACATGTCCCTCTGCATTCCATTGTTTTCACATGTGATGCAAGTTTTGCTGTTTATTAGTGAAAACAATATAGGCCATGAGCAGAGATGTACCAAGATGGTCGTTGAAATTTTTTATTACTACATGACAATTACAAAGTTTGATACAGTACACATGCAGACAAAGAAAAGTGCATGAGAGATGCACTCACAATCTCACAATCAAAAATCTTCATCCTGCATAACAAACTTAGAATCCTCAAGGACCAATGTCTCCTCGTATTTCTGATTAATATCTGTCGGTGCAACAAAAATGAAGAGCCGTCTGGTTAAATTATTTTACAATGATTCTAGAATTTGGAATTAAAACAATATACATGAGCATGACTGAAAGTACAGCATGAATTGGGAATATATAACTAAAGACTGGCATGCAAATGCGATTTACAGTTTAGAGTTATGCTATCAATATTCTAACAGTTATACCAATTCTAGGTTGTGACTCATATTGGAGAGTATTCTAAGTAATCAAGAGACAATCTTGTGCCATAGGCGCGTGATGCGAACCTAGATCTGAATATAGAAGATTAAGACTACATATAAAAGCTACTCGTTAATTTAACGACTAGGAATGAAAGAGACAATTAACTAAAGCTTAATCTAAAGAAATAGGAAATCCTAATACACGAGATCTAAGGAATAATAAGAAATATAAATTTTCTTCAACAATTTTCGCATCCCAAGAACTAGGGCCGGCTGGCCTCTTATAACCACGACAGTAGTGTGTAAAGTAATTCTCTGCCAACTTATTGTGTGCATAGCAATTTCCCTCCAATTACTGGCCGCATCACTACTCCGCCCCTAAAAATCCACCTTGTCCTCATGGTGGTGCACGATGTCCGTGGGCCATCCGTTCCACCAGGTCCATTGCAAGCCTCCTCCCGGGTCAAATGGATGAGAGTGGTCCCCACCGCTTTCAACGAAGTCCGGAAAAGTATCGTCGGGCTAAGGCGGGATCCAAAAAGCGTCGTCGGGCCCCCACAAATACTTAGGATGGTCGTCGTCATCGTTGCACTGTTGGTATCCTTCTGGGCGGGGCCCCCGCGGGCCCGGAAACGCTCGGAAAAGTCTGTCGGGCGTCCTGGAAGGTCGGTGGGCCCCCCAGGGGTCCGTCGGACCTCGGGACCCCCCTCTGGGGTCGGCCGAGGCTCCCCAGGCCGTCGCCGGGGGCGGTCGGCCCTGAAATTGGGCCGGCGGCCCCCAGGCGGCGGCGCCTGGGCCCGCCGAAGCCGCAGGGGGGCGGCAGGTGCGGCCGCCCCTCCCAGGGGCCTGGCGGCCCCCCCGTCGCCCCTCTGGGGGTTCGCCTGCCCCCCGAGGGATCCCTGGGGGGTCGGCGGCCACCCAGGGGGCTGCCGGGGTGCCGGAGACCCCCCTCCGGCACCTTTGTCCTCGCGGCGTGGCGGCGCGTGGTTTTGGTGAGTCCCCCACACGTTGTCTCCTTGATCAAAGCCTCCGTCTTCTTCTAGATTCGGATCATCTTTAAAAGAAACCGTCTTTTTCGAATCTGAATCTGGAATTTTCAGATCTGGATCTGAAATTTCCAGTCCTGGATCTGAAAATTCTAGATCTGGATCTGCTACTTCCAGATCTGGATCTGATAATTCCAGATCTGGATCTGATAACTTCAGATCTGGCTCCGGATCTGGTGGATCTACGCCTGAAAGCTCCAGATCTGGCTCCGGATCTGGTGGATCTACGTCTGAAAGCTCTAGATCTGGCTCCGGATCTGGTAGATCTGGACTTAGAATCTTCAGATCTAGCCCCGGGTCTTTATTTGTTGTCAAAATCGGCTCCTTTTTGCTTGGATCCATCTTTAAGTTGAGTTTCATGAATAACGCCGCTATTGCCTCTGCTATCGCCGCCAATTTTGTTTCAGTTTTCACCTGATTCTCCCTTATCTCCTCTCTGATCCATCCCATAGATCTGATGCTCGCCATGGATCAACTGCTCTGATACCATTTGATGCGAACCTAGATCTGAATATAGAAGATTAAGACTACATATAAAAGCTACTCGTTAATTTAACGACTAGGAATGAAAGAGACAATTAACTAAAGCTTAATATAAAGAAATAGGAAATCCTAATACACGAGATCTAAGGAATAATAAGAAATATAAATTTTCTTCAACAATTTTCGCATCCCAAGAATTAGGGCCGGCTGGCCTCTTATAACCACGACAGTAGTGTGTAAAGTAATTCTCTGCCAACTTATTGTGTGCATAGCAATTTCCCTCCAATTACTAGCCGCATCACTTTTGTAAGAGGCCCGTACCATATAAGGCCTCCAACTAGCCCATTTGCTAGAGATCCAGCCCATACTAGTCCTCTAACAATAGCCTTGCTATGGTTCCAGCCCATACTAGGCCCATAACACTGGGCTCACACCCCATTTCTTAAGTATTATTGAGCATCCAACCCAAAACCAATTGGTATTAGGTGGAGAGGCCCATTCATACTTAAACTAATTCTTTTTCTTTTTCTTATCCGATGTGGGACTATGGGATCTTCACATACCACCACGCTTCCGACAACCGCCGTCCACGGCGGCCCACTCTGGGGTGCCCACTCTAAGTGGCCTACTCTGGCCCTTGCCAGGTCGCCCCTTCTTAGGTCGCACCTTCCCCAGGTCGCCCCTTCCGTCAGGTGGGTCGTAGGCATGGGGCTAGCTCTGATACCATTTTCAGATCACTGATACCATTTTCATGATTAGAGGAAAGTGATGCAGATCTGAAGCCGGAGGCTGTCAGCGATCCAGATCTGAAATTATCAGATCCAGAACTGAAAATTTCAGTTCCAGAACTGAAAATTCCAGATTCAGATCCGAAAAAAACGGTTTCTTTTGAAGATGATCCGGATCTAGAAGAAGACGGAGGCTTTGAGCAAGAGGACAAGGTTTGGGGGACTCGCAAGGACCAAGCGCCGCCGCGCTACAGCGAACCAGGCGTCGGAGTGGGTTTTCCGCCCCTTCGGCAGCCCGCTGGATGGCCGCCGGGCCCCCAGGAGGCTTTGGGGGGCCCGGCGAACCCGCACAGAGGCGGGGCGGGGCCGCCAGGCCCCTAGGAGGGGCGGCCGGGCCTGCCGCCCCTCCCTGCGCCTGCGGCAGGCCCCGACGGCATCGCCTGGGGGCCGCCGGCCCATTTTCAGGGCCGGCCGACCCCGGCGGTGCCTTGGGGGGCCTCGGCCGACCCCAGGGGAGTGCCCCGAGGCCCCGTCGACCCTTGGGGGCCCCCGACTTCCCAGGACGCCCGTCAGACTTCTTTGAGGGTTTCCAAGCCCCCGGGGGCCCCGCCCGAGGACCGAGGAGCACAATTTGGGGGTTTTCAGTCTTTCGGGGGACCCAGCGGAGGAATTCAGCAGTGCAACGATGACGACGACCATCCTAAGTGTTTGTGGAGGCCCCACGACGTTTTTTGGATCCCGACGATATTTTAGTGATGCGGCTGGAAATAAAAAGCTGGGGGCATTTTGGTAAATGAACAAATAGGTGTGTTTTGTCTATTTAAGGGGGGTGAGTCGGCCCTAATGGGACATGCGAAAATTGTGAGAGAAATTCATTTTTTAGATTATTCCTTAGATAATTTGTATTATAGGGCTTTTCATATTCTCTTAGATTAATCTCTTGATAATTGTTTCGTCGATTCGTAGTCGTTAATTAGTGAGTAGCTTATTTTGTAGTATTAATCTTTTAATTTTAGATCTGAACTTTCCAGATCTAGATCCAGAATCGAATCAATTGGTATCAGAGCAGTTGATCCATGGCGAGCATCAGATCTATGGGATGGATCAGAGAGGAGATAAGGGAGAATCAGGTGAAAACTGAAACAAAATTGACGGCGTTAGCAGATGCAATAGCGGCGTTATACATGAAACTCAACTTAAAGATGGATCCAAGCAAAAAAAGCCGCTTTTGACAACAAATAAAGATTCAGGGCTAGATCTGAAGATTCTGAGTCCAGATCTACCAGATCCGGAGCCAGATCTAGAGCTTTCAGACATAGATCCACCAGATCCGGAGCCAGATCTGGAGCTTTCAGGCGTAGATCCATCAGATCCGGAGTTAGATCTGAAGTTATCAGATCCAGTTCTGGAATTATCAGATCCAGATCTGGAATTTTCAGATCTGGATCCGATAGAGACAGAGGAAAGTGATGCAGATCTGAAGCCGGAGGCTGTCGGCGATCCAGATCTGAAATTATCAGATCCAGATCTGAAAATTTCAGATCCAGAACTGAAAATTCCAGATCTAGATCCAGAATCGCATCAATTGGTATCAGAGCAGTTGATCCATGGCGAGCATCAGATTTATGGGATGGATCAGAGAGGAGATAAGGGAGAATCAGTGCTCTGATACCAATTGATACGTTTTGCTAGGGTTTGGATGATAAAAAGGGGATTTTTATTGGAAATTCAGATCTCTAATTAAAAGGGAATCTTACTACAATTCAACTACTCGCTAACTAACGACTAGAAAACAATTATTAACCTAGGGGGAAAAGCCAAAATCCTAATACAATTAATCTAAGGGAATACAATAGATAACTCTCACAAATTTTTCGCATCCCAAGAACTAGGGCCGGCCGGCCTCTTATAACCACGACAGTAGTGTGTAAAGTAATTCTCTGCCAACTTATTGTGTGCATAGCAATTTCCCTCCAATTACTAGCCGCATCAGCGCGCTCACCTGGGTTGAGCCATAAATAGAAACATGAGGAGCTTTGAGTCCAAAGCAGAGACAAACTGGAAAATTATGTTCGACAATACTAGTAGGGTCACATCGGATGCATGATAAGACTATGTTGGAATACCTGATGCGGTCTTGTAATCAAAAGTATGGCTTAGTTGCTCATGCACTCTTCCTGATATGAGTTATCCCAAAAACCAGTGAGTCTGAAGTGTCAATTGTTGTTTAAGGTGTATAGCTCTCAGTGTGAAGTAGTGTTATTCAAGAGATGTTTTAAGGTGTCAGATGTTTTAAGGTGTCAGTGTTTGTTTAATCAAGCATGCAATCATGAGACAAGGTCTTTAAATAAGTCCATGGGGCACATCAATTAAAATGATCGGTGTGCTTTGAGGTATGTTGGTTCATGTTCATGATACTAGCTGTTTCAAGCGTCATTATGCCAACAGGCCTAATAAGATGACACGTGTATGGTGACACCAATAACCAACAAGTCTAACATGTCATGCATGTGAATAGTAACAGTTTGTTTCAAGATCAGGCTTCATCATAGTGCATCCAATCATTCACCATATCTTCATGTCATGAGATTTTTAGTTTTATCATGCAGGCATCAGGTGATAACGATATAAAAATGGGGAGACAACTGTATTGATATCAGATAAGTCTCATCATCGATCGTATACGTGTCTAATCCATGTGTTCATGCTTTTTATGCCACCAGCCAACATTATTTGTCAAAGATGATTTCAAAATAATATAATCATGAAATTAAACCAAGCATAAATCCGATGTCCAACCATCAATAGGGCAAAAGCTCTTAATTCCAACCAAAATGGCGCATGGCCTCAAATTGGGCAAAAGGCGCAGCCGCAACGGCAACGAGGGTCACTGCCAAGCCCCGAAAAATCCTAAAAACGTAGTTCAGAGGAAAAACACAAAATTTAAAGTCAAGATCTTGAATTAATGGGATTTACCACAATCGAGATTTGTTGGAAAAGCTCGTCAGAGCCACGTCGCCAAATCGTCGAGCGTCTGGGCGTCTGCGTCTGCTTTGACGGAGGAATGAGCGATAATGAAGGCTCGAACCAATTTCCCGACCCAAAACTCTAACGGAAAACCAAATGGAAAAATTTCCTTAAGAGGATAAAAATCAATTTTCGCATGAAAACTCACGAAGGGAGAGGGGTTAAATAGCACTTTCGTGGAGGTAGGAGGGAGAGGGGGGCCTTGGATTTGACGGCGTACAGTGGCGTGGGCGGAGAAGTTGCCAGTGGAATGAATGCGGGCGAAAGTTGGTAGTGGAAGAATTGGTGGGGAATAATTGTTGTGGGGACCTTTGGGGTTAAAGGGGAAGAGAAATTCCGGGTCGAGAGAGAGAGATGTGGGGGCAGCGTTGGGGGGGAGGGAGAGAGAGAGAGAGAGAGAGAGAGAGAGAGAGAGAGAGTCGTTGAGAGATTTTGACTGAGCACATGAGTGGAGGGGCATCACGTGTGGGTGCGTGTGTGAGG
Source organism: Scilla litardierei (assembly GCA_030789695.1). Classification (NCBI taxonomy): domain Eukaryota; kingdom Viridiplantae; phylum Streptophyta; class Magnoliopsida; order Asparagales; family Asparagaceae; genus Scilla; species Scilla litardierei. The sequence continues at coordinate 179,785,848 of CM061138.1, forward strand.
GAAATATGAAGGGGGGAGAAAACGGGTGGGTCTCGGGGATGGGCTTGGGCTTGTGGGCTCGGGTTTAAAAGAAAGAGAAAAAAACGAAAGGGTGGGGGGGGGAGACAAGCTGGGTCGCAAGAGAAAATGAAAAATAGGAAAATTTTGCAGAAAATTCCCAGTGAAAAATTGATGCCATTACAAAGCGTAATCTTTAATTCTCTTACTCAAGCTATTGGGCCCCTATGTAGTTTTCCCGATTCTGTTTTGCTTCAAGTCAGTTCCATTGTTTATGCTATTCACGGCGCTTTGAACTTCTTTGAACCATTGACACAATTCCACATGGTCTCTATCTTTGAGAGAGACTTTCATGATGAAAAGATTTTGAACCCTCTATCGATTATTGGATTTTAGATCACAGTTACTGTTGCACAATAACTTGATTTGATTCTTCTAAACTTTTGATAAAAATAGACGAAGCAAAGAAATTGGTTACTATAGTGGTACATAAAAGAATTGAAAGAAAACAAAATGAAGGATAAAGAAAGATCTTAACCAGAGATGGAAATTTTTTTAACCCTTAATCAGAGTGAAGAGAGAAGATAGCCTTAGCCTGCGAAAAGTTAAAATTGAGCTTAATATTTCATAAATAAACTTCCATGATAGAAATATGAAATTATGTACAAAAAACCCTTATTTACAGGGACTAAGCATGTGTCCCGATTTGACTAAAATTCTAACTAAACTAGAACTCTCATAAGAAGAAAGTTCCAAATCAACTAGAATTTCAAATTACATAAAATATGAACAAAAACTCAAAATAGAAAATAATCTTAAATTCTAAGAATCATTGTCCTAATCAAACTAAATTTCTATCTAAACTAAAAGTCCTATCAAATTTCAAATACTATTAGATAACCCTAAGAAAGCTAAAAATCCTCAATCAATCTTCTGTTGCAGTCAGTTTTACGTCACATAAGTTTTTGTTGATGCTTTTTCCATGGTTACATTTGTTATACTGTGTTTACATCTGCATTTTCATCTGCTATCCTAATATCAGTAGAATTCAAGAGACGAATGAAATTTCTTTACCTGGAAATTGGGAGGTTGATAGGATCGTGTTAGACCCGCTGGTCTAACAGCCGGCCCATCTTGGGCCGGCCCATGTAGCCGGCGGGTTGGCCTTTGCGCGCGCGCCCTCTCTCCCCTAGAAACCCTAGTTTCCTCTATAAATACGGGCTAGCCGTCATTAGGGATTTTTATGCTTGATATTGGAATATTTCTATTGAGCGTCCATTAGGAGTAGATCTAGATCTAGACGAGTGCGGACGTCCTCTAGGCGTCTTGGGAGGAGGGCACACCTCTTTTGTGCCTAAATATCTTGTTCTTCTTTATTATTTTGCTATAAAAATCTTAGCTTTGGTTGGTTCCTAACAATTTGGTATCAAAGCACGTGACGATCCATGGCGACTACGACAAGATCCCACGACAAAATTGAAGCCTTGGAGGCCAAATTCACGAGCGAAATTGACGGGATCAAGAAATCATTGGCGGCCAACGATGAATCCATGGCAAAATTGACGGCGTCTATCGAGCAATTGACGGCAAATCAAGCGAAGCACGACGACCAATTTGCACAAATGATGGCAACCCTAAAGCAATTGGCGGCGAACAACCAAGGGGAAGAAAACCCTAAATTGGGGGAAAAGACGGCACCTTTGAAGAAGGAGAAGGAAAAAGTTGATAGCTTTGACCCAAAAGTGCTCTTTTGGTGGAGGATCTAGCCGACGACGAAGACGAAGAGCCATGGCGGGGGGACTACCGCGAGGAGGTGCGACGAAAGGCGGTGGAAAACCAACGGGGGAGCGGCGGCCCTAGCCGCCAAACTGGGGAGTCGCGGGCGTCACGCGAAAGGGGCGGGGGGGGGGGGGGGGCAACCCCTCTGCCGTCGGGCCCCGACAGGGGGGGCCAGGCCCCGCCGGGCCTCGGCAGGGTCCGGCGACCCTGCCGGACCTCCGGCAGGGCCCGCCGGCCCTGCCGGAAGCCCGGCAGGGCCTGCCGCCCCTCCGGCAGCCCCGGAGGGGCTCGACAATTGCCGACAGGGGGCCGGGGGCCCCCGATCTGCCGCACAGGGGGCCGGAGCCCCCCGATAAATTGTTAGGAACCAACCAAAGATAAGATTTTTATAGCAAAATAATAAAGAAGAACAAGATATTTGGGCACAAAAGAGGTGTGCCCTCCTCCCAAGACGCCTAGAGGACGTCCGCACTCGTCTAGATCTAGATCTACTCCTAATGGACGCTCAATAGAAATATTCCAATATCAAGCATAAAAATCCCTAATGACGGCTAGCCCGTATTTATAGAGGAAACTAGGGTTTCTAGGGGAGAGAGGGCGCGCGCGCAAAGGCCAACCCGCCGGCTACATGGGCCGGCCCAAGATGGGCCGGCTGTTAGACCAGCGGGTCTAACAGATCGCCGAGTTTAGATCTGCACTTTTGGCCCATTAGGGGCGTTTTGGGAATATTTGGATTTTTAGGGGCATTTTCGGAATTTTTAGTCTGTTTGGTTTTTTTCTGCAAATTTGTATTTTATTTGATTAATATTTGTATGACATGGTTGGGGATGGATTTCCTTGGGCTATTTTGTGAGAGAATATTCAAAGGAGATGTGAGATTATCCCTCTACATCGGGAGAGTGTGGATGTCCTCATTAATTGGCGTCTTGGGAGAGCGGTCCACCTCTTTAACGTGGCCACCATCTTGTATCTCCTATATTTCCAGGTATTTATCACAAAAACAGCGCCTATCCCCCCAAAATCCTCTCTTCTAGCCATAAAACCCCTTCCTTTACCCTAAAACCCCCACTCCCCCCCAATCCTTCCTTTATCCATCAAAACCCTAGAAAAATCCTAAAAATCCTATTTTTATCATCAAAACCCCAGAAAATCCTATCAGAAGTGTGGCATGTTTTTTTCCTCCAGTTTGCATATTTTCTTTTCTTTATTTTCTTCTCAGTGAGTTTAGTTGCAACCTAGAAATTTATGACGTGAGTGGTAAATTTCCTTCCTATCTACTATAATAAAACTAATATGACATGTGATGGTGATCCATGGTGAATGGTTGCAACTTCCTGGAATTTTTGAACTCTTTCCGTGTGGCTACAAGAAACAAAACACACTGAATGTTTTTTTAATGGTATGAATAGTGAGTGCATCTGGATTGGAATTCCATGAGTTGGCCATATATATTGCAGAAGGTTTGTAGCGCATAGATGCAAAGATTCACTTAATTTAGTTGCAATCTCTATTTGTTTAACTTCCCTGCACATGACATTCCCTGCCCCAAAAGTGAAACCCAGAAGCAATTCTACTTCATATATATGTATATTGATGATTCTTAATTTCAAACTTGAAGTCCCTAAATTTGAGAATTTATTCTTGATTTATTGTTCAAGGCTTCAAGCAACTGTCTGAAATGGAATTGGATAGCTGCAATAGCCTTTCATGAACACCATTACGTAGAAATATAAAGTTTAAAGATTTAATTGGAACTATTCCACCTTAAATGCCTGCATGTGAAAACTAATCCAAACAGCTAGAAACATGGGCTAATTGTCAACCAATAATGGGTCAACTACAAGTATCACCCTGTAAAAACAAAGGAATTTCTATCCCCCAATCACAGATGGGAATACCGAGTTTGCTGAACACACAGGTTTGATTAAGGTAGCAAGTACTATTGAAGGAATGGACTGAAGGATGAGGTGATATAGATAGATAAGTTCATGGACTGTGCTTTCCTTTATTTATGTTGGCTTTCAGAACCAGTTGATCATGCATGATAGTCTTTGGGCACAAGTTAGTGGAACCAAAGGGAAAAAAGCATAGCTAATTTCACATATTTCATCAATGCAGGCCTTATTGTTAGGGTTGCACGATGGAAAGAAATGTACTGAATAACTAGAAAATATTGAAATAAATTGATTGAGACGGTGTGCTTTTGTGAAATCTTCTTGGGATGTTGAGGCTCCGTATTCAATCAGACATCAATGTATCAGTGGGACGTGCGGGACGTGCACATCTGAAGAAACTAGTATCTGACACAGACACTGCCCTGTTTACTGTATTGAAAAAATGATAAATGTTTTAACACTTATAGGACACCATATTCCTATCATTTAGACACTGAACTCTTGCACTATTGAAGACGTGGAAAATTCATGATACTAGTCTCCGTTGTTTGAGCAACTTGAAAAAATAGTTGTTCTAAAAAAAGAATTTTGATGAACCATTTATATACAGTCTTTTGGCACGAATTAGTGGAATCGGGCGCGGGCCCGGGGGGGGGGGGGGGTGGTTTGTGAATTGCATGTTTCATCAATTCAGATTATTGGATAGGTTTAAAATGGTATGAAGGACTAGGAAATACTGTAATAATTTGGTTGAGAGGGTGTACTTTCCTGAAGTCCTTAAGGGATATTGAGGCTTCATAGTTGATCAAACGTCAATCTATCAGTGGGATAGTTGCAATGACGGTATCTGTGCACCATATTAAACAAAATAGAGAAACATTGGTAACACTTATAACGATGTATTCATACAATTAAAATACGGAACTCTCTGTTACGATCCGGTGGATCGAATCAATAAAGTTCAGATTTTCAAAGTGGAAAATATAAAAAAGAGGAAATTTTGTGGACTTTAGATTGCGAAGAACAAGAAATCGATAGATAAATGAGTCTCTTCCGAGAGGAGACTCGCTCTCCTAGCTTTGAATGTACGGATCAAAGCCTAAGAACCCTCACAAGATGCCTACAATTGTTCTTCACAAAATAAGCATAAGAAAATAAAAATGACGGCTAGCCCTAATAAATAGAAAAGAGGGGATTTACTATTCTAGTCTGAAAAGACTAGAATACCCCTAGATAACTAAATCACCTAAGCCTAAGCACCAAGTGGGACCCGGGTGCGACGCGCGGCATGTGGTGCGGCGGCTAGGGGCGTCCGCATCAATACCTCCCCCTAAAAGAGCCACCTTGTCCTCAAGGTGGAGATCTGGCTTTAAAGGCCCCCGAGGGAAAACAGAGGCTAGTGTCACCTGTCAGAACCACCGTGCGACCCCCCTCCTGGAATTCCATCCTAAGCTGCTTCCAATTCATCTTCACCTCGCCCAACCCCCTCAGCCACTGCACGCCCAAAATCACATCGACATTGTCCAACTCTAGAGGCAATAAGTCCTCCACAATCTGCACCCCTTGTAAGGTCAGACTCAGCCCCTTGCACATCCCACTGCTCTCCTCCCTCTTTCCTGTCCCTGAAAGGACCGTAAACGTCTCCAAGGTGCTCATCTGCAACCTATGACGATCCACCAAATGTCGAGAGATGAAGTTGTGGGTGGCCCCATTGTCTATGAGTACCGTCACTGACGCGTCGTCCAATTGTCCTGACAACTTCATGGTATGGTTCGTGGTTACCCTTACCAAGGAGTTCAGGGACACCTCCGCTACATCCAGATGTGCGTGCTCAACCTCGCTCTCTTCCATCATCACTGGCTCCCTCTCATCTGCATACTCCCCCTCGTCCGGCACTATCACGATCTGCATCAGCATGCTCGCACATCGATGCTCGGGACTGAACTTCTCATCGCATCTGAAACAGAGGCCTGCAGCACGCCTTGCCCTCATATCAGCCTCAGTCATCCGCCTACCAGTGATCACTGGTCAGGTTTCCTCTCTCTTCATTTCCGCATCCCCTGGTGCTACTGTAACCACCGGAGGTGGGACTGGTGCTGTCTGACTGCGCTGGCTCTGAGCTACCCAAGTCCCCCGAATGCGTCTCTCCTCTGCATGCTTCTCCTCCGCCTTGTGGGCCAGGCGAAGGACATCCTCCAGTGTCCCCGGACTCTGCATCCTCAGCTTCGCTTGTATAGAGGGCTTCAACCCCCTCATGAAATTCCCAATCATCACCTCGTCGGTCACCCCCCTTCACCCTACTATTCAGCATCTCGAACCTCTCCACATAATCCCTAACCGTCCCCTCCTACCTCAAAGCAGATAACTGCTCATAGAAATCTCCCCCTGGGGTCTCCTGAAACCGGTATAGTATCAGTGCGGACAGCTCCTCTCAAGTGCGAAAGGGGGTCTGTGCCACCTTCCATCTGTACCAGGCCAACGCCTTGCCCTCGAAGTAGATTCCGATGGCCCTCAGAACCTCCTCCTCCGTCAACCGCATTACCTGGAAGTAATGCTCCGCCCGGTAGATCCACCCATCCGGATCTGTGCCGTCAAAAATCGGCATCTTCAGCTTCATGAGGCGGCGATCTGCATTGATGTCCCCCTGAGGTCCCCCATCTCTACCGCGGTCTCCCCCACGGCCGAACCCTCCGCCGACTGCCTCAACCGGTCCTCCTCCATCAACCCCGTATAACTCCTCCGGCCACGCGGGCCTCTCCCATGCCTCGGGCTGATAGTGGTGCCCTGGAAACTCCGGTGGTCGTGCGAACACGGGCCTCGGCCTCATCGGAATGGTCTCTGCTCTCCAAAACTGGCCCGCTGGGGCCCCAATAGCCGTCCCCGAAGCCCATCCGCCTCCTACTGTCCCAGGGGTTCCCCCATGATGGGGTACGAACCCAGCCACACCCCCAAAAGGTCGAGACGTAGTCGCCGGGCCCCCAGGAGGGGCGGCCCAACCCGCCGGGCCCTCGGAAGGCCCGGCCCAGCTCGCCGGGCCCCCAAATGGGCCCCCACAACCTCTCGCACCCCCCGCGGCCCTGGCGGGGGGTGCCGCCTGCACCCAGGGTCCGCCGGGGGTTCTGGTGGCCCCGACGGGCTCGCCCAGGCCTGTGAGGGCCTGGGAGGGCTCGCCGGGGGCGCCGCGACCCCCGGAGGGCCGGGCGGCCTCGCCCAGGCCTGGGAAGGCCTGGGTTGGGCCGCCGGCCATTGGGCAGGCCCGATAGGGCCTGCCGTGGCTTGATTTGACCCGTGGGGGTCTAGGGTTAGTCGTGCCCCCCTTTTTGACCCTTTTGCGCCGTCGCCATGATGTGGAAAGTCCGCCGTCGTCTGCGTTTGCCCTAGGGAGGCCGATTCTAGGGTAGAATCTCCCCCCTCTTGGATCCCCTTGCCTCGATCCCCTCCTTTCGCCACCACGAGGGCTTGTATCATCTCTTTCAATTCTCGGAGATCCCGTCCTTGTTGCGCGGCGTCCGTCCTCATCCCCCGAAGTTCGATCTCGATGTCTTCTTGCGAGTGGGCGTGATCCTTGAGTGAATCCCCCACCGTTTTCTTCAATCCTTCGAACCGTTCTTCGATCTCCCGATTGAGATCCTCCCGTAGCCCTTGAATCTTCTCATCGATCAAATCCGCCTTCGATCGTGTGCTTGCCGCCATTGGGATCTAGCGCTCTGATACCAATTTGTTACGATCCGGTTGATCGAATCAATAAAGTTCAGATTTTTAAAGTGGAAAATATAAAAAAGAGGAAATTTTGTGGACTTTTAGATTGCGAAGAACAAGAAATCGATAGATAAATGAGCCTCTTTCGAGAGGAGACTCGCTCTCCTAGCTTTGAATGTACGGATCAAAGCCTAAGAGCCCTCACAAGATGCCTACAATTGTTCTTCACAAAATAAGCATAAGAAAATAAAAATGACGGCTAGCCCTAATAAATAGAAAAGAGGGGATTTACTATTCTAGTCTGAAAAGACTAGAATACCCCTAGATAACTAAATCACCTAAGCCTAAGCACCAAGTGGGACCCGGGTGCGACGCGCGGCATGTGGTGCGGCGGCTAGGGGCGTCCGCATCACTCTCACTACTCAGATGGAAAGCTCAATAGTTTCTGTCATTCGAGGAACTATAAATATATTTATTCATTAATAAGAAAAAGAATTTGAAGTACCATTTATACATACAAATAGTTCTGAAAAAGTTACTTTAATTGATTTGAAACCTAGATATTTATAAAAAAAATAAGCATTGAATGAAGAATATGTACTGAGAGTTTATGTATTTTCTATATTTTCAAGTAATAAAGCATGATCTTTTACAATATTTATTCTAGAAAGCTTACTATACTATGCACATGTATTACATATACAAGTTTTATAGAAATTATAAATGAGCTTTGTATTTGCATGAAATTATATGGAACTAGTATACCATGCACATATATTACATATACAGCGTACGTGCACACACACGCATGCACACGCACGCTTGCACACACACACACTTGCCATGACTTTTCTGGTGTACATATGCCATATGTGTTATGTATATATTCTTCTTTTGAGTCCCATCCTACTAACTATGTGATGTGCACAGAACCAGCTGAGCGAGTCTTTTGCATTAGCTTACAGCTCACTTGAGATTACGATAGAAGAAGAAAGGTGATACAATCCGAGAGATCGTTTAAGCAAATCGATAAATTTAAAAGTGGAAAATGTAAAAAGAGGATTTTTAATAAGATAGATATGCGAAGAACTACAAATAAATGGGTTTCTTTCGAGACGAAATCATATCTCCTAGCTTTGAATGTCGGATCAAAGCCTAAGAACCTTCTCTACGATGCCTAACAAGTTCTTCACAAATCAAGCATAAGAAAATAACAAAGACGGCTAGCCCTAATAAATAGAAAAGTGGGGATTTACTAATCTAGTCTGAAAAGACTAGAATACCGATAGAGCCACTAAACCCACTACGTGATGACCTCGCGCCTCCTACGCCTCACGTATGTCACGATGGGTGGTCACGCATCCTCGGTAGCCGGTGGGGTGGGTGCATCCGCATCAATACCTCCCCTAAAAGAACCACCTTGTCCTCAAGGTGGAAATCTGGGAACTGCTCTTGGACCACGTCAGATGCCTCCCATGTGGCGTCACAATCGGGTAGGCTCATCCAGTAGATCAGCACCTTCCTTCGTCGTCCCGGTACCTGGCGAACTGCCCGCACATCCAAAGGCTCCAGCAGTACCTCCATGTCCTCCGTAAGTGTAGGTGGCAGTGTAGACGTGGCTGACTGGTCCCCAATCGCCCTTCGAAGCTGCGACACATGGAACACCGGATGTATCGTAGAAGAAGTTGGCAGGCGCAACCGATATGCCACCTTCCCAATCTTGACCACAATCTGATAGGGGCCGTAGTAGCGAGCTGCCAGCTTTTCATTCTGCCTCCGAGCTAGCGTCTTCTGCCTGTAGGGTCGCAGCTTGAGATATACCATATCTCTCTCCTGAAAGTGGACGTCCCGCCGGTGGCCATCTGCCCGGGTCTTCATCACCTGCTGAGCCCTCAAAAGATGTCTCCGTAGCTCCTCCAACATAGCATCCCTCTCTCCCATATAAGCCTCCACCTGTGACACCGGCGTTTGTCTGTCGCCGAAGCGAATCAAAGACGATGGATCTTGCCCGTAGAGGATCCTGAAGGGGGTCGCCCCCGCTGTCGAGTGGTACGACGTGTTGTACCAATACTCCGCCCACGCCAACCACCTGTGCCACTGTCGGGGTGTCTCTGACGCGAAGCACCGCAGATAAGTCCCTATAGAGCGGTTCATTACCTCCGTCTGGCCGTCCGTCTGTGGGTGGTACGCCGTACTCTTAAGGAACGTACCCTGTACCCTGAAGAGCTCTCGCCAGAACCCGATCATGAAGACATGGTCCCCGTCGGACACTATAGACGCCGGTACCCCGTGCAGGCGTATCACCTCCCGAATGAACGCTGTGGTCACCGAGACCGCGGTGTAAGGATGCCTCATTGGTATGAAATGGGCATACTTACTCAATCGGTCTACTACGACGAAGATCACCGTATATCCCTCGGAACGGGGCAGCCCGTCAATGAAGTCCATCGTGACCTCCTTCCAGACCCTCTGGCACTCTAACGGCTGTAGCAGCCCTGCTGGTGCCATGGCCATATACTTGTGACGCTGGCAGACGTCACAAGCTGTTACTAACTGGGCAATGGTCCTCCGCATCCCGGGCCAATACACCTCCCTAGCCATCCTCTGGTACGTCTGTTGTACCCCCAAATGACCTCCAGTCGCTGAGCCATGGAACTCCTGAAACATGACTGGTATAAATACTGAGGCCCTCGGTAGCACCAACCTCCCCTGGTAAAGCAGTCTGCGCCCCTGCAAGGAGTACCCTGTCGGCCCCTCCTTTCTCTGCCGCAGCAACTCGCAGATCCGCCCCAGCTCATCGTCACTCTCGGCCTCCTGCAAAATGGGCTTCCAGTCCAACCACATCGGTCGCGACAGAGTCCTCAAGTCCACACTCTTCTCACGGCGAGATAAGGCATCAGCAGCCTTGTTCTCCAACCCCGGCCTGTACTCGATGTCAAATCGGTACCCCACCAGCTTGGACAACCAACGCTGGTGCTCCTCAGTAACCAACCGCTGCTCCAAAAGGTACTTGAGGCTCCGCTGATCTGTCCTAACCACGAACTCCCGCCCCAACAAATAGGGCCGCAACTTCGTCACCGCGAAGACAATGGCCATCAGCTCCCGCTCATAAACCGACTTCAACCGTGCTCTAGCAGACAGCACCTGACTGAAATATGCCATGGGCCGTCCCTCCTGCATAAGCACCGCCCCCAATCCATATTCCGACGCGTCAGTCTCCACCACAAAGGATATGCTGAAGTCTGGCAAGGCAAGAACCGATGCCGTCGTCATCGCCGCCTTCAAGGCCTCAAAAGTCTTGGTGGCCTCTTCCCCCCAATGGAACCCGTCCTTCTTGAGATGTTCGGTAAGGGGCCAGGCTATGGTGCTGTACCCCTTAACGAACTTTCGGTAGTAGCCCGTCAGACCCAAAAATCCACGAAGAGCTCGCAGTGTAGTAGGCACATGCCAATCCAGCATAGCCTCTATCTTCGACCTGTCGGTCGCCACCCCCTCCGCCGACACATGCCCCAGTTACTCGATCCGTGCCTGGCCGAAGCTGCACTTCTTCCGGTTGGCGAACAACTGCTGCGCCATCAACTCCCGGAAGACCACCTCCAAGTGGTCCAAATGTTCCATCATGCTTCTGCTGTAGACGAGAATATCGTCAAAGAAAACGAGAAAGAACCTCCGCTGGAAGGGCTGGAAGACCTTATTCATCAAGGCCTGGAAAGTCGAAGGAGCATTCGTCAAGCCAAACGGCATGACTCGGAACTCGTAGTGCCCCTCGTGGGTGCGGAAGGCAGTCTTCGGCACATCCTCTGTCCGCATCAAGATCTGATGGTATCCTGCCCTCAAGTCGACCTTCGAAAAGATCGCCGCCCCATGTAGCCCGTCCAGTAGCTCGTCGATTATCGGAATGGGAAACTTGTCAGCGACAGTTTCTTTATTCAGCGCCCGGTAGTTGACGCAGAATCTCCAACTTCCTTCCTTCTTCTTAACCAGCAAAACTGGTCTCGAAAAAGGACTCACACTTGGCTGGATTATCCCAGCCTGCAGTATCTCCCGCACCATCCTCTCAATCTCGTCCTTCTGCACATGCGGGTACCGGTATGGTCGCACACTCACCGGTGCTGTTTCATCACGCAATACAATCGTGTGCTCGTGTCTTCTGGAGGGTGGTAGCCCTTGCGGGTCCTGAAAGACCTCCTGGTACTGCTATAGCACCTGCTCAACCTCCGCTGCGGTCTCATCCTGCTGCTTCTTTCCCTCAGCTGTCAGCCCCTGATACTCCACCAGGAACCCCTCTCCCTCGTCCCGCAACGCCCGAGTGATGGCCTTGAAGGCCACTAATGAAAAACAAAGGGTCGGGTCCACTGTCAACACGACGGTCCGCTCCTCATCCTAGAACTCCATCTTCAGAAGCTTCTAGTTTACCTTCATCTCCCCCAACTTCTTCAGCCACTGCACCCCCAGTATGATATCCACGTTGCCCAGCCCCAATGGCAAGAAATCCTCCATGATCTGTACTCCCTGCAAGGTCAGGCACAGACCCTTGCAGATCACATTGCTCTCCTCCATCTTTCCGGTCCCCATCAGTACGGTAAACTTCTCCAGCGTGCTCAACTGCAGCCCATGCCGCTCCACTACTCGGCTGGAGATGAAATTGTGGGTAGCCCCACTGTCTATCAGCACCGTCACCGCCGTGTCCCTTAGCTGCCCTGATAACTTCATGGTGTGGTTCGGAGTGAACCCCACCACGGAGTTCAGGGAAACCTCCGCGAAGTCTAGATGAGACTTCTCTTCCTCTACTGGTGGCTCCTCCTTGGGCTCCTCGTCACCCACGTATCCCTCCTCATCGGGTACCATGGTGATCTGTAGTAGGCGGCTTGCACATCTGTGTCCAGGGGTGAACTTCTCGTCGCAACGGAAGCACAACCCCTTGGCTCGCTTCTCCCTCAACTCCGCCTCCGTCATCCGCCGCCTGAGAGCAGCTGGGCGGCCCTCTCCTCGAGTCTCAGGTGCAGCTGTGGGTGCCCTCTGTGATGCTGCTGCAGGGGTGGGGCGAGCACTCTGGGTTCCCCAAGGCCCTCGTATCCTTCTCTCCTCTGCATGCTTCTCCTCCGCCTTATGTGCCAAACGAAGAACATCCTCTAAGGTCGCCGGGCTCTGCATCCGCAACTCCGCCCGTATAGAGGGCTTCAGCCCCCTCATGAAGTTTCTGATCATCACCTCATCTGTCACCCTCTTCACCCGGCTATTAAGCATCTCAAATCTCTCCACGTAGTCCCGCACTGTTCCCTCCTGCCTCAGGGCCGACAATTGCTCGTAGAAATCTCCGCCCACTGTCTCCTGGAACCGATCTACGATCAGTGCTGACAGCTCCTCCCAGGTACGAAAAGGGGCCCGTGCTATCTTCCACCGGTACCATGCTAGTGCCTTTCCCTCAAAATAAATCCCGATGGCCTTCGGGACCTCCTGCTCCGCCCGATATATCCATCCGTCTGGATCGGTGCCATCAAAGGTCGGCATCTTCAGCTTCATCAACCGTCGATCCGCATTGATGTCACCTTGCTGCCCCTATCTCTGCCACGGTCACCTTCCCAGTCGAAACCGCCACCCCGGGTCTCCGTCAGGCCTCCCCCGTCAACCCCGTACAACTCCTCAGGCCACCCAGGCCTCTCCCATGCCTCGGGCTGATAGTGGCGTCCTGTAAACTCCGATGTTCATGCAAAAACGGGCCTCGGCCCAAGATGGGTGGTCTCTGTTCTCCAAAATTGGCCCGCATGGGTCCCAATAGCTGCTCCCGAGGCCTAACCGCCTCCAACTGTCCCCGAAGTCCCCCCAAAGTGGGATACGAACCCCGTCACACCCCCAAAGGGCCGTGACGGGTTCACCGGGCCCCCAGGAGGGGCGGCCCAGCTCGCCGGGCCCCCAGGAGGTGCGGGCCGCCATCCCGCACCCCCGGTTGGGGGTGCCGCCGCCTGATCTGGACCCCCACAGGGGTGCACCGAAGCCCATGGGAGGTCCAGCGGCTTCGCCCAGGCCTGGGAAGGCCTGGGTTGGGCCGTCGAACCACCGACAGGCCCGAGCGGGCCTGTCGCATGCCGAACAGACCCGCGCGGGTCTGCTGTGTGCAAAGCAGGCCCGCACGGCCCTAGGGCAAGCCACGCCAACCCCCTTGCGTCTCCCGAGCCGTTGCCTTGCCCTACGGAGTTCGCCGTTGTCGCCGTTTGACCTAGGAGGGCCGATTCGTTGACAGATTCGCCTTCGATCTCCTCCTCTCGGATCCCCTTGCCCCAATCTCCTCCTTTCGCCACCGTTAGGGCTTGCATCATTGTCATCATCGTCGATATTGCCTCCTTCTGATCTGAATTCGGTCCCTTCAATTCTTGGAGATCATGGCCTTGTTGCACGACGTCCTTCCTCATCCCCCAGAGTTCGATCTGGATGTCCTCTTGTGAATGGACGTGATCCTTGATAGAATCCCCCACCGTTTTCTTCAATCCCTCGAACCATTCTTCGATCTAACGATTGAGATCCTCCCGTAGCCCTTGAATCTTCTCATCTATCAAATCCGCCTTCGATCTAGTGTGTGTCGCCATCGGATCTCACCGCTCTGATACCAATTTGATACGATCCGAGAGATCGTATAAGCATATCGATAAATTTAAAAGTGGAAAATGTAAAAAGAGGATTTTTAATAAGATAGAGATGCGAAGAACTACAAATAAATGGGTTTCCTTCGAGACGAAACCCTATCTCCTAGCTTTGAATGTCGGATCAAAGCCTAAGAACCTTCTCTACGATGCCTAACAAGTTCTTCGCAAATCAAGCATAAGAAAATAACAAAGGCGGCTAGCCTTAATAAATAGAAAAGTAGGGATTTACTAATCTAGTCTGAAAAGACGAGAATACCCCTAGAGCCACTAAACCCACTATGTGATGACCCCGCGCCTCCTACGCCTCACGTATGTCACGATGGGTGGTCTTGCATCCTCGGTAGCCGGTGGGGTGGGTGCGTCCGCATCAAAAGGTTTGCGAAGGAGAAGAATTTAAATGGATTGGCAGTCCTTTATTAGAGAGAAATGTAAAGGCTATCTTTAAGTTTTGACATCCAGGTCTAGATGGGGTTATGGTTAGAAGATCAATGATTTTAGGAATAAAATTTTACAATAAAAACAAACACACCTCCTCATGGACACAATGGGGTTATTTTAAGCCTTTTTTCAAACCTTTTTTCGGTATGGGCATGCACTATATCATTTCAACTAGTATTTTTGGTTACCACACCATGTTTTCAGACAAACTGCCATTTGCAACCCTCAAGTTGGCCATGGACAGCGGGTTGTACAAGTTTTTCTAACTTTCCCAGAATCCTTCTGAATATATATTATGCTCCATGGCTGTTTGCATTTAATAAATGAGAAATAGGTTAAATGATTTCCCTCTTCATTTGTTGATCTCCAAACTAGTTTCTCCTTCTGTGATTTGGATAGGTGGTATTCAGATGTCTACTTGTTTACTCAGTATTCAGATGTAGATGTCTATTTGTTTACTTAGTATTCAGATGTCTATTTGTATACTTAAACATGACGTTATAATCATTGATTGCAGTTTGATTTCAAAGACCAACGACTAAGGTTTGCAGATTCTAGTCCTTCAAGCTCTTACTCAACGAAGGAGGTATTCTTTCTCACAGACCTGAGCAAGTTATTTTAGAAAAATCAGAGTGTTATGTGAAGCTGCATTCTGCATTCATTTGCTCCTTTTTCTAATAATATATAAAATAATTGTGTATTTGTTTCAGGATATTGTAAGAATTTTCAAGAGGAGAGGAGGGGATGATTACAAGGACATGTCACATCATCAGTGGTTAAACACGGTTCAGTATGAACCCGACATTATCTCAATGTCCTTTGTGCCAATTACTTCTCTCTTGCAAGGAGTCCCAGGAAGTGGTTTCTTGAGCCATGCTATCAATCTTTATTTGCGCTGTAAGTCTGGCATGCACATTTCTGCTTGAACTTGAAGTCCTGTAGCATGTTCTTATATATGCTCATGTGGATGGCGGATGTGGTCTCTGACTGAGAGACATTATTATTTGCCGAAATTTCTCTAAAGATTGAGCAGAGATAGACATTCACCGGGCTTGAATATGCCTGGATAATTTCTGTGGGTTGGAATCTACAAGTGTTTTGCTAGCTGCAACAACAACAATAATAATCTCCTATTCATGACGCATGCATAAATTAAGCAGCATATGGTACTTTTTTTGAAGTTCAGATTTTTTTTGCCCTAAAGGTGGTTCATAAATATTATCTCCTCATCATCACCATTATAATTTCCAGTTCTATGATGAATGGGCTATGAGGTTTAAATTATCAACCCATAGCTGATGCCACTACTTGCTTTCCTCTGTCAAAACTACGTTGGAATATGTACCCTCAATAAATTTTAACTTAATCATCTATTTTCAGCTCTATCCTTTAGGCCTTTAGGCTTCAAACACCTTTATAATGGCACACAAGACTGAGAGTATGACACCATCCATATATCTGAAACATCAGTTGCCTCCAGGACATGTTATAATTGGTTTCATTTGTTCTTTCATCATAAGCGTGTGATGATTCACACATTTCACATGTCATCTTCCTAGTCTGCTGATTACTTCTCTTGGTAAGAAATTACTTAGCTCTTTCCCTTGTCATCACAAGAAAATTGAGCTGGTATTTTTCTTTTATATTTCATGGTGATGACTACATGAACCTTGCATTTAGCTCTTTCCCTTGTCGTCACATGAAAATTGAGCTGGTATTTTTCTTTTATATTTCATGGTGATGACTACATGAACCTTGCATTTTGTGAATAATTATGGATCTGTTCTTATTGTCATTAGATGTGGGCTACACTACTGTATTTTCTATGTTAGCGTTATTATCGATGTAATGACCCCATAGCGTAGCCTAAGCATCATGTAGATGTATGCTGGTCAATTGCCCATCTTGCCATCAGACAATTACCAAGTTATTGAAAGGTTTGCAGATGTGGGATGTTAACCCATGTCACAGTGTGGATATCATCATTGTGGGATGATATTGATGTTTTTCATGCTTGAAGAAAGCTAGGCAACTTCTGGGAGTTCATAGGACAAAAAACATGCTTCAGCTCTAATTTCTCTAATGAATGGACATTTGGTCCAACATGTGTGGGCACGTGAAGGTCCCAAATACTGCAAATAGACCTTAACGCATGAATATGCACGTGTGCGCACAAATTCTTGCAATATAGTTCTTTGTATTGCTGCTTATTGCTAATATTGGAAGTTCTGTATGTTTTGACTGGCTTTCGTATTATTGTCTTCATGTTTCCAGATAAGCCACCACTAGAAGAGCTTCATCAGTTTCTAGAGTTTCAGTTACCAAGACAATGGGCCCCTGTATTCAGTGACCTCCCTCTAGGGCCTCAGCGGAAACAGCAAAGCACTGCATCTCTCCAGTTCACCTTCATGGGTCCTAAGCTTTATGTGAACACTAGTGTGGTAAACTTTAATTCTTAGTTTACTTGGATTATTTCTTTTATTTACATTTTCATGTGAGTAACTCCCAGGTTTCTGGCTTAATTTTTTTGCTGGGTTCACGTGTAAAGATTCTAAGAGCTTTTTAGCCTTCAAGCGCTTCCCACTTCAAAAGATGCGTGAGTTGTTAAGTGGCATCATTGTCATCTAACTATTTTCCCTTAAAAATTGGCTTCCACTTTTCCCGTAAAATTGGCTTACACAATATGTGTTTAGCCTTTTATGCTTGCAACATCTAAGTACACCACAATAACATGGAAACACGTCACTTGCATTAAACAAATTAAGAACTGTTGAGCAGTTTCTTTTCAATTGCATAAACATTATTTACTGTTGAAGCTTGCCTTATTGTTGCAATTTGTGAAAGCGGCTACCATCACCTCTTTATTACCATAATGTCCTACCTGGGAGTATAAACTTGCTGAGCTTGACGAGGACAGCCTGTTCAAACTTATTCTGGTTTTTATTTTTTAAGCCGAGTTGAGCCCATCTGGATCCTGCATCACATGTTCAAACGGGCATCAAAGCCAAGCGTGACTTCAATTATGGTTCCTTCACCTGCTATACTCTTTTATTTTAGTTCTTCCTCAAGGCACTTTGATTCCACTTACCTTTCACATGCCATTTTGTTAGCTTGACTCATGTTCTTTGGGACACAAGTTGTCTTTTCTTTACGTTTTTTCTTCTTAAGGCACTTAAATTCTGCATATCATTTTATTTTCCTTCTCTTAGCCCAAGTCACTCTTGATTCTTTCACCATCTCCAGAATTTACATTTGAAAGCTTAGGTCAAAACTATAACAGTGGATAAAATGTGAGAAAGCAGGGGAGACTTAAAGAGAGTGAACGAAAGATTTTCGTTACTGAAATGGTGTTGGAAGTGTAGTTTGAAAAATACGGTGATATCAATATGTATTGATTGTATCACATCGATTCTAAGCATGAAAGTATGATGCATCCAAAATCAGTCGATACCACCAGTTTATGTAGGTCGTGTACTTAAGTCATGAACCCATGCACATACTGAACATGCCGATGCATGTACCAAACACCGACACTTCTCAGGCACTTCGAACAATTTGCTTGCTAGATACCTGTCAGAAACAGTTCTGTACTTGTACCTGTAGGCAAATATGCTAGTAGTTTTGTGGGATCATGGAATTTCTTGAGTTGTCTATTATACAAACAAGGGACGCAGGGACGCTGACGGGGTTTGTCCCAGTCAGCGAGGTTTGTCCCAGTCACAAGCTGACTGGGACAAACCCAACTGATTAGAAGTGTGGTTTTGGGCTTTGTTTTGGGGTCTTTTTACACCCGACGCTACCGACACACCCACAGTTCTCACCCTTTTTTGGTTGCACGCGTGCACCGCATCCTGTTCGTGGGGGGTTTCCCTGATGTGCACTCTGTGCACGAGTTTTACCTAATACTTGTTATTTTGCGTTTGCTTAAGACAACTAAGAAATGTAATCACAAGACGAAGTGATGAACTATATAAGTTTTATGCTTAAAGTTTATATTGTTTGATGTCACGTTTTATATTTTGTTTGTTCTGTGTGCATAAATATATATAATATAAGATATTAAATTATAATAGATGTGTCAGTGTATGTTACCTTTTACAAATTTACTGCAATTCCCATACATGTACCCGTTCCAAGTACCATACCTAGATATTTATGCTTCCTGGCCACTAGTACTATGTCAACTAATACACGCGGATACATGGGGTTCGAAGTACCATAAATAGAAATTCTTTCATGCTAATAAGTAACAATGATAGAAAGAATCTCATTAACAATCAAAATCAAGTTTTAAGATATCAACTAATACCAATTCATATTGAGTATGTGGGCCATTTTAGAGTAGATTTGTACGATTGAATACAAGATGGATTCTTCTTTATTAGTTCAAACTTCATGTTGAAACTTAAAGTAGCACTCATTTTAGTTCTTCTAGGAGCTAAGATATTGAAATCTGACACAAGTAAATTGAAGATGAGTAGATTGGTTTAGAAATACTTTTCATTATGTCAACTTTGTAAAATAGCTGGAAATAGAAAGGGAGGATAATGGATGATAGAAATAATTCATAAATGAATAAATCACTTGAAAAAATACGAAGCTTTACATATTGTTAATGTTTTCCATGGTGCCAGGAGTCGCCTAGGTTTTTTATTTTATTGTATTTTGTAATTTTAAATAAGCGTAGAAGAATAAGATCAAAGGAGAAGAAGCATCAATTGTCGATGTTACACCACTACAACATCGACGGTTACGACGCCAATAGAGGAAGAAGAGATAAAGAAGAGAGAAAAAGAAGAGAATTCCTCCTTTTACCGAAATCATCGTTGTGTGCAGCTTGATCCGGAAAGGTCAGATATATTGAAAGATTTCTTCTTTAAAAAAAATTCAGATGGAGGTTAAAACCCACATGAATATGGGATTGTGTTTGTTATGCATATTTTTTAAAGTGGACATGTACCCGATTAATTAGGATAGGTGTCAATAGTGGGCGGTTGGCCTGTCTAGGATGGCTGCCTAGGTCTTAATCAGGTCGCCTACGTCTGGGCGGCCTAAGCATCAACCCTTTTTTAACACTTCATACAATTAACACTAACACTGAGATAGGTAACTGATACGACGATACCAAAAGTCTATACACACACACTAGTAATAACTCGTGCCCGCGGGCACGGTTCATTTAAGATTTTTCCCCGCGAAATATTTGTTTTCAAAAAATTATTAAACTTTAAAAGAACAAATTAGCGTAAAAATATTTAGCGGTACGGGCGCCTTCGGCGCGGAACAACAAATTCGACGCATGCGCCTTTGGCGCGGAACAACAAATTCAGCGCATGCGCCTTCGATATGGAACAACAAATTCGACGCGGGCGCCGTCGGTACGGAACAACAAATTGTCGTAAAAAAATCCTTGCTCGCGGGCACGTTTCATTTAAAGATTTTTCCATGCGAAATCTTTGTTCCCCAAAAAATTATTAAAATTTAAAAGAACAAATTAGCGTAAAAATATTTAGCGGCATGGGCGCCTTAGGCGCGGAACAACAAATTCGGCGCGAAAAAACAAATTCGCCTATAACAACAAATTCGACGCGGGCTCCTTCGGCGCGGAACAACAAAAATTTAGCGGGTACTTTCGGCGCAGAACAACAAATTAGCGTAAAAAAATTTTGCGGGCGTCTTTGACACGAAACTTGTTCACTGGCTGCTTTCAAAGCTGGACCAAATTTCAAAACTCACATTTATGGTTTCAAAGCTCTCTTCATTTCAAAGTTGGACCAAATTTCAAAGCTCACATTCATGGTTTCAAAACTTCATCTCAATCTTACATTTTTCAAGATCAAATCTCAGTCACTCTTTATCTTGTTCTAGTCAGCTCTAGAATTCAATAAAGGTTGTCATATGCATAGTAGATAGATAGATACACACCTAAAGCTTGTCATATATATATTTGTATAAATATGTATGTCGGCTATCCAAGGTGGAATTTCATCTTTTGCATTCATCAAACAGTCCATTTAATTTTTTGATGATCGGCACAATTCATTTTAATCTTTATATTTTAAAACTTCAATGCACTGTGAACCTAGACATTGCAAAAAATTGTTTTACTATGAAAACATTAAATTTACAAATAGATCATCGAGTAAAACACCTTGGGTTCATTGTTTGGTTTTAAAAAATTTTAGAATTTGAAGATCGAAATGAAGTGTCGACCGTCAAAATATTTAGTAGAGTGAACTTTTTGCAAGTGCATAGGATAGAATTCATCCTTAGGTAGTAGGTGCACACACACATACTATGGTACCCTTAACCGGATCAAGCATGCCAGTCTATTCCAATCAAATTTAAAGTTTGACAATCCAATCAGAAAATTCGTTTCTTAGATATGACCTTTCAATTCAAACTACTTATAAACAAAAATTTTAATCATTTGGATGTGTTTCATCCATGGTTAGAGTGCTCGGTTCGGTTTCGGTGTTGGTCTTTCGGAAATTTTAGATTTTGGTCTGGTTTCGTCTGTTTTGCTAGTTTCGGAGATGCATTTCATTTCGTCTGTTTTGGTAGTTTCAAATACTTAAAAACCTATCAAATACTAAGACATCAAATAATTTAAAAACTAAATTATTAGACAAATGCTATCAGAAATTAAAAATACACATTTTCATGAATTTTGGAATGTTTTGCTATTCAATTTATACATTTTGCTAAATATACCACATTTTGCAAAAGATAATGGCAAACATGTAAATATATGAAACACGGTTAGTAAAATGTGCTAGGTGAATAGCATCAAAAATTTCAGCCGATCTATCCCCATAGTGCTGCTAGTCAAATTACACATGGATAAACAGTTTACACTTATTTACAAGTTTGTCATTTCCTTTTTAAAAAGGATTAAAAGAGAATGGCAAACTTGTAAATAAATGTAACATGTTAAGAAAAATGGGTAATTTGAGTACGTCACTCACTAATCAGCGTGCGGTTAAAAGTTGGAACAAAACGTAGGGTTTTCTCACCCCTTCGCTTTCTGGAATGGCGGCGGGGCTCGAGCCCTTCCTTGTAGGCGGCAGTCCTTTCTGACTCCATGACGACGACGCCGGAGTTCTCCGACTCCGCGACAACGTCGTAGGTAAGAATTTTTTGAGTTTAATTTTTTTTAGATTCCGTTTGTTTTATATTTTGAGAAATCTTTTTAGATAAGATTTTTCCTAGATTTCTTTGTTATGTCCGAGTCCTTTGTTTGTTTTTTGATTTTCGAGTCCTTTGTTTTTCTTTGATTTTCTTAACCGTTCCGGGCCGGAACGGCGCCGTTCCGGCGAGAACCGAGCTTATTTGGCCGTTTTGGTTTCGTTTGCCTCCGAAATCAAAACGATACAGCCGATACCATGGGTATCGGCCGAAAGCTACATCCATGGTTTCATCAAATTGTCGACAAAATCAAAGTTTCAGAATTGTAATGGAATCAGTTTATTCGTTGTCACTTAAAACACATGTAAAACACATCCACATCCACATCCACATCCACATCCACATCATTTGAATTTTTATTTATATGTAGTTTTAATATTTTAGATCGCATCTAACAAAATTCATATTTGGGTTACCAAACTCTAAATTTGATTTGGGATGAATCAGCATGTTTGATTTAATAGAGTATACCATACTCTACATATATAACCTAGATTTAAAATCTTTGTTGAAAGCTATACATCTCCATGTCTTATTTGTAGTCTGATTTCAATTCATAGTCAGTGTTTTTGGGGACACGTGATGTGTGTGAAGTGTTTGGACATCCCAAAGCATTTGTGAAGTGTTTGAAGTGTCTAGATGTCCCAAAAGATACAAAGCAGACATGGACCTTATGCGTACATGCATGCACACACGTACACATCTACCCGCAAAATTGGTCCTATATTTAGGGGTAATAAGCCTTTTTTTGAAAATCACATGTTTCCCTATGATGACATTGACATGGTCAATAAAAGAATGATGAGCTTCGAAGATGATGGATTTAAAAAGATTATGATACTTTTTAACAATTTTTTTCCTATTCTTTCCTTATTGATCACTAGTCATCTGGCACGTGCTCGGCTTATGTACAAAACTAAAGAAGGTAGTTCTTGTGGGGCATGACAGACACGCTGACTTTTTACCCAACTTTCGTAGGTAATATAGTAAAAATTTCCACCTAATCCTTTCTTATCCTATCTTCATTTAATGCAACAAATACAATGTCTGCCTTCTAAATAAAAATGTCTGAGGCATTCATCATGTGTGTTAATAGTGTCTTGTTGCTTCTGTGTCCGATAAAATTTGAGTCTCCTAATAACTCTGCTAATTAGAGACACAAGCCACTAGGATTTGCTTTTTTTATAAAATGAAATAAAATTCAATATGAGAAATTTCCTAGAACCTCCTGCAGCTTCTTCACATAGCAATACACAAGTATAAAAAAACGTTTTCCCTAGTACTCAGAAATGTAAAGTTGGGCTGTGACTATTAATTTACAAGGCAAGCTACCGTTTAATAATCAGTATTATTAGATTTACACTTGAATTTGGCTGATATACACATAAATGAATGTGAACATTCAGTCAGTGAGTTGAGTCCAGCTGTACATTAATAGGTAGGTCACATCTATAACCGTAACCGGAGCATATTTGTTTGTGGAAATTTCACACGAGCATGATAACAATTTTTCGCAATGGCAAACCTTGGAACTGGCAGCTTCATTAGGTACAAGGAAATTTTCATTGCTTTCACACACACACACACACACACACACACACACACACACACACACACACATCATGCTGCCTGATTTCCTGTGAAAAAGATACTAGTTATAACTTGATTTGCTTTTTATCAACATAAGAATTAATGTCTGTTTGATGCAGGTTGATGTTGGCAAGAGGCCGGTCACCGGGCTTCGATTGTACCTAGAAGGGAAAAGAAGCAACAGGCTGGCAATACACCTGCAGCACCTCTCTTCCCTTCCTCGGATCTTCGAGCTTCATGATGATCCGAGCAGTTGTTATTCTCGTGAATCCCACGACCGCAAATATTACGAACCTATTCAATGGAGACACTTCTCCCACGTTTGTACAGCTCCGATTGAGGCAGATGATGATTACTCCATTGTCACTGGTGCCCAGCTACATGTCGGGCACTATGGCCTCAAGAAAGTCCTTTTTCTTCGCCTTCACTTCTCTACTGTCTCCAACGTGACCCTGGTTAGAAATCCTGAGTGGGATGGTTCTCCAGGCCTCACCCACAAGTCTGGGCTCATCTCGACACTCATCAGCACGCATTTTACAGGAGCCATTCAAAAGCCGCCCCCTCGACCGGCAGACGTGTACATAAATTCAGCAGTGTATCCTGGCGGTCCACCGTCGCCTTTGCAGACGCCAAAGCTGCTCAAGTTCATAGATACGACAGAGATGGTGAGGGGCCCTCAGGATCCACCCGGCTACTGGGTGGTCTCAGGGGCAAAGCTTCAACTGGAAAGGGGTAAGATCTCACTGCGGGTGAAGTATTCTCTCCTGACTGTTATGTTGCCGGAGTCTGATGATGATCTGTAGATAACGGAAAGTATGAAAAGAAGATGGAGAGCCGAAAGGAAATTGGGGTGTGTAGATGAAAATGTCGAAGGGAAGTATGTTGCGCGATTTACACGTGAGTTATTGGTGGGATTGTACAATATGGCTCAAGGGTGGCCCTTGTTTGTATAATTGACGATTCTCATGTAGGTTAGGTTTTCTTTAACGAGTTAAAGCAATTCTATTCAAGTGTAGTAACTCAACATTTGTCGTCGTCTATTGTCATTATACTCGTTCTAAACTTCCCTTAGGGAAGCGATTCTTGATGGTTGTTGTATCATCATCATCGTCTTCTCTCCTCTACTGAGAAGTTCAAGGTGGGTTGGCATTGGGGGAGAATCGCAATTTGTTATACATGTGGGTTACTCTTCAAGCTGTTGGTTTAAAGACTTGGGAAGGCATTGCTTTGTTTTTTGACATGCATTCTAATTTATACTCGATCCAGTTGTTTTCTGTTACTAGGTTAGGCTCATGTTTGATCCTTTTTTGTTGGGAGACAAATTTTTGTTTAATCTTTTTGATGTTAAGAACATTGCATTTCAGTTCTTGCTAGCATTCACTCTCCAGCTGTGACGGCATCTGGAACGGTGGAAAGCTGAGCATGGCTGATGAGTATCATCTTCATGCATGTTCCCTCCTGGATCTTATATTATATCATAGCAATGAAAATTTCCCAATTGCTTCTTATAACCTGAAAATAACAACTATTCTCCTGCGAGTATCCTTTCTGGTGAAATGCAAGCGATTTACTTCATGAATAATACATGTATATTCAGAAGTTCTCGGAAATAATCCCGTTAAATTTAGTAATAGTTGGGCTTGACATAAAGTGATGAAAATGTTTATGGACATATAATCAATAACCGTTAATTTCTTATTAGTTTGTTTGTTTGGCTTTCAAACGATATTGTGGATTCAATTCTTTTTGGCATCAAGATAAAATTTTATTTTTAAATCAAATGATTGTTTACTAGAAAATAAATTGCCAGTTATCACGAACAATTCACTAGCCCGGGAATACGATGACTCGGTTGTTATTTAAAAGAAGTGTGAATAACTCTGTAGCTATTTGAAAAATTCGTGAATAAAATTTGTTGTGAATAAAATTTGTTTATGATTCGTATTTTTATTGAAAAATTAACTAATTATTCACAATTTAGGTAATTTAGGGAATCGTTTTGAACAAATAATCTAAGTTTTCAAGCATTTTTAAGCTCTCTTTTTAAGCACTCTCTAAGATTTTCAAGGCAACAATGTTCATTCTTTCAAAAAGTTTTTAACTCATTGTTTTGCCTAACTAATTTGTGTTTCTCTCACGCTTAATCTTGACTCATTTGAGAACACAAATTTGAGTTTCTTTGATCTCATTGTTTCAATCTTTATTTTCTTTGAGATCAAAAGAATTTTTTATAGCCACATTTACACATTCTCAAGCTTCAATTTATTGGCTATAGAAAGGTTGTGATTCAAATTCATCATCAAGAAAAATGTTTGCAAAATCCACACAAGGGTGTCGTGGCAAGATTTTACCTTTGGTTGTAATTGTATTTGTTGTAAAACGCCTTTATGGTGAGGTCCTCTTTGTGAAGAGGTTAAGGTGTATTGGAGGACAACTTATTAGATAAATGGTACTTGTATTGGTTAGAAACCCTCAAATTGTTGAGGATTGTTGAGGCAAGCTAGTGAATTCAAAGCCAAACGAGGTTGGGGATTGGACTTTGTAACACCTCTAAGTGTAAAATACTACTTTAGCATAGTCTCAAGTGTTGGTGATAAATTGCATTTATGCCCATCAATCTCTTGCATTTGTACCCAATTAAGGCATGTTTCCAATTTTGGGCATAAAGAAGGGTTTTATGCAAATATTCCTAAAATGGCATGCTACATAATTAAGAGAGCAAGTTGGAGGGTAAATAAAAAAAAAATGTAAGTAATGGTAAACTTGTAAATAATAGACATTTTAGAAGAGATCTTTTAATTGCTTAACCCTAGCTCCTTCTACACTATTCTTCTCCCTTCTCTTTCCTTTTGCTTTTTAGTTTGCTTTTCTTTTCTCCATCCCATTTTGAACTGGCCGAACTCCCCTTAAAAACAAAAAACAAAAAAAAAAGAAGAGAGAAAGAGAAGAGAAAACACAAAAGCATAGAAAGAATAGAAAGGAGGAGGAGAAAGGATGAGGAAGGATGAGAGGCCAAGGAGATCATTTTGCTCATTCAAGCTTCTATTGGGTAGGATTCTCAACACACTAGGAATTTTGTATAGAGCTATATGGTTCATGCATGAATGATACAAATTGTGCTCATTTTTATTAAGCACTTCTATGTATTGGGTGTTGTTGCAAATCTATTTTCAATTCCAGCAAACTATCCTCTGTTTACCTATGGAAATCTGTTCTTTTTAGTTCGAATAAAAATCTGAAAAAAAATATAGTCATGTGGTTCATGAAATTTTACCCCATTATCATATATAATATGACATATGTTTAGTTCAATTATTAGGAGAAAAAGGGTTTTGTTTACAACATAGCAGAACTCTGCTAGTTTTGACGCCCTTCACTAAAACAGTCTTAATTGCCTCTATACTTGATGAAATTAGGTATTTTAGGACCTTGTGGTTAACTATTCTTCAAGATACACAATATTCATGTTTTGCATTCCACCCAGATCTGATTGTAATTAGGAGTAAATCATGGATTAAGTTGATGCAGTGTTTCTGTTTTCCTGCAGAAATTCTAACTGTTAGAAAATTGAGCACCATAAATCACACACTTAATATAATTTTCCGAAAATTGGTGGGTGAATGGAAAATTTCATATCTACAACTTTGAGTTGTGATTTTTGTGAGATTCGAACTGCAATTCCGTGAAAACAATTCCCCTTTATTGACTGTCTGCAATTTCCTGCAATCTGAAGTTTGGGAAGTGTTGTTCTTAAACCTTATTTGAGGTTATTCTTGCCATAATTATTCTTAATTATTGCCATAATTACTCTTAATTATTGTTGTACATGGTGTTGGATGGTTGAGACATGAAGAGCATGTTCCCATATGTTATTCTAAGCTATCACCCTCACTTATATATTCATGTTACCCCTTAAATTGTTTCATCATGCAAGCTTCTCTTTTGTTACATGTATGCTATAGTAGGAAACAAATGATTAAGTCCTCTTAAAGGCGGGTGACATGGGGTGGGGGAAACTGAAGTATCGGGTAAACATGTGGGGGTGAACTTGCTTTGTGGATCCACCCGCACTCCTGAAGTAGCCCGAGAGGCGTGGAGTGGGCAGAGTTGTGATAAAATGGCTCCTTCAGTAAGAGTGTGTCTCGGGGAGTCATAGCTTCCACCCACCTTATTGGGTGAGGTCCAGCCCCTCATGTCGTACTCGCTACCTAAGTTTCCAAAGATGAATAATAAAAAATTTAATAACTTATTATGTGGTGTTGCATTTGTGATGTTCCGTTGACCAATGGTGCTTAAAACCGCACACTTTTAGATAGAGTGATAGCCTTATTGGGTTTTCATACTGGGCACGCTTTGACGTGTCCCCCTACTCCACAGATCTAGGGCAGCAGACTGCAGGGCCGAGGCCAGAGCTCCCGGAGCCGTTATGTCACGTCCCAATCACCTAACTGATGGGAAATCGAATCCCACCCCTAAGTGGTTTTGATGAGGTGCACACCAAATAATGTTAGTGTACTGACTACACTACAAGTGTGCAAGTTATACGACAAGCGGTGACTTTACGCATACTCCGAAGAAGCTCAACCACACTCAAGACAGAGACGAAATTGCCAGTTCTACATCAAGCACAAGTTGAAGTCAAGTGCTCAAACCTAAATGACGAAGAAACTTAAATTCAGGAGAAGTAAGCTTTCACCAGATCAGCTTCCCGAAGGTCTTAAGTGTAGTGTGTGTGAGTTCTTAGGATAATGTTAACGCCAAAGTATATAACACACACACACACACACACACACAAATGATTTCGAAAATAAATGTTTTAAATGTTTTAAACTCTTGAGAGCAATTGCTAGCTTTTTCATATCCTAGTAGTCAATCTCCATTACACCCAGGAGTTGACTGCACTCTTTGCTAGCCAAGTTTCAGAAGAAATTGCTCTGAGAATCGACTACCAAAGGAGGGAGTCGACTACCAGCTGGAAGCAAATTCCAATGAAACACTCTGGGAGTCGACTACCACTCCTAAGGAGTCGACTACCAGCTGGCAAATTTCAACGATTTGATTTACTGATTTTATTCTCGTATCCTTGATTTTTGGGACAAAAGTCAAACTTCATTTGAAATTTGAATCCTCTCTTATCACTATAAATAGAGGACTCTATGAGATCTTTTTAAGAAGAAAAATATTATCATCAAATTGAAAAATCTCTGTTGTGCTCAAATTCTCAGATCTCTTATTCTCAAAGCTCTAGTTATTATTTTCAGCCAAATCTGTTTTTATATTTCTGATCTCTATCTTTTACAGCTAGTATTTTTTTGAGATCAACTTATTTTATTTGGCTATTGAAAATAGTTTTTCAAATCCTTGTTCTTCATTTTCATTATTTGAAAGGATTTTTTGAAAACATACGATCTAGATCACAAAGAATTATTTCATATCTTTGTGTGATCTAAAGATCGAATTTGAATTCTTTTAGCCACGTAAATACACTTTGTTATAATTTACTTTAGCTATAGAATTCTGGGTGTAAATCCAAACTCCACTAATCTTTGTGGGGAGTTGGAAATTGTTCTTATTTGTGGATTGCCCTTTGTTGAAAGGGTGTTGGAAATTCTAGACAAGTCTAGGTGGTTGGAAATCATGGTCAAGGCTAGGTGTTTGGGAAATCCTACCGAGTGAAGTTAGGTGCTTGTATTGCTAAGGCAATAGTGGAAAATCTCGTACCGGATTGGTCGAGGACTGGACGTACCCAAGTTGTGGGAACCATGATAAAAATCTATGTGTTTGCGTTTGCATTCTTCTGCGATTGTTATACTTGTTCTTACACTCTTTACTTGCTAAGAGATTGTAATTTGTTCATATTATTGGAAGTTAATTGTTTTGAGTAAAGATCAATAATTGTGCGGACATATTTGTTTTTGTAATCTTATAGCCTAAAACTCTCTGGGAGTCGACTACCATTCATAGGGAGTCAACAACCTGTTGTATTATTTCTCTGATCAACTTTATTTATAAGATTGACTTGTTGATTAAGAACCAAGCGTAGATCACTCTACTTGGCTTCTTAGGCAACATTAGAAGGTTTATAATTATGCTAACCAACAAACGAAAAAAATTTACTATTTGCACAACACTATTCAACCCCACTTCTAGTGTTGTTTGCCATCCACAGGATCCAACACTTTGTTGAGTATTGGACTTCTTCCTACTTGGTGTTAATGATGAGCAAACATAAATACTTGTGACTAATCCCTTATTTTGCAGTTAATCCATTGCCTAAGCTTATTATGAAGATCTACTTGCAATGGATGACACTCAACAAATGGATTGGATGATCGTAGATGGTGATATGAAGCTCCATGAAGACTTCAAGCTCATGCATTGAATAGAAGAGAGAGTTCGTCAAATGTAAATTTCTTATATCTCTTCTAGTATGTAGCTTAGAGGTAGAACATTGTTGGAGCACACACACATCTTCATTTCAGTCTTAGGACATCATTAGATCAATTGTCCTTAGACTCCAATTCATTTCTATATTGATTGTGCATGTATTGTTTATAACACTCGACTGGTGAACGTTTTACAGTCGCCTGTCTCAAAAACAGTCGACTGTGTTTTGTTCTACAGTCGCCTGTTATGCACAAACTTTTACAGGCTAGTTTTGGGCTTCTCTGCTTTAATTCCCACAGGCGACTTATGAATGATTCACAGGCGCATATCCACGCGACAGTCGATTGTGTTTTGTTAATCAGTCGCATGTCTATCTTTAGCCCAAAGTCTATTTCTCTGATTACTCTGGCCAGTCGACTTATGTTGGATTTATAGTCGACTGTCCATTGAAACAATCGATTGTCAATGCTGCATCAGTCGTCTGTCTGTGAGCCAATTTGTTGACTCAACTCTCTGGAAAATCTCAGGGTTTTGGCAGTCGTCTGTAGAAGGAATTACAGTCGCCTGTTCTGATTAACAGTCGACTGTCATCTCCTCTTCAGTCATCTGTCTTGTTATCTCAGATGTTTTCCAGAATTCTTCAACTTACCCATCTTACGATCAGTCGCCTGTAGTAGGATTTACAGTCGCCTGTTGGTTGAACAGTCGATTGTCTTTGCCGCATCAGTCGACTGTCCACGTGGTAAGTTACCGTTATGAATTCTCACCTACCATATCTGACTATGCAGCAGTCGACTGTGATTTCCTCAACAGTCGACTGTCGCGGGCTCAGATTCTATCCGTTGAGAGTTTTCTCACGGATTTCAAAGCGGTTTTGTTGAATTCGGTTTTAGGGTTTTGAGAAACCTATATAAGGAGCATCTACTGTTCCATTGAGAGGTTACTCATTCTTTCAAGTTTCATTTTGCTAAATCTCTCAAGATCAAAGCTCTCAAAAACCCTAAAGCCCTAAGAATTCCAATCTTCAATCTCTTGCTCTCCAACCTAGAACCAAAGAGACATCTTCTAGGCATTTGGTGCAGTCAAGAGAAAGGGCTTTCCTCTCTTCCAAGAGAGTCTTTCAACACACAACACACTTCTCCTTCAAGTTCTACTTCAAGGCATAGGTGATTGTAAGTGTTGCTTTCATATTTCATAACTTTCGTTATTTGAATTTACTCTCGGGTTGTGAGAGTGGTTTGCTTGCTCCCAAGTTGTGGGAGTCAAGGTCAATCGATTGTATTTCGATTTCACTTGTAGGGTTGCTACAAGTGGGTTTTAAGGGAACCTCAAGTTAGGGTTCTAACTTGAGTATCCGGTTGTCAACCGGGTGGAAGGGACGTAGGATTACCGGGAACAAGTTCGAAAGTGACTTGGGTAATCCGAACCCTTGAAACATCCTTGCGTTTGCATTTGTTTCATTTTGGGTTTATTTCTATTCCGCACTATTTTGTTGGTTAGGAATTTAAATTGATATAACTATCTTTTTAAATTGCTTAAACACTATTCAACCCCCCTTCTAGTGTTTTCTCCATAGCCAGGGTCCTTACACACTTGGTATCAGCGCAGGGCTATAAAAGGCGATGGTATCTACATCTTTGCACTCTGAAGTGTTGAATATTGGACTCCCCGGATTTGGTTTTGGATGATGAGCAAACATAAATAATTCATGATCTAACAATTTGTGAGCGCAGTATTGGAGATCGTCGCCAATTTCACGTGAACATTCAAAGCGACATCTCAACACTTTCCAAAGCTCAGTTTCATGCCTAAAGCTTCGTTGAAGCTCTTGCGACGCTTTGGAAGTAATGAAGATTCAATCGAAGCTCTCAAAGACCGTTTATTAAGGTTTTATTTATAGTCTTTTAGTTTCGATTGATAGACTGTTAAGCCTTGAGTATTTCTTACGTTTCTATCTTCATTACGCTCATTTCGTAGCTCTAGGATTCTTGCACAAGTTCACTCTAACTTCCTCGAAGCGTCGCGCTTCGATTCGGACTTTGTTGTGCATGTTAGTTGGTACAAGAACAAGTACTGACCGACTAGATGGTGATCTAGTCGGTCGGCCACTGTTCTTGGACCGACTAGTTTCTGTCAGTTAATTCTTAGCTCTTTACTGTTTACAGTTAGTCGGTCTATGTTGACTCACCGACCGACTAGTTTGTGAACTAGTCGGTCAGTGATGCTTCTTTGACCGACTAGTTGAGACTGACTGTTCACTCTAAAATTCTCCTAAGCTACTGTTTACCGTTAGTCGGTCTAAGAACGTTTGATGACCGACTAGTTGACAATCTAGTCGGTCAACTTTTGTTCTTGGACCGACTAAGTCAACTTGCCTTCAGACTATGTTGTTTTGCCTCTTAGTCGGTCTACGTTCATTGGATGACCGACTAGTTGTGAAACTAGTCGGTCAGACAGTGTTCTTGGACCGACTAGTTTTCTAGGTCTGAAATTCTATCTCTTCTCAGATCTGCTCTTAGTCGGTCCATGCTTTGTGACTGACCGACTAGTTGATGAACTAGTCGGTCAGTGAGTGTTCTTTGACCGACTAGATCTCACAGATTTCTTTCCGTTGGAGATTGACCTAACTTGTTTTTATGGGACCCTATAAATACGAACCTAGGTCATTTCTATCTTCAATAGAGCTGTCATTAAGAGATTCATTGAGTTCTAAAGAGATAGCTATTCTCCCTCAAATCTAAAGCTCTCTTCCTCACAAGAAACCCATTCTCTCTCATTTCTAGATCTAGAGAGAAGCTTGTTCTTGGTGAGCTCTTCAAGCTATTGCTTGATTCAAGTTTCCAAATCTTCCCTAGGCACCCATTGCTGCTCATTTCCTTGGTGCTAGGGTTTGGTAACTTCATCTTCCTCAAATCCTTCATTCCACCTTTTGGGTAAGAAAAACTCAAGGTATAGGATTTTGTGGTAAGAGTATTTATTTCATATTAAACTCTTTTATATTGCTTATTGGCTCTCTCGGTTGTGAGAGAAGTTTGTGATCCCGGGTTGTGGGATTCACTTTGCCATTGCATGTATGATTTGATCTTGTGAAGGTTTTTCACAAGATATTCATAGTGGAAATCTTGAGTTAGGGTTTCTAACTCAAGTATCCGGAAGGGATCCGGGTGGTTGGGACGTAGGATCACCGGGAACAAGTCGGGGAGACTTGGGTGGATCCGAACCCATTAACTTCATTTGTTAGCATTGTTAATTTCATTGTTGTCATTCAATTTAAGCTTCCGCAAATTGACTTGGTAGTTGTGTGCAATTTAATTTGGAATAATACGCCTTATTATTTTAAAGTACTATTCACCCCCCCTCTAGTACTTGTGCAGTAGCTGGTAGGGCATTACATTTGGTATCAGAGCCAGATACTCAGCTATGTCTGCCAACGACAACAAGACCGTGCCTCCACCTTCCAACTACAACACCTTCAGGAACCGTGAAGGAGCGTCATCGGTGATGGAAGGACATTCCTCTACAAGGCCTCCATTCTTCAACGGTACCAACTACGGGTACTGGAAATGTCGGATGGAAACCTTCCTCCGAAGTGCATCTTTATGGAGGACTACAATGAAGGAGTACAACGAGCCCGAAGAAGAAGATTTTGAGAAATGGACTACCGCGGAGGTCGCCGCGGAGGTAAGCAATGCCAAGGCAATGAACGCCTTGCAATGCGCATTGGAGCCCGAGGATTTCAATAAGATATGCACATGTAAGAGTGCATATCAAATTTGGAACTCTCTCCTCATACTACATGAAGGGACGAGTCGGGTAAGAGACTCTAAACTCGTTGTCGTAACCAAAGATTACGAAATGTTTCACATGCAACAGGGCGAGAAGATGAAAGAATATTACGCTCGCTTCGTTGACATAATAAACGAGTTAGAGGCCCTCGGCAAGATCTACACTCAAAAGGAGAAGTGCTTAAAGCTTATTGAAGGACTTCCCTCTTCTTGGGAAAAACGTACCTTCGCCATCGAGGAAGGTAATGACATGAACAAATATACCGTAGTTCAACTAATGGGTACTTTGATGTCATACGAGGTACGCAAAGATAGCAAGGTGAAGCTACAAGAAAAGATGAAGTCATATTTGAACCTAGATGCGCCTAAGAAAAAGGCGATTGCATTCAAGGCGGCTTCATCCACATCTTCCGATGATGAAGACTCGGAAAACGAGTTGGACTTGGAGTCCATGGCACTCATGGCCAAGAAGTTCAACCGTTTCTTCCGGAAAGGTAACTTCAAGACCAAAGGTAAATTTGGTTCTTCTAACGCCTCTTCCTCTCCTTTGTGTTTCAAGTGCAATAAGCCAGGACACATGAAAGCGGAGTGTTCTCTCAACAAACAAAAGGAGAAGTGGAAGGCGCCAAAATTCGATAAGTCCAAGAAATACAAGAAGGGGTACAAGAAAGGACTTGTCGGAGCAACATTCACCGACTCCGAGGATTCCTCAAGCGGAGAGTCGGATGATGAGAAAGTGGAGCAAGCACATATGTGCTTCATGGCAAGAGAGGAGAACGATCAAGGATCCTCCTCTTCCAATGATAGTAATGACGAAAGCGATGAGGTAACGATGGATGATCTAAGAAATGCTAACTCTCAACTTTGGTCAAAATACACTAAGTTAGTAAATAGATATACTAAGGTAAAAGATGACCTAGCTAGCATTCAAACATCGCCTAAGAATATCATCACCAACAACGACACCGTTGTTGAAGAGTTAAGAAATGAGATTGTGAATCTCAAATCTAAACTTGAACATGTTAGCATTGAGGATGCGGAAGAACATGAGGTAGCGGATTTAACTTCTCAAAACTCGACTTTGAGTATTGAGAACGAGAATCTTAAATCTCGTGTTTATGTGCTCACATCGCAAATATCCGCTTTGGATACTTCTTTGCGTTCTCTCAAAGAGAAATATGAGGACACATTGGGCCGAATCAACAAATTCAACAAGGGTAAGGGCCATTTGGATAATATTCTAAAAGATTTACTTCCGGCCAAACACCACATTGGCTTGGGGTATATGATGGGAAATTCATCCAAGTCGGTCACTACTTTTGTTAGGCCAACTTTCGAAGCCTCAACGAGTGGGAGCAAACACTCTATTGGTAGTTCATCTACCAATGGTGCTTCCACCTCGTCCACACCCTCTTTCGGAAAGAAACCCACTTTGGGTGGACCTCCAAAGAAGGGGCATGCCTACATGTACACTAATAACATGCCACGTAGGAACACACGTCCTACTCCACCGTCTCACACTTATGATGATTTTTATGCAACACATTCCCGGGCACGTGCACACCAAGTGAGACACCCTCACGCACGTGTTTCCACACATGCATATGTACACCCACCTCATCATATGAATAATTCTTTTCGTGCACCATTCCATCATGTCCCGTATGCCTATCCACAACATGCATCACGTAGAAATCAACGTAGCATGCATGCACCCAATAGGATGATGGCTCCCAAAATTTTCACTATTTGGAGCCCAAAGGACACAAGCATGGACGAAAAACAAATGTACATGAATGCTTATTTTTCGGATGTTGTGCATAGTAAGAATTATGTGGGGAAGTCTAAGTCCACTTGGACTTGGCTTCCAAAGGTCTAATCCCTTGGACCCAATGACCTTGGGTACCATGATATGAAAGTGTCTATCTTTAGGTACTCAAGGAAAAGAAAAAGAAAAGGAGCATCAAATTTAAATTTAGCTCCAAAGGGAATTGGATATTCGATAGCGGGTGCTCCAAACACATGACGGGTGACGCTCGTTTGCTCTCCGGAGTGGTTCCCATTGCGAATGGAAACCGCGTCGTATTTGGAGGCAACGAGAGCGGAACCATCATAGGTGTTGGTAAAGTCGGTAACCCTTCTAAACCATTAATTAGTGACGTTTATCTTGTTAGTGGTTTAAATCATAATCTTATTTCAATAAGTCAACTTTGTGACAAAGGTTACAAAGTTAGCTTTGCGAAAGGATTGTGTCACATTTTAAGAAAGGATAATGAAAAATTATTATTTTCCGGAACTCGTCGTAAAGACATCTATATTTTGGATCTTCCGAAGTCATATGAACAATGTCTCGTTGCCAACACAAGTGAACAACACTTATGGCATCGACGCTTTGAACATGTGAACTTTGGAACACTATATAAGCTTTCAAAATTGAATTCTATTAAAGGTTTTCCGAAGCTTGTTTTTGAAAAGAAAAGTTTTTGTGATTGTTGTCAACGCAACAAGCTTCCTAAATCTTCATTTAAACCTAAGAAAAGCATCTCTACTAAACGGCCACTAGAGCTATTACATCTAGATTTATTTGGGCCAACTAGAGTAGCTTCATTAGGAAATGCAAGGTACGGACTTGTCATCGTAGATGACTATTCAAGATTTACTTGGGTATTTTCATTGTGTAATAAAAATGAAGCTTTTGAAAACTTCACAATTTTTGTTAAGAAAGTACAAAATCTCTTAGGAACCACCATTGTCACTATTCGTAGTGATCATGGAGGTGAATTTGAGAATGAGTCTTTTGAGACATTTTGTGATGAAGTTGGTATTACTCACACCTTCTCTTTCCCTCGTGCACCTCCTCAAAATGGTGTAGTTGAGAGAAAGAATAGGACGCTAGTGGAGTGTTCTCGCACTATGCTTGATGATAGCCAACTTGGCCATCAATTTTGGGCGGAAGCGGTACACACCGCTTGCTATGTGTTTAATAGAATACTTTTGAGGCCCGGCACTAAACAAACTTGTTATGAATTGTTGTTTGGTAGGTTGCCTCAAGTTAAACATTTTCGTGTTTTTGGTTCGAAATGTTTTATTAAGAACACATATGGTAGTTTGGACAAATTCGATCCGAGATCCGATGAGGGGATTTTTGTTGGATATTCTACGCGTAGCAAAGCCTACCGGATATTCAACAAACGAACCTCAACGATCGAGGAATCGCTTCATGTCTCATTTAATGAAGGATTTGTTCCAACTAGAATTTCAAATGATAATGATTCTATGGATGTTTTATGTGATTCGTTTGAAAATTCTAAGTATAATGATTCTATTGATTCTATTGAGACTAACCCAACTAATGAAGTTGTTGAGAATGTTCCAAGTGATCAAGGTATTCCCAAACGGCTTCATTCGGTTCGTGACCATCCCCATGAGCAAGTCATTGGCAATATCTATGATAGTGTCAAGACGAGATCCCAAGTTCACCGCTTCGCAAATTGTGCCTTTGCCTCATCGATAGAGCCAAAGAATATTAATGAAGCATGCGAAGATAGCGCTTGGATCTTAGCCATGGAGGAGGAGCTCATTCAATTCGAGAGGAATGAAGTTTGGGAGCTTGTTCCATTGCCATCGAAGAACCACACCGTCATAGGGACAAAGTGGATCTTCAAGAACAAAACCGACGAAAACCAAGTCGTCGTCCGGAACAAAGCTCGGTTAGTAGCTCAAGGCTATCGTCAAGAGGAAGGTATCGATTTCGAAGAATCTTTCGCTCCGGTAGCTAGATTAGAATCAATTAGATTACTTTTGTCTTTTGCATGCCATAAGAATTTTAAATTATTTCAAATGGATGTTAAAAGTGCATTTTTAAACGGAGATGTCGTTGAGGAAGTTTACGTTTCTCAACCTCCGGGCTTCGTAAATGAAAAATTTCCAAATCACGTTTTTAAACTAAAGAAAGCTCTTTATGGTTTGAGACAAGCTCCTCGAGCTTGGTATGATCGCCTAAAGAATTTTCTTTTGGATTTGAATTTTAAAATGGGCGAAGCCGATTCAACACTTTTTATTAAGCATGCGAATAATGATATTTTATTAGTTCAAATTTATGTTGATGATATCATTTTCGGTGCTACTAACTTCGCTCTTTGCGAAGAGTTTTCTAATGTGATGAAGGAACAATTTGAGATGAGCCACATGGGCGAACTCAAATATTTCTTAGGTCTCCAAATTCGCCAAATGAACGATGCAATCTTCATCCACCAAACGAAGTACACGGTGGAGTTGCTAAAGCGATTTGGAATGGAGAATGCCTCCGGGAAAAAGACTCCAATGAGCACGACTACGCATCTTGACAAGGATACAGGCGGTAAGGATGTAGACATTCGTCTATATCGAGGTATGATAGGTAGTTTGCTTTATCTTACCGCAAGTAGGCCCGATATTATGTTTGCCGTATGTATATGTGCTCTTATCAGTCTCAACCTAAGGAGTCTCACTTAGTAGCGGTAAAGCGTATTTTTCGCTATCTAAGTTACACATTAGATTTTGGATTACTTTATCCGAGATCTAGCACATATGAGTTAGTCTCATATAGTGATGCTGATTATGCGGGATGCAAATCCGACAGGAAAAGTACTAGTGGCACTTGCCATTTTATAGGAAATTCTCTTTTCTCTTGGTTTTCCAAGAAGCAAAATTCCGTATCACTTTCAACCACCGAGGCGGAATATATTGCCGCCGGTGCCGCGTGTGCTCAAGTTCTTTGGATGAGACACACACTTAAAGACTTAGGTATAAATTGTGATACTTGCCCTATCATGGTTGACAACCAAAGTGCAATATGTCTTTCCAAGAACCCGGTACATCATTCCCGTTCGAAACACATAGATGTCCGACACCACTTTTTAGATGATCATGTTGCTAAAAAGGACATCATTCTAGTGTACGTTGAAACCCAAAAGTAAATCGCCGATATTTTCACGAAACCCCTAAAGGAGGACTCCTTTGTGCGGTTGCGTCGAGAATTGGGGATTATGGGTGAATCCGAGATATAGGATTCATGTTTCATTCAATAAT
Source organism: Scilla litardierei (assembly GCA_030789695.1). NCBI lineage: Eukaryota > Viridiplantae > Streptophyta > Magnoliopsida > Asparagales > Asparagaceae > Scilla > Scilla litardierei. Next base: position 179,824,317 of record CM061138.1, read on the forward strand.
TTTGCATGCTATTATTTTTGGCAATATCTCATTCATGCTAGAATTATTGGATTTTTCGGGAATTTTATGTGATATCTTGATCTTTCGTTCGATTTGTGCGTAATCGTCAAATTTCTGTTTTTCGATGATTAATGGGGTAGTTTCGATGTTTATTGAGAGTTTTGAGATTTATCGTCCAAGCGTATTATGGAGAGAACTTGATTTTCAAGTTTTTGACTCTTTAGTCGGTTCATGTTCAGTGACCGACCGACTAGATTGAGATCTAGTCGGTCAGTACTTGAACGCAGACCGACTAAATCTTGTCAGTAATTCTTGGATTCAGCCACTGTTTGCAACTAGTCGGTTCAAGCTCATTGACCGACCGACTAGATCGTGATCTAGTCGGTCAGTGCTTGAACTGTGACCGACTAGTTGTGCCAGGGGCTGTTTGGTCTTTTGCGAAATCGACCGACTTAAACTCAGTTTAGTCGATCGATTTTCATTCTAATCGATCGAAATCTCTTCTCTCTCCGCTCAAAACCCCGACCTCCCTCGAGACCCTTCGTCTTCCGGCCACTTTCCGACCATTCCAGCCGTCGTCGTCCGCCGATCTCCGACCTAGGGTATCCTCTCTTCCTCCCTCTCCTATTTAGGGTTCGGTTTCAGCTCTAGGGTTAGGTTTTCCAGTTGATTTCATCTCCTAGGGTTTCGATTAGGGTTTTCTAATTTCGGCTAGGATCTCGTCTTTCCAATCTCGTGTGTCGTGTTGTGCCGAGACTATGGCAAGAACACGCATTCCGATCACTCCCTCTAGCCCCTCTCCGATGACCGTTGATCCAATCTCTTCGGATCCCGAGCATCCAACCCTTCCGAAGCGTAGAGCCAAGACCACCCTTCCTTCGTCGTCTTCGCCTCCTCTCAAGAAGAAGAGGGCGACGACCGCTCAACCTAGAGGTCAACCGAAACCCAAACCCAAGCCTAAGCCCAAGGCCAAAATTCTTGCTTCTCAATCTTCGTTCCATACTCCTACCGATTCCGATACGGAGTATAACCCCGAGACCGAGACTCATAGGGAACCCACTCCTCCTATTCATCCCGAGTCTAGCACCCACCCTCGTACGTCTACCCGTAAGCCTAAGGGAAAGGGTCCGATGCCGGTGGGCGGTGTCAATATTTCCTTATGTCGCGATGAACCTTTGTGTCTCGCGGCATATAACCGTATCGAACATTGCCCGCTTCTTCTGGAGCATTTCGTCCAGTTTAGCGACTTCATAGGGTTAGCTGATCTTCTGTCGTCGTCGGGTCTTCTCGATTACCTTCGATATGACCCGAAGGCGAATCCTCACCCCTACCCTAGATTAGTGAAGCTTTTCTATGCTAATAGGATCCGGGGTCAGTACGATCAGACCCACTCTGTTGAGACGACCGTTTTGGGGACTCCTATAGTCCTCACTGCGGAAATCTTAGGAGAGATTTTGGATATCTCTTCGTCTGGCCTTCTTCCTTCTGATATCTCGGTAGATGATATTTCTTCTCTTGATCAGACCATCCTTTCAGAGATTTTCCATCAGATTCCTTCTGCCATGATTGGCGTGCCTTCTAAATCTTTCAAGCCAAATGCATGGGTCCTAAATCTGATTCTGAAGTCGTGCTTGCTTCCCAAGTACGGCTCCTCTTCTTTACCATCCCAGCCATTTTTGAAGCTTATCTATGCGATCTTCATGGGGAGCTCGATTAATTGGGCTCGAATTATACTCGATAAGATTGACTCTTTCGAGTGTATTCGAAAGTCCAATAAATTGGCTCATATCCCATTTCCTTGCATGTTGACCCTCGTGTTTCGTCATTTTCGTGTCACATTGCCTCATGACGATAAGCGTCCCCTTGGTCCTCCCCTGAATGCGACGGCCGTCAAGAAATCTCTTGCGGCGCTTCGTCACGTTCAGAGGACGACACCTTCTGCGTCTGTCCCTGCCTCTGCCAGTGCCTCTTCTACTCCCGTTGCCACCCTTGATGATGTCCTACGGATACTTCGTCGTCACGAGTCCCGCTTGGCTCGTACCGAGGAGGTAGTCTGTCGTATGGCTCGTCGGATGGGTGTTGAGCTTCCTCCTTCCGTGTCTGAGGATGAGGAGTTTGATGAGATGGCTGAGGAGGACATTGAGGAGCTCTGTCGTGCTTCGACTTGTGCCCCCGAGGGCACTTCTGCTGGTACTGCTGCTGCTGGTACTTCCACTTCTGCTCCTGGAGTTGCCACCTCTTCCGGTGTTCCAGAGCCATCTGCTGCAGCTCTTCAGCCTTCTGAGCCTGCTGCTGACCCAGTTTCCGAGCCTGCTCATGTATCTGCTGCTGCTGCTTCTGTCGAGACTCATGCTGCTGTTGAGCCTGTTGCTGAGATCTCGACTCCTGCCCCGACGATTCCATCTGTTGAGACACCTCTTCTCCCTGCAGAGCCTGAGTCCACTCCGTTGACTGGACCCACGGACGCTGCAGATCCTGCCTCCTCCTCGTGATCGTTGTTCCGAGGACTCTCCATATACGCTTTGGATGATATATTCTAGTGAGAGTTTGGGTTAGGATGGGGTTGAGAGATGCTTTGATGTATTTTTTTTGTGCTTTCTGGTTGTCGGTGTTGGATTTTATGATGATGATGATGTATTTCTTTTTGATGATATGTAGCGCTTGATATGATGTATCTCATATATTCGATGTGATATTTTTTGGATGTACTCATGTTGTCTATATATATATATGTTCATCATCGTTCACTTTATCTTTTATTCATCGTGCAAATTTTAATATTCGTTGAATATATTTGAAATGTGATATCGAATCGACGCATAAAAAGTTGGTTAAATGGATTTAAATTCTGTAATTTTATAGAATTGTTCTCCGTGAACAAAATTAACCAAGAAAATTGAATATTGAAGAGTATGTTTCTTTATTCAAGAAATGAATAATGATTTGGTGTTTTTGATGATTTTGATTTTTTTTGATAATGGAAAATTTGGCACACCTTGTTTTGATTTCCACAAATTTTCCCTTGGTGTCAAGTTGGTCCATTGCCTTTGTCTACGACTCCCGATGTTGGATTTTACATTTCCTAATTGTTGTCGTTGTATGCCCCCCATTTTTGGGATAATGCCAAAGGGGGAGAGATAAAGATAATAAATAGCGCAAATGAAAATTTAACTCAATTTCCAAGAATCTAGTTTGATATGCTAGATTCAGGGGGAGTTAAGATACATATAAGGATTTTCAAAATCCGATATTTCAAAAATCAATTCACTTTATTTATCTTACTCGTCTGCTTGATGCAATTCATTTATATTCATTTTGGAATTAACGTGTCATCAATGCAGGGGGAGTAAGTATTTTACATTTGAATTATTATCTTTGATTATTATTTATGTTGGTTTGTCATCACCAAAAAGGGGGAGAATGTTGAATATTGGACTCCCCGGATTTGGTTTTGGATGATGAGCAAACATAAATAATTCATGATCTAACAATTTGTGAGCGCAGTATTGGAGATCGTCGCCAATTTCACGTGAACATTCAAAGCGACATCTCAACACTTTCCAAAGCTCAGTTTCATGCCTAAAGCTTCGTTGAAGCTCTTGCGACGCTTTGGAAGTAATGAAGATTCAATCGAAGCTCTCAAAGACCGTTTATTAAGGTTTTATTTATAGTCTTTTAGTTTCGATTGATAGAATGTTAAGCCTTGAGTATTTCTTACGTTTCTATCTTCATTACGCTCATTTCGTAGCTCTAGGATTCTTGCACAAGTTCACTCTAACTTCCTCGAAGCGTCGCGCTTCGATTCGGACTTTGTTGTGCATGTTAGTTGGTACAAGAACAAGTACTGACCGACTAGATGGTGATCTAGTCGGTCGGCCACTGTTCTTGGACCGACTAGTTTCTGTCAGTTAATTCTTAGCTCTTTACTGTTTACAGTTAGTCGGTCTATGTTGACTCACCGACCGACTAGTTTGTGAACTAGTCGGTCAGTGATGCTTCTTTGACCGACTAGTTGAGACTGACTGTTCACTCTAAAATTCTCCTAAGCTACTGTTTACCGTTAGTCGGTCTAAGAACGTTTGATGACCGACTAGTTGACAATCTAGTCGGTCAACTTTTGTTCTTGGACCGACTAAGTCAACTTGCCTTCAGACTATGTTGTTTTGCCTCTTAGTCGGTCTACGTTCATTGGATGACCGACTAGTTGTGAAACTAGTCGGTCAGACAGTGTTCTTGGACCGACTAGTTTTCTAGGTCTGAAATTCTATCTCTTCTCAGATCTACTCTTAGTCGGTCCATGCTTTGTGACTGACCGACTAGTTGATGAACTAGTCGGTCAGTGAGTGTTCTTTGACCGACTAGATCTCACAGATTTCTTTCCGTTGGAGATTGACCTAACTTGTTTTTATGGGACCCTATAAATACGAACCTAGGTCATTTCTATCTTCAATAGAGCTGTCATTAAGAGATTCATTGAGTTCTAAAGAGATAGCTATTCTCCCTCAAATCTAAAGCTCTCTTCCTCACAAGAAACCCATTCTCTCTCATTTCTAGATCTAGAGAGAAGCTTGTTCTTGGTGAGCTCTTCAAGCTATTGCTTGATTCAAGTTTCCAAATCTTCCCTAGGCACCCATTGCTGCTCATTTCCTTGGTGCTAGGGTTTGGTAACTTCATCTTCCTCAAATCCTTCATTCCACCTTTTGGGTAAGAAAAACTCAAGGTATAGGATTTTGTGGTAAGAGTATTTATTTCATATTAAACTCTTTTATATTGCTTATTGGCTCTCTCGGTTGTGAGAGAAGTTTGTGATCCCGGGTTGTGGGATTCACTTTGCCATTGCATGTATGATTTGATCTTGTGAAGGTTTTTCACAAGATATTCATAGTGGAAATCTTGAGTTAGGGTTTCTAACTCAAGTATCCGGAAGGGATCCGGGTGGTTGGGACGTAGGATCACCGGGAACAAGTCGGGGAGACTTGGGTGGATCCGAACTCATTAACTTCATTTGTTAGCATTGTTAATTTCATTGTTGTCATTCAATTTAAGCTTCCGCAAATTGACTTGGTAGTTGTGTGCAATTTAATTTGGAATAATACGCCTTATTATTTTAAAGTACTATTCACCCCCCCCTCTAGTACTTGTGCAGTAGCTGGTAGGGCATTACATGAAGGACTTAACACCATGCGACCACCTCTGTTTAATGGAACGAACTACGCTAGCTGGAAGATCCGAATGAAGACTCACTTGGAGTCACTAGACATCGAAGCGTGGACTGTAACTAAAGTTCCATACATCATACCTACTGAAGTTGAGTTCGAAAAATGGTCAGCCAACGACAAGAAGACAACCAATCTCAATGTAAAGGCGATGAACGCACTATTTTGCACCGTAACAGGAAATGAATTCAATCGAGTCTCCCAATGCAAGACAGCGCATCAAATATGGCACACTCTTCAGGTAAGTCATGAGGGAACTGAAAAGGTAAAAGAATCATGTATAAATATTTTACATTCTAAGTTTGAATCTTTCAAAATGGAAGAAGCAGAAAGTATCACCGATGTGAATACTCGTTTCACTAACATTACAAATGAGCTCACATGATTAGGGAAGAAACTTTCTGAATACGAGCAGGTGATGAAGATACTGAGATCTCTCTGACCCGAATGGAAAGGAAAGACAACAGCCATTCGAGAAGCACAAAACGTGAAGGATATTACCATCGAAGAGTTGATGGAAAATCGGATGGCATATGAGATTGAACTAGAAGAAGACAAGAAGATCGAAGAAAACCAAAGAAGAAGAATCTTGCATTCAAAGCTCAAGAAGAAGATTCCGACTACATTGACAAAGAGGATCATATTGCTTTCATCTCAAAAAAACTTTAAAGAGTTCATCAAAAGTAAGTATGGTAAACATTCTTTCCGACCTACTAATGGTATTATTTGTTTTGGTTGCAATAAACCAGGACACGTCAAAAGAGATTGTCCCCTGGAAAGAAACAACCGTGATTCCAGAGATCGTGGAAAGAATCGGGAAAGTAATGAAAGGAGAAACAATGGAAGAAACAAATTCCGACGACCAAAGAAGGAAGCTTACACAGCTTTCGATTAGAGCGATGTCTCTTCGTCTGATGAATCCTCAGCAGACGACAATGATGAAAGAAGAGAAGCAGCACACATGTGCTTCATGGATTCCACATCCTCTAAGGTAAGTTCGCATCATGACTCATCTAGTGATAGTGATTCATCATCAATTGATGATGAAGACATGGATTATAGGGGAGCATATAAGGAGCTATGCAAAATGCATGAAAAGCTCATAAAAGAACATAGAAGAACACTTAGGAATATTAAAAGAGATGTTAAAGAGAAAGAAGAGAGTATTAAGGAGAATAGTTTTCTTAAAGAAAAGAATGATTCTTTGCAAAAAGACATTCTTTCCATGAATGAGAAATTTGAAACTTTAAATAGTCTTCTCGTATCCGTTAAAGATAAATACGACTCTACGATGAAAATTATTGAAAATTTCAACAAAGGAAAAGGAAAGCTGGATAGTTTAATAGATAATCAAAAAGCCTAATCTAGCAAAACCGGACTTGGATATGATTCAATCAGACCAAGAAATGGGTTAAGCATACTAGGATGCATCATTCTAACAATAATTTTCTGAGCATCTAGATACCAAAGAACCTGTCCGACCAAAGGAAGAAAAGGTACGCTACTAACTTTGTTCAGTAAGTTCATTTAAACAAAAATTATAAATATATTTTCCATGAAGGAACTAAACCATATTGGGTTTGGTTTCCTAAAGACTAACCTCTCGGACTCAATAATAAAGAGTACCATAAACGTTTGTATTTTCAGGTACTCTAAAATGAAAACATGGAGGAAGAACAAGATCAGCACCAAAACATTTTGCAACAAAATAAGATTGTTGTACTAAATTTAAATTTGCTTGGATGATTAAATGATTGTTAATTTTATTTATATGCTTATAAATGTTTATCTAATCATCATAGAGTAGATTTTCAGAAGATACGCACTCACCTTTGGACCAAAATCCCTCGGGATGAGAAAACAACTCAGCCCAACAGGGAGTCGACTACCAGCATCAGGGAGTCGACTACCAGCATGCTGTGCGGATTTCTGGGTTTGTGTTTTCTGATTTTTTTCTAACTTTTGTTGGGTTCCATTGAGTCAAACGGGTTCCTAACCCAAAGGTAACTTAAACCCAATAAGCAATCTTGATCTTAACCCTTCATTGTTTGATCTAAAGGCCTCTATTCATCATCTTCTTTTACCCCAAGAGATAAAAACCCCAAAACAATCAGCCCTAGGTAGCCGACTACCTCTCTTTCACCCCTCTTTGAAATTTTTTCTTGCTCTCTTGGGTTATTCACCTCCTCTCATCATCCTCCCAAGTAAATCTCAAGATGCCTTTCAAGAGATTGATTTCAAAGAAGATGAAGGTTACAAATGAATCTCTCTCTGAAAAGGAAATTATCGTGACCTATCTTTTTAGAACCACTACTTATGAGCATTTCGTTAAACTTTTCAATAAGCAAATTCTTCATGAGAGGTTTGTTAAAATTGATCATTTAGAAAACTATGGCATTGATAGCATATTGGAATTTCAAAACTTGGCCAATCTCTTTTCTGCTGAAAATATTTATCTTTGCTATCCTAGACTTGTGCATCTTTTCTATGCCAACATGGACTATGACCTTACCAAGAGTAGATTCATCACCAAAGTGCTAGACACCAAACTTGCTATAACTGTGAAATATCTAGGAGCAGCTTTAGGAATCTCATACACTGGTATGTTATTAGATAATATAGAGATGGTTGATGAAAATATTTTGGAGAAAATGTATTTGCCTGGAAGATATTTCCAAACAAAATTTCCATGTAGCGATCTTCGCTATCCAGGAAGAATCCTTACAAATATATTGTCTTACAATATACCTCAGAAATCTAGGAGCCACTATGTGTTATCTGAGAAGCAAGCTAAGTGCATCTATGCATTGCTAGAAAATATTCGTATTAATTGGGCCAAAGTTATCATGGACTCCATCCTTGCATCTGCTTCTTCTGATAGACCTTCATCTACCCTAGCCCACGGTCATTACCTCACCATTCTATTTATTGGATATAATTGCCTTTGGATAACGAAACCGAAATTCTGGAACTGGCTCGCATCTTTGATGTTCATGCTCTTGGTCGAATGAATCTTCATAAAGATCTTGATCAGAACATTCCAGAAGAGAAGCTCGCTGCTGAAGGAGGATCGTCATCCTCAAAGAAAGGTAAAGAATCCCTCATCTCTGACACAGATGAAGAGAAAGAGGGCAATGATGGTGAGGATGAAGATGAAGAACCGCCAGCCTACATCATTGAACTTCAAAATATGATCTTGAAGACAATTGGAACGCTGAAGATCTCTCAAGAGAGAGGTTTTGAAGACCTCAACATGAAAGTAGACGATCTTAAGGAATTGGTGGTGAAAAGCAACAAGATGACGGAAGAGACACTTGGTATGATCCTTGGCGAGATCAAGGAATTGAAGAGGAATGGAGGAGCTCCGTAAACTAAGTCATTTGGTCTCTAAAACAATGGTTCTTTGACAAACTACATTTATCTTGGTCTGTAATAACTTCTTTTCTTATGCGATGTGATGTTTTGAACTAATTACTCATGTGTTTTTTTGCTTATGCTTGACATGCTTATGTGTGATATGTTTATGTTTATGATGTGATATGCTCTGCTTTAAAATATGCTTTAAATCATATTATTATAAACTAACGTTGTTTTGCAGAAATGATCTTAAAGTACCTCAAAATTTTATCTTTATAGCTTGGTGAAATATTATCTGTCATTTTATGTCATTTTTTTATTGATGACAATGGGAGAAAAAGGATAAAATGCAAAAATATGAATGAATATCATTTTGCTAACCAGCTTTGATGCAGGAGGAGTACCGCATTTAAGCAGGGGGGAGTAAGTTATTTATTCATGTCAATATTCATTCATTATAACTTATTTTTCATTTGGGTGTCATCATCAAAAAGGGGGAGAGTGATGGGAAATCGAATCCCACCCCTAAGTGGTTTTGATGATGAGCACACCAAATAATGTTAGTGTACTAACTACACTACAAGTGTGCAGGTTATACGACAAGCGGTGACTTTACGCATACTCCAAAGAAACTCAACCACACTCAAGACAAAGACGAAATTGCAAGTTCTACATCAAGCACAAGATGAAGTCAAGTGCTCAAACCTAAATGACGAAGGAACTTAAATTCAGGAGAAGCAAGCTTTCACCAGATCAGCTTCTCGAAGGTCTTGTCTTAAGTGTAGTATGTGAGTTCTTAGGATAATGTTAACGCCAAAGTATACATAACACACACACACACATAAATGATTTCGAAAATAAATGTTTTAAATGTTTTAAACTCTTGAGAGCAATTGCTAGATTTTTTATATCCTAGTAGTCAATCTCCATTACACCCAGGAGTTGACTACACTCTTTGCTAGCCAAGTTTCAGAAGAAATTGCTCTGGGAGTCGACCACCAAAGGAGGGAGTCGACTACCAGCTGGAAGCAAATTTCCAATGAAACACTCTGGAAGTTGACTACCACTCCTAGGGAGTCAACTACCAGCTGGCAAATTTCAACGATTTGATTTGCTGATTTTATTCTCTTATCCTTGATTTTTGGGACAAAAGTCAAACTTCATTTGAAATTTGAATCCTCTCTTATCACTATAAATATAGGACTCTATGAGATCTTTTTAAGAAGAAGAATATTATCATCAAATTGAAAAATCTCTTTTGTGCTGAAATTCTCAGATCTCTTATTCTCAAAGATCTCGTTATTATTTTCAGCCAAATCTGGTTTTATATTTCTTATCTCTATCTTTTACAGCTAGTATTTTTTTGAGATCAACTTATTTTATTTGGCTATTCAAAATAGTTTTTCAAATCCTTGTTCTTCATTTTCATTATTTGAAAGGATTTTTTGAAAACATACGATCTATATCACAAAGAATTATTCCATATCTTTGTGTGATCTAAAGATCGAATTTGAATTCTTTTAGCCAAGTAAATACACTTTGTTATAATTTACTTTGGCTATAGAATTCTGGATGTAAATCCAAACTCCACTAATCTTTGTGGTGAGTTGAAAATTGATTTTATTTGTGGATTGCCCTTTGTTGAACGGGTGTTGGAAATCTTAGACAAGGCTATATGGTTGGAAATCCTGGTCAAGGCTAAGAGTTTGGGAAATCCTAACGAGTGAAGTTAGGTGCTTGTATTGCTAAGGCAATAGTGGAAAATCTCGTACCAGATTGGTCGAGGACTGGACGTACCCAAGTTGTAGGAAACCAGGATAAAAATCTCTGTGTTTGCGTTTGCATTCTTATGCGATTATTATACTTGTTCTTAAACTCTTTACTTGCTAACAGATTGCAATTTGTTCATATTATTGGAAGCTAATTTTTTTGAGTAAAGATCAATAATTGTATGGAGACATTTGTTTTTGTAATCTTATAATCTTTCAGCAGAGCTTTGCCTAAAACTCTCTGGGAGTTGACTACCATTCAAAGGGAGTCGACTACCTATTGTGTTATTTCTCTGATCAACTTTATTTATAAGATTGACTTATTGATTAAGAACCAAGCGTGGATCACTCTACTTGGTTTCTTAAGCAACATTAGAAGGTTTATAATTGTGCTAACCAACAAACAAAAAAGATTTACTATTTGCACTACACTATTCAACCCCCCTTCTAGTGTTATTTGCCATCCACAGGATCCAACACCAACTACCTCAGGTATCGAGGTAGCTAGGAAAGGGGGTTTAATAGGCCGCAGTATTGCACCAAGCGTAGAATCAAAAAAATACCACAAGCAAGCCACTGTGCATACTAGGACAACACAAACAACAAAAGATAAGGAAACTATACAGTGCTCCAGCACAGACAGCAATAAGTACTTCTCATCACAGAACTGTACACTGGCAAAAGTACAACTGGAAGGCAAGTACAAGTACAAAAAAAGTAAACGTCTGATATATAAGTACATTACTATGACTACAACCCTCAAGGTCCACAAAAGAACAACTCACACTTTATCCTAACCCTGGGAACCAGGGTGGAAGGTAGCGTCTCTGGTAGGGTCCACAACCTGCTCCTGCTCCGAAGTCACCTGCTCTGGCCCTAAAAACCACGGGAGGGAACATGCCACTGCGTGACCTAGTAGGAAATCCAACTCGTGCAAAAAGTACATATTAATTGGGGATTATTGTTATAATTATTATGTTTTACTATTTTTCTTTCTTTTCTCACAAATAGCGCAAAGCATGAAAGGAAACACAGTCAAGCAAGAAAAGAGGAATCACACATTGTAAATTTAAAGTACTTAAATATAATTAATTTCATTTGGAAACCGGGTGAGTCGTAGAATATGAGGAACTGGACTCCACCCCAAGTTGGGACAGTAAAGAGCACCTGCCAGTGGTACACGAGCACTATTTCCTTAACGGTGTCTCTCACTCCACCCACTCCCCCACTTCGGGTGCAAGTGAGGAAAACTCCACAACCGCATCACTACGTCACCGAGTACCCGAAACTGAGCAAGGTACTGTACCTGAAACTGAGCAAGGTACAATAATTTCTATCATATACTGGTCTAGTCCTCATGCCCTACTAGCACCTAATTTTCCCCCAACCCATTTATAGGATGCTCACCTGCCATGTGGCAGACCGAGACATCCATATACTTTAATAGCATTTAAGTTAGGTAAACTAATGTACAATGTTAAAAATGTTATAAATGACTTTCAAGAATGTGAATTACATTTAACAACAAGACTATTATGCAATATTAAGATGAACGTAAGGGGAATTAACAAGTATTAGCATTTAAATTAACGGACTAGCATAAAACATGAATTAGTGTGGTATTAATGAACTTTATTATCATTATGGGATTAAAGCAACATAAACTTTATTATATAGCATTAGCAACATGAACCTTATTACATAGCATTAGCAACATGAACCTCATTACATAGCATTGGCAAGCAATTTGCATCATTAGCAAGCAACGTAAAACATCATTATGGGATTTAAAATTTGCAAGCAACATGAGCCATTCTCCAAACAACATGAACCTTACAACATGAACCATATAACATCATCGGAGTACACTTGCAATGGTCACAAAGCCATTCTCCATAAACATAATTCTACAAGCAACCAACTTATAGAGGCCACCAACATGACCCAATCTACAAGCCACCAACATGACCTAATCTACAAGCCACCACTTGCATGCATCACAACACCATACAACATGAACCATACAACCATTCTACAAGCTACAAGCTACCACAAGGATCTCCATATGAAAAAAACACACAACTTTGCTTCAAATTAATAATAACTAGTTGGTACTACACGACTATTACAACTTTAAGTTAATATTTTTTTTTTTGCAAAGTAAGGAATCCTACCTTAATGAGAAAGTCTTCATCCTCTTCTCCTTCTTCCTTCTTTTTGATTTCTTTTCCTTTCTTCCTTTCTTTTCTTTCTTTTTCTTCCTTCTTTGTTTTTTGTGTGTCTTTAAGGGATTTCGGCCAACAAGAGAAAAGAAGAGAAAAGACAAAAGAAAAAAGAAAGAAGAAGGGATAAGTAAAGAAAAATGTGGAGATTTCTAGAAAAACTTGGAATATCTTCTCTTTTATTATCCTTTCCCCACTTTTTGCTTTTATTTGTTTTTGGTGTGTGTTAATAAGATGGATTCGGCCTTCCCCATGGAGAAAGAAAAGTCAAATGGAAAAATAAAAAGGAAAGAAAAAGAAAGTTGTAGAAGGGTGAAGAGATACTTAGTAAAAGAGATGTCTCCTATGTAAGGGACCCTGCGGGGCTACACAAACACTAGAGGGGGGTGAATAGTGTAATAGCAAGCAAAGCGCTTAATTAAAAGTTACTAAAATTAAAGCACAATAAGCAACGGAAATTAAACAGAGTGCTCAACAACAACAATCGCAAACACAGAGATTTTACCCTGGTTCCCCAAAACTTGGGTACATCCAGCCACACCAGTATTCACTATATTCCCACACAGAGAAGTGAATACAAAATCCCACAAAGGGATACACTCCCACAAAGAGAGAGACATCACCAAGAGGATTTAGGATTCCCACAAAGAGATATCCTTACTCTCACACAGAGAGACCTCACACAGAGGATTTGTTCTTTCACACAGAAAGAACCAAACTCCCACAAAGAGAGTAACTAATTCCCACAAAGAGAATTAGGGTTTCGAACACAAAACAAAACGAAACAACACTTACCTATGCATTGATATGATCTTACCAATGTGAAGAAGAAGGCATGCAAGTGAATGGCCAAGTGCTTGAGATTAGCTTTGAATGCACTTGTTGATCTTTCTCTCTTCTAGGAATGAATCCTAACACTGCTCACTTGAGTGTATGAAATGAAGAGAAGAAAGATGTTCTCCAAGTAGAGGAATGAGATTGAAATCCCTTGGAGAAATTCCCTAGAGCTTAGATGCTATATCATAAGAATGAAGCTCTAATGAGGGAATGTGGGAGGAGTGGCTTAGAGAAGAGATGAAATGATCTTCTATGATTTCCTAACCCTTTTCTAGAGTTCTAAATGAACTAAGCCAATCCCTATATATAGGAAGCCAAAGGAACCCATAAAACCAGCCAAACCCCCAAAGGGAAGAAATCTGCAACGGCTAGATTTTGGCAGTTTATGGCAAGGACAGTCGACTGATGATCATTAGACAGTCGACTGATCAACGGCTAGAAAATATCCCAACGGCTATAATCTGAGCCAGGACAGTCGACTGTAGAAGACTACAAAGGCGACTGAAAAGCAGACAGTCAATTGTATATCCTTCATCAGGCGACTGCAGCAGGGATGGACAAGAAACAGAGAGCAGCACTCTTTCTCCAGTTTACGCACAGGCGACTGATATCAATAATACAGTCGACTGTCATATAGTCAGGCGACTGTAATACCTTCATCAGTCGACTGATGTAAGATGGAGAAAAGACAGAGAGCGATGCATATTTCGTACTTACGCCTTTCAGACGACTGAAGGCCATTTCACAGGAGACTGTAAATATACAGACGACTGTAAAAACAACAACAGGCGACTGTCTTGCAACATGGGAAAAATCCCAGAAAATGCAAGAAGCGCACAGGCGACTGTCGACCAATTCATAGGCGACTGTAAGAGTACAGGCGACTGTAAATTGAACATCAGTCGACTTATGCGAAAAGCTCAAGATGAGTCAATAGAAAATTTGACTTGAGCTGTGCATCACAGTCGACTGTAGAAGGCTCGACACGCGACTGGAAATCACCCAGTCGACTGTTAAACCTTCACCAGGCGACTGCAGGAGAGCCAGAGACTCCAATTGAGTCTTTGGGCAAGATGAACCTATTGTGTTGGATTCTATGATACTCCTAAGGCTCACTAAGATGGTGAAATGCAAATGCATGAGAGTATGACCATCTATCAAGGCATTACAATAGTACTAGACTCAAAAAGAGAAATGCAAGTAAATGAAATTACATGGATTACAAATTGCATCTCCTAGAGTCTAACTCTTCAGTCTTGATGCCTTGATGCTCTCCATCATCTCCAAGCTTTGGCACTCCTTGATGAGCTTCCCTTCATCAAGCTCCAAGCTTTGGCAATGCTCCTCTAGATGTCCATTCATCATCATGCTCCAAGCTTTGGCTTCATTAGATGATCTTCATGACTTCATCCAAGCTTGAGCACACCATCACTCTTGGAGGTCTTTAAGATATCCCTTGTAATATCCTCCAAGCCTTATGCTTTGCCTCATCAACATATAATCATTAAGATAAACTGAGACTAAAACATAAGATTGATTAGCACACTAGCATAATGTATTGATCATCATCAAAATAACATTAGTCTTGAAACCAAGAACTACTCCTAAACATCCATTTAATTTCAAGTTTGCCATTACTCACAAGCACTCACAATCCTTTCATAATTTCCCTCTATCTTTATACCTTAATTACAAGAATGCCATCGCTTTATGCTTCTAAAGAAATGCCCTCAATCTTAGCGTTTTATTTACAAGTTTGCCATTGCACAAAACTTTTTAATAAAAGCCCTTATCTCAATGTTCTTTTTTTACTTACAAGTTTGCCATAGCACTAAGCCTAGTCATTATTATTATTATTATTTATTTATTTTACCCTCAACTTTAGTCCATAGTTACAATGATGCCATTTGTGCAAAAATAGGAATAAAATTGCCCATATACTTGTATGCTTATTTACATCTCATGCCATCCTAAATATAAATCACAAATGGCAATTCCCACACACCACTTGACATGAATTCCAAGTGTAGGGAATGATCCCAACATCTACGTACACTGTTCAATAGAGGTGTACCCAAAAGAGTGTACTATAGTCGTATTAAACTCTACGTACGAGGGGTTACATCCTACCATCCTTAAAATAAATTCCGTCCTCGGAATTACAAAAATACCATAAAAGCGTAGCTGTACATAGAGTTGGGAGCTAAAAGAGTTACAAAGCCACGAGAGACACTATGTAAACAAGTAAGGATACTTCTCTCGCATCTCATCTTCACGTTCCCATTGTTGGGATTTCGTAATCACATGTTCACTTTCCTATTCTATTCAATGTGATTTTGATGTGACAACTATTATTATTGCTACTCACTCTATCTATACAGATGTGCAGATTCCCAATTTATCCACGCTTGGACAATAATCACTTGATAAGGAATCTCTGCACAAAGGCATCTCAAATACTCACATGAAGCTCAGCATACATATCTACGGAAATCTACAGACTGATGTATTTTATACTTTATAGATTTCAGAGCCTTGAATATGAAATCCATCTAAGTCCTAGGTTCCTAATAACATATCCTAAACAACCCTTTTTCAGATAAGTCAAAATTCCCTTTTTTTGTCCTGGTCGACTAAGTCACACATTAGTCGACTAAAACTTTTATTCGAATTTTGACCTAAAAATTTCTGAGTAGTCCTCAATCTACTTCAGAAACCTACCGTTAAAATTTCAGTCAAAAATTCCAACCTTTGACTTTTAGTCGACTAACACTACTTTAGTCGACTAATGCAGTTTTTATGACCGTTTGCTTTGAAATTTTCTAGACAGTTTATGAACGTTGGAAAACTCCTTTTTTCCCCCATTTTCATCCGTTTGTAACTGTCCAAAAATCCTATAAATATGAGGGCATACCCTTCATTCTTTCACACAACTTACCTCTTTCATTCTTTTCTAGAATTGTTGATTCTAAGCAATCTTGCCTTAGTTGTTCTCATTCTCATTTACAAGAAGAAATCCATAGATTTCTCTCTTCTAATGAGAACAGAAGAACTTCAAGATTCTTATTCATAGATCTTTTGAGAATTAAGGTTTTCTACCTTAAAGCAATTTTACCTTTTTTCAACATCATTTTGAAAAGTTGTTTGTGTTCATAATTGCAAGAAGAAATCGATAGATCTCTCTCTTCTTTTATGAACCAGAGAACTTCAAGTTTGTTCTTCATTACATATCATATACATCTTGAAGTCTCCTTTTAAAACACCATCCTTGAATTTCATTCTAAATTCATAACAAGGCTATATGTGTTTTTCTATTTCATTATTTAACAGGTTTGAATCTCTGTTTAGAGATTGTACAAAGTTTGGGACACGGGGAGTGTCGCCATTTTTGTAAGTTGGTGCTTGTGGGGCAAGTGATTATAGTGGATTGAAAATCTCTACTGGGAGTAAAGGACTGAGTAGAATCAAGAGGATCCGAACCAGGATACATCTCTGTGTTTGCGTTTGATTTACATTTTCCACATACTTTACTTTCTGCACATCTTAAGCAATTAGAAGTAACTCTTTAATTACAACAGTTAATTTTTTTTAATATACACTATTCATCCCCCTCTAGTGTATTGATCTATACATGCTAAAATTACATTTGGTATCATAGCAAGGCTAAGTTGGCAGAAAATTCCGCAGCATCAAACATGAACGTTGTTCCACACAACTACAACACAAATCAACATCCTGAAGGGCACTCTCAAGTTCGTCCTCCTCTATTTGATGGTTCTAATTACTCATATTGGAAATTACGAATGGAGATTCATCTCCAAAGTATGCATTATGAGATTTGGGACATCGTATAGACAGGATACACTAAGCTAACAACTCCTGATGCTGATTGGTCCGCCAATGACAAATCTGCAAAGACAAACAACTCAAAGGCCATGAATGCTTTATTCTGTGCCATGGATAAACATGAGTTTAATCGAGTATCTCAGGCCAAAAGTGCAAAGGAGATTTGGCACATACTCGAGGTAACTCATGAAGGAACCAATAAAGTAAAGGACACTAAGATTGTCTCTTTGGTTCATAAGTATGAGTTGTTCAAGATGCAAGACAAAGAGACGATTGGAGAAATAAACACCAGGTTCACTAATATTATTAATTCTCTTAATGCTCTTGGAAAAGTTTATTCTTCTCTTGATCAGGTACGCAAGATTCTTAAGGTACTCTCTCCAGAATGGCGTCCAAAGATCACTGCTATTGAGGAAGCCAATGATCTTTCCAAATTATCCATGGAAGATCTAATTGGTAACTTAATGGCACATGAAGTCACATTACAAGATGCGAAAGAGGAATCAGATCAAAAGAAGAAAGTACTCACCTTCAACACAACATCAGAAAATGAAGATTCAGATGATGACATGGCATTCTTTGCCAAGAACTTCAAAAAATTCTTTCAAAAAGGTAAGTATAATAATTTCAAATCTAAGAATACTGATTCTTCGCTTTGCTTCAATTGTAATAGGCCAGGACATATGAAGAAAGATTGTCCACTTCTCAAAGCAAAGTTCAAAACTTCCAACAACAATGATCAATCTAGAAGAGAAAGGAAGTTTGACAAAATGAAGAAAGCATTTGCAGCAACGTGGGATGAGTCTTCAGATGATGAAGATGACCATGTTGAAAGTGCTAACATGTGCTTTATGGCACAAGATGATGAAGATGATGTAAGTTCTTTTAATAATGAAGAATTACTAGATGCATTAAAAGATCTCTATTCTCGTTTCAAAAAATTAAATGGTCAACATAAATCTTTGAAACAGAATAATGATGATCTCCTTCTTAAATATCAAGAATTGACATCTTCTAAAAACACTACACCAAATTCTATAAATGTTGAGAATACATCTTCTCAAGTTTCGGATCTTAGTAAAGAGAATGATCTTCTCAAAACTAAGAATCTAGAATTGCATACACAAATATCCGAAATGGATAAAAGTATCTCATCACTAAAGATGAAATACGACAAGATGTCATCCAATGTTAATAAATTTAACAAAGGAAAGACAAATCTCGATGATTTGCTAAAAATTCAATATCCAGCATCATAGACAAGGACTGGGATATTCTCATAAGGATGCACCCAAGTCTTATAACACTTCTTCCTCTTGTGGAAAAACAACTTTTGTTAAACCACAAAAGAAGAATCATGCATTCATCTACACGAAGAAAGTAAACATTCCTACTTCTTCTTCACAAAGAAATGTTACTAACATTTCAAAACCATCTCCTAAGAAACCTACTACAATTAGTATATGGGTTCCTAAGGATTCATGTTTAAAAGATAGAAATGATTATATCTCTCATTATATACATTCTATACTTCATTCTAGTGATTACATTAGAAAGCCAAATTCCACTTGGGTTTGGCTTCCAAAAATCTAATCCCAAGGACCCTCAAACAAAGGGTACCAATGCTTAATATTTTATCTTTCAGGTACCAAAGAAAGAAAAATGGATTTTGGATAGTGGATGTTCAAAACACATGACAGGAAATGTCAAACTTCTTTCAACCGTTATCTATAAAGATGGAGGCACAATTACATTTGGTGACAACAACAAAGGTAAAATCATAGGCACTAGAACAGTTGGTAATACAAATCAGCCTATCATCGAGAATGTTCTCCTGGCTGACGGTTTGAAACACAATTTACTTTCCATTAGTCAATTATGTGATAAATATTATAAAATAGTATTTGAACAAAATGATTGCATCATTTACAGTTCTGATATGTCATCTATTTTATTTCGTGGTAAGCGTAAGAATAACATTTATATCTTATGCATGTCTATTACCACTCACAATCATTGTTTAATGATTACATTAGATGAAACATTGTTATGGCATAAACATTTTGGACACACTAATTTCAAAAACCTTGCACATATTTCAAAACACAATTTAGTTAATGGAATGCCAAACATCTCTTTGAAACACAAACATTTTTTTGATTCTTGTCAACAAGGAAAAATGCACAAATCATCTTTTAAATCAAAGGACATTATCTCAACAAAGAGACCATTAGAACTCCTACACTTAGATTTGTTTGGTCCTTCAAGAGTAGCCTCTTTGAATAGAAGTAGATATGCATTTATCATTGTTGATGATTATTCTAGATATACTTGGGTTATATTCTTACAAAATAAGAATGATGCCTTCGAAGAATTTTCAATATTCTGTAGAAAGATACAAAAGATCAAATCCTCTAACATTATCACTATTCGTAGTGATCATGGGGGAGAATTTGAAAATAAATCTTTTACCAAGTTTTGTAATAAAAATGGCATTACACACAATTTTTCTTTTCCTCGTGCTCCTCCTCAAAATGGAGTGGTAGAAAGGAAAAATAGAACTTTACAAGAATATGCTAGAACAATGCTTTGTGATAGTAATCTACCAAAATATTTTTGGGCAGAAGCTATCGCAACTGCTTGCTACATTATGAATAAAGTTCTCATAAGGCCATTACTTAATAAAACTTGTTTTGAATTATTCTTTAATCGCATTCCTCATGTATCATACTTTAAAGTGTTTGGATGTAAATGTTTTATTCTTAATACTAAAGATGCACTAGACAAATTTGATTCAAAATCTGATGAAGGTATTTTTTGTTGGATACTCAACACATAGCAAAGCCTACAGAGTATATAACAAAAGAACTTCAACAGTTGAAGAATCACTACATGTCACGTTTTATGAGAACCCCTCATCTAATTCTCCCGTCATTGATGATGAAGAGAATATATTACCTTTATCTAATTCTTTAGATAATATTAAACTTGATGAAATTGATGCTACTAAACCCTCTGTTGAGTCTGTTTCAGATAATGCAGATCTTCCTAAGGCATTTGCACAAGTTCCAAATCATCCATCAGAATTAATCATTGGAGATATTACAGATGGAGTAAGAACTCGTCGTCAAATAGAAAAAATGGCGCATTGTGCTTTCCTTTCATCCATTGAACCAAAGAACATCAATGAAGCATGCAAAGACAGTTCTTGGATCATTGCTATGCAGGAAGAACTCAATCAATTTCAGAGAAATGATGTTTGGGAATTAGTTCCCAGACCATCAGATCATTCAATATTGGTACCAAGTGGGTATTCAAAAATAAATTGCATGAATCTGGTCAGGTAATTAGAAACAAGGAACGATTGGTTACACAAGGTTAGAATCAAGAAGAAGGAATTGATTATGAAGAAACCTATGCACCAGTTGCACGTCTTGAATCTATTAGAATGCTTTTATCATTTGCATGTTTTAAAGATTTTAAGTTATTTCAAATGGATGTCAAAAGTGCTTTTCTAAATGGTTTTCTTAAAGAAGAGGTTTATGTTGAACAACCACCAGGTTTTTGTCATGAAACTCTTAATAATCATGTTTTTAAACTAAAGAAAGCTTTATATGGTCTTAAACAAGCACCTCGTGCTTGGTATGAAAGATTGAAAAGTTATCTTTTAAATTCTGGTTATAAAATTGGTAAAATTGATTCAACTTTGTTTATTAAAAATATAAAATCTGACATCATTATTATTCAAATATACGTTGACGATATTATATTTGGTTCTACTAATGGAACTCTTTGTTTAGATTTTTCTAAGATTATGCAGAAGGAATTTGAAATGAGTCATATGGGTGAACTCAACTACTTCCTTGGGCTTCAACTCAAACAAATGAAGGAAGGTATCTTCATCCATCCATCAAAGTACGCCAAAGAACTCATCAAGCATTTTGGTTTAGAGACTTCTGCTGATAAACATACTCCAATGAGTACATCTACATCACTAGACAAAGATTTAAATGGTAAGAGTGTTGATCAACATCTTTATAGAGGTATGATTGGCTCTCTACTTTATCTTACTGCTAGTAGACCAGATATTATGTTTTCAGTTTGTTTATGCGCACGTTTTCAAGCAGATCCTAAGATGTCACATCTTACTGCTGTAAAAAGGATAATTAAATATGTTAAACATACTTTTGATTTTGAATTATTTTATCCTAAAACTAGCACATATGATTTATTATCATATAGTGACGCAGATTTTGTTGGTTGCAAATCAGACCGAAAAAGTACAAGTGGTACATATCATTTTCTTGGACATGCTTTGGTCTCATGGTTTAGCAAAAAACAAAATTCTGTTTCATTATCTACCACAGAGGCAGAATATATTGCCGCTGGGTTAGCATGTGTACAAATTTTATGGATGAAAGAAACTATCTCAGATTATGGCATTGAGTGTTCCACATGTCCTATAATGTGTGATAATACAAGTGCAATTAATTTATCTAAAAATTCAGTTCATCATTCACGCACTAAAGATATTGATGTCCGTCATCACTTTTTAGATGATCATGTTCAAAAATGGGATATAGTTTTGAAGTTCATTTCCACTGAACATCAGATTGCCCACATCTTAACTAAGCCTTTGAAAGAGGAATCTTTCATCAAACTTAGAAGAGATCTGGGCATCATCAGTGAATCTGAATTTGTCATATAATGTTTTCCAATTTTTGTGAATTTCTGGAATTTTCTTATGATTTTATGATAATTGTTTTATTTAGTCGACTAATGTCTTATTTAATCGACTAATATATCCGGATTTATTTTACAAACTGTTTTGCTTTCCATATTTGGTTTATTTTAATATATTTTTTCCGTTTATATCTATTAGGAATGTTCAATAATTCGGTTTAAATCTCTACCAACCATCTGGCATTGTCTTTTCCTATGAGAATTTGGTTTGGTCAATCCTTTCATTTGGTTTGTCTTTTACTATGAGCCTTTATTTAAAAATCTTAAATTTTTACCCACTTCCCTTGGTTCACGCGCCCTGACATGGGGCTTTTTGGCTTCTTGTGTCGGCCGCATCCTTTGCCTTGGAACCCACACTTAGACTTCATTATATCACCTTGGAAAAAGGCATTAACCTCCCCTTTCCCAAAGCACACCAGGCTACATGTCACTTTTCAATTCGGCCGTCACCAATTTGTTTTAATGTGTTGCAGGGATCCACATGTCTTCCCTCTTCAATACATTGATCTTTTTCTTAAGATATTTAATTAGCCTCACTAACTTCTGTCCTTTCTCACTTATTTCTTCATTTTTTATTATTTTTTATTATTTTACAATTCTGAACGGACGCACTATAGATATTTTTTTCTCGTTAACCACTTCATATCTTAGTCGACTAACCAACCTATTAGCCGACTAACTCGGTTTTTTAAACCTTTTCCGATTTAACTTACGTCTTTTCGCGTTTTCGTATCTTCTTCCTCCCGCCTCTTCACATATTTTTTGAACCCTTTTTCAACCCATTCAGTTTCTACAACTTCTCTCAAACTGATCATGGCACCCGTTCGCATGGATAACTGCCTCAATTTTTGCCTATTTATTTTCGGCCTTTTCTCTCTTATTCTTTCATCTTCTCATTACGAACCCTTCTCTCATCTTCCTCCTCTCAAATGGCTCTCCCTCAATTACGAGATCTCGCGGCCGAGAATCGTTTCAAGGCCTCGGCAAGTGCCAAATTTCATCCCGAACGTTTCATCGATTACTCTGCCCTTGTCTCTTTCAACATCCTCACCATCCTGTCTGCCGCCGGGCTCGAGAAGATCTGGGCTCTTGGCAACAAGGAACCCTATTATCCGCTCCTTGTCCGAGAATTCTACGCCAACTTAGAACCATGCGTCGTCGGTCGTGACACTCATCTCCTCACCCGTGTCAAAGGTTCCCCTATCTACCTTACCCTTCGTGCCATTTGTGATCTCATTGGTCTTCCTTCTCATTTCACGGGTTCACTTAACTTCACCATGACCGATCCTCGCATACTCGCCAAAATTGCCACTCCTTGTGCTCACAAACTTTCAACCGTCCATTTCAATCCCCCCGCTCGGATCATTCTCAAAGTGATCGTTTCCAACCTCATGCCTAAAGGTGGTTCCTTCAATTATCTCTCCAATGAGTTGGAACACTGGTTGTATGCCGTCATGGGTGGGTTACCGATCAATTGGGGCTTTGTGATCTTGCAGTCACTTCTTCGTCCGGTCCAGACTCACATCTATCACCCATCCTTCATCACTTTGGTTCTCAAAATGTTTAGCATCCCTCTTGATGGAAAACTTGCGATATCTAACCCCTACAATCTCAACATCATCACCCTTCATAACATGCATCTCGATATTCCTGATCCTGAGGAATAAGATGCTGCTAATAGTGATGATGAAGATGAAGAAGACCCTGAAGAAGATCCTTCCGAAAAGGGGAGAATATTTTAGGATATTTTAGGATATTTTGGGTCATAATTATTTTTACCCCATCTTTTTGTCAATGACAAAGGGGGAGAATATTTTAGGATATTTTAGGATATTTTGGGTCATAATTATTTTTACCCCATCTTTTTGTCAATGACAAAGGGGGAGAATATTTTAAGATATTTTAGGCATAATCTCAGGGGGGAGTATAGCATATGATATCTGCATATAACTGAGTATAGCATATGATATCTGCATATAACTGAGTATGAACCTTCATTTGCATAAATATTTGTCATCATCAAAAAGGGGGAGAATGTTGGGATTTCGTAATCACATGTTCACTTTCCTATTCTATTCAATATGATTTTGATGTGACAACTATTATTATTGCTACTCACTCTATCTATGTAGATGTGCAGATTCCCAATTTATCCACGCTTGGACAATAATCACTTGATAAGGAATCCCTGCACAAAGGCATCTCAAATACTCACATGAAGCTCAGCATACATATCTACGGAAATCTACGGACTGATGTATTTTATACTTTATAGATTTCAGAGCCTTGAGTATGAAATCCATCTAAGTCCTAGGTTCCTAATAACATATCCTAAACAACCCTTTTTCAGATAAGTCAAAATTCACATTTTTTCTGTCCTAGTCGACTAAGTCACACATTAGTCGACTAAAAACTTTTATTTGAATTTTGACCTAAAAATTTCTGAGCAGTCCTTAGTCTACTTCAGAAACCTACCGTTAAAATTTTAGTCAAAAATTCCAACCTTTGACTTTTAGTCGACTAACACTACTTTAGTCGACTAATGCAGTTTTTATGACCGTTTGCTTTGAAATTTTCCAGACAGTTTCTGAACGTTGGAAAACTCATTTTCCCCCCATTTTCATCCGTTTGTAACTGTCCAAAAATCCTATAAATAGGAGGGCATACCCTTCATTCTTTCACACAACTTACCTCTTTCATTCTTTTCTAGAATTGTTGATTCTAAGCAATCTTGCCTTAGTTGTTCTCATTCTCATTTGCAAGAAGAAATCCAAAGATTTCTCTCTTCTAATGAGAACGGAAGAACTTCAAGATTCTTATTCATAGATCTTTTGAGAATTGAGGTTTTCTACCTTAAAGCAATTTTGCCTTTTTTCAACATCATTTTGAAAAGTTGTTTGTGTTCATAATTGCAAGAAGAAATCGATAGATCTCTCTCTTCTTTTATGAACCAGAGAACTTCAAGTATTGTTCTTCATTACATATCATATACATCTTGAAGTCTCCTTTTAAAACACCATCCTTGAATTTCATTCTAAATTCATAACAAGGCTATATGTGTTTTTCTATTTCATTATTTAACAGGTTTGAATCTCTGTTTAGAGATTGTACAAAGTTTGGGACACGGGGAGTGTCAGCCATTTTTGTAAGTTGGTGCTTGTGGGGCAAGTGATTATAGTGGATTGAAAATCTCTACTGGGAGTAGAGGACTGGAGTAGGTCAAGAGGATCCGAACCATGATACATCTCTGTGTTTGCGTTTGATTTACATTTTCTACATACTTTACTTTATGCACATCTTAAGCAATTAGAAGTAACTCTTTACTTGCAACAGTTAATTTTTTTAATATACACTATTAACCCCCCCACTAGTGTATTGATCCATACAGGCTAAAATTACACCTATGTGGACTCTCCCAGAGACTCCTGGTGCCACATGACCCTCAAAAGATTAATGAATTTCATCCTCAACATTTTTTGCCTCGATCCAAGATGGCCATCGGTTGCTGCTCGTAGGTCATGTCTGGATGCACCTCGACTTCTGAGAAATCCACAACGTGACTGGGATCTCCTACGTATCTTCTGAGCTGGGACACATGGAACACATCATGAATACATTCGAGTGACGGAGGTAACACCAGCCGATAAGCCACTTCACCAACACATGCTGAGATCTCGAAGGGGCAATATATCTGGGGCACAATTTTCCCTATCGGCCAAAACGTATAGTACCCCGCGTATGTGAAACCTTCAAAAATACGAAATCACCTGGCTGGAACTCCAAAGGACGTCACTTAGTATCTGTCCAATGTTTGTAGCGGTCTTGAGTAACACGGAGATTTTCACGAACCATTCGTACCACCTCGACCGCTTCTACCACCATGTCGGGTCTCAGAAGTTCACGATCCCCAATGTCATTCCAGCTTAGGGGTGATCGACAGTTTCTCATAAACAAAGTGCAAATGGTGCCATACCAATGCTTGCCTGATAGCTGTTGTTGTAAGCAAATTCTACCAAGTGCAAGTGATCTTCCCAAGATCCCTTAAACTCTGGCATGCAAGCCCTCAACATGTCTTCTAGAATTTGCATGGTGTGCTCAGATTACCCATCTGTCTGGGGATGATACGTAGTACTGAAGCTGAGATGAGTTTCCAGACTGGCTTGTAAGCTCCGCCAAAAGTGAGACGTAAATCTGGTGTCCCTATCAGAAACTATACATACAGTGACACCATGAAGTCTCACGATCTCCTCCATATACCTTCAGGCCAAAATTTCTGTAGACTGACCCACCTGAAAAGGGATGAAATGTGCTGATTTGGTTAATCGATCAACAATCACCCAAATCACATCATTGGTCGGCCCCGGATATACACCCGGAAAACAATTGTAGTTTTACCGCAAGCGCACGTTGTAATGGCGAGCGGGTATCGAACATAGGGAGGACAATTGACAGTACTCTATCTTGATCACCTAGCTATGGATGGTAGAATAGAATGGTTTGGATAATAATGGTGTCACAGTCGTTCAAATAACAAATAGAATTCAATATAATAAAAGCATCTAGGGATAGGGAATCCCCACTATGGATCGTCACTTATCCTTATGGATCATGAATCTTAATGTTGCAAGACTTGAATTTAGGTGAACTAGTCGCAACTGAATGTAGAACCAAGCTCACGCTCTCTCGCTATTGTCGGTCTATAGCAACCTAAATTAGGGCCCACTCTCGTGCAAACCCTAACCTAAGCCACTAGCATGAAGATCGACATCATCATCCGATCGCACCTCGAGCCCACTCTCGTGCAAACTCGAGCTATAATCTAGGTTATGATAGTTTGTATTCGTCCAATCTCTTGCAAACGAATATTAGTATAGATTTATAATAAAAATCCTAGTTTTGGTCCAATCTCTTGCAAACCAAATCTAGAGAATCTCGATTATAAACCCAAATCGACTATCTAGGCCTTCCCATCAATTGGAATCCAATCTCTTGCAAATCCCAATCGATGGAAATTCCTAGCTATTCGTAATAAATCAAACACAACCTAACCTTTTATCAATCATAGCAACAATTCAATTCATTCATCACAATTCAAAGATCGGATCCATAGGGTTCATCCCTATGCCCTAGAACGACGAAACTACTCACAATTCATCATAGAAATCTCAGAACCAAAGAAATAGATCAAAGCACAATTCATAGCTAAGAGAGAACAATTCATAAAAATAAGAGTTTTAAAGAGAAAGATCAAACCAAATTGCGCGTTTATAATCTCCAGCTGAGAATTACAATAGGAATAGCCGTCAAAAATAACTTCAAGTCTCTCCTAACACTAGGAATAAACTAGGTTTAAATACAAGCCAAAATCGTCTAGAAATTCCTGACAGAATTGCCCCTGGCGCAGCTAAAAACCCTAATTCGTGACCCAGTCAGAATGCGTCACTCGGCCGAGTGACAGACCCAATAAAAAACAGAGAATCTGGGAAAATTAGGGGTCTGTCGCTCTGTCGGACTCGGACGAGTGGTCTTCTTCACTCGACCGAGTGAGCTTTCTTGCTCGGCCGAGTGGGTCTTCTCAAATTTCCAGTAAGTCGGCTGTTTTTTGGGAGAAAATCCCTGTCAGACTCGGGCGAGTGGGCTTCTCCATTCGGCCGAGTGAACTTCCTTGCTCGGCCGAGTGAAGTTTGAAAATCGGTAGTCTGTATCCATTTCACTCGGTCGAACGCACTCCTTCACTCGGCCAAGTGAACACTCTGGTCGACCGAGTGAGCTGTTTCTGGGCTCTTTTCTTCTCCTTCTAGCCGCCTCGTCGATTCCATCGAACTTCTTCTTCTTCCGTGTTGAGTATTGATTCCCCGGATTTGGTTTTGATGATGAGCAAACATAAATATCGTGAACTAACACTGTGTGAGCGCAGTTATGGAGATCGTCGCCAAAAGTCTACGTATATCAAAAGCGACGTCTCAAGACTTCTCAAAGCACGTGATCGTGTGCCTGAAGCTTCGTTGAAGCTCTAGGAGCATTATTGAAGTCAAGAGATTCGGATTGAAGCTTTGAAGACGGTTCGTCAAGTTTATTTTATTGTCTTCTAGTTTCTTTCCGTAGAATGTTAAGCCTTGAGTAGGTCTTACATTATTAGAGCTAGGATTATCATAGAAGCCCATAGAAACTTTTTCGAAGCCTTACGCTTCATTTTGCGGTTTCTAGAGCATCTTAGTTGGTTCAAGAAGGAGAACCAACCGACTAGATGGTAATCTAGACGGTCGGCAATCCTTCGTGAACCGACTAGAATGCCTTGTTCAAATTCAGCTCTTTACTGTTTACAGTTAGTCGGTCCAAGAAGGTTCATCGACCGACTAGTTGTTAAACTAGTCGGTTTGGAATCCTTCTTAGACCGACTAGTTGTGTGTTCAGTTTTTCAGCCTGAGCTACTGTTTATCATTAGTCGGTCTAAGAACAATAGTCGACCGACTAGTTGAGAAACTAGTCGGTTGGAATTTGTTCTCAGACCGACTAGTGCTGCTTGATTTCAGCCTATCATGTTTCAACTCTTAGTCGGTAAAAGAACACTCACCGACCGACTAGTTGTGAAACTAGTCGGTTGGCAAGTCTTCTTAGACCGACTAGTTCTAGTTCTTCTGAACTATCTTTATTGGCTGTCATCCTCTTAGTCGGTTCATGTTGAATCATCGACCGACTAGTTGATAAACTAGTCGGTCAGTGATCATTCTTTGACCGACTAGTCTGCTTCAGAATAGAGCCGTTGGAGCATTAAATGCCACGATTTTTTCTCTCTCTTTCCTCTATCCTATATATACTTGGAGGGGTTCTTTCCTAGTATTCAAGGCTGCATATTTTGGGTTTTAGAGAAATCAAAGAGAAGCAAATCAACTCCATTCTAAAGCTATCTCTTCTCACTAGAATCTCTCCCTCACTCTTATTCCTCAAGAGAGATTCATTGATTGTGAGCCATTCAAGCCAAGGGCTTTGAATCCAAGTCACCAACTCCTCCCTAGCCATCTATTACTGTCCATCTTGGTGGAGCTAGGGTTTGGTGCTTGCTTCTTCCTCAAAATCCATTCTTGCCCTAATTTGGTAAGTATACTCAAGGCATAGGATTTTGTGGTAAGTGTTTCAATATTTCATTTACTTTGCTTTTGCAAGTTGTCACTCTCGGTTTGTGAGAGTTTTGGTGGGCTCCGAAAAGGTGCTCTCTCTCAAGCGCAAGAGTCCGTACAAGTAGTAAAATCTGGGAGTCCAGATGTCGAATCCACGGGAAGAAATCTGTTGCAACCACAATTCAAATCAAATAGAAAGCCTACGAAAAGAAACTAACCACTTCAATGATGATGGCGATGACAGTGATGTGAATACGTGAACAATATAAACAAGGAAATTCGTGTCTGAAAATATCTATAAAAAGTATGCACATGGTATGGGTTCGTTAGGATCAATGATTCGTATTAACTTGGTTGACGGATATAACACAATGAATTCTCCTTTTGGGAGCAATTCACCGGAAAATACCCAATATAACTCAATGAATTCTCCTTTTGGAGCAATTCATCGGAAGATGCCCTTTTGGGGGTTCAAACACTATATTCAATAAGATCGTCGCTAAAGTTATAATACGATATGAAACTCTCTTTTGGAGAGATCAAAACTACGATATGAAACTCCCTTTTGGGGAGATCAAAACTCACCCTTTTGGGGCGATCATCGACTCAATCACTTCTTTTGGAAGATGAAAAAGACGATTTACGAACAAAGATTACAACTTTAACGACGTTTAACGATTTAGCACAAGGAATACAACCAAATAAACACAAATAATATCCCCTAACTACTCCACACCATGCACAAATAAGTTTTAGCTACTCATAATATCAGAATAAACAAGTTTCATAGCCAAATACATCAACCTAATAGCAAAATACGATAAAAAAGCTTCAAATACGGGATAGAAGTTTAGAATTCATCACCAAATCTCCAAGATATACAGCAAAACTCTCTGGAAAAAATAAACATAGCCTCTGGAATTTTACAGAATTTTGTGGTGGCGAAATACGGCTTCTAGAGCCTCCAATACGCTCAAAATACGCCAAAATCTGCTTGTATACGCCCAAAAAACCCTAGGAATACCTTATATAGAGGCATTGCGGGTTTGGGAAGCTTATTGGGTTCGAAAACCGCACCCGCTTCACGCTCAAACCCGCTCCGCAAAGCTCCGCGAATCCTCGCCGTCGGATGTTTGCGGGATTGAATCTCGGAACGACACGTGGGCTTTGAAATTCGCGCGCGCCCGCTCCGCTAACAACTCCGAGATCGCATCGGGGAAACGTCTCCGCCGTTGGATGACGATCGGACCGCTGATATTGAGCCACGTCGCCCAACATTTCCGCTGCTGCTTCGTTCAAGCGGGGTGAGCGAGCGCCGTTGGATTTCGATCGGGCGGCTGAGAGTGTCCCACGTCGCCCGCTAATTTCCCGCGCTCGTGGACCGTCGGATCACGATCCGACGAGCGATAGAAGGCCACGTCGCCCGCTATTCAGCTGTCGTCGGATGAGGCGGGAGACCCTGAGATGCGGCCACGTGTCCTTTAAGATTCGTGCGGCGACCGTATTTTCGTATTTTCGTGCGTATTTCTCCATTTAAATGGTATTCTGCATTCAAAAATTCATAGTAATTAGCACAGATCTCAGAAAAATACAAATAAATAGTCGTTGGAATCGTGAGATCGAGACCAAGCTAGGAAAAATATAAAAAGTGCAGAAATGCGTCGTTAAATACTGTTTTATGCTCAAATAGTGTGTTTTCTCTAATAAATAAATGTGTAGAAAATACGTATGAATTAGAGAACAATGTAGCATCACATGAGCACAAAATAGGGCTAAATGGGGGGTTAAATATGTAATATTGAACCCGAATCAAGTTTTCTTAGTCCCAGGTTGTGGGATTAAGGTTTTGCGTGTTCCCGGGCTGTGGGATACACGGACATCAATTGTAGGTCGATTGCAATTGTGGGGTTTCCGCAAGTGGGCTAAAGGAAATCTTGGGTTAGTGGTTTCTAACTCAAGTATCCGGAGGGGATCCGGGTGGTTGGGACGTAGGATCACCGGGAACAAGTCGGGGAGACTTGGGTGGATCCGAACCCGTTATATCGTTTTGTTTGCATTGTTTAATTCTTGTTGTTTGTAGTTATTCCGCTTTGTTGTTTGTGTTTTGCACAATAATTAGGAATAACACTCTTGATTATTTTAAAGTACTATTCACACCATCTCTAGTACTTGTGCAGTAGCTACGCAGGGCATTACAATTGGTATCAGAGCCAAAGTTCATAGCTATGACAAACAACGACTACAACGTCTTCAAGAATCGCGAAGGAGCTTCTTCGGTGATGGAAGGACACTCCTCAACTAGGCCTCCTTTCTTCAACGGTACCAACTATGGGTACTAGAAATGCCGGATGGAAACGTTCCTCTGGAGCACTTCACTATGGAGAGCCACGATGACGGAGTATGTCGAGCCCATCGAACAAGATTTCGCGAAGTGGACTACCGCGGAGGTCGTCGCGGAGGTAAACAATGCCAAGGCCATGAATGCCTTGAAATGTGCGTTGGAGCCCGAAGACTTCAACAAGATATGCACATGTAAGAGTACATATCAAATCTGGAACTCCCTCCTCATCTTGCATGAAGGAACGAGTACGGTAAAAGACTCTAAACTCGCTGTTGTTAATAAAGATTTCAAATTATTTCATATGCAACAGGGTGAGAAGATGAAGGAGTACTATGCTCGCTTCGTCGACATCACCAACGAGTTGGAGGCTCTTGGAAAAAATTACACCCAAAAGGAGAAAGTCTCAAAGATCATTGACGGACTTCCTTCTTGTTGGGAAAAGCGTACCTTCGCCATCGAGGAAGGTAATAATATGAGTAAGTATACCGTCATTCAACTAATAGGTACCTTGATGTCTTATGAGGTACGCAAGGATAGCAAGATAAAGATGCAGGAAAAGATGAAGTCATACTTGGAGTAAGACGTGCCCAAGAAAAAGGCGATTGCATACAAGGCCACTCCATCTTCATCTACATCTACCGATGATGAAGAATCAGAAGACGAGTTGGACATAGAAGCTTTGGCCGATTTGGCAAAGAAGTTCGACTAATTCTTCCGAAAAGGTAAGTTTAAGAATTTATCTAAATCTAGTTCGACTAATGCCTCCGCTCCTGTGTGTTATAAATGCAACAAGCCAGGACACATCAAGCCGGATTGTCCTCTCAACAAACATAAGGAGAAGTGGAAGGCACCCAAATATGACAAGTCGAGAAAGTACAAGAAGGGGTACAAGAAAGGGCTTGTCGGCTCATTCACCGACTCCGAGGAGGACTCCTCAAGTGGAGAGTCGGATGATGGACAAGTGGAGAAAGCACACATGTGCTTCATGGGAAGAGAAGAACATGATTAAGAGACTTCCTCCGATGAAAGTGATCACTCCATATTTTACACCTTTTTTCTACATGATTGCATGCCATTTAGATCGCTCAAATCACGCTTTTCGCGATTTATCGACAATATTGCGATACTTTTCACGATTTGTTGTTTTTGTCGTATTTCAGGAGATTTGGAGCGATTTGGAGTGATCCCGAGATACACCTACTCTAGAGTGTCACCGATGACTTCCCCGAGGGGTATTTTGTTATTAGAGAGGAGCGGAAGAAGAAGGAACGTCGTAGGAGCGACGAGGAGGCAAAAACAAGCTGTTTGGGCATTTTTTATGTCTCACTCGGCCGAGTGAAGGAGTCACTCGGCCGACCAGCGAGACCCCGCTCGGTCGACCAGATCGGGCATGCTTCATTTGTGCACTCGGCCGAGCATCAGAAGCCACATCGGCCGAGTGACGAAACCCCGTCCGCCCGAGTGGCACTCAGACGAAGCCCATCAAAAAGAGCCAACTTACTGTTTTTTGTCTGCCTGAGCATCAGAAGACCCACTCGGCTGAGTGGAAATTGCCGACCGCCCGAGTGAATAGAAGCCATCGACCGAGTGACGACAACTCACTCGGCCGAGCGACGCCCAAAGTGAAGACCCCCAAGACCCCAGACTTACTGGAAATTCTCAGGGTTTCTCACTCGGCCGAGCGACTTTTGTCACTCGGCCGAGTGAGCCGCGCTGCCTGTAGCGTAAATTACGATTTTCAGGCTGCGCAGGGGCATTTTGGTCACGGATTTTTGGGCTGTTTTGGGGGGTATTTAACCCCAGTTTTTAACCTAGGTTAGAGGGCTTTTTTTCTTGGTTTTTTGCAGCTTTTTAGATTAAACTTTTTAGCTTTTGATTCTTGTGATTGGAGAGGAGAGAAAAGTTTATTTTTGTTGGATTCTTGGAGAACTCTATTGGTTTATCTCCCTCTTCATTAAAAATCTCATTTTTATTGCTTATTTGAATATTGCCATGAATTCTATTGTTATTTCAATTGATTATTTTTGCAATTGTGATATGAATTGTGAGTAGTCCTAACGTCTTGGGGCGTGGGGATGAACCCTACGAGCCCAATTTCCGATTTGTGATGATTTGGTAGAAATATTGCTAGAATTGCTATTAGGGTTAGTTTGGGATCGATTTACTACGGATAGCTAGGTGTTCATATCGATTGGGATTTGCAAGAGATTGGATCCCAATTTGATAGGAAACCCTAGAAATCCAAATTGGGTTGAAATTGAGTTTCTGTTGTATCGGTTTGCAAGAGATTGGACCGATACTAGGGTTCTCGGTCGCAATTCCATACCGATACTCGTTTGCAAGAGATTGGACGGGTGGGAACTATCCCAACCTAGGTCGTGGCCCGAGTTTGCACGAGAGTGGGCTCGAGACGCGATTGAACGATGATGTTGATCCTAATGCTAGCTTGCTTAGGCTAGGGTTTGCAAGAGATTGGACACAAACCTAGGGTAGCTATAGACCGGCAACAGCGCGAGAGTGTGAGCTAGGTTTTACATTCAGTTGCAACTAGTTCATCCGAAATTCTACCCTAGCAATTGTGATACCAATGAATCACATTGACGAGATACGGTGAGTAGCGGGGATTCCCCATTCCCTAGGCGTCTTTATTTGATTTTATATCTCCATACTTTGTCTGACGATTGTGACAGGATCGCCAAAAGGCAAATTCCCTCTTTTCTGTTCATATAGCCAGGTTGTTCGGAGCAGGCACTGTCATACGTCCTCCCTGTGTTCGATAACCCGCTCGCCGCTACACCGTGCGCTTGCGGTAAAACTACACGGTCGCCCTTTTGGGTTACATTTTGGAGCGATCAAGTTTTTGGCGCCGTTGCCGGGGAGGCCATTTTGACGGTGTTCGGCATCGACCACCCGGTTATTTTTCTTTCTTTCTTTACTTTCTTCTATATCTTGTTCTAACTCTGTTTGCAGCCCTATTTGCATACTCTCCCCGTATTTTGCATAAGATCTTAACAGGTAGGATGGAGGATGCAATGTCGACAATGGAACTCAGTCAGGGAGATTATGACTCCTTCACAGACCTCCTTAAGGAGCTTGTCGATGAGGTCCACGCCACAGGAGCATTTGCTATCGATATCAAGGACCCCGACGAACAACTGTTTGCTAGTTTTGTGATGGATCAAGTCTCCCCGGATGGGACTATCGGGGGCAATGTCAGAGTTGATGTGATAGACGACAAGTTATATTTCTAAGACGGTAGAACAAGTGTCGAAGAGCACTATACTCCCGAAGAATCTTTCGAGCAAACCAATGTTCAGGGAGTTACACTCTATGACACTCACTCTTGCTTTTATGAATCGTCTGATGTGTTTCTTGATTCCAGGAACGAACCGGAGCAGAGTGAAGGTTTTGATGATGCTAGCACAGAATCGGAGAGCGCCTATTTCGATGCATCGTCCTCACTAAGTAGTGAGTCTGAGTCTTTGCATGGGAGCACGCCACCTGAACATGAGCTAAACTCGGATGACAAGGAAGAAGCCAAACTCATGCGAGCTGATGAAGTAGAAGGAGCGGCACCTCTTGAGGTAGAACTTAAACAATTACCACCGAATCTAAGGTATGCCTTTTTGGGTAGTAAATTAACTTTTCCGGTGATAGTTAACTCCCACCTCACGCATGATCAACTTGAGAGACTCCTAGACGTTCTTAGGAGCCACAAAGATGTCCTTGGCTACACTATCTCCGATCTAAAAGGGATAAGCCCTAGGCTTTGCACACATAGGATCCATCTGGAGGATACCGACGCCACCTCCATAGAGCCTCAAAGGCGGTTAAACCCGAACATGAAAGAGTTGGTTAAAAAGGAAATCCTAAAATTGCTTGACGCCAGTATTATTTATCCTATCTCTGACAGTAGATGGGTTAGCCCCGTTCACGTCGTCCCCAAGAAAGGGGGGATGACAGTTATAAAAATGATAAAGGAGAGCCCATTTCTACACGCACCGTCACGGGATGGCGAATGTGCATTGATTATAGGAAACTAAATAAAGCTACCTAAAAGGACCATTACCCATTGCCCTTCATTGATCAAATGCTTGAACGCCTAGCTAAACATAAATACTTTTGTTATCTAGATGGGTATTCGGGATTCTTCCAAATACCTTTGCACGAAGATGACCAAGAAAAGACCACTTTTACTTGTCCCTATGGTACCTATGCCTACCGTAGGATGCCGTTTGGTCTTTGTAATGCTCTCGCCACCTTTCAGAGGTGTATGACATCCATATTTTCCGATTACATTGAAAATATTATGGAAGTTTTTATGGATGATTTTTCGGTTTATGGAAGTGAGTTTGACTCTTGTTTGGCCAATCTTACTAAAGTCCTTAAAAGGTGCCAACAAAACAATCTCACTCTAAATTGGGAGAAGTGTCACTTCATGGTCACGGAAGGTATAGTTCTCGGGCACCTTGTCTCCTCGAGAGGAATTGAGGTAGATAAAGCAAAGATTGAGGTAATCGAGAAACTCCCTCCTCCTATTAATGTCAAGGGCATTAGAGGCTTTCTTGGTCATGCGGGGTTTTACCGCCGCTTCATCAAGGATTTCGCCTCGATTGCCCGACCGCTTACTTCCTTGCTCGCTAAAAATACTCCTTTTATTTTTTCAGGGGAATGCTTGCAAGCCTTCAATACCTTGAAGGAAGCACTAGTTTCCGCGCCCATCATACAACCACCGGATTGGAGCCTTCCCTTTGAGCTAATGTGTGATGCTAGCGACCAAGCCATTGGAGCGGTATTGGGACAAAGGAAAGATAGGAAGCTTCATGCGATATTCTATGCGAGCAAGACATTGGATGACACGCAGAAAAACTATACAACTACCGAAAAAGAGCTTCTAGCGGTCGTCTATTCCATCGAGAAGTTTCGCTCCTACCTCCTTGGTTCCAAGGTGATTGTCCACACCGACCATGCGGCGTTGAAGTATCTTTTAAACAAGAAGGAGACCAAACCTCGGTTAATTAGGTGGATACTCTTGTTGCAAGAATTCGATTTGGAGATCAGAGACAAGAAAGGTACGGACAATGTCGTGGCAGATCATTTGTCTAGGCTTATTCGTGACAAGGAGGATGAGAGTTTACCTATCGACGACACATTCGTGGATGAGAGGCTATACGCCATAAGGCCCGGAGAAGTACCTTGGTACGCGGACTTCGTCAACTACTTGGCTTGTGGAATTAAACCGCATGGGATGCCCACGCATCAAAAGAGGAGATTTTTGCATGAGGTCCGTAGCTATTTTTGGGAAGATCCATACCTCTTCAAGATATGCAAAGATAGTGTTATTCGGAGGTGTGTTTCTAAAGAGGAGGCAACGTCTATCATTTTGCATTGCCATGGTCTGCCATGCGGGGGACATCATGCCACCTCTAAGACAACCGCTAAGATTTTGCAGAGCGGATTCTTCTGGCCAACAATGTTTAGAGACACCCACGACTTTGTAAAGGGGTGTGATAAATGCCAACGGACCGGGAATATCTCCAAACGCAATGAGATGCCAATGAGGCCCATCCAAGAAATTGAGCTTTTTGATTGTTGGGGAGTAGACTTCATGGGACCATTTCCGTCGAGCAATGGTAACAAATACATCCTATTGGCTGTTGACTATGTCTCCAAATGGGTGGAAGCAATCGCTACCCCTACTAATGATGCAAGGGTTGTCTCTAAGTTCTTCAAGCAGAACATCTTCCCACGCTTCGGAGTGCCTCGTACCTTGATAAGCGACGGGGGGAGCCATTTCATAGAAAACAAGTTTGAAGCCATGCTGAAGAAGTACGGGGTAAACCATAGAGTTGGCATGGCGTATCACCCCCAGACAAGCGGCCAAGTGGAAGTCTCAAATAGAGAGATCAAGCAAATTCTTGAGAAGACCGTGGATCGATCTAGAAAGGATTGGTCAATGAAGTTAAACGATGATCTATGGGCATATCGCACGGCCTTTCGCACTCCCATCGGCACCACACCGTTCCGACTTGTTTATGGGAAAGCTTGCCACTTGCCGGTAGAGTTGGAACACCGCGCGTATTGGGCCATCAAGACCCTTAATTATGATTACAAAAGTGCGACGGTGAGGCGACTCTTAGATATCAACGAGCTTGATGAGATAAGGAGAGACGCCTACGAGAGCTCAAGAATTTACAAAGAAAGGACCAAGATTCTCCACGATGCGTGCATAACCGTTACAGACTTCAAAGTAGGAGACAAGGTCTTGCTATATAATTCCCAGTTCCGACTATTTCCCGGTAAGTTGAGGTCACGTTGGTCCGGACCTTTCACCATCAAGCACATACAACCGGGAGGGGCTTTCGAGTTGGAAAGCAAGGACGGAGCCACATTCAAAGTAAATGGTCAGAGGCTCAAGCATTATTCCGAGGGAGTCCCGATGAGAGAAATCAATAGAATATATCTACTTAAGGGACGGCCGGATGATCTTTCATACCTCCTTGACGAGGTTATTGAGGAGGCGATCCCCCATTCGATCGGCGCTCTATTCAAGGAAGATTTTGAGGAAGGGCCGGACTTGGGCCAAGAAGAAAAGATGGATCATTCCCCCGATCTCTCCACCGAAGTTGATGAAGGCGACGCTGATGTCGTGAGGATTCGAGAGCTCTGCAAGCTCTCAAAATTGAAGTCTCCGAAGAAAGCTCCGCCGATACGGAAATCGGTGTCACCGGTGAAGCCAAGGACCGGAGCAAGCACTAGATTGGGGGAGCCACCCCCCAACACTACCCGAGACGAGAGATCCCCAAGGGAGAACACGCCGCCGCAACATCCGAATCCAAGCGTTCTCCCCGGAAAATTTGACGGGTGCATCTCATATGCACCCAATATCCCGCATTGAATTGAAAATCAAAGGGGGTCGAGCTCACGACCTTAAACGAGCGCTTGTCGGGAGGCAACCCGACGGTTATCGCTTTATTTTTACTTTTCCTTTATTTTTGTTTTAGAAATAATTAGTGTTTTGAGTCGTTTGCCCAAAAATTTCGTGATAACAGGTCCTATTTTTCTTTGACAGGAGAGGAGAAAGGGATATCTATCATTAGGAGGATGAACAAGGTGACGAGGAGCGCTCCAGGAATGCGCTCGATGCTTAGGAGGAAGATGAAATCGACTGGAGGAAGAAAAACAGAGTTTAGAGCCCAAACAAAGCCAAGCAGCAGAAAACAGGGTTCACTCGGCTGAGTATACTAGTCACTCGGCCGAGCACATAAGGTCATCCGCCCGAGCGGCTCACGAACGAGGGAAGTCTGCTGTACGCAACTCTCTGTTTCTTTTCTTGATTTCAGTATAATTGACACTCGACCGAGTATATAACTTCACTCGGCCGAGTGAAACTGATACGCTCCTAGGGCGAGTCTTGCCGAGTAGCTTGAGCCACTCGGCCGAATGGACTTATTCCACTCGGCCGAGGGTGGCAAGGTCACTCGGCCGAGTCATCAGCGGGAGGGAATTTTCCAAAATATTTCCGTTGCGTTCACTCGGCCGAGCGACTTAGTCACTCGGCCGAGTCGTAACTTTTTCTATAAAAGGGGGAGCGGGACGACGCGTTTTTCGAAACGAGTTAAAACCCAAAATCGCGTCCGATCGTATTCCCTCGCCCGCTGCCCCCCCCCCCACTCGCCCGACCACTCGCCCCACCGCCGCGCTCGGCCGACCACCGCCGGCCGACACCACCTCCGCCTCGCCCGAGTCGCCGCCGGTGACCATCTCGCCGGCCGAGCTCCGGTAGCTTTATTTCGCCTATTTCCTCCTCTTTTGCGTATTTTTCGACGATCCGTGTATCTAACGAACCCCAAACCCAAATTAAATTCAATTTCTATCTATTATACCCCTAACCCACCATATGTTTTGAATATTACACGCTAATCTCTTCGTTTGATGCGCAGGTTATATTGGGAAGCTTAGGGGAGCCCAGGGGAGCTTCCGGGGATCGTTTTGGGCTACGTGGAGGCGTCATCTTCGCACGCTTCCATTACTTTGCTCTCACGGCGTGTCGCGGTATACTTCTTCCTTTATTTTACGCACGCCGCATTTTTATTACTTTTGGTGAGCACCCGGGGCCCACATGCCGCCCCAGACACGGCCGCGGTCGAGGAGAGCTTCCGCCAAGCGGAAGCGATCGGATGAGGCCGGCCCCTCCCACGAGGTGGAGGACTCTCCTCCGCCTACACCACCACACCCCGTTCACCCCGCACAGCCACTCCCTGCCGTCCCACAGCCACCACCACCGCCACCGGCTCCACTTATCGGGCCGCTGGGGATTACGTTCCGAGACGACGCACACCGCGTCGTCTTCGAGCGCATTTCCCAGCGCTCGATTGTACCCTCCAGGTTCGCACACCTTGCAGACCTAGGACGCCTGGGGGTACTTGAGGGGATGCTCACGTTGTATGACAACGTGGGTTGGCGAGATTTCTTCCAGGTGTCGACGGACACGTTCGTCCGTCCGACACTTGAGGTGCTTAGTTCTATCGCCCGGACCGACGAGGGATGCTCGTTTAGGTTCATGGACCGAGAGTGCCAGGTCACTCTCAGTATGATGAGAGCTTTCTTTTCGTGGCCCGATGTCCCCGGGGCCAACCGTGGTTACGCCCCCACTCACATTCCCCCACCTTCCTTCGATTCCGGCGCTTTCTGGGCCCGGATCACGGGTCTACCTGCTGCCTTTGACCCTAGTAGGACCAAGTCCTCGGCCATCGTCCACCCTTGCCTCCGCATAGCTCAGCGCCTTATGGCGACTACC
Organism: Scilla litardierei; assembly: GCA_030789695.1. Lineage (NCBI taxonomy): Eukaryota > Viridiplantae > Streptophyta > Magnoliopsida > Asparagales > Asparagaceae > Scilla > Scilla litardierei. The sequence continues at coordinate 179,864,566 of CM061138.1, forward strand.
TTTTTAGCGAGATATGAGCCTGGGACGATGTCCACGCCGGAGCTTTATATGCTCTACACGATGACGTGCCCCAGAGCTCTATCTAGGGAGGGCGACGAGTTGGTCCCCGCCGTCGTGATTGATATCGCGAGCTGGTTTTTGGATCGCATCATCGTATCGGTGGGCGCTCGCTCACCGATATGTTGCGGCGGTCTGATTACCCTGTTCGCCCTGATGACCGGCGAGGACCTTCCTGCTGACCTGCGACGAGCCCCGGGCCCAACTTCACTGTCCATAGACGTCATGGCCCGGATGAAGATGCTACGTCCGCACGGTCAGCGGCACTGGGTTTGGTTGCACGGCCCCTACGGTGCGGATTACATGATCCTTCCGAGCCCAGCTCGGACACAGATAGCACCAGCACAGGCGGACTGGCTTCCGGCGATGGATCTCCTGATCCCCGCCGCCTACGTGCTTGAGGCCGAGGAGGCTGAGCAGGCTGAGCAGGCCCATGCTGCACACGCTGCACCCGCTGACCCCGCTGCTCCTGCCGACCCCGTGGCCCCTCAGCAGCCTGATATTTCTGCTGCTCCTGACACCTCTGTCCACACTTCTGCCGGTGTCGGGAGTACCCTCGCTGAGCCCACCTCCACTACCTCCACGCCCACCACCACTCCCACCACAGCTGGCCCTCTGTCCGTTGAGCCCGTTTCCTCCGCCCTACCCGAGCGCCCACCAACTATAGTTGAGAGCGGAGAGCCCTCTTTTGCTGCCGTCGTGGAGACCGTGGTTGTCACCTCTGTCTCCACCGCAGCCGTTTTATCCGAGAGTGTCGTGACGTCTGTTCCCACGTCTGTGTCACCGACCTCTCTGGACGCCTCGTCGCCACTTTTATACTCCACTTCCGTTGCTGCTGCTTCCACCTCATACCATCCTGTGCCACAGCCTCGCACTGGGGCTAGGCCCACATTTGTGAGCACAGCACCTTTCCTCCACGTGCCTGCTGAGCCCATCACCTACACCACCCGAGTCCACCAGCCCCGTCCTGCACAGCACAGACAGGTGCGTCCCTCTGCACCACCTCCCCCCGACACTGTACTTCAGAGCATTCGTGCTCTCGAGGGGGCGGTGAGTGGCCTCAAAGGTGACCTCAGGACCATGTCTGCCACCGTCACCGCTATGGCCAGCCGCTTCGACCTACTACCGGGCATTCACTATTGCCTCACTCAGATTCTCGACCGGCTTCCTCGCATACCCCCACCCACCCAGCAGGTACCCACACCCACATCTACACACACCCAGCCTGCTTCCACATCCACACCCACACCCACTCCGTAGACTGTCCCCCAGCCACCACCTCCTCCTCCACCGCCTCAGGACGGAGACGGCGCAGCCCCACCCTCTTAGGCACCCTTGATGCCATTGATCTTTTTTGCCGCCATGCTACCCGTCTCTGTTGGGTCCTGATGATTTTTGCCCACCCCCCCTCCCCTCACTATTTTTGGGACCACATTTTGTTCATATATTTCTATATCATTTTTGGGAGAGAGGGAGAGTTTTTGGTGTCACACTTTTATATCTGATTCACTCCTATATCTGCATGCATCATGTCCGCATCATATTTTTCATTTCGTTATTTTTATTTTCTTTTTCCTCATGCATGCATACTCACCTACCCCTCACTTTACACGTCTCTCGGTGTGCCACACTTCGCACATTGAGGACACTGTGCACTTTAGCTTGGGGGAGTGAGTTCTCACGTCCTTTTCGATTTTCCACCTTTATTTTTAGTTTTTTCACGCCATTTTCACTCACTTTTTCTTTTTTTTACCATGCATCACGTTTTTCTTACTTTCTTTGTGTGATGCATTGTATTTAGTTTTATTTTCCCTCTTTATTTCTTTCATCTCATGCTAGAGATGACTTTTCTGTGATGATGATGACGTGGAGTTAGCTTTCTCTATATGCATGCTATACTTGTCATGTCTTAGATTTTATTTCTGATATCATATGCTGTGATTTTCCTTGCATTTAGAGATAGTAACCCACACTTTTTCAGCATGAAAATGGATGAAATTTTATTATTAGCTGAGTCTGAATATTCATATGTATGCTATCGCAGAAAACACACCAAGATTCACGCATTGAATGCTTATATCTGGAGTACCGTTTTCTTTTCCTATATCACTTCTATTTGCATGATTTGTACATTTCACTTCAGGATGATTGAATGATGTTAGCTATGATAAATCTGGATTAGTTTTGCTTTTTTTTTGTGATCGAAACTGAGTAGATTAGATTACCCTGCTGAAGTTGTCGTGCACGTCCTATAGAGTGAACTGAGAGACATATTTATTTCTTTCTCCACATATCTTGAACATCAATTCTCTATTTTAAAATCATTGGTGAATCTCCCCTTAGCGATTCTAATATATGGCATTTCCCCCGCTATTAATTCCTAGCTCCAAATTTCCCAAAACCAAAAAGAAAAAAGAAAAATTCTTGTATATCCTTATTTCTCTTTGATTTGGGATCATTGTGTATATATGCTATTAAAAAAAGGGAAAAAGAGAAAAAGAAAAAGAAAAGAAAAGAAAAGAGAAAAGAATCTCAATAAACGATCCCATCCCATGTTTCCTCTCTTTCTTCCCTCTTTTTGTTTTTATCTTGGTTACTTTTGGAGCTTCATAAAAATGGGGATGAAAATATTGTTTTTTATGCCACCACGCTTATAGATAAGCTTGGGGGAGGAAATCCAATGATGTGTGAGAGAGTGACTACTTGACGGTGCACGACAACCTAGGCTAAGTAATATTCTATACTCAGTGAGATCGTTTTAGCTTCACGAAATCCAGAAATCTATGCCTAGCACTCATTTCATGAAATCCACACTTTTCTATTCTTTCTATTCTATTGCGTGATATTCTTATACTCCTCTTAGAAAGCGTTCAATTGAAAAGTGTGTGATCTGCGATATTGTATACCGCTTTAAAAGATTCAGACGATGTTAATTCTAAAATTATTCCGTTTTTCATGCTATATCAATATTCGTGGGTTTTCTATTTCTATTTGCACCACTATACTATGATATCGAAATAAAAGTCTTTGACATGTGTTTTACGTTCGGTGCATGCTATATGATTAAGCAAAACCCACGTCCTGAGAAAAATGATCTAGCAGCTTCCCTCTTCGCTCTCTTCTTTCTTCTTCGTTTTTCGTTTTTCGTTTTTTTCGTCGTTTTCGTTTTCTGAATCCACCGGGTTCGCCTTTTACTTATCTTCCTCGAGGACGAGTAAGAGGTAAGCTTGGGGGATTTTGATCACTCCATATTTTACACCTTTTTTCTGCATGATTGCATGCCATTTAGATCGCTCAAATCACGCTTTTCGCGATTTATCGACAATATTGCGATACTTTTCACGATTTGTTGTTTTTGTCGTATTTCAGGAGATTTGGAGCGATTTGGAGTGATCCCGAGATACACCTACTCCAGAGTGTCACCGATGACTTCCCCGAGGGGTATTTTGCTATTCGAGAGGAGCGGAAGAAGAAGGAACGTCGTAGGAGCGACGAGGAGGCAAAAACAAGCTGTTTGGGCATTTTTGTGTCTCACTCGACCGAGTGAAGGAGTCACTCGGCCGACCAGCGAGACCCCGCTCGGCCGACCAGATCGGGCACGCTTCATTTGTGCACTCGGCCGAGCATCAGAATCCACATCGGCCGAGTGACGAAACCCTATCCGCCCGAGTGGCACTCAGACGACGCCCATCAAAAAGAGCCAACTTACTGTTTTTCGTCTGCCTGAGCATCAGAAGACCCACTCGGCCGAGTGGAAATTGCCGACCGCCCGAGTGAATAGAAGCCATCGGCCGAGTGACGAAAACTCACTCGGCCGAGCGACGCCCGAAGTGAAGACCCCCAAGACCCCAGACTTACTGGAAATTCTCAGGGTTTCTCACTCGGCCGAGCGACCTTTGTCACTCGGCCGAGTGAGTCGCGCTGCCTATAGCGTAAATTGTGATTTTCAGGCTACGCAGGGGCATTTTGGTCACGGATTTTTGGGCAGTTTTGGGGGGTATTTAACCCCAGTTTTTAACCTAGGTTAGAGGGCTTTTTTTCTTGGCTTTTTGCAGCTTTTTAGATTAAACTTTTTAGCTTTTGATTCTTGTGATTGGAGAGGAGAGAAAAGTTTATTTTTGTTGGATTCTTGGAGAACTCTATTGGTTTGTCTCCCTCTTCATTAAAAATCTCATTTTTATTGCTTATTTGAATATTGCCATGAATTCTATTGTTATTTCAATTGATTATTTTTGCAATTGTGATATGAATTGTGAGTAGTCCTAACGTCTTGGGGCTTGGGGATGAACCCTACGAGCCCAATTTCTGATTTGTGATGATTTGGTAGAAATATTGCTAGAATTGCTATTAGGGTTAGTTTGGGATCGATTTACTACGGATAGCTAGGTGTTCATATCGATTGGGATTTGCAAGAGATTGGATCCCAATTTGATAGGAAACCCTAGAAATCCGAATTGGGTTGAAATTGAGTTTCCGTAGTATCGGTTTACAAGAGATTGGACCGATACTAGGGTTCTCGGTCGCAATTCCATACCGATACTCGTTTGCAAGAGATTGGACGGGTAGGAACTATCCCAACCTAGGTCGTGGCCCGAGTTTGCACGAGAGTGGGCTCGAGACGCGATTGAACGATGATGTTGATCCTAATGCTAGCTTGCCTAGGCTAGGGTTTGCAAGAGATTGGACCCAAACCTAGGGTAGCTATAGACCGGCAACAGCGCGAGAGCGTGAGCTAGGTTTTACATTCAGTTGCAACTAGTTCATCCGAAATTCTACCCTAGCAATTGTGATACCAATGAATCACATTGACGAGATACGGTGAGTAGCGGGGATTCCCCATTCCTTAGGCGTCTTTATTTGATTTTATATCTCCATACTTTGTCTGACGATTGTGACAGGATCGCCAAAAGGCAAATTCCCTCTTTTCTGTTCCTATAGCCAGGTTGTTCGGAGCAGGCACTGTCATACGTCCTCCCTGTGTTCGATAACCCGCTCGCCGCTACACCGTGCGCTTGCGGTAAAACTACACGGTCGCCCTTTTGGGTTACATTTTGGAGCGATCAGAAAGCGAGGAAAGCGATGATGAAGACAAAGAGGTAACAATGGACGAACTTAGATTAGCTAATGAACAACTTTGGTGTAAGTTCTCTAAATTAGCTAATAGATTTATTAAGACTAAAAATGTGCTAACTAGTCTTCAAACCTCGCCTAAGTCTATCATCGTCAACAACGACACCGTTGTTGAAGGTTTGAGAAATGAGATTGTAAATCTCAAATCTCAACTTGAGCATGTTCATGTTGAGGATTCGAATGAACATGTGATAGCGGATTTGACGTCTCAAAACTCAACTTTGAGTATTGAGAATAAAAATCTCAAGTCACTTGTTTGTGCACTCACATCGCAAGTGTCCACCTTGGATGCTTCGATGCATTCTCTCATCGAGAAGTATGAGTGCACATTAGGCCGAATTAATGAATTCAATAAGGGTAAGGGCCATTTGGATAATATCCTAAATGACCTACTTCCGGCCAATCATCACATTGGCTTGGGGTATAAGTTGGGAGATTCGTCTAAATCGTCCGCCACCTTTGTTAGGCCAACTTCCGATGGCTCAACTAGTGGGAGTAAACACCCCATGGGTAGTTCATCTATCAATGGTACTTCCGCTAGGTACACACCCCCATTTGGAAAGAAACCCACTTTGGGTGGACCTCCAAAGAAGGGTCATGCTTTCATGTATACCATGCCACGTAGGAACACACATCATACTCCACATGTTCGCACGTATGATGATTTTTATGATCCACATCCACGAGCACGTGCACACCATGTGAGACACACTCATGCACGTGTTCCTCCACATGCATATGTTCATCCTCATCACTATCATATGAACAATTTTCATCATGCACCATTTCATCATGTACCATATGCCTATCCACGACATGCATCACGTAGAAATCAACAACATGTGCATGCTCCCAATAGGACTAGGGCTCCCAAGACATTCACTATTTGGGGCCCAAAGGACACAAGCATGCATGAAAAACAAGCTTATATTAATTCGTATTTCATGAATGTCGTGCATAATGATGATTTTGTTGGGAAGTCTAAGTCCAATTGGACTTGGCTTCCAAAGGTCTAATCTCTTAGGACCCAATGTCCTTGGGTACCAATGTCCTTGGGTACCATGGTAGGATATTTTTATCTTCAGGTACTCAAGAGTAAGAGAAGGAGCAACAAATCTATATTTAGCTCCAAGAATTGTGTTTTCTAGGTTCAATCCACTGTGGGATACCAACCCTACCAACTCGTTGACTTGCAAAGTATTTTCACTCAATTGGAGTTGATGGTGCTTTAGTGATGCACCAACGTAGGGGGAGCTTAATGTTGTAAGTATATTCTTACATTTGATATACATTTGGTATCCATGTGTGTTGAATGCATGTAGATGTCTCTTTATGTTTTAGACTATCTCATGAATATCTTGATGCTAGTTTTGAGCTTATGATTATGTACTTATCTTTCTCATGCTCATGGCATTCCATGCTTATTATTGACTCATTTAGTGAGTATCTCTCTTGGAATGCATGCTAGTACTAGATTTGTGTATGCCGTAAATTTTACGAAGTTTCTATCTCTATTTTTGGCATAACACTGTTGCATGTTATTGATTGCATATTGTTTTTAATCACCTTGTCACCTCACATCGCACACTTCACTTAGAATTGAAATGCTTATTCTTTGTGATCTTCTTCGATCGATGTTGTGACCTTTGGTGTTATATAATGTGTGCATCTTTTTCTTGTGCACATTGGATTTATGTCTCTGATATTGATTTCGTCGCTCGATGATTATTTTTGGTTAAATGGATTTACTTTTATGAAAACATAGAATTGTTTTCCATGCACTTAATTAACCAAGAATGTTGATATTGGAGAGTATGTTCCATAACTCAATTGCTTTGAGTTTTGATGATTTCATTTTTCGATTTTCGACTATGGTCTCGTTGGCACGCCTTGATTTTCTTCGGTATTCTATATTTGGTATTTTCCATTGGTGTCATTTGGACCATGGTCATATTCTTAGACTCTCGTGCTTTTATTTTTAGCCATTGTTGTTGTCTTTGATCTCCTCCCGCTCTTTTTGCTAATGCCAAAGGGGGAGAGAATTAATAATGACGATGTGCTTAATGATAATTCAAATCATTTTACCGTGAATCTAATTTAATATGTTAGATTCAGGGGGAGTCAAGATATAAAAATGGATTTAGATCCTAAATTTCGATATTTGAGTTCACATTTTATACTTTCCTCGTCTGCTTGATGCGTATGATCATTATTGAATGCGGAACTAACGTGTCATCAATGCAGGGGGAGTAAGTAAAATTCATTTGAATTATTATTATTGATTATTATTTATGTTGGTTTGTCATCACCAAAAAGGGGGAGAATGTTGAGTATTGATTCCCCGGATTTGGTTTTGATGATGAGCAAACATAAATATCGTGAACTAACACTGTGTGAGCGCAGTTATGGAGATCGTCGCCAAAAGTCTACGTATATCAAAAGCGACGTCTCAAGACTTCTCAAAGAGCGTGATCGTGTGCCTGAAGCTTCGTTGAAGCTCTAGGAGCATTATTGAAGTCAAGAGATTCGGATTGAAGCTTTGAAGACGGTTCGTCAAGTTTATTTTATTGTCTTCTAGTTTCTTTCCGTAGAATGTTAAGCCTTGAGTAGGTCTTACATTATTAGAGCTAGGATTATCATAGAAGCCCATAGAAACTTTCCCGAAGCCTTACGCTTCATTTCACTGCTTCTAGTGCATCTTAGTTGGTTCAAGAAGGAGAACCAACCGACTAGATGGTAATCTAGTCGGTCGGCAATCCTTCGTGAACCGACTAGAATGCCTTGTTCAAATTCAGCTCTTTACTGTTTACAGTTAGTCGGTCCAAGAAGGTTCACCGACCGACTAGTTGTTAAACTAGTCGGTTTGGAATCCTTCTTAGACCGACTAGTTGTGTGTTCAGTTTTTCAGCCTGAGCTACTGTTTATCATTAGTCGGTCTAAGAACAATAGTCGACCGACTAGTTGAGAAACTAGTCGGTTGGAATTTGTTCTCAGACCGACTAGTGCTGCTTGATTTCAGCCTATCATGTTTCAACTCTTAGTCGGTAAAAGAACACTCACCAACCGACTAGTTATGAAACTAGTCGGTTGGCAAGTCTTCTTAGACCGACTAGTTCTAGTTCTCCTGAACTATCTTTATTGGCTGTCATCCTCTTAGTCGGTTCATGTTGAATCATCGACCGACTAGTTGATAAACTAGTCGGTCAGTGATCATTCTTTGACCGACTAGTCTGCTTCAGAATAGAGCCGTTGGAGCATTAAATGCCACGATTTTTCCTCTCTCTTTCCTCTATCCTATATATACTTGGAGGGGTTCTTTCCTAGTATTCAAGGCTGCATATTTTGGATTTTAGAGAAATCAAAGAGAAGCAAATCAACTACATTCTAAAGCTATCTCTTCTCACTAGAATCTCTCCCTCACTCTTATTCCTCAAGAGAGATTCATTGATTGTGAGCCATTCAAGCCAAGGGCTTTGAATCCAAGTCACCAACTCCTCCCTAGCCATCTATTGCTATCCATCTTGGTGGAGCTAGGGTTTGGTGCTTGCTTCTTCCTCAAAATCCATTATTGCCCTAATTTGGTAAGTATACTCATGGCATAGGATTTTGTGGTAAGTGTTTCAATATTTCATTTACTTTGCTTTTGCAAGTTGTCACTCTCGGTTTGTGAGAGTTTGCTTAGTCCCAGGTTGTGGGATTAAGGTTTTGCGTGTTCCCGGGCTGTGGGATACACGGACATCGATTGTAGGTCGATTGCAATTGTGGGGTTTCCGCAAGTGGGCTAAAGGAAATCTTGGGTTAGTGGTTTCTAACTCAATTATCCGGAGGGGATCCGGGTGGTTGGGACGTAGGATCACCGGGAACAAGTCGGGGAGACTTGGGTGGATCCGAACCCGTTATATCGTTTTGTTTGCGTTGTTTAATTCTTGTTGTTTGTATTTATTCCGCTTTGTTGTTTGTGTTTTGCACAATAATTAGGAATAACACTCTTGATTATTTTAAAGTACTATTCACCCCCCCTCTAGTACTTGTGCAGTAGCTACGCAGGGCATTACATTCCGCTCATCCCCTAGCGCTGCTAACTCCTCAATAAGGCCGTGGGCAATGTTCCGGTGCGCCTGAAAGTTCCTTGATCTTATTTTCGCTCCCGATCGCTCCATATCTCCTAAAATACGACAAAAACAAGAAATAGTGAAAAGTAACACGATATCGTCGAATAATCGTGAAACACGCAATATGGGCGATCGAAATGACATGAAAACATGCAGAAAAAAGGTGTAAAATAAGGAGCGATCAAAGTCCCCCCAAGCTTACCTCTTACTCAGTCTCGAGGAAGATGAGTAAAAGGTGAACCCGGCGGGTAAAAATAAGGAAAAAGGAAAAAGGAGATAGAAAAGAAAACGAAGAGGATGTACTAGATCATTTTCTCATGGCGTGGGGCTGCTTACTCAAATAGCATGTGGTAAATAGAAACATGTCAAAGATTTTTATCTCGATATCATGATCATATATATGTATGCATTCGACATTGAAACCCAAGAATATCAAAACGATATGAAATATGAAATCATTCTAGAATTAGCGTCGTCTGAAGCATCTAAAGTAATATACATAATCATAGATCGCACACTTTTCAATTGATCGCTTTCTATTTGGAGTATAAGAAGTATCACACAATATGGAGCAATAAGAATAGAAATGAGTGGTATTCATGAAATGCATGCCAAATCTCAATTCGTGGACTTTGTAGTACTTTTTAGAAATCTCCCCAAGTATAGAACATTACCGAGCTTAGGTTGTCATGCACAGACAAGTAGCCACTCTCTCACACATCATTGGATCCTCTCCCCCAAGCTTATCTATAAGCGTGGTGGCATCAAATAAAACAATAAGACTTTCCCCATTTTTGAAGCTCCAAGAAAAAATAAAAATAAAAGAGGGAAGAAAGAAAGAAAGAAATGAGATCACTTATGAACTTCTTTTTCGATTCTTCTCTTCCTTTTTTCTTTTTTTCTTTTTTTCTTGCTTTTTTTCAATCAATATATACAATAAGAATCCCAAATCAAAAGATAAAGAGATATGCAAGTAAATTTTTTCTTTTTGATTTTGGGGTGTTGGAGCATGGATTTTATAGCAAAGGGAAAGATGCCAATATAAGATTCGTTAAAGGGAAATTCACCAATGATTTTAAGTATAGAAATGATGCTCAAGATATATGGATAAATAAAAAATATGTAACTCTCAGTTCACTCTTTAGAATGTGCACGACAACTTTCAGCAGAGTAATGTAATCTACTCAGTTTGTTTTCAGAAAGCAAACTAATTCCGTCATATCAAATTGGCATGCATTCAATCACCTGAAAGTCAAGCGTACATTATTCATGCAAAAAGAAGTGATATCAGACAACAAAGCAGTACTCCAAATATAGGCAATCAATGCGTGAAGCTTGGTGTGTTTTCTATGAAAAGTATACAATATAAATCATCAGACTCAGCTAATAGCAGAATTTCATTCACAATCATATAATGAAGGTGCATGTTACTATTTTGAATGCATAGCAAAGTATAGCATATGATATCTGAAATAAAAATGATGGCATGGCAAGATAATATGCATATGGAGATAAGCAAATTCCACGTCATTATCATCATAGAAAATTCATCTCTAGCAAAAAGGATAAAAGAAATAAAGGTAAAGGAAAAATAAGAACTACTATACATATGCAGCACACACAAAAAGTAAGAAAACATGATGCATGAGAAAACAAAGTGGGTGAAAATAAGTGTAAAATAAAGGAAGGTGGAAAAATAAAAAATAAAAAATAAAGAAAATGAAAAGTGCGTGAGACACTCACTCCCCCAAGCTAAAGTGCATAGTGTCCTCAATGTGCTGAGTGTGGCACACTGAGAAATGTGATATAGGTGGGGTGGGTGAGGATGTATGCATGATAAATGATGAAAAATGAAAGAAAATGAGATGGAAATGTAAATGATGCATGCAGAGATCAAGATCGTGCAATATAACGGTCCAAAAACACCTCCTCTCTCCCAAGATGATATAGACAGATACGAAAAAAAGTGACCAAAATATGTGTAGAGGAGATGTGCAAAATCAGCAGACAAAATGACATCCATCAGAACAGCGGCAAAAGTATGGTAGTCATCAAGTGTGTGTCTAGGCTGGTGGTGGAGCACCAGCACCGTGCTGTGGTGGAGGTGGTGGTGGTGGTGGCTACTGGGTAGTGGGACGCGAAGCGACAGGTGGCGGCTGTGACAGTCGCGCAAGAATCTGGTTCAGGTTAGCCTGAACACCAGGGAGTAAAGCGACGCGAGACTGTACATCACTAACGGTAGCGGATAGAGCCCAGAAATCTCCTCTGAGCCCACTTACGGCCCCCTCTAAAGCATGCAAGTGCTGAACTACGGTGTCGGGGGGCGGTGGAGCAGAGGGTTGAACAGGTGAGGAATGGGGCTGCCTAGCACGGCCACCGTAGACAACTGGTGCAACTACCGGGTGTGGCTGTGGTGCTGTGCTCACTAAAACATGCTCAGCTTCAGTGGAAGGCTGAGATGCAGGAATGCTCACAGAAGTGTGAGCAGTGACAGAAGCAGCAGCGGTGACAGAGGGCGAGGAGGTCAGAGAGGTCAGTGACACAGAAATGGGGATAGACGTCACGACACTCTCGATGAAGACAGCTGCAGCGGAGACGGTAGGGTCAACGACTGGGGAGGACGTGAAGTGTGCAGAAAATGACTCTCCAGGGGTTGAGAAATATAGAGTGGACAGGGTCTCGGCTACGGCAACGAAGGAAGGCTCACCTCTCTCAAGAATGGTGGTGGGGGCGCTCTCGAAACTCATAAAAGAAATAGGATCAATGGCTAGCGGCACAGTGGTGGTGGTAGTGGACTCAGCAAGTGTGCCCCCCGACACTGACAGAAGTGTGGACAGAAGTGTCGGGAGGAGCAGACAAATCAGGTGCAGGCTGAGAATCACCGGGTCCAGAGGTGGAAGGAGGGGCTCCTGCTGAGCGCCCTCAGGTTCTCGTACGTACGCAGCTGGGATGAGGACGTCCATCGCTGGAATCCAAACCCCTCCTGTGGGTTCAATATGTGTCCAAGCAGGGTGTAACGGCCTGTTTTCATCAAGACAACTATTTACGCATTTAACCTATTTTAAACCATTTTATGATGGTTTGTCAGGAGTTTTACGATTTCAAAATTTTCTTATAAAAATATTTTGAAGTATCAAACTAGTTATGAAGTATTTTAGTAAGTTCGGGTTCCAATAAATACCTCTAAATAATCTGATTAAAAATTCATTTTCAGATAATACTGTTTTGACTGAATGAATTAATTTTCTATACAAACGACATCAAAACATTTTCAAACTTCTATGGTATCATTCTATGATCATTTAGGGCTCCCCACATTTATTTCGTAACTTTCTGAAGCCAAATCAATAGAGAACCTGCAAACCCGTTTCCTAAACATTTTGGCCTAAAACACGTATCTCCGTAGCTCAAACCCTGAAGCAGACTTCGTATTCACGATCCTCGTGACGATACAAACCCGTGGCTATGTTTTCGTAATTTTTCGGATACGTTTAGTCTCAGGGGCAAAATCGTAATTTCGCATAATTATTTTTACTACTTAAGCCTACTAATTACTTTTAATTTTTAACCTACGTTAATTAACCTTGACCCTAGACCTAAACGTGGCATCTCATATTAAACGTGTACACATGTTTTTCCTTTCCCTCATCAGATACATCCCCAAACCACCTTAGTCAAACTTCCCCCCTAATTAGTCTTTATCATCCAACCTAACTATTAATTACCCATAATTAATACCTATAATATTTTAATAAATATTAATCCTATTTAAACCCATACCGTAAGCAAACACGAGGTTCACACATTATACCCATTTCTACGTTTAGTCTCCTCCCCCAACAACCTCATTAATGAATTTGACTACAACTAATCATTATTAAATTTCATAATAACCTATATAATCTACCCCTTCATTCTCAAATAACCCAGGCTCTCATTTCACGTTCGAATCAACCCAAACCCCATATCCATCTCTCTCTCTCTCTCTCTCTCTCTCTCTCTCTCTCTCTCTCTCTCTCTCTCTCTCTCTCTCTCTCTCTCTCTCTCTCGGCCCCCCGACGGTAGCCGCCGACCGTCGACCGTCCCCGCCGCCAACCCGAAGCGATGCCTCGCCGTACAGCATCGACCCCGCTCTGAGAGCACCCCCTCCAGTCGCCTCCGCCCAGCTCCCGCCAACGCCGCCGCTAGCAGCAGCTCCCCCACGGTGACTCCGAGCAGCCCGTCCGCTCCCCCATCGAAACAACACCGCCCGTGCACCTCAGCTCCATGAAACGCCGCCTTGTTCACCTTGCTCCGCCTTCGACCCAACACAGGCAAACCCCAGGAGCGCCACCGCCCTCATCCTCTCCGACGAGCACCGCCCCTGACCCCCGTCGCTCCCACCGTCGACGAGTCCTTCGCCACCGGGCTTCGTTGCAGCAGCAACGCCGAACTCCGCCGTGACGACGACGTCGCCGCCGTAAAGCCTGCTCCTCCGTGAACGCCCCAACCGCTGCCACATTCGCTGCCCAACTCCGTCGTCGTCTCCACTGCCCTCCAACGTCAAGAGCACAGGCCCCGCCTCTCATGCACAACGAAGGTGAGGTTTAAATTGAAAACGTATAATTTTTATATACGTATCCATATAAAATCCATATAAATACATGTATTTTTTTATTTTGATAATTAGGTAAATTGGGTTTAATGGTTTTTAATGCATAATAAATAATATACAGATCAGAAAAATGTGAGACCAGCTCCAGAAAATCAGAAATGAGATTCTAGATCCAATGGCGCTAGTTTCATCTCAATCAGACACCTAGTTTTTCCAGAATTAATTTTTAACTCTAAAAGTTAAATACGTGATTTTCGTTCAACACCGATACATGAGAAAAATATATGTTAAAGAACTCTCCGAGACAGTCATTTTGACAGCTCACTTGCAAATTCCGATGTAGATTGCATCCAGAATAAATTGTTGAATAAATACGTTACTAATTGAAAAATAGTTTTAAAATTGATTTTTGAGCTTCTAAAAATTATAAAAATTAACAGAGACTTCTGAAAAAAATTTTCTCTTGCAGTAAAATTATTTTCATCATATCTAGCCTATAGAAAAATTTAGAACGTTTTTCGACACCGTTTCATCAGTTTTAAAAACCAAAACAATCAAATTATTTGAATAGAAATGTCGCGTTCTTTAACCAAGTGTTCTTGTGATTGTAGTTGCATCAACATCCATAGAAGCCCTAGATCCAGTTTCGGCTTGCTACATCGATCTCAAAATAAGTAAGTCGCGACTAATTCTAAAATTAGAAAATTGGATAAGTGTACCCGTATGAATTTAGGACATCACATATAGCCTTAGAACGGCTATTGACTTGAACCGAACTAGAAACCTAATTTAATAGGAAAAGTAATCAACTACAGATTACTTTGCCAACTTTCAACTTTGGTGGTTGTAACACACAACCATCAACTTGGGTAAATTGTGTGCTAACGAAACTACCGCCCTTAAACCAACAATCTTTGTATTCCATGTTTGTTGGACTTGTCTTTATCTTCAAATTTCTTAGCATCCACTTTGCTTTACTTTCTGGTTTTAAAACCAGTGGTCCTGGTTAACTATCATCGAGAACAAGGAATTGATAACATCTTGTGAAACATGGAATATCTTGTGGAATATCTGGTGGAATATCTGGTGGAACATCTCCTGGAACATCTTGTGGAACATCCCGTATAAAACATGTACATAGAACACTTGACACTTCACTGGGGTTCTTGGGATAACTCATAGTTGACAGAGTGCGGGAGTGACTGGAGTTCAATCTTCCCGTCCCGCTGCCTGTGTTTCGGCATCCCATCCCGATGCATGTGTTTCGGCAAAATACATATACCGTGCCTGTGTTTTCGGCATTCGTCTGGGTCGTGCCCAGGCAAGAGATGAACTCGATGGTCACATATTGTACTATTCGACTTGAGTCACGTAGTGTAGTTACTTTTGCACGGTCACTTCTACTTTACGCACTACAGTCACCTTTATTTTACATGTTCCATGCACGTTACTTACTATACTTGTACAGTCACCAGTACTTTACTTGTCGTACTTTTAGCTACAGCAGTAGTATGTTTCACTTGCCTAGCCTGCTTTACACTTGCACTGCCACAGTACAGTGGTTCTCTCCTTTAAGTTCAGTTTGCTTTTACTACTCAGTTGTGTACAGTTGTTACTCAGTACTTTACTTTTCACTCTGATCTGCTTGTACGTAGTTACTTTTGTCATACTTGTGCACTGCTTCTTTTCTATATTTAGAATTGTTGTGACTTACCTTCGGTTCCATCTCTGTGGCACTACAGACGACGTACATATGGAGATAGATGCTCCTGAGCTAATAGCGCCAGAATTCGACCGCAGCTTCTAGAGTTATTTTCACTTATGTACTTTTCTTCTTCATGTATATTTGTTGGGACATCTTGTACAGTATGGATTTTAATAATTGGACACTATTTGAGTATTTTTGTACATATCTGCATCGTGTCTATTTTGTTTTCACTGGTAACCTGCAGGACCTGCTCAAATAACAAATAAGTAACGGGCCCCCCGAGAGCGGGTCGTTACAGGTTTGGTGGCCCATGCAGGTCTGCGCTAACTACCTCGTGAACAATATAGCAAGATCAGGATGTACAATATAAAATACTCAAATTGAACTCTCGAGTACAAGACGTCTCGAGTGTTCACCTGTATTGGATATACGGGTTATGCGTCCTTATTAACATCTTCATTAGGTCTTCATTGATCCTCATCTCTTCCTTTGAACTCTTAACCATTGCTTAGGAACTCGTGTTCCATTCTTGGTTATACCCTCCCTAGTAATCTCTTTTGCTAGCAGTTATAGTGACTTTTCATATGTTGAACTATCTACCCACTTCATCACCTTTCCTTCAGTTGATGATGGCACGCATATAAATGATAAGCTTCCTTCAATGGACCATGATCCGGTTCGAACAGATGTTGTCATCATAATAGCCCTGATTTTCATGTGATGTTATTATCTCATGGTAATTTTGGGCTACTTGAGAAGTAAGAGTAACTATTGTGATGATACTATTCTCAGGAATAGTTACGGAAGCTATGGTGATGTCAATAGTTTGTATTCATATATAACATCTCTTGTTTTCTTGATGCTATAATATCACATTATATTTCATGCTATTAACAACTTATTTTTCTATATCATATTCGTTCATCAAGCCTTCCTTTCGATCGTTTAAAATTGCTTTGGCAATGATCGGTCTTCTTAATTCCGAGGACGGAATTATTTTAAGGAGTGTAGAATATAACGGCATGTTTTCATCAAGACAACTATTTACGCATTTAACCTATTTTAAAACCATTTTATGATGGTTCGTCAGAAGTTTTACGATTTCAAAAATTTCTTATAAAAATATTGAAGTATCAGACTAGTTATGAAGTATTTTAGTAAGTTCGGGTTCCAACAAATACCTCTAAATAATCTGATTAAAAATACATTTTCAGATAATATTGTTTTGACTGAATGAATTAATTTTCTATACAAACGACATCAAAACATTTTCAAACTTCTATGGTATCATTCTATGATCATTTAGGGCTCTCCACATTAATTTCGTAATTTTCTGAAGCCAAATCAATAGAGAACCCGCAAACCCGCTTCCTAAACATTTTGGCCTAAAACACGTATCTCCGTAGCTCAAACCCTGAAGCAGACTTCGTATTCACGATCCTCGTGACGATACAAACCCGTGGCTATGTTTTCGTAATTTTCCGGATACGTTTAGTCTCAGGGGCAAAATCGTAATTTCGCATAATTATTTTTACTACTTAAGCCTACTGATTACTTTTAATTTTTAACCTACGTTAATTAACCTTAACCCTAGACCTAAACGTTGCATCTCATGTTAAACGTGTACACACGTTTTTCCTTTCCCTCGTCAGATACATCCCCAAACCACCTAAGTCAAACTTCCCCCCTAATTAGTCTTTATCATCCAACCTAACTATTAATTACCCATAATTAATACCTATAATATTTTAATAAATATTAACCCTATTTAAACCCATACCGTAAGCAAACACGAGGTTCACACATTATACCCATTTCTACGTTTAGTCTCCTCCCCCAACAACCTCATTAATGAATTTTACTACAACTAATCATTATTAAATTTCATAATAACCTATATAATCTACCCCTTCATTCTCAAATAACCCAGGCTCTCATTTCACGTTCGAATCAACCCAAACCCCATATCCATCTCTCGCTCTCTCTCTCTCGGCCCCCCGACGGTAGCCGCCGACCGCCGACCGTCCCCGCCGCCAACCCGAAGCGCCGCCTCGCCGTACGGCATCGACCCCGCTCCGCGAGCACCCCCTCCAGTCGCCTCTGCCCAGCTCCCACCAACGCCACCGCTAGCAGCAGCTCCCCCACGGCGACTCCGAGCAGCCCGTCCGCTCCCCCATCGAAACAACACCGCCCGTGCACCTCAGCTCCATGAAACGCCGCCTTGTTCACCTTACAGTATGGATTGTAATAATTAGACACTATTTGAGTATTTTTGTACATCTCTGCATCGTGGCTATTTTGTTTTCACTGGTAACCTGCAGGACCTGCGCAAATAACAAATAAGTGACTGGCCCCCGAGAGCGGGTCGTTACACGGGGCTCGGGAGAACCATGTAATCTACGCTAAAAGGACCGTGCAGCCATACGAGTGGAGCTGACCATGAGGACGCAACATCCTCATGTGGGCCATAACATCAACGAAAAGGGAAGTGGGGCCCGGGGGTCGTAGCAAACCAGCTGGAAGGTCCACTCTGCACGTGGGAGCCAGAAGAGTAATCAGACCGCCGTAACAGATAGGCGTCCTAGCGCCGACAGAGATAATGATGCGGTCTAAGTACCAACTACCTATGTCAATCTGAACTACGGGGAGTAAGACGTCTCCACCTGCCTCGAAGGCCCTCGCTCGAGTCATCGCATAGAGCATGTAAAGCTTGGGCGTCGACATCGTCCCCGGCTCATACCTCGCTAAGAAAGTGGTCGTCATAAGGCGCTGTGCTATGCGAAGGCATGGGTGGAGGATAGCGGAAGCCTTTGTAGTGCCCTGGGAAGCTACTGCACATGTACTAGAGGGGGGGTGAATAGTACTTTTAAATAATAGGGAGAGTTATTCCTAATTATCGTGCAATTAACAAACAACGATGCGGAATAACTACAATCAAGAATTAATGCAAACGCAAACACAATGGTTTAATGGGTTCGGATCCACCCAAGTCTCCCCGACTTGTTCCCGGTGATCCTACGTCCCAACCACCCGGATCCCTTCCGGATACTTGAGTTAGAAACCCTAACTCAAGATTTCCAATATGAACACTTGCGAAAACCTCACAAGCGCAATCGACCTACAATCGATGACCGTGACTCCCACAACCCGGGATCACGCAAAACCTCTCACAACCGAGAGTATACAATTCAAATATAACTGAAATGAAATGCTTACCAACAAAATACCTATGCCTTGAGATTTCTTACCAAATTAGGGCAAAGAGGATTTTGATGGAGGAAGAGTCACCAAACCCTAGCTTCAAGAAGATGACCAGCAATGGAAGCCTAGGGATGAGATGGATGACCTAGAATCAAGCCATTGGCTTGGAAGGCTCACAATCAATGAATCTCTCTTGAGGAATAAGAGTGAGGGAGAGATTCTTTGAGAATGGGAGAGCTTGAAGATGAGAGTTGAAAGCTTCTCTTTGAATCAATAGAACTCTGAAATAGCAGCCTTGGATCCTATGAAATAACCCCTTCAGGTATTTAAAGGATCAAGAGAAAAGAGAGAGAGAAACGTCGCTTTCAAAACTCCAACGGATCTAAATCTGAAGCAGACTAGTCGGTCAAAGAACAACCACTGACCGACTAGTTCATCAACTAGTCGGTCGGTGAAACAACATGAACCGACTAAGAGGTGAACAGTGAACAGATGAAGATTTCAGACCTAGATAACTAGTCGGTCCAAGAAGACATTCTGACCGACTAGTTTCACAATAGTCGGTCAGTCAGTGAACGTAGACCGACTAAGAGGCAAAGTGAAATAGTCTGAATACACATTGACTTAGTCGGTCCAAGAACAAAAGTTGACCGACTAGATTGTCAACTAGTCGGTCACCAAACGTTTTTAGACCGACTAACGATAAACAGTAGCTTAGGAGAAATTTAGTATGAACAGTAAGTCACAACTAGTCGGTCAAAGAAGCATCACTGACCGACTAGTTCACAAACTAGTCGGTCGGTGAGTCAACGTATACCGACTAACTGTAAACAGTACTGAACAGGAAATTAAGGAAGCAACCTAGTCGGTCCAAGAATAGTTGCTGACCGACTAGATCACCATCTAGTCGGTCAGTACTTCTTCTTGTACCAACTAACATGCACAAACAAGTCCGAATCGAAGCGCGACGCTTCGAGGAAGTTAGAATGAACTTGTACTAAGATCCTAGAGCTACGATATGAGCGTAATGAAGATAGAAATGTAAGAATTACTCAAGGCTTAACATTCTATAAATCGAAGCTAAAAGACTATAAAATAAACCTTAATAAACGGTCTTCGAGAGCTTCGATTGAATCTTCATAACTTCCAAAACGGCGCAAGAGCTTCAACGAAGCTTTAGGCATGAATACGAGCTTTGGGAAGTCTTGAGACGTCGCTTTGGATGTTCTCGTGAATTTGGCGACGATCTCCATAACTGCGCACACAAATTGTTAGTTCATGATATATTTATGTTTGCTCATCATCCAAAACCAAATCCGGGGAGTCCAATACTTAACATTCTCCCCCTTTTTGGTGATGACAAACCAACATAAATAATAATCAATAAGAATGTACTAAATGAAATATACTTACTCCCCCTGCATTGATGACACATTAGTTCCATATGAAATAATAAGCACATTCATCAAGCAGACGAGGAAAGTAAAAATGCAAATCCAATATTTGAGATTTAGGATTTGTAATCCATTTTTATATCTTAACTCCCCCTGAATCTAACATATAAAATTAGATTCATGGTAAATTATCATTTAGCACATGCCCTTACCATTATTATGCCATTATTATATCTCTCCCCCTTTGGCATAATCCAAAAAGAGCGGGAGGAAGCCAATGACAATAAATCATGTCCAAATAATTCATTAAGCATGGGAGTCTAAGAATACGACCACGTTTCATATGACACCAAAATAAAATTCGAATAAAATCAAAGCGTGTCAATGAGACCATAGTCGAAAATCGAAAACTAAAATCATCAAAATATCAAATGTAAATTCACTTATTGAAGAAATGAATTTACTCTCCAATATCAACATTTAAAGCTATTTTAGTGCATGGAAAACAATTCTATGTTTTCATACAACTAAAGCTATTGAATCAAAATAAATCGTCGAGCGACGAAATCAATATCAGAGACATACATAAAATGTGCACAAAGGAATGAACCATCAGAAGAGTGGTGCACATCATAGAATATCAAATGATACAATCATCGATCGAAAATGAACATAAAGTAAAAGCACATCAAAACTAAGTGAAGTGTGCGATGAGAAGCGACAAGGTGATAAAAGTAATACGAAAATCATCATAATAACCTTTTTAAAAACATATCATGCCAAAAATAGATAAGAATTTCAAAGCATTTATGGCATTCACAATTCTATCATGCTAGGAGAAACAAAATGATACCAATGTAAAGAAATATATTCTAACCAAGCATGCATTCAACCCTTATGGATACCAAATGTAATATTATACTTACAACATTAAGCTCCCCCTACATTGGTGCATTACCTAAGCACCATCAACTCCGTTTGAATGAAAGTCTTCGTAAATCGAGGAGTTGGTAGGGTTGGTATCCCACGGTGGATTGAACCTAGAAAACTTCATTTTGGTATCCAAAACCCCTTTTGGATCCAATGGGTTAGACAACAAATTTGAAATACGAAATTAAAATAATTGTAACCCATGAGTTAATGTAATCAAAATCAATTTTATAATCAAATGCCTTGGTACCCATAACATGATCAAAAGCTCATGGTACCAAGCATTGAAGAGTTAAAGAAACTAACCCTTCGGAAACCAAGTCCAAGAGGAACTTGACTTTCCAACATAATCATTATTCAAAATAACATCATTAATATATGATTTCACATAAACATTTATAGCATCATCGCTAGTGTTCTTGGGACCCCAAATAGTGTACATTTTGGGAATCCTCTTCCTAGTGGCTGCATGCACAAAAGGTTGATTTCTATGTGGTGCATGTGGCCTAGGAGCATGAGATCTAGCAATAGCATTATGATGAGCATGAGATCCATGATGTGGTGTAGCATACATACGTGGATAAGCATGAGGTGTGTGTGCATGAGGATGATTATGAGAGTAGGCATGCACATGTTGATGAGATGTTTGAACATAAGTATTAGGATGTGCATGAGCATAATTATGTGCACGTGGGTGTCTCATATGAGTGTTTGCACGTGCTCGTGGGTGCGGAGTATAAAAATCATCATTAACATTTGCATGCACCGGTGGAGTAGGATGTGTGTTCCTACGTGGCATAGCATGTGAGTACAAAAATGCATGACCCCTCTTTGGAGGTCTACCCAAAGTGGGTTTCTTTCCAATCGGGGGTGTGTACGAAGTGGAAGCACTATTGGTAGGAAAACTACCAATGGGGTGTTTGCTCCCACTCGTCGAGGCATCGGATGTCGGCCTAACAAAGGTGGTAGGCGATTTGGATGAGTCTCCCATCTTATACCCCAAGCCAATGTGGTGTTTGGCCAGAAGTAAGTCATTTAGGATATTATACAAATGGCCCTTACCTTTATTGAAATCATTGATACGGCCTAACGTGCACTCATACTTCTCTTTGAGAGAATGCAAAGAAGCATCCAAAGTGGATACTTGCGATGTGAGTGCATAAACACGTGATTTGAGATTCTTATTCTCAATACTCAAAGTTGAGTTTTGAGACGTCAAATCCGCTATCACATGTTCATCCGAATCCTCAACACGAACATGCTCAAGTTGAGATTTGAGGGACTTCACCTCATTTCTCAACAAGCCATTATAAGTAAGCAAACTTGCTTTCTCATTGGCGAGTGTCTCAACAATGGTGTCATTGTTGGTGATGGTAGACTTAGGAGAGGTTTGGAGGCTAACAAGTTCATCTTTGGTCTTATTATATCTATCTACTAATTTAGTAAATTTAGACCAAATTTCTTGGTTTGCTAACCTCATTTCATCAATAGTAGGTTCTCCGCTTTCATTCTCGCTACCATCCTCGCTTTCATCCTCGCTATCATCGAAGGAGGACTTTCGATCTTTTGCCTCATTCGCCATGAAACAAAGTTTTGCTTTCTCCACTCTTCCATCATCCGACTCTCCACTTGAGGACTCCTCTTCGGAGTCGGTGAATGTGCCAACAAGTCCTTTCTTGTACTTTCTCGACTTGTCGTACTTTGATGCTTTCCCCTTTTCCTTGTGTTTGTAGAGTGGACAATCCGGTTTGATGTGTCCTGGCTTGTTGCATTTATAACACACGGGAGTAGAAACATTAGTCGAACTAACTTTAGATTTATTCAAAGATATACCTTCTCGGAGGAATCGATCGAACTTCCTTGCCATACGGGCAATGGATTCCATGTCCAATTCGTCTTCCGATTCTTCATCATCGGTAGATGGAGCGGCCTTGAAGGCAATCCCCTTTTTCTTTGGCTCATCTTGCTTCAAGTACGCTTTCATCTTTTCCTTCATTCGGATCTTACTATCCTTGCGTACCTCGTAAGACAACAAGGTACCCATTAGTTGTACGACGGTATATTTATTCATGTCATTACCTTCCTCGATGGCGAAGGTACGCTTTTCCCAACATGATGGAAGACCGTCGATAATCTTCGCGACTTTCTCCTTTTGGGTATAGACCTTCCCAAGAGCTTCCAAGTCGTTTGATATATCCACAAAGCGAGCGTAATATTCCTTCATAGTTTCGCCCTGCTCCATATGAAACAACTCAAATTCTTTATTAGCAACGACGAGTTTAGAATCTTTTACCGTACTCGATCCTTCGTGCAATATGAGGAGTTGGTTCCATATTTGATATGCACTCTTACATGTGCATATCTTGTTGAAGTCCTCGGGCTCCAACGCACAATTCAAGGCATTCATTGCCTTGGCATTGGCTACTTCCGCGGCGACCTCCGCGGGAGTCCACTTCGCGAAATCTTCTTCGGAAGGTTCGACATACTCCGTCATGGTGGCTCTCCATAGTGAAGCGCTCCGGAGGAAAATTTGCATCCGGCATTTCCAGTACCCATAGTTGGTACCGTTGAAGTGTGGAGGTCTGACTGAGGATAGTCCTTCCATAACTGAAGAAGCTCCATCGCGGTTCCTGAAGACGTTGTAGTCGTTGTTCGTCATAGCTTTGAACTTAGGCTATGTGTAGCTTTGAACCTTGGCTCTGATACCAATTGTAGTGCCCTGGGAAGCTACTGCACATGTACTAGAGGGGGGGTGAATAGTACTTTTAAATAATAGGGAGAGTTATTCCTAATTATCGTGCAATTAACAAACAACGATGCGGAATAACTACAATCAAGAATTAATGCAAACGCAAACACAATGGTTTAATGGGTTCGGATCCACCCAAGTCTCCCCGACTTGTTCCCGGTGATCCTACGTCCCAACCACCCGGATCCCTTCCGGATACTTGAGTTAGAAACCCTAACTCAAGATTTCCAATATGAACACTTGCGAAAACCTCACAAGCGCAATCGACCTACAATCGATGACCGTGACTCCCACAACCCGGGATCACGCAAAACCTCTCACAACCGAGAGTATACAATTCAAATATAACTGAAATGAAATGCTTACCAACAAAATACCTATGCCTTGAGATTTCTTACCAAATTAGGGCAAAGAGGATTTTGATGGAGGAAGAGTCACCAAACCCTAGCTTCAAGAAGATGACCAGCAATGGAAGCCTAGGGATGAGATGGATGACCTAGAATCAAGCCCTTGGCTTGGAAGGCTCACAATCAATGAATCTCTCTTGAGGAATAAGAGTGAGGGAGAGATTCTTTGAGAATGGGAGAGCTTGAAGATGAGAGTTGAAAGCTTCTCTTTGAATCAATAGAACTCTGAAATAGCAGCCTTGGATCCTATGAAATAACCCCTTCAGGTATTTAAAGGATCAAGAGAAAAGAGAGAGAGAAACGTCGCTTTCAAAACTCCAACGGATCTAAATCTGAAGCAGACTAGTCGGTCAAAGAACAACCACTGACCGACTAGTTCATCAACTAGTCGGTCAGTGAAACAACATGAACCGACTAAGAGGTGAACAGTGAACAGATGAAGATTTCAGACCTAGATAACTAGTCGGTCCAAGAAGACATTCTGACCGACTAGTTTCACAACTTGTCGGTCAGTCAGTGAACGTAGACCGACTAAGAGGCAAAGTGAAATAGTCTGAATACACATTGACTTAGTCGGTCCAAGAACAAAAGTTGACCGACTAGATTGTCAACTAGTCGGTCACCAAACGTTCTTAGACCGACTAACGATAAACAGTAGCTTAGGAGAAATTTAGTATGAACAGTAAGTCACAACTAGTCGGTCAAAGAAGCATCACTGACCGACTAGTTCACAAACTAGTCGGTCGGTGAGTCAACGTAGACCGACTAACTGTAAACAGTACTGAACAGGAAATTAAGGAAGCAACCTAGTCGGTCCAAGAATAGTTGCTGACCGACTAGATCACCATCTAGTCGGTCAGTACTTCTTCTTGTACCAACTAACATGCACAAACAAGTCCGAATCGAAGCGCGACGCTTCGAGGAAGTTAGAATGAACTTGTACTAAGATCCTAGAGCTACGATATGAGCGTAATGAAGATAGAAATGTAAGAATTACTCAAGGCTTAACATTCTATAAATCGAAGCTAAAAGACTATAAAATAAACCTTAATAAACGGTCTTCGAGAGCTTCGATTGAATCTTCATAACTTCCAAAACGGCGCAAGAGCTTCAACGAAGCTTTAGGCATGAATACGAGCTTTAGGAAGTCTTGAGACGTCGCTTTGGATGTTCTCGTGAATTTGGCGACGATCTCCATAACTGCGCACACAAATTGTTAGTTCATGATATATTTATGTTTGCTCATCATCCAAAACCAAATCCGGGGAGTCCAATACTCAACAGCCTTGGCCCGGCTAGGGTCAAAGGCAAGTGGTGAACCCGTGATAAGTGTCCAGAAGGCGTGGGTATCAAATGACGGCAATGGGATATGCATGGGACTATAGGCTCGGTCTGGGTCCGGGACTAGGGGCCACTGAAAGTAGGCTCGGATCATGTCGAGGGTCATCTCGCACTCATGATCCATCAAGCAAAATGAGCAACCTCAGGAGTCCTACTGATAGAACTAAGGACCTCTAGTGTCGGGCAGATGTAAGTGTCTGCCGACACACACAAAAAGTCACGCCACCCCATGTTTTCATACAACTAGAGTAGGCCCTCAAGTACCCCTAGGTGCTCGAAATCTGCAAGGTGCGCGAACCTAGATGGTACGATCGAACGATGGGAGAGCCTCTCGAATCAGACACATTGTGCGTCGTCTCGAAAGGTGATCCCCATCGTGTCGAAAGCAGGGACGGGCTGTGCCGGTGGAGGTGGAATAGGTGTGGTAGGAGGCGAAAGTGTGGGTGGTGGTGGGCTAGGTGGCGGGGAGTCCGCTCTAGCAGAGGAGGAGCCAGGCTCTCTGGTCCTCTTTCGCTTCAAGGCGGGCGCCCGCGTACGCGACTTAGTGCGTGGTAGCATGTGATCCGTGAAACGTTCCTACCCAAATACGAAGTGCTATGTAAAAGGAGCGAGTGTACCCAAACACGACGCGAGTGCAAGCGATGGATGCGTGTGGAGAATCACCTCCTCCAAGAAGCTCCAAATCTACCCCTGAATCTGCCCCAAGCTAGCCTGAAACACAAATTGACAAATTAGCGATGAATATCAATAAATATGGGGTAAGATCAAGAGTAATAGATATATAATGATTAATTTGGATTTGGGGTGAAATGGGCTTATGAAATAGAGAAATAGAGAAAAGGGGAAGAATTTGGGCGTAACGGAGGATGGACGGCGGAGGGGCGATCGGCGCCGGTGACGTGGGGTCGACGAGGTGGTCGGCGTGGGTCGCCGGCTCGGGCACGGGGCCCGTGCTGCTCGGGCGAAGGGGGAAATGCGGTTCGGGCGATTGGGAGAAAACTCGGGCGGCAGCGAGGTGAATTGGGAAATTTCTGGGAGTTTGGGGATTTGTGCCGCGCGATTTCGAATATATAGGGTTAGTCACTCGGCCAAGTGACGCGTACACTCAGCCGAGTGGCACAGTTTTAAAAAATTTTGACAATTTTTCGTAAACGGTACCGACTCGGGCGAGCATATCTTCCCATTCGGGCGAGTAGACAAAGTCACTCGCCCGAGTGGTAAGGCTACTCAGAGCTTTTTAAGTGATGAAAGTGTCTGATTCACTCGTGCGAGTGACAAAGTCACTCGGCCGAGTGGCATATAAACTACATAGAGGGGTTTTTAGAGTATTCCCTGATCAGTACCCTACTCGGCTGATTATGGTCTTCACTCGGCCGAATGACAATGTCACTCGGCCGAGTGGGCTGCTGTTTTCAGCTCTAACTCTCTATTTTTGATCCACTTTCGGTTTTTCTTCTCCCCGTCGATTTCTTCCTTCTTCTGAAGCCTAAGCATATTCTTGGAGTGCTCTC
The DNA here is from genome assembly GCA_030789695.1 of Scilla litardierei. Lineage (NCBI taxonomy): Eukaryota > Viridiplantae > Streptophyta > Magnoliopsida > Asparagales > Asparagaceae > Scilla > Scilla litardierei. The sequence continues at coordinate 179,891,700 of CM061138.1, forward strand.
CTTTGCCATGGTCGTCCTCCATTCAAATGGTTCCTTGTTCTCTGTCTCCTGCAGTGAAAAATAGAGCCCGTTGTCAGGATTTTCATCGACCCCTTGACTCTAAACACTAATAAAGATCTAAAACAAAAAAATAAAAGGAAAAATTCAACTAAAAATAAAATAGAACCGTCGGGTTGCCTCCCGACAAGCGCTCCTTTAAGGTCTTGAGCTCGACCCCTTAAGATACGTGTTTAAAGCTCGATGTTCGACGCATGTGAGATGCGCGCGTCAAACTTGCCGGGAAGGCCACTAGGATTTAGTTGTTGATGTTCATTGGCGTTCCTCGGCTCCCCTTCATCATGGGTAGTAATGGGGGATGAGTCCCCCAAGCTTGAGCTTTTAACGTCCTTTCTCTTTGCCGGCGGCGATAATTTCTTGTCCGGTGGGGCTTTCTTCATATTCTTCGTCGTAGAGAGCTTGCATAGCTCTCTAATTTTGACAATATCAGCGTCATCTTTCTCCTCATCCGTAAAAGGATCCGACGGGTCTTCCATCATCTTGCCATCTTTAGAAGATTGGCCCCCCTTCGAGGCCGTCATCGTGCTTGGCTTTGATGGAAAATGGCATGGCGTCATCAATCACCTCGTCGAGGAGGTCTACATTATCCACATCTTCTCGCCAAGGCATATGCTTCATCGCCTTTGGAATATGGAGCTCGACTTCAATATTGCCGACGTTTAAGGACAAGATCCCTTCCCTCACATCAACAATCACGCCGGCGGTGGCCAAGAAGGGGCGTCCAAGAATCAACGACGTATCGCCCTCCTCCTTAATATCCATCACCACAAAGTTGCACGGTAAGCAAATTCCGCCCGGTACTTGAAGTGGTATGTCTTCTGCAATCCCTACCGGCCTAGTGATCCGACCGTCTGCGAGTTGTATCTTCATGTCTGTCGCCTTTAGGTCGGTCCCCGTATTCAATTTCTTACACATTGTGAGAGGCATGAGGCTCACACTTGCTCCCAAATCTACCAAAGCCTTTTGAAGTGGGACTCCTCCAAGCGTGCAAGGAATTCGGAAACTACCGGGATCTTTGAACTTTGTCGGCGCTTTCTCCTTCTGAGTAAACCACGAACCTTGCTTGGCGAGCATGATCCTTTCCTTTCGCTTCTTTCCCGCAATCAAATCTTTTAGAAACTTAGCATATGACGGGATTTCGACAAGTGCATCCAAGAATGGAATATTCAAGCTCACACCTCGTAAATACTCCAGAAATTTGGCGAGCCGCTTCTCAATCTTTGCCTTTGCCAATCGTTGTGGGAAGGGTACCAGTGGCATATAAGTGCGCTCCTTTTGTGGCTTATCAATTTCCGATTTTTCACCATCATTTGACTCTTTTGGGCCCTCCTCTTCATTGACCGGCTCCTTATCATCCGAATTTTCTTCCCCCAGCTCCTTAGTTTGAATCATGGCGGGAGTTGTGTCCTTTTCGCCTCTTGTAGTTACCGCCACAACCGCATTGATGTAGCCGATATTGCTCCGTGGGTTTTGTTCCGGTTGAGCCGGTAATTGTTGAGTGTTCTTATTGAGCAATGCTTGTTGCTCCGATAATTGTACCACGACGGTGTTGAGGGAGTCTTGTTGGGATGTCAATCTAGCATTTATCTTCTTTTGTTCGGCCATGAATTCTTCAACCCTTGCTTCATGGTCTACCTCGGCGGTGCTTGCGGTGGGTTGGGTGCCCTCTATCCTTGGTTGTACCCCGGGGGTCTATATGGCCCCGCTTGTCGCCTCGGTGGGAAGTTTTGTTGTTGGGGCCCTCTTGGTTGATATTGCAGTTGTTGTGGAGGCCAGGCTTGTGGTTGGTGCGGTGGTGGATTCAATGCTTCATCATTGTTAGCGTATGAAATCCCGGGTGATTCCTCGTAGCCGGGTTTGCCCAATAACCGGTGCTTCCTGCAACATATTGAACTTGCTCCATGGCTCCCTCTCCTTGCTCTCCTCCAACAAACATAACGTGAGCTTGGTCTTGCCAATCGCTTATACTTCCTCCTGGTGTAGAAACGGTGGGGGCTCCATGCTGTTCACTAATCAACTTCTCTAATCTCTCCATGACCTTGTGAAGATAATCAAACTTTGTAGAGAGCTCCGCTACGGCCTTTGCCTCATAAATGCTTGCCGGCTTCAAGGATGATGAGGAATGTCCCCTCTCGTGGCCCATTGTTGGTTATTCGAGGCCATCTCCTCAAGTAAGGCCGTGGCATCATCCAGTGTCTTTGACAAAATAGCTCCATTGGCGGTTGCATCAATTATTTGCTTCGTGCTTGGTTGCAATCCGTTATAAAAGCTATGCACAAGCTCCCACGCCTCAATACTATGATGGGGACATTGGTGTTGGAGATCTTTAAAACACTCCCATGCCTCATATAGAGTTTCCTGAGGTCATTGCTTGAAGGACATGAGCGTGTTTCTTATCTTGATAGTCTTGGATGGCGGATAGAATTTGTTGACAAATGCGCTCGTCAGCTCATCCCAAGTAGTGAAGATCCCTTCGGCTTGCGTCCTCAACCAATACAATGCCTTGTCTCGAAGAGTAAATGGGAAGAAGCACAGTCGAATAGCGTCAACCGGCACGTCGGGCATCTGGAAGGTGGCACATTTAGCCAAAAACGATTGGAGATGGTAGTGAGGGTTTTCCTTTGAGTTCCCATGGAATGGGTCTTGTTGCATTAACACTACAAGTCCAGTCTTCAGCTCAAAATTCTTATCGGCCGCCAACTCCGGTGTAACTATAGAAGAGGTGGTAGAAATGGTCTTGGGCCGTAGCCTATCTCGGATGGAGACAAGCCTAGCCATACGCACCGCTAGCTCCTCTGGTGTTTCCGTTCAGGCCATATGATCTTCCTCTATAGCAAATCTCCTCTCAGCTCTAAGCCTCCTTGCTGTACGCTCGATCTCAGGATCAAATAATATATCTTCGTGGTGTGCCTTCTCGTGTACATGCATAGAAAAAGAGAGTCTAGATAGAATTATTAGCATGATAGAGGAATGAAAGAGTGTATAAAAATAAAAATAAAAAAGAAATAACTAAGTAAAGAAAATAAAATATCGTCGCCTCTCCGGTAACGGCGCCAAAAACTTGGTCGGTCCCGGATATACACCCGGAAAACGATTGTAGTTTTACCGCAATCGCACGGTGTAGTGGCGAGCAGGTATCGAACACAGGGATGACAATTGACAGTACTCTATCTTGATCACCTAGCTATAGATGGTAGAATAGAATGGTTTGGATAATAATGGTGTCACAGTCGTTCAAATAACAAATAGAATTCAATATAATAAAAGCGTCTAGGGATATGGAATCCCCACTACAGATCGTCACTTATCCTTGTGGATCATGAATCTTAACGTTGCAATGCTTGAATTTAGGTGAACTAGTCGCAACTGAATGTAGAACCAAGCTCACGCTCTCGCGCTATTGCCGGTCTATAACAACCTAGATTAGGGCCCACTCTCGTGCAAACCCTAACCTAAGCCACTAGCATGAAGATCGACATCATCGTCCAATCGCACCTCGAGCCCACTCTAGTACAAACTTGAGCTACGATCTAGGTTATGATAGTTCATATTTGTCCAATCTCTTGCAAACGAATATTAGTATAGATTTATAATAAAAATCCTAGTTTTGGTCCAATCTCTTGCAAACCAAATCTAGAGAATCTCGATTATAAACTCAAATCAAATATCTAGGCCTTCCCATCAATTGGAATCCAATCTCTTGCAAATTCCAATCGATGGAAATTCCTAGCTATTCGTAATAAATCAATCACAACCTAACCTTTTATCAATCCTAGCAACAATTCAATTCATTCATCACAATTCAAAGATCGGATCCATAGGATTCATCCCCATGCCTAGAACGACGAAACTACTCATAATTTATCATAGAAATCTCAGAAATAAAGAAATAGATCAAAGCACAATTCATAGCTAAGAAGAACAATTCATAAAAACAAGAGTTTTAAAGAGAAAGATCAAACCAAATTGCGCGTCTATAATCTCCAGTTGAGAATTACAATAGGAATAGCCGTAAAAAATAACTTCAAGTCTCTCCTAAAACTAGGAATAAAACTAGGTTTAAATACAAGCCAAAATCATCTGGAAATTCCTGACAGAATTGCCCCTGGCGCAGCCAAAAACCCTAATTCGCGACCCGGTCAGAATGCGTCACTCGGCCGAGTGACAATGTCACTCGGCCGAGTGACAGACCCAATAAAAAACAGAGAATCTGGGAAAATTAGGGGTCTATCGCTTTGTCTGACTCGGGCAAGTGGTCTTCTTCACTCGGCCGAGTGAGCTTTCTTGCTCGGCCGAGTGGGTCTTCTCAAATTTCCAGTAAGTCGGCTGCTTTTTGGGAGAAAATCCCTGTCAGACTCGGGCGAGTGGGCTTCTCCATTCGGCCGAGTGAACTTCCTTGCTTGGCCGAGTGAACTTTGAAAATCGGCAGTCTGTATCCGTTTCACTCGGCCGAGTGAACACTCTGGTCGGCCGAGTGAGCTGTTTATGGGCTCTTTTCTTCTCCTTCTCGCCTCCTTGTCGATTCCATCGAACTTCTTCCTCTTCCGCTCATCCCCTAGCGCTGCTAACTCCTCAATAAGGCCATGGGCGACGCTCCGGTGCACGTGAAAGTCACTTGATCTCATTTTCGCTACCGATCGCTCCATATCTCCTGAAATACGATAAAACAAGAAATATTGAAAAGTAACGCGATATCGTCGAATAATCGTGAAAAACACAATATGGACGATCGAAATGACATGAAAACATGCAGAAAAAGGTGTAAAATAAGGAGCGATCAATCATGACCTCTGAGAGTTCGGGGTAGACCAGTCACAAAATCCATCGTCACATGTTTCCATTTCCACTTAGGAATGGGGAGAGGCTGTAACAGACCTGCAACTCTTTGGTGTTCAGCTTTCACTTGCTGGCAAACGATACATGAGGCAACACTCCTGGCCACACTACGTTTCATACCATGCCACCAGTAATGTTGTCTCAGGTCACGATACATTTTTGTCCCTCCTGGGTGGATAGAATATGGTGAGTTGTGGGCTTCCTTCAACAGTTCCTCCCGTACATTGTCAGACGGCACACAGATTCTGCTCCCAAACCTTAATGAGCCATCCTCATGGATGCGAAAATCCGCCCGAATCCCAGCTTCTACCTGTTCTCATATCCTTCTTAACTTCGCATCTCCCAGTTGTGCAGCTTTAAAACGGTCCACTAAGTCAGACCGAACTTGCAATCCATGCATAATGGTCTTCTCACCTGGAAGCACAGCCTTAATCTCCAGCTGCCGCAGCGCCCAACGGAGTTGTGGTTGAGAGGTTAATCGTAACATAGTGGGGAGTCGACTGAGAGCATCTGGAACTACATTCACCTTCCCAGGATGATACTAGAGATCAATATCATATTCCGCCATCAGCTCCAGCCACTTACGCTGTCTCAGGTTGAGTTCCTTCTGTGTGAAGACATACTTCAAGATCTTATGATCAGTATATTTCTTCACACACTCTCCAAGGAGATAGTGCCTCCACAACTTCAAGGCAAAAATCATTGCCGCTACTCCAAATCGTGGGTAGGGTAATTCTGTTCATGCACTTTCAACAATCGAGAGGCATAAGCAACCACACGGCCATGCTGATGAAGAACACATCCGAGGCCTCTACCAGACGCATCACAGAAAACCTCAAAACCTCCTGACTGATCATGAATAGTCAGAACCGGAGCGGCCGTAAATCTCTGCTTCAACTCCTCAAATGCACGCTGACACGCATAAGACAATACATAAGCTACTTCCTTCTTGGTAAGGTGTGTCAGTGGAGCAGTAATCTTAGAGAAGTCTCGAATGAACTTTCCATAATAACCCACAAAGCCCAAGAAGCTCCTAATCTCAGTAACCGTCTTGGAACATGCCACTTCTCCACTACAGTAACCTTTTTTTGGATCAACCGATATTCCTTCTCCAGAGACTACATGCCCAAGAAAAGCAACATTATATAACCAAAATTGGCACTTGCTATAATTGGCATATAAGCGGTGATGTCTTAGGGTCTCCCAACACAATTCTCAAGTGTCCAGCATGCTCCTCTTCGTCTTTTGAATATACCAAAATGTCATCAATGAAGACCACTACAAACTTATCCAAGTAGTCAAAGAAGACTTGATTCATCAGTCTCATGAAGGTGGCTGGTACATTGATCACTCCAAAAGGCATCACCAAAAATTCATAATGACCATAACGGGTCCTGAAAGTAGTCTTCGAAACATCGGATATCTGAACCTTCACTTGGTGATATCCACTACGCAAATCCAACTACTAATATACTCGAGATCCACCCAGCTGATCAAAGATATCATCGATACGAGGGAGAGGATACTTATCCTTCACTATTACCTTGTTCAACTCCTTATATCAATGCATATTCTTCGAGACCCATCCTTCTTATTTACTAGAAGCACTGGTGCTCCCCACAAAGATACACTGGGGCGGATCAAGCCTCATTCAGATAGGTCCGTCAACTGATTGTAAAGCTCATCTAACTCAGGCGGGGCCATACGATATGGGGCTTTTGCAATCGGCTGTGTGCCTGGTACCAAGTCTATGTTGAACTCTAAGGATCTATTTAGAGGCAATCCATAAATGTCATCAGGGAACACATCAGGAAAATCTTGGACGACCCTTGGTAAGACTAAGTCTGCCTCTATGGTCATCATCTGAGCTTCTACTGGTGCTGCCCTAAACTTCACAGGTTCAAGGGTGCTACTTCCACTATGAAATTCAAACTCTGGATGACACGGAATCTGAAAGACTTTCTCCTTAGTCTACAATCAATGGTTGCATAAAACATACCCAGTCAATCCATCCCAAATATGGCCTCGAAACTAGGCATCTTAATAATCAAAAAGTCTACATATAACTCTCTCCCACCAATCTCAACAGGGCAGTTTCGATAACCCGAGGTGCTACATATCACACTGTTCCCTGTATGAACATTCCATCTAGCTGCAAAAGAATCTACTCTTATCGCATGCTTGGCCACAAACTCTTCAGACAGGAAACCGTGGGATGCCCCAGAATCAAAAAGCGACAAAGCGCTAACGGTGCCTAAAGTAATAATAAATAAGAGCAACTAAACATCCACACAAAGAATAAGAAGGAGCATGCATAACTGATATAAAAGAGTAGGGACTCACCAGTAATAACCTGACCGGTGCCCTCTGCCTCTACCGCAGTCATCATGAAGGTCTGGGGCCTCTGAGGAGTCTGAGTCGCCCTCTGGAAAGCCCTCTGCTGAGAAATGAGGGGAGGTCCTCTTGGCGCTACAAGGCCAGATCTGGGTGGTGCTGGAAGTAAGGGCCATTGGCGTGCCGATGGAAGAGCCCTCTGCTATGGTGCCAGTGGAAGGGCTTGCTGTTGAATCGGCCTAGCCGCTACAAGAACTCCCGATGCTGAAGGACGACCCTGGTGTGGGCAGAACCTACTGATGTGTCCACCGCCACCACATGTGAAGCACTGCCTTATGCCCGGAGCCGACAATCCTTCCCCTCATGTCTTGCCTTACAACAGTGATGGCAGGACACCTGCCTCCGGGTCGGTGGTGTGACTCCTGGCCTCTTGAAGTGAGCGGTCTGCACTAGTTGAGGAGGAGCTCTCTGCTGTCCAGATGGTCGTCGTCTCCCCCAGGTATCCTCCATATACTCTGCAAATGGACCTCATGTAACCTGGCCGCCTTCAATATGGCCTCATGTGTGGGCAGATCCATGGTAGACATCACACCTCTGTACTCTGAGTCAAGGCCCAAGCGGAAGCGCTGTAATACCCCGTTTCCATATGTACGCGTATTTATACGTATTTTGGCGTAAATGCGTATTGGGAGTATTCTCGTATTTTTTCTTTAAATATTTTGGTGTAGGAATTATTTTTAAAAGATTTTAAACTCATCTTTTGAATTTAGTAAATAGGAGTATTTGGATGAATACTTGTATTTATGGTGTATATGGTATTTCAACATGTATTTTTATTTTTGCAAAATACAAATTCCAAAATTGTTTTACCATGACACCTTAGCTTATTAGGTGTCATCTTGCTAATTAAGAAGGAGACACATGGCTTAGACTTTGACTAAATGAAAGGATGAGAGGGTTTTAGGGAGACCTAAAATCTAGGCAAAGAAAAAACAAAAAAAACAAGAAAATCCCATATTCTCTCACTCTCCCTCTCCTTCCCAATTCTGGCCAAAATTTTGTCTCCCCCTCTTTCACTCATTTGCTTCATTTTTCTCTCCACCAAGAACTCTTCCAAGCACCCCTCTCATTCCTCATCATTCCTCCATCAAAATTCATCTCAAAAATCATCCCAAATCCATCTTAAGAAGCCAATTTGGAGCTTGAAGATAGGAGATTGAAGAAGGAGGCCCAAGAATTCTTCAAGGACTAAGAAGGGCCAAAGAAATTTTGGAGGACTTTGGAGGTAGAAATTCCTTTCACTTAGGTAGAATTTAGTTTTAGGACAAGGAGAATTGAGTTAACTTTTTCATGCTGAAATTTGATCCAGAAAAACTGAAACTTTGACTAAGTGCTGGGGTTAATTGGCTAATGGGAATGCTTTGGAAATTTTATATGTTGGGTATCTCATTGTTATGAACAACTTTCATTTTGATCATTTTTCCAAATTATAGCCGTATGATTTTATAAAAATTCGGATATGCAAACTGGTGTTTCAATCAAAACTGTTCTGAAATTCCAGTATTTTTATTCTCTGTTAAACTGAGAATATCTCCCAACGTAGATAAAAGAAAAATCTGAAAAAAATATATTCATGTAGATCTCGACGTCCTACCCCAACATCATATAACATATGATATATGTTCAATTCAAAATGTAGGAGAAATATGACTTCTTCTGCAACTTGTCCAATTTCTGGCAGTTTTGACACTTTGTATTAAAACCAAGATTTCGGTCACAATTCTTATTGAAATTAGATGTTCTAGGACATTTTGGACAACTACTCTTCAAGATGCACAATACCCAATTTTTTATTTCATCCATATCTGCTTGTAAATGGGAGAAAAGCACTGATGAAGTTGATGCAATGTTTCTGTTTTTTTTGTATTGTCATCTGTTACTAAACCGATCACAATAAATCATCCATATCATATTATTTTCTGAAATTTGGTATGGCAATGCAAAACACCCATATCTACAACTTTCGTGAAGGGACCAGAGACAAATTCTGACTGTAGATAGGCTAAAAGTGATATTCTTTCTGCTGTAACAGTTTTGACAGGTTCATATGCTAATTTTGCTTAGTACTTATCAAGGTGTAGTTTTGTTTGAAGTTAAGTTTGTTTGTGCTAATCATGTTCTCAATGACATGCTCTTGATACATGTAATTATGCAGATGGTTCATGAAATATTCGTTATGTTAATAATGTTTAAGTTCAATTTGTTTATGCTTTTGTGCTCACATTAGTATGTTCATAACGATGAGTTTGTGATGATATTCCATGCAATTCTTTAATTGAGGAGATGATGATGATGATGATGATGATGATGATATTTGTTAAAAGTTGGTTAAAAGCGGTATTCAAGACCGCTAGATGATTCGTTGACAAACGAAGTAACATCTTAAAAACTGAGAGTGAGAATGAGGAATGTATCAGTCCTCCTAAAGGAGGGTGACACGGGTTTGGGGGCAAAACGGGTAAACTTTAGGAGTTAAGGAGCGGACGTATGAATTATGATTTCTCGCCCGATGTGTTGCCCCCAGAAGGGGAGTTGGAGAGGGCTAGAGAGGCCGCTGGTGTACTCGTGATGCACCATGACGGTAACTGATGGTTTCCTCCGTTTGTCCGACAGAAAAACCGAGCTGGTCTCGCTCCAGTACCTTGCCCCGTTCGGGTACGGAGTTGCGAGAGGCCCCCTCCGGTGCTCGTGTTGCTGGTTGGGGTACCACTTTTTCACCCACCCTGGGTGAAGTCCGCCTCCTTAGCGTCCTACGGTTTACACGGGTTCCAAATATGTGAATCAACAACTTATAGTAATTGTCTTTAATTTATAAATGTTGTTATCTCATGTCTCCTTACTTTTGTTTACTTTAATGCTGCTATCCCATGGTAATATGTTCTTATGCTTCCTTTCAATATCTGCATTTCATAATATGGTTTCTATGCATGTTTTGCACGTTCTCATAACTAGGTTCGCATGTTGGAATGTGATTACTTTTATGCACCATGAACCTTACTTGTTAGACCACCCTCCCTAGATAGAGAGACCAATTCTAAAACTGGGTCCTACTAGAGTGTTAGGAGTTTCTACTGGGTCACGCGTTGACGTGTCCCCGTTGACTTTCAGGTCATGTGAGTTGGAGGTTGGAGATAGCGGCCGGAGCTTTGGAGTTGGTGATCAGTTGTAGTATTGGGTGGTGAGGGGTATGATGAGAGACTTGTACTTTTGGTGTTTCTTTTTCGGGTGGACCTTTGTACTTAGAGTTGTGAATATGAAGATGTTGGTGTATGTATAAGATGTATCAATGTATCAATAAAATGGAATATTGTACTTTTGTTATTTTCTCAGTGTTTTTATCTGTGATGGAGTTTTACTTGTACTTCCCAGCACGTGCGTAGTACCTGCGGTGTTCTTCCTACTCTCTTCTTTTCTTTCTTTCTACGTAACACTCGCCTCTTCGGGAATACCTGATACGGATTCGTACTTATCGGGTATCCCGGAGACCGGGTCGTTACAGTTGGTGGCCCATGCAGGTCTTCGCACTGCGGCGTGCGTAAGGATAGTGCTGGTAATGCTCCATAAGGGTAGTTGTGTCCTAAGGTGGGTAGGTGATCGGGCTTAGGGTAAGTTCCTGGTATTAGGAGAACCGAGGCACAGAGCTTCTTGAGGGTAAACATGGGTAGTTGTTTGTATGTATACATATATGTATGGATGGGTACGTGTTTGCATGGATATATTAGTATTGTGTGCATATTGGCATGCATTCCTATAGGCATGTATCTATAGGTATATCTGTAAGTAAGCAGCATTATAGATACTTGTATGTCTACTTGTGTGTATTCTTGTAACTCATAGTATAAGTGTTCGTATATGGACGAACTATGAGGTGTATGTATAGAAATGTTATTTATATGAATTAAGGAATAGATAATATAGGATGTGTAAATCTAAGTGTGAGGCATACTATCTGTGTAATGAAGTATTGTGTGTCGTATATAAATATGTGCTAATACATGTTTTATCTACATCTGAGTGTATGTGGATGACTATATGATTTTATGTATAGTTGTAGGTATAAATACTGAATTATATATTTAAGGGATGTAAGGAGATAATTTGTATATGGATATCTGAGGGATGTTTATATATATGGAGTATTTGTGTGTATAAATATTAGTGTATAAATAAATTCGTGATGTATGTGTTGGTATATGGATGTTGCTTGTACGTCTGGGTGGATGTACATGTGGATGTATAAGAGTATATGATGGTATACATGGAATAATTATATGTGTATGCGGTTATGTGTTTGTATGAATATACAAGTATTATATATCCGTTGTCGAATGTATATGTGTGCTATACTTATGTGCGTATCTGTATCTATACACACATGTATATGCTACTACCTTAGCTACATGTGTGACTATACGTTAGTATGTGATATTATAAGTATATGTGTTAGTATGTGGTTGCACTATCAGATGTAGGTGCAATAGAGTGATTGTATTGATTGAGATGTAAGTAGTAAGTATGTATATATATTTATAGTGTGTATCATGGACCGATATGGTTGATTGAGCTCTAGGCGATGTATAGATACGGTATACCGGATGTATTGGTAATATGTGATGTATTTGTACATGCTGATTGTGTAAATCCATGTGCGGATATTTTCCATTCAATCATGACTGGGCATGCCCTAGGTGTATTAGAGTTGTGTATTTGATACATATATGAAAGATGTATATGGTTGCCTGTCTGACTGTAAGCGAATACGCTTACACCGGTGTTGGATGGATATATCATTATGTGAATATCTGTGTGTGTTGGTATTATTGTATGCGACTCATGTGATGACGTGTATGTGTATGCATACTATAAATGTGGTTGTGTAAATTGATATAGTGAGATATGTATATATGAGTAAAGCTACCATTGGATGTGTACCATAAGTAGTGTGTGAAATATATTGGCTTACTAATTGGTGTGTATAGATATACATAAGTAGGTATGCCAAGTTATGCAATTTTGGTGTACTTATATATCATGTGATAATATGTGAGTGTAGCATATGAATGAGATTTATATATGTATATGTATTGTGTATACAAGAGAGTGTGTGTGTATATGTACTAAATTAATATGATTCTTGTGCTATAGATAGATAGATAGATATATATATATATGTGTGTGTGTGTGTGTGTGTGTGTGTGTGTGTGTGTGTGTGTGTGTATACATTGAATATGTGTTACGTTGACTGTTTGTATGTAAGTATACTTGTGCAGTGTATAGGTGGTTAAATATAGATTTACGTGAGTGAATAATGGATATGAACATATATGTATGTATTCTTGTATATATATAAAGTGAGTGTGTACTAGAAGGTTGATATAATATACATATTTACTGACAGGACTATTTACTATAGTGATATTTACTGTGTACATTCTTGTGTGCGAACTATTATATATATTTGTCTATATAATTGTAAGTGTTTATACTTATGTGCTTAAGTGATATATTTGCGTATGGTTACCCACTTGATATGCGGTGCACCATATCAATATGTATCATTATTGGTGTATGATTATTTACCATAAGTGCATCAATATATGGATTTACTTACTTATGTATGTATGTTAGCAAGGTTGCATACATATTGTTAGCAATGTTGCATACATATTGGATGTGATATAGTAGTATAGATGGATGTATACTTGGTTGTATACTTGAACTATACTTTGATGTATCTAGGTATACCCATAGGTATGTGTATGTGTAAGTATGCTAGCTCTGTGACTTATGAGTATGGTGTGTTTAAATATCGTGTGAACATGTATGTATGTAGATATATATATTTATAAGGAGTGTGTGATTACATGTAGAGGTGTATGTATTTAGATATACCTATATGTAACCAGGATATAGCATATGTCTTTGAACATATACTTGTGTGAATCTTTATGTGAGTACACATGTATTGAGTGAATAAATATTGGTGTGTATATTAATGCCTTGGGTGTATATATATATTTCTACTTATTGCTATGTACGGCATTGACACATGTATATTGCTATGTACAACATTGACACATGTATCCATATGCATATGTGTACTAGCATGTGTGTACATATTAGTATGTACATATATGTGAGTGTTCTCATGTCCATATAGATATATATGTGAGTACATTGTGTATATGGATGAATGTGGAATGTATAGTACTATGTACGTGTTGTGATGATTTGTCTGTGTGTATACCTATATCTTTGGATAGGAATGTGTATATATATGTGTGTTTAATCTATGATATAGTGCAAGTATACATGGGTGTGTAGTATATAAATATAGTGTTGTTTGTATTTCGTCGGTAAGGGGGACCCTTAGACTATTCAATCTCCGGTCAGACCCTTAGCATGGAAAGTCCGAGGGCGGACTTTGTTTTTAAGGTGGGTAGAATGTAATACACCGTTTCCATATGTACGCGTATTTATACGTATTTTGGCGTAAATGCGTATTGGGAGTATTCTCGTATTTTTTCTTTAAATATTTTGGTGTAGGAATTATTTTTAAAAGATTTTAAACTCATCTTCTGAATTTAGTAAATAGGAGTATTTGGCTGAATACTTGTATTTATGGTGTATATGGTATTTCAACATGTATTTTTATTTTTGCAAAATACAAATTCCAAAATTGTTTTACCATGACACCTTAGCTTATTAGGTGTCATCTTGCTAATTAAGAAGGAGACACATGGCTTAGACTTTGACTAAATGAAAGGATGAGAGGGTTTTAGGGAGACCTAAAATCTAGGCAAAGAAAAAACAAAAAAAACAAGAAAATCCCATATTCTCTCACTCTCCCTCTCCTTCCCAATTCTGGCTAAAATTTTGTCTCCCCCTCTTTCACTCATTTGCTTCATTTTAAGCACCCCTCTCAGTCCTCATCATTCCTCCATCAAAATTCATCTCAAAAATCATCCCAAATCCATCTTTAGAAGCCAATTTGGAGCTTGAAGATAGGAGATTGAAGAAGGAGGCCCAAGAATTCTTCAAGGACTAAGAAGGGCCAAAGAAATTTTGGAGGGCTTTGGAGGTAGAAATTCCTTTCACTTAGGTAGAATTTAGTTTTAGGACAAGGAGAATTGAGTTAACTTTTTCATGCTGAAATTTGATCCAGAAAAACTGAAACTTTGACTAAGTGCTGGGGTTAATTGGCTAATGGGAATGCTTTGGAAATTTTATATGTTGTGTATCTCATTGTTATGAACAACTTTCATTTTGATCATTTTTCCAAATTATAGCCGTATGATTTTATAAAAATTCGGATATGCAAACTGGTGTTTCAATCAAAACTGTTCTGAAATTCCAGTATTTTTATTCTCTGTTAAACTGAGAATATCTCTCAACGTAGATAAAAGAAAAATCTGAAAAAAATATATTCATGTAGATCTCGACGTCCTACCCCAACATCATATAACATATGATATATGTTCAATTCAAAATGTAGGAGAAATATGACTTCTTCTGCAACTTGTCCAATTTCTGGCAGTTTTGACACTTTGTATTAAAACCAAGATTTCGGCCACAATTCTTATTGAAATTAGATGTTCTAGGACATTTTGGACAACTACTCTTCAAGATGCACAATACCCAATTTTTTATTTCATCCATATCTGCTTGTAAATGGAAGAAAAGCACTGATGAAGTTGATGCAATGTTTCTGTTTTTTTTTGTATTGTCATCTGTTACTAAACCGATCACAATAAATCATCCATACCATATTATTTTCTGAAATTTGGTATGGCAATGCAAAACACCATATCTACAACTTTCGTGAAGGGACCAGAGACAAATTCTGACTGTAAATAGGCTAAAAGTGATATTCTTTCTGCTGTAATAGTTTTGACAGGTTCATATGCTAATTTTGCTTAGTACTTATCAAGGTGTAGTTTTGTTTGAAGTTAAGTTTGTTTGTGCTAATCATGTTCTCAATGACATGATCTTGATACATGTAATTATGCAGATGGTTCATGAAATATTCGTTATGTTAATAATGTTTAAGCTCAATTTGTTTATGCTTTTGTGCTCACATTAGTATGTTCATAACGATGAGTTTGTGATGATATTCCATGCAATTCTTTAATTGAGGAGATGATGATGACGATGATGATGATGATATTTGTTAAAAGTTGGTTAAAAGCGGTATTCAAGACCGCTAGATGATTCGTTGACAAACGAAGTAACATCTTAAAAACTGAGAGTGAGAATGAGGAATGTAACAGTCCTCCTAAAGGAGGGTGACACGGGTTTGGGGCAAAACGAGTAAGCTTTAGGAGTTAAGGAGCGGACGTATGAATTATGATTTCTCGCCCGATGTGTTGCCCTCAGAAGGGGAGTTGGAGAGGGCTAGAGAGGCTGCTGGTGTACTCGTGATGCACTATGACGGTAACTGATGGTTTCCTCCGTTTGTCCGACAGAAAAACCGAGCTGGTCTCGCTCCAGTACCTTGCCCCGTTCGGGTACGGAGTTGCGAGAGGCCCCCTCCGGTGCTCGTGTTGCTGGTTGGGGTACCACTTTTTCACCCACCCTGGGTGAAGTCCGCCTCCTTAGCGTCCTACGGTTTACACGGGTTCCACATATGTGAATCAACAACTTATAGTAATTGTCTTTAATTTATAAATGTTGTTATCTCATGTCTCCTTACTTTTGTTTACTTTAATGCTGCTATCCCATGGTAATATGTTCTTATGCTTCCTTTCAATATCTGCATTTCATAATATGGTTTCTATGCATGTTTTGCACGTTCTCATAACTAGGTTCGCATGTTGGAATGTGATTACTTTTATGCACCATGAATCTTACTTGTTAGACCACCCTCCCTAGATAGACAGACCAATTCTAAAACTGGGTCCTACTAGAGTGTTAGGAGTTTCTACTGGGTCACGCGTTGACGTGTCCCCGTTGACTTTCAGGTCATGTGAGTTGGAGGTTGAAGATAGCGGCCGGAGCTTTGGAGTTGGTGATCAGTTGTAGTATTGGGTGGTGAGGGGTATGATGAGAGACTTGTACTTTTGGTGTTTCTTTTTCGGGTGGACCTTTGTACTTAGAGTTGTGAATATGAAGATGTTGGTGTATGTATAAGATGTATCAATGTATCAATAAAATGGAATATTGTACTTTTGTTATTTTCTCAGTGTGTTTTATCTGTGATGGAGTTTTACTTGTACTTCCCAGCACGTGCGTAGTACCTGCGGTGTTCTTCCTACTCCCTTCTTTTCTTTCTTTCTACGTAACACTCGCCTCTTCGGAAATACCTGATACGGATTCGTACTTATCGGGTATCCCGGAGACCGGGTCGTTACAAGCGCCTAGCTCAGTTGGCATCCGTCTGTACTAGCTCCGTGGCATAATTGCTGAGTAGTGAAAACTCAGCATCATACTCATCCACGTTCCTCCTACTCTAGGTCAAATGCTCAAACCTCTACCTCAACTCGTCTCTAGCTGTCTCCGGAAGATACTTGGGCTTAAAGCACTTCCGGAACATCATCCAGGTGATAGTAGTCCCAGCCAAGTGCCGCTCATGTGCCTCCCACCAATCACGGGCCTGATATGTCAAACACCTCATAGCTACCTCCACCCAGCCCTCTTGTGGGAAATCAACCATAGTCAGATCATCCTCCATACGCCTCAGCCACTCGTCCACCTCCAGGGCACTCTCCTTCTCGGAGAAGGACTTCAGATGCATCTCCTTGAACTGCTTGTAGCCCGGCTTATTCTGTGCCGAAACACCAGCCAACTTCTCATCCTGCTGGCCCAGGTGGTTTAAACTCCCCATCAGTATCTTTGCCATCAAGGCAGACTCAGACGACCTAGATGTCCCGTCCATGGATCCCCCAGATCCACCAGTCCCAGATATCTCGTTCCCGCCTTCCATCTGTTAAGAGAGAACAAAATAGTTCAGATTAGCATCATATGCTGAAGTATCAGAGTACTGTATGTATCATCCTTACGTATGTCGCAGTGTTAGTAGACCTGCATGGGCTGCCACAAAACCTGTTACGCCCTAATCACTCAACTACCTCAAGTTTCGAGGTAGCTGGGAAAGAGGGTTTAACAGGCTGCGGTATTGCACCAAGCGTAGAATCAAAAAATACTACAGGCAGGCCAATGTGCATACTAGGAAAACACAAACAACAAAAGATAAGGAAACTATACAGTGCTCCAGCACAGACAACAATAATTACTTCTCATCACAGAACTGTACACTGGCAAAAGTACAAGTGGAAGGCAAGTACAAGTACAAAAAAAGTAACCGTCCGATATAAAAGTACATCTGAATTCCCCAACTCAAAAGTACAATATTATGACTAAACCCCTCAAGGTCCACAAAAGAACAACTCACACTCAATCCTAACCCTGGGAACCAATGTGAAAGGTAGCGTCTCTGGTAGGGTCCACAACCTGCTCCTGCTCCGAAGTCGCCTGCTCTGGCCCTAAAAACCATGGGAGGGAACACGTCACAGCGTGACACAGTAGGAACCCCATCTCATGCAGAAAGTACATATTAATTGGGGATTATTGTTATTATTATTATATTTTACTATTTTTCTTTCTTTTCTTACAAATAGCGCAAAGCATGAAAGGAAACACAGTCAGGCAAGAAAAGAGGAATCACACATTGTAAATTTAAAGTACTTAAATATAATTAACTTCATTGAAAACCTAGGTCCCCCTTTTTACCTCTCATCCAAAAACCAAAATAATCATTAATTTAATTACTAATTAACAGAATCACATCTAAAAATCGTGCGTCGTAGAATATGATGAACTGGACTCCACCCCAAGGTGGGGCGGTAAAGAGCACCTGTCAGTAGTACACAAGCATTGTTTCCTTAACGGGGCCTCTCACTCCACCCACTCCCCCCACACCGAGTGCAAGTGAGGAAAACTCCACAACCGCACCACTCCATCACCAAGTACCCGAAACTGAGCAATGTATTGTACCCGAAACTGATCAGGGTACAATAATTTCTATCACATTCTAGTCCAGTCCTTATGCCATACTAGCACCCAGTTTTCCCCTAACCCATTTCTAGGGTGATGACCTGCCAAGTGGCAGACCGAGACATCCCTATACTTTATTATCATTTAAGTTAGGTAGACTAATGTACGATGTTAAAAAGGTTATAAAGGATTTTCAAGAATGTGAATTACATTTAACTACTAGACTATTATGCAATATTAAGATGAACGTAATAGGAATTAACAAGTATTAGCGTTTAAATGAAAGGACTAGCATGCAACATGAATTAGTATGGTATTAATGAACTTTATTATCATTATGTGATTAAAGCAACATAAACTTTATTATATAGCATTAGCAACATGAACCTTATTATATCGTATTAGCAACATGAACCCTTTTATATATCATTAGCAACATGAACCTCATTACATTGCATTTGGCAAGCAATATGCATCATTAGCAATCAACATAAAACATCATTATGGGATTTAAAATTTGCAAGCAACATGAGCCACATGAACCACATAACATCCTTGGAGTACACTTGCAATGGTCACAAAGCCATTCTCCATAAACATAATTCTACAAGCAACCAACTTATTGAGGCCACCAACATAAACAAATCTACAAGCTACCAACATGAACCAATCTACAAGCCACCACTTGCATGCATCACAACACCATACAACATGAACCATACAACCATTCTACAAGCTACAAGCTACCACAAGGATCTCCATATGAAAAAACACGCAACTTTGATTCATATTAATAAGAACTAATTGGTACTACACTACTACTACAACCTTAAGTTCATAATTTTTTTTACAAAGTAAGGAATTCTACCTTAATGATACAGGCTTCCTCCTCTTCTCCTTCTTCCTTCTCTTTGATTTCTTTTTCTTTCTTCCTTTCTTTTCTTTCTTTTTCTTCCTTCTTTGTTTTTTGTGTCTCTAAGGGAATTCGGTCAACAAGAGAAATTAGGAGAAAAGACAAAAGAAAGAAGAAGGGATAAGTAAAGAAAAATGTGGGGATTTCTAGAAAAACTTGGAATATCTTCTCTTTTATTATCCTTTCCCCCCTTTTCTTTTATTTGTTTTTTGTGTGTTAATAAGATGAATTCGGCCTTCCCCTTGGAGAAAGAAAAGTCAAATGGAAAAATAAAAAGGAAAGAAAAAGAAAGAAAAAGAAAGTTGTAGAAGGGTGAAGAGATACTTCGTAAAAGAGATGTCTCCTAAACATCCATTTAATTGAAAGTTTGCCATTACTCACAAGCACTCACAATCCTTTCATAATTTCCCTCTATCTTTATACCTTAATTACAAGAATGCCATCGATTTATGCTTCTAAAGAAATGCCATCAATCTTAGTGTTTTATTTACAAGTTTGCCATTGCACAAAACTTTTTAATAAAATCCCTTATCTCAATGTTCTTTTTTTTACTTACAAGTTTTCCATAGCACTAAGCCTAGTCGTCATCATCATCATCATTATTTATTTATTTATTTATTTTACCCTCAACTTTAGTCTATATTAACAATGATGCCATTTGTGCAAAAATAGGAATAAAATTGCACATATACTTGTATGCTTATTTACATCTCATGCCATCCTAAATATAAATCACAAATGGCCATTCCCACACACCACTTGGCATGAATTCCAAGTGTAGGGAATGGTCCCAACATCTACGTACACGGTTCAATAGAGGTGTACCCAAAAGAGTGTACTATAGTCGTATTATACTCTACGAGGGGTTACATGTTACCTCTCAAAAGGGACCCTCGGGTTAGACTAGTTTCAGGGTGGGTTCTTTTGCGGGTGTGGACACCGGGGCAGGGTGAGATGAGTGTAGATAGTTTTGTACCCCTTTTCCCCTTGTACCCCGAGAACTTTCAGATGTACTTTTGTTTGTACAGTTCTGTGATGATGAGGTAAATTGTTAGTCTCTTTATGTTGGTTGTAGACTTCTCCACTGGTTGTTTACCTCTGTGATGATAGTACTTATTTCTGTTTGTGATGGAGCATTGTACTTACTTTACCTTTTAGTACTTTTCATTTTCTGTATAATCCGAGCTGTTGCAGTGGCCTGCGCGATTGAACGTAACCAAAAATACGCTCAGTACTTAGTACCACGGCCTTGTTACACCCCTATCTCCATAGTCTTTGGAGAATGGGGCATGACAGGTTTTGTGGTGGCCTATGCAGATCATCGCTCACTGTGACATGCGTAAGGATAATATGTGCAATGCTCCAATACGTCAGTATATGGTACTAATTCAGTTTGTTATGTTCTTCCTCTGTAGGATGGAGGGTGGAAACGAGACGTTTGGTGGGATTGGGGCTTTTGGTGGCAGGCTGTCTTCTGGAGATAGGATCTCGGAGTCAGCTCTGCTGGCAAAGGTCTTGATGGGGATCATGGAGCATTTGAGTCAGCAGGAGGAGAGGATGACTGTCCTTGCGGCGTCGAAGGCACCGAGCTACAAGCAGTTTCAGGCAATGCGACCGAAATATTTCTCGGGCAAGGAAAACGGTCTGGAGGTAGACGAGTGGTTGAGGCACACAGATGATGACCTGACCTTGGCTGAGTTACAACGAGAGGGATGGGTGGAGATGGCCAAGAGGCAGTTGACTCACCAGGCCCGAGACTGGTGGGAGGCCCAGGAGCGGCATATGACTGGGAACATCCCGTGGGAGACTTTCAGGGAGTGCTTTGAGGCTAAGTACCTTTCGGAGGCAGTGACGGATGAGCTGAGGCAGAAGTTTGAGCACCTGCCGCAGAGTCGCAGGACTATGGATGATTATAACGCGGAGTTCTCACTACTTAGCAAGTATGCCCCATAGTTGATAGCGACAGACGCCACCCGAGCTAGATGCTTTCGCATGGGTCTTGACGCAGAGTTTCGAGGAGCATTGTCTACCCTAGAATTGCCGATGCACAAAGCCGTGATGAAGGTGGCTAGGCGGCATGAGACTCGTTTGCAGAGTTTGGGGAGATTGCTGGCTAGTGACCGACGACCGACCATTTCGTAGAGGACCACTCCTCGGCCGGTCCAGATTGTGCAGTTCAAGCGGCCGGGGTTCCACTAGCGCCTCAGAGGGGAGTCTTTTATCAGCATTGTGGGAAGCCGGGGCATGAGCAGAGAGATTACCGAGTCATGAGCAGGTGGTGCTACACATGCAGGGACGTAGGACACATCAGTAGATTCTTCCCTCGACAGGGCCGTCCTCCTGTATCACCAGCACCAGTGGTAGCTAGACCACCTCCGCAGAAGTCTCTTCCGCAAACACCCCAGAGACTTGCACTTTCGACACCTTGGGGACTGAGACCGACGGCTCCGAGAGGACCTCCTTTGCTCCCTCAGCAGCAGGGATTCGAGAGGACGACTCCTGCTCCCTCGAGGCGACAGAAGTTCATGATGACTACAGTTGAGGCTGAAAGCACATGCCAGGTGATATCAGGTATGTTCTTGACCTTTGAGTTAGACTATGTGAATCTGTTTTCAACTGCATTGTCTAGATAGTTAGTTGTTTCCTTGTGTTGTTATAGGAATTGTTAAGGTAGTTTCATATCCCACCTTGTCCTTATTTGACTCTGGAGCATCTCACTGTTTTCTATCTAAACGATTTGTGAACAAGCATGCCATAGTAGGCGATTCCTTTGCTGTTGGTTGGAATGTCCATATAGGGAATGAGTTTATATGTAGTGCTTCTGGTTTGCGTAATTGTCCAGTTGAGATAGGCGGGCAGGAGTTGTTTGTAGATTTTCTAGTAATTGAGATACCCATTTATGAGGCTGTGTTTGGAATGGATTGGTTAGTTATGTTTTATGCTACTATAGATTGTAGACTAAGGAGGGTAGCTTTTCATATCCCTGACCATCCGGAGTTCGAGTTTCGTAGTGGTAGGACACTCGAACCCGTGACGTTCAGAGCAACATCAATTGAATTTCTGGAGATGGCTATGGAAGTGGAGCCAATTTTACCGAAGGTTGTACATGAGTTTTAGATGTTTTTCCAGATGATATCTTTGGACTTCCCCAATAGGTCTTTATAGTTTACTATTGACCTGATGCCAGGCACGCGCAACCGATTGCAAATCTCCATACCATATGGCCCCACCTGAGTTAGCTGAGCTTCGCAATCAGTTAACAGATCTATCCGATAGAGGACTGATACGTCCGAGTCTATCACCATGGGGAGCGCCAATGTTGTTGGTAGATAAGAAGGATGGATCCCGGAGGATGTGCATTGATTATATGGAATTAAACAAGGTGACTATGAAAGATAAGTACCCTCTCCCTTGGATTGATGACATTTTTGATCAGCTTGGTGGATATCGGGTGTACTCAAAGTTGGATTTACGAGTGGGTATCATCAGGTAAAGGTTCGAGGGTCTGATGTTCTGAAGACTGCATTCCGAACCTGCTATGGTCACTATGAATTCTTGGTAATGCCTTTTAGAGTTACAAATGCTCTAGCTACCTTTATGAGACGGATGAACCAAGTTTTTTTTTGAGTACTTGGATAAGTTCGTGGTAGTTTTCATCGATGATTTCATGGTGTGCTCGAAGGATGAGAAGAGCATGCTGAGCATCTGCGAATCATGTTGAGGACTCTTTATATGCCAAGTTTAGTAAATGCCAATTCTGGTTGTACAAGGTTGCATTTCTTCGGCATGTAGTTTCTAAAGAATGAGTGTCTGTTGACCCGGATAAAGTTTCTGCGGTAGAGAGATTGCATATCCATCAGACAGTCACATAAATCAGAAGCTTCTTGGGATTAACTGGATACTATCGGAAGTTATCAGATACTTCTCTAAGATTGCCTCATCCCTGACTCACCTGACTAAGAAGGATGTTGCCTACAACTGGTCTGAGGACTGTCAGCGTGCATTTGATGAGTGGAAGCATCGAATAACAACTGATCATATTCTTACAATCCCAGATCGTTCTGGTGGGTTTGAGGTTTTCTATGATGCATCAGGTAAAGGGCTTGGCTGCGTCCTTCATTAGCATAGGTGAGTTGTAGCATATGCTTCTAGATTGTTGAAGGTGCACGAGCAGAACTATCCCACTCACGACTTTGAGCTGGCTGCAGTGATATTTGCCTTGAAGCTATGGAGACACTTCTTATTGGGTGAACATGTGAAGATTTACACCGACCATAATAGTTTGAAGTATGTCTTTACCTAGAAGGAGCTCAACATGAGGCAGCGTCGATGGCTTGAGTTGATGGCAGAATATGATATCGATCTGCAATATCATCCTGGGAAGGTTAACATGGTACCTGATGCCCTTAGTCGACTTCCGACCATGATGAGGTTAACTTCTCAGCCACAACTTCGTTGGGTACTACGGCATATTGAGATAGATGTTATACTTCCAGGAGAGAAGAATATTGTGTTTGGTCTGCAGATTCGATTTTTGGCAAAATACAATTTTGATATGAACATACAATTTTTTTGCCCTAAATTGATGCACATACCTCCACAATATGGTAAGAATTGATGCATACCAAGAATTGATGCACATATCAAATATGTTCTTGACGTCCAAATATGGAGGAGTAATATGTTCTTGCATGTTGTGTGCAATGAGTAAAAAGTGATGTACATACCAAAATTATTCACCGCGTACACCGTGCTAAAATTTTGCATGTTGTGCGCGGTGAGTAAAAAGTGATGCACATCTCAAAAATTACTCACCACGCACAATAAGAAATTTTTTGCCTGGTGTACGTGTGAGTAAAAAACGATGCACATACCAAAATTATCACTGTACACAACAGTCAAATTTTTGATTGCTGTGCGCAGTGAGTAATTTTGATATGTGCATCACTTTTTACTCGCAGCACACAACAGAGAGCAATGGAATTTCAAATATTTTCTTTCCATCCAACAGAGATCTGACTATTTCTTGAAGGATTTTCGTGACCTAAAATTGTTCGTGTAGCGAAATCGTTCGTGCCCTAAAATTGTTTTGCGAGATCGTCACCTTTAAGGTTTGTCATACCCTAAAATTGTTCGAAATAAACCAACCACGACTTCAGATCATCCTCCAGTAGGTCTGCTTATGTAATAAATTTTTAAATGAATTAAACTGAATTATACAATGTTATGTAATAGCTTTGTTTTCGCATAAGAAAGTAGGAAACCAATTTAGGGTTTTTTGACTTATGGGTATTTGCGGTATTTTTGGTTGTGCACAAATCAAAAAGTAAATTAATATTATTTAATTGATTTGTTGCCACTTCCTTTCACATCCACTCACACACCCATTCTTTTTTTTTCATTTGTCCCCACTTCCTTTCACATTTGCCATATATAACCGAGTTTTCTCATAGGAATAAAAACCGGTTGTTGCCATTTGGTTGACTGGAGCCGGGTTCGGTTGGTTCGAACCAGAAGTTATTCACCCGAATAGTCCATAAATCGGCGTTTTTCGGCGCCGAGACAAAAGCAAAACCCTGGCGCCCTCTCAAGTCTTTCTCCATTTCTAGGGTTTTAGGAGGAGGAATGGAAATTAAATCATTCCCTGCATGAGATCGGTTCCAGATGAACTTTAAGAACGTGAAGGTCCCAGGCTCGGGCTCAGCCGGAACCATCGTGAAGGTCGCTGTCCTAGGCGGAGCCGCCGCTTACGCCGCCCTCAACAGCCTCTACAACGTCGATGGTGGCCACCGAGCCATCGTCTTCAACCGGATCCAAGGCATCAAGGACAAGGTCCGTTAAAAAAAATTTCTATATCCCGAATTGTGCGCTTCATTTTTAGTCGCTTTGTGTTGTGGGATTTGGTGCAGGTTTATCCCGATGGCACGCATTTGATGATTCCGTGGTTCGAGAGGCCTATAATTTATGATGTCCGTGCCCGTCCCCACCTCGTCGAGAGCACTTCCGGCAGCCGTGATCTGCAAATGGTAATAAAAGCTTTTCTTTGATAAGTTTGCATAGCTCGGATAAGATGAAGTAATATGATTGCAGCTTGTGAGGTTCCTTAAATGAGGTTGCTGGAACTTGAAAGCGGCATAATCTTGTTTGTTTAACGATGTTATCCAATTTAGTGGCGTATTTTATCAGTTCAGATAGCTTGCTTGGAAATTTCTTACTGGAGTTCTGTTTAAGAAGGCGTGAATGAAAGGTAAAGAAGGGCCACCAAAGATACTATTTGGAGAAGAGAAAATTTTAGAAATTATTTGGGAAACTAGAAAGACTGTATCCAATTCATATTTAGAAATCACAGTTACTTAAGGAAGAATGTCATAAATGTAAGTGGTTTTGGCTTGATATGGCCAAATATCCGGTACCTGACCTGATAGTTTGTTGATGATTTTCCTCAACCGAATGACCGAGTCTCACATGTCCATTGAGAGAATCAATGGTCAATTGAGGAAATTTCGGGGACGGCTGCAGTGGTGGAGGATATGGCGGTGACCATATATATAGGTAAGCGTGTTTCTCTTCTAAAGTATCAAGATGTCAGCTGTAACGACCGGTTTTTGTAATGACAATGATATGAATAATATTGGATGTTTCCCCTCTTTGTGTGCTTTTCCCCGTTAGAAGTTCTTACGATTAGCTTCATAGCGTCTTAATTTTAGAGCTAGAGTGATCCTAGAGGCCATAGGAATCTTCCCGACGCTTCGCACTTCGTTTCGGCACTTTTGGTGCACTTTAGTCGGTTCATGAAGGAGAGCCAACCGACTAGATTGCCATCTAGTCGGTCGGCAACACTTCACAGACCGACTAGTTCATCTTAATAATTTCAGCTAAGTTACTGTTTACGTTTAGTCGGTCTAAGCACATTCTTCGACCGACTAGTTCCCAAATTAGTCGGTTAGAACTTGTACTCAGACCGACTAATTCTGAGTTCTTCTGTACAGCCGAGTTACTGTTTATAGTTAGTCGGTCAAAGAACATCTTCCGACCGGCTAGTTTCCAAACTAGTCGGTTAGAATTCCTTCTCCGACCGACTAACTCTCAGTACTTAATATCCATCTAATTTTACCCTTAGTCGGTCTATGAACAATCACCGACCGACTAGTTCCCAGACTAGTCGGTCGACGGGCCTTCGCAGACCGACTAAATCTGTCTACCATGTACCGACCCTGTTCACTGTTTGCTTTTAGTCGGTCTCAATTGGACGACCGACTGACTAGTTTCCAAACTAGTCGGTCGACTACTCTTCACTGACCGACTAGTTTGCCCAGTAACCCTAGGTTAAGTCGTAGCCGCCGCTATTTCTTTCTATTTAAACCCTCGACCATTTCTATTCTTTCTTCACTTCTCCAAGCCAACCTTCTTCCCCAATCATCCCCCAACCTTCCTCTTACCATTCTTCATCCTCCCGTGCTCCCTCTCACCTTCCATTGCACCGGCACCACCCCGTAGGCCGCCGGCCGACCCCAAAAACCCTAAAATCTCCTTTTGCTCCAGATTTTCCCGACGAACCTCAATCTCCAGATCTGTAGCATTTCCGCGGCGAGGAATTCTTTCAACTGTAGTTCTTCGGGATCGCTTCTTCCGTTGCCGTGCTAGATCCGATTTGGCGACGGCAATCCGGAATCCAGCGAGATCTTCTCCTACTGCAGATCCGTAGGCATCTCGATCTTCGCTTCGTAAACGGTTAGTGACCTACCTTTAATTTCCCGTAACCCACACTGTAAATTAGAAAACCCTAATTAAAAATGGATTATTAGACGTTATAGGATTCCAATACAAAACTGGTTTAGAACTCTCAAATCTGATTTTCTGTTTTGCCATAACAGCGAACCCAAATCCCCGTAGAATAGTGATCTTGACTCGACGATCAACAACCTCGGTACCAGGCAAGTGAAACTTGCCAACCTTGTTTTAGGCCATGTTTTTAGGCCATTATCTTGTTAGCGTGAAAGAGACTAGACTGTGAAATGATAGCGGTCTAGGCGCAAATTCAAATTCTAGCTTGACAACGAAGCTAGAATTTCCCTTGTCATGTCATGTCATACATTTGCCTGTCATGTTTAATTTTCTTTAACGGTACGCAATTTCATTTCGAATAATTTTCATGTGCATCCATTTTATATATCATGTTTGCATGTTGCATCGTAGCACACGCTACAAATCCTTGTACAAATCCGTGTTTCCGTGTTACCGGCTAGGCACCCGTTATGCGGGCATAGCCCTACGCCATCCTTGTTAAAAACACTTCCTGGCTCGTGATTCAGAAGCGAGCATTCCGTGTTTGGGGGTAATGCCCTGGCTCGATACACGTGGAGGGGTAGGGATAAACGGTCACTTGAGCGTAAGAGTTGGCCCGTACAGCCACTCTATCCAAAGGGCGGAATCTCTGTGCACGACATGCTTACATACTTGTACTTGTCCTTGTCAATGTCAATCGTTTCCATGCCATGTTTACTTGCCATGCTATAATCCATGTCATGTTAAAACTGCTGTTTACTTTACTTGCTGCTCTTGTTGCATAATATGTCATGTCATACTATACTCTAGAACTGCTAAGTTGTTTTCACTTTCTTTTGTTTCCTTGCACAAAGTCTTGTAGACTTTGCTGACATGTGCCCCTTCTCTTTGGGTGACGCATGTTAGTTGCTGAGTCAGAGATTGCTGTTGAGGGCGACGAGTTCGTGGAGTTTGTGCCCGATCCCGTTGCTGACATTGAGTACGAGGACCCCGGTGACCAGTCCTAGTGTTCCTTCACAGTTCTCCCTTTTAGTTGTGGTTGTTGTCGGTGAGTAGCACCGTTTGTTGTTAGTTTCTTTGTTGGCCATGCTGGGCCTTTTCTTTTAAACTCTTTTTGTTTGCCGGGTGGCATTTCTGGTTGTTGAAATTATATCTGGACTCTGAGATGAATAATTTTATTTATTTTTCGTCTCTTTCTATTATTGTTATCTTTGCTCCGATGTCACATTACAGGGACCTGCATGTATTTTATGTTGATTGACGCTTATCGGACTTGCGGCTTTGTAGCTTCAAGTCTGAGCGGGCCTTCTCACGCTTCGCCTCCATATTTTTGGGAAGCGGGGCGTGACAGGTTTTGTTGGTGGCCCATACAGGTCCAATCTCTGAAACTGTGACCTAATCGGAACAACGATAAGAATTATAGAATGTCCGATAAATAATTTCGACACCGAGTCATAAGGCTGAGAGTCTAACTTATTTCGTTTTCTGTGTCATTAGATGGCTGGAAGACGGAATACCCGTGCTGGTGGTGGCGTGCCCCCTCGCGTCGAGGAGCCGGATCGGGAGCCCACCAACGGGGAGATTATGCGGATGATGCATCAGATGATGCAGGTGCAGCAGGGGATGCTGCAGAATGCCCGGAATGTTCCGCCTGCTCGAGTAGCGCAGCCTGTCCAGAATGTCCCTCGCTTCGAGCCAGTAGCGAAGCAGTTTCGGGAGCTGGGTCCCGCTTACTTTGATAGGACCGAAGGACCCCTAGCTGCGGATGAGTGGACTAGGAACTTGGAGGACAACTTGAAGATGTCGAAGGTCGACCCGACTGGATGGGTTGACTTGGCGAAGAGGCAGCTTAAAGATAATGCTCGGAACTGGTGGGATGCCGAGGAGGAGATGCTGGAGGAGCCGATATCTTGGGCTACTTTCAAGTCCAGATTCGATGAGGAGTACTTTCCGAAGGCTGCCAGGAGGGAGATGGCGCAGCGCTTCATCGACCTGAAGCAGGGGAGCTTGACGGTGGACCAGTACCACCAGGAGTTCACCAGGCTGAGTCGTTTCGCACCGAAGATGGTGCAGGATGCTGATGAGAGAGCCCAGAGGTTTCTGCAGGGGCTTTCTTTGGATCTTCAGAGCTTTGTGACTTCTTCTGATTTGGAGTCCTATCAGAAGGTGCTGGTTGCGGCGAAGAGGCAGGAGCTGATTGTGAACCAAAAGAGAGGATGTGCTTCTGGAGCTGGGAAGAGGCCTGTGGAGCAGGCCAGGGTAGTGATGAGACCAGGGTTCAGGCCCAATCAGCCGGTGCAGTTCAAGAGGCCCGGAGGACCTCCTACTTTGAAGACTTACCATTTCTGTGGCAAGACTGGGCATGTCAAGGATCAGTGCCGGAAGATGTTGGGGCAGTGTTTGGTTTGTGGTGATCCTGCGCATACCATGAAGGACTGCCTGAAGTCCAAGTAGCCGTGGAAGGGACCTGTTGCAGCTCAGCCGTTGCAGCAGAGTGCGCCTGTACCTGCTGGACGTGGAGCGCCTCTCGTACCGCAGAGGCAGGCTTTTCAGCAGGCCGTTCAGCCAAGGAGGCAGGCTTTTCTGATGACTGCAGTCGAGGCTGAGGCGGTGGATGAGGTTATTGCAGGTAACTCTCAATCTAGTTGTTCTTTTCTTAGTTAGTCTTGTTGTTGGAAATTTGTTTGGTTGTTTGTTATGTATGCTAGAATAGAATTTGATCGTTAGATTGCCCGTTAGGTGTGATTTTGGTTTGCACATTTCCTGCACGAGTTCTCTTCGACTCTGGTGCATCGATGTGCATTATTTCCCGGAGCTTCGTGGAGAAGCATTCCTTCTCGACGTCCCCTCTTTCCAAGAGTTGGAATATCGTTACGGGGAATGGCGTGGTCTCGATGCATCGTGGTTGCAATTCTTGCCCTTTGGTGGTCTGTGGACATGAGCTCTACGCTGATTTCATCGTCCACGACATCATCAACTATGATGCCGTCTTAGGGATGGACTGGCTCGGGAGTTTCTACGCCACGATCGATTGTCGGAGGAAGAAGGTGGTGTTCGAGATTCCTGGACATCCGGTGTTTGAGTTCAGCCGTGGCAGCAGTTCGCTTGGTCCGGTCAGGTTTCGGGCTAAGCCGGTGGAGATCGTTGCTTTGCAGATGGAGCAGTGTCGACCTGCGGTAGTGCGTGACTTCGACAACGTCTTCCCTAAGGAGATGTCTGGATTGCCGCCCGATCGAGCTCTCGAGTTTTCGATCGATCTCATTCCGGGAGCGCAACCCATTTCGAAGGCGCCGTATCGTATGGCACCAGCAGAATTGGAGGAATTGCGGAATCAGCTGGACGAACTTCTTCAGAAGGGTTACATTAATCCCAGTGTGTCTCCGTGGGGAGCACTGGTCTTGCTGGTAAAGAAGAAGGACGGTTCGCGTCGCATGTGTGTGGACTATCGGGAGTTGAATGCGGTGACCGTCAAGAATCGTTATCCGTTACCTCGTATTGATGATATTTTTGATCAGCTGGGAGGATCGAGTGTATTCTCTAAGCTGGATCCGAGGAGTGGTTATCACCAGCTGAAGGTGAGGAAGGAAGATGTTCTGAAGACAGCGTTCAGAACGAAGTATGGATACTACGAGTTCGTGGTTATGCCTTTTGGTGTAACCAATGCACCCACAGTTTTTATGAATCTGATGAATCCGATCTTCTATGACTTTTTAGACAAGTTTGTCGTTATCTTCATTGACGACATTCTGATCTACTCGAAGTCAGAGGAGGAGCATGCGTCGCACTTGAGGACAATATTGGAGATCTTGAGGAGGCATCGGTTGTATGCTAAGTATTCCAAGTGCGAGTTTTGGCTGGACAGAGTTGCTTTTCTCGGGCATGTGGTGACTGGAGATGGTATTTCGGTGGACCCTGAGAAGATCAAGGCTATCAGGGAGTGGCCTGTTCCGCGGTCAGCGTCTGAGATCCGGAGTTTCCTGGGATTGGCTGGTTATTACCGGCGGTTCATTAAGGACTTCTCCCGTATTGCCGAGCCGATGACCAGACTGACGCGGAAGGATGTATCTTTTGTTTGGTCTGATGACTGTGAGAAGGCTTTTGGTGTTCTGAAGGAGAGGCATACGACTGCCCCTGTTCTTGCTGTGCCTGATCGGAGTGGAGGATTCGAGATCTTTTGCGATGCTTTTGGCAAGGGTCTCGGTTGTGTATTGCATCAGCATGGTCACGTGGTTGCGTATGCTTCTCGTCAGCTTAAGGCTCATGAGAAGAATTACCCGACGCACGATTTGGAGTTGGCTGCTGTCGTGTTTGCGCTGAAGATTTGGAGGCACTTCCTGCTGAGTGAGAAGGTGAAGATTTTCACCGATCACAAAAGCTTGAAGTACATTTTTACTCAGAAGGAGCTCAACATGCGATAGCGTCGATGGTTGGAGCTCATGGCGGATTATGAGATTGATCTGCAGTATCACCCTGGCAAAGTGAATGTGGTTCCTGATGCGTTGAGTAGACTTCCGGGGGTGATGTTGACTTCGCAGTGGAGATTGTAGTAGGATTTTTGCGAGTCCGGTATTGAGATTGTTCTGCCTGGAGAGGTCTCCTCGTTGATGTGTATGCAGATACAGTCGACGATCGTGGATAGGACCAAGGCTGGGCAGGCTGGAGACCCGAAGTTGGTGAAGATTCGGGGGCTGGTGGAAGCCGGTCTGCGGACTGATTTCTTGATTCATGAGGATGGCTCGTTGAGATTTGGAGCCAGGTTGTGTGTGCCAGCTGGAGACATCAGAGAGGAGCTGTTGGTGGAGGCACACAGTTCGCCGTATTCTGTGCATCCTGGTGGGACCAAGATATACAAGGATCTACGCTTAAACTTTTGGTGGCATGGTATGAAGAGGAGTGTGGCTCGGAGTGTAGCCAAGTGTATGGTTTGCCAGCAGGTAAAAGCGGAGTATCAGTGTACGGCAGGGTTGTTACAACCGCTTTCGATTCCGGAGTGGAAATGGCAACACATCACTATGGACTTCGTGACTGGACTATCTCGGAGTCCGAAGCAGAATGACGCGATTTGGGTGATCGTAGACCGATTGACCAAATCCGCGCACTTTATTCCTTTCCGAGTAGGACAGTCTACGGAGGCGCTAGCGAGGATATATATGGAGGTAAATCTTTTTACTCTCTGTTTTTATTTCCTTTTCCAGTTTAGATAGTGATGTAACGTGAATCGTGCAGGAGATCGTACGACTTCACGGAGTCCCTGTGAGTATCGTGTCGGACAGAGACACGAGATTCACGTCTCAGTTTTGGCAGAGTCTGCAGAAGAGTTTGGGTACGAGTCCGAGTTTTAGCACGGCGTACCATCCACAGACGGATGGCCAGTCCGAGAGGACGATCCAGATCTTGGAGGACATGCTGAGGGCGTGTTTGTTGGACTTTAAGGGATCCTGGGAGGATCATCTCCACCTTGTGGAGTTTGCCTACAATAACAGCTAGCAGGCGAGTATTGGCATGGCGTCTTTTGCTGCGCTATATGGGAAGAAATGTCGATCGCCACTGAGCTGGGATGACATTGGAGATCGGGAGCTGTTAGGACCTGAGATGATCGTGGAGGCTGTGGATGTTGTGAGGAACATACGGGAAAGGCTGCGGATTGCTCAGGACCGTTTCAAGCATTGGGCTGATGCTAAACGACGTCCGTTGGAGTTTCAGCCAGGTGACCATGTGTTCCTGAAGATTTCCCCGAATCGAGGAGTGATTCGCTTTGGGAAACGTGGGAAGCTGAGCCCGAGATACATTGGACCGTTTGACGTTCTGGAGAGAGTTGGCGAGGTAGCCTACCGCTTAGCCTTGTCGCCATTTTTGGAAGGAGTTCACGATGTCTTCCATGTGTCGCAGCTTCGTCGGTACATCAGTGATCCGTCTCACGCTGTGGATTTCTCGGAGATCACTGTTCGCCCCGATCTGACGTATGACCAGCAGCCAGTGCAGATTTTGGACAGACGTCACAAGTCACTTCGGAACAAGACCGTCGATCTTGTTAGGGTGATGTGGCGACACGGTTCGTCAGGAGAGTCTACTTGGGAGAGAGAAGACGAGATGAGAGAGCGTTACTCACTCTTGTTCCCTGACATGTGAGTGTTAGGAAATTCCGAGGGCGGAATTTTCTTAAGGTGTGGAGGATGTAACGACCGGTTTTTGTAATGACGATTATATGAATAATATTGGATGTTTCCCCTCTTTGTGTGCTTTTCCCCGTTAGAAGTTCTTACTATTAGCTTCATAGCGTCTTAATTTTAGAGCTAAAGTGATCCTAGAGGCCATATGAATCTTCCCGACGCTTCGCGCTTCGTTTCGGCACTTTTGGTGCACTTTAGTCGGTTCATGAAGGAGAGCCAACCGACTAGATTGCCATCTAGTCGGTCGGCAATACTTCACAGACCGACTAGTTCATCTTAATAATTTCAGCTAAGTTACGGTTTACGTTTAGTCGGTCTAAGCACATTCTTCGACCGACTAGTTCCCAAACTAGTCGGTTAGAACTTGTACTCAGACCGACTAATTCTGAGTTCTTCTGTACAGTCGAGTTACTGTTTATAGTTAGTCGGTCAAAGAACATCTTCCGACCGGCTAGTTTCCAAACTAGTCGGTTAGAATTCCTTCTCCGACCGACTAACTCTCAGTACTTAATATCCATCTAATTTTACCCTTAGTCGGTCTATGAACAATCACCGACCGACTAGTTCCCAGACTAGTCGGTCGACGGGCCTTCGCAGAGCGACTAAATCTGTCTACCCTGTACCGACCCTGTTCACTGTTTGCTTTTAGTCGGTCTCAGTTGGACGACCGACCGACTAGTTTCTAAACTAGTCGGTCGACTACTTTTCACTGACCGACTAGTTTGCCCAGTAACCCTAGGTTAAGTCGTAGCCGCCGCTATTTCTTTCTATTTAAACCCTCGACCATTTCTATTCTTTCTTCACTTCTCCAAGCCAACCTTCTTCCCCAATCACCCCCCAACATTCCTCTTGCCATTCTTCATCCTCCCGTGCTCCCTCTCACCTTCCATTGCGCCGGCACCACCCCGTAGGCCGCCGGCCGACCCCAAAAACCCTAAAATCTCCTTTTGCTCCAGATTTTCCCGACGAACCTCAATCTCCAGATCTGTAGCATTTCCGCGGCGAGGAATTCTTTCAACAGTAGTTCTTCGGGATCGCTTCTTCCGTTGCCGTGCTAGATGCGATTTGGCGACGGCAATCCGGAATCCAGCGAGATCTTCTCCTACTACAGATCCGTAGGCATCTCGATCTTCGCTTCGTAAACGGTTAGTGACCTACCTTTAATTTCCCGTAACCCACACTGTAAATTAGAAAACCCTAATTAAAAATGGATTATTAGACGTTGTAGGATTCCAATACAAAACTGGTTTAGAACTCTCATATCTGATTTTCTGTTTTGCCATAACAGCGAACCCAAATCCCCGTAGAATAGCGATCTTGACTCAACGATCAACAACCTCGGTACCAGGCAAGTGAAACTTGCCAACCTTGTTTTAGGCCATGTTTTTAGGCCATTACATTGTTAGCGTGAAAGAGACTAGACCGTGAAATGATAGCGGTCTAGGCGCAAATTCAAATTCTAGCTTGACAACGAAGCTAGAATTTCCCTTGTCATGTCATGTCATACATTTGCCTGTCATGTTTAATTTTCTTTAACGGTACGCAATTTCATTTCGAATAATTTTCATGTGCATCCATTTTATATATCATGTTTGCATGTTGCATCGTAGCACACGCTACAAATCCTTGTACAAATCCGTGTTTCCGTGTTACCGGCCAGGCACCCGTTATGCGGGCATAACCCTACGCCATCCTTGTTAAAAACACTTACTGGCTCGTGATCCAGAAGCGAGCATTTCGTGTTCGGGTGTAATGCCCTGGCTCGATACACGTGGAGGGGTAGGGATAAACGGTCACTTGAGCGTAAGAGTTGGCCCGTACAGCCACTCTAGCCAAAGGGCAGAATCTCTGTGCACGACGTGCTTACATACTTGTACTTGTCCTTGTCCATGTCAATCGTTTCCATGCCATGTTTACTTGCCATGCTATAAACCATGTCATGTTAAAACTGCGGTTTACTTTACTTGCTGCTCTTGTTGCATAATATGTCATGTCATACTATACTCTAGAACTGCTAGGTTGTTTTCACTTTCTTTTGTTTCCTTGCACAAAGTCTTGTAGACTTTGCTGACATGTGCCCCTTCTCTTTGGGTGACACATGTTAGTTGCTGAGCCAGAGATTGCTGTTGAGGGCGACGAGTTCGTGGAGTTCGTGTCCGATCCCGTTGCTGACGTTGAGTACGAGGACACCGGTGACCAGTCCTAGTGTTCCTTCGCAGTTCTCCCTTTTAGTTGTGGTTGTTGTCGGTGAGTAGCACCGTTTGTTGTTAGTTTCTTTGTTGGCCATGCTGGGCCTTTTCTTTTAGACTCTTTTTGTTTGCCGGGTGGCATTTCTGGTTGTTGAAATCATATCTGGACTCTGAGATGAATAATTTTATTTATTTTTCGTCTCTTTCTATTATTGTTATCTTTGCTCCGATGTCACATTACAGGGACCTGCATGTATTTTATGTTGATTGACGCTTATCGGACTTGCGGCTTTGTAGCTTCAAGTCTGAGCGGGCCTTCTCACGCTTCGCCTCCATATTTTTGGGAAGCGGGGTGTGACATCAGCCATATGCCGGAACCCCAAATACAATTCTTTCTCAAATACAATTCTCTCTCTCATTCTCTCATTGGTATCTGTTTCGGGGTGTTTTCTCACCGTTGATTGGTAGTATGGATGTCCGAATGTCTGCGCTGACATGGAAGACGTACCTTCAAGATCGATCGGCCAAGCAGACTCCAATGCGGGGGCGCTCGGATCCGAGTGATGGGACTCCAAAGTGAAGCTTCGGCGGGGTGATGACCTCCTGGATCAGCCGGTCGTGTGGACCCTTGACGCAGGATGCTCTTGGAGCCGATCGACGGGATGCTGAAGGGAAGCTTCACGGGATGACGTCTCTTCGGATCTGCAGAACAAAGAACTTGTCAGGTGGTCAGACATTGATTCCGACCAAGTCCCATCTCGTCTGATAAGTGTTCGGTGGAATCGAGATTGGTTCCCAGAGATACCAAGCACGAGTTTTCGAGCCAAGCTGTGGATGATAAATGTAAGGTGAAAGAAAGTCTGAGGAGATGATACACCTTCATTTTAGATTGCGAAGAGATCCCCTTGAAGCTGCCGCCTCATGGCCTTCATATAGGCGAGTCCTCCACTCTCTCATCTCTAAGGCAATGAAGAGGCCTTAATGTCGCCCTTGATGACGACATGCTTATTAGGAAGTAATGACCCAGTAATTGCATCCATTTGATGAAGAGATAAATGCCATGAAGGCTGGCCATGATTGCTGGAATGATGGCTTTGAGTGACTCCATAATTGTCAAGCACTTCCTCGGTTTGGAGAGCGATTTCCTCAACCACGAAAAGCGGGCGGTCTATTGGGCCTTCGTCTCAGGTGGAGAGGCACTACACACACGTGAGGTTTTTGGTCTAGAGCCCAAGGCCGTAGTCGATCGAGTGACTAGTCGTGGTTGACTTGGTGTCCCCCGACTCGGTCAGAGGGTTGTATCAATGGACCACATCTTTCGAGCTCAACTGCTGTAATGGTTGAGGTCGGGTGATGTATAGGAGAGAGAAGTGGCATCGGTTGTAAAGCTTGGTTTGCCTTGTGAGACAATAATTGGTCGGCCCGAGAAGTTTGTCGGCCCGCTGGGGGAGTGGCCCCCAGCCTTGTGGTCAACTGGTTCGTTCGGTGGCGAGGGAAGTGTCCCCTCGACTTACGACCGACAAAGAGATGGGTCGGTCTGCTGTAGGAGTGGCTCCCAGCCTTACGATCGGTACGTTCGTTCGTTGGCGAGGGGAGTAGCCCTACAACTTACGGTCGACGAGGTAATGGTCCATGTTTGTTTGGTGGCGAGGGGGACGGCGCCATGACTTATGGCCGACGAAGGAGAGAGTCTCCGTTCGTTCGGTGGCAAGGGAAGTAGCATCACGACTTACGGCCGACGAAGGAGAGCGTCCACGTTCGTTCGATGGCGAGGGGAGTGCCCCACGACTTATGACCGACGATGGAGAGGGTCCCCGTTCGTTTGGTGGCCGGAGGAGTGGTCTCTCGACTTACGGCCGACGAGGAGATGGTCTCCGTTCGTTCGGTAGCCGGAGGTAGCCCCTCGACTTACGACTGACGAAGGAGAGGGTCTTCGTTCGTTCGGTGGCACGGGGAGCGACCCCCCTGACTTACGGTCGAAGAAGGAGAGAGTCACTGTTCGTTCGGTGGCGAGGGGAGCAGCCCCCCAACTTACGACCGACGAAGGAGACGTCGGTCCGCTGGGGAGTGGCCCCAGCCTTACAACCGATCCGGGTTTGGTCGACCTGTTGGGGGAGTTGCCCCAGCCTTCGACAAACCGTACGGGTCGGCATGCTTGGGGAGTTGCCCCAGCCTTACAACCGATCCGGTTTTGGTCGTCTTACTGGGGGTGTTGCCCCCAGTCTTACGAAAAACCGATGGGTCGGCCTGCTGGGAGAGTTGTCCCCGATTTTATAACCAATTCGAGTTTGGTTGGCCTGCTGGAGGAGTTGTCTCCAGCCTTACGGCAAACCGATGGATCGGCCTGATGGGGGAGGTGACCCCAGCCTTACGGCAAGCCCTACGGGTCGATATGCTGGGGGAGTTGTCCCTAGCCTTACAATCGATTCGGGTTTGGTTGGCCTGCTGGAGGAGTGACCCCCAGCCTTACGGCCGTATGTGTCGGCCTGCTGGGGGAGTTGCCCCCAGTCTTACAACCGATCCGGTTTTGAGCGGCCTGCTGAGAGTGGTTCTCAGCCTTACAGCCGATCACAGCTCCAGCTTTTGTCTGGATCCTAGCTCCAGCTCCAGCTTTTGTCTGGATCCTAGCTCCGGCTCTGGCCCCCGTCTAGATCCTAGCTCCGGCTCCGGCTCCGGCTCCAGTTCTAATTCTCGTCTGGTCGGCGGCCTCACGCCCGATTCGGGTTGTGAAATTGGAGATCTGGAGATCTGCTTCGATTGGGGAAGCAGTGATGGGGGCTGGAGATTGCCGCATTAAACGCCAGATGCGGGCAGTGCGTGAGGAGTTTGACGTTGACGGAACGACCTTATGTGGTCGCCGACATGGCCCTCGGGCTCTCGTTGAGGCAGTCAGCAAGCTTTGAACGAAGGCAAGGATGCATGGTAGGGCTTGGTCGGCAACTCTGCTCGCTTTTCGGAAGCTCGGTTGGCGAGGCTTTGGCGAGGCCCCTTGCAAGCTTAGTTGGCGAGGCTTTGCGTCACCGCCGCCTTATTCCGTCACCCGAGATCCAAGTCAGCACCGGCAAAGATCTCTTGATTCCTCGCGGCCGGGCCGGCTTGGAAGCAAGCTATCTCTCGCCTATCTCACCCGACACTTTTAAGGGCGAGCCTTCGCTTTTTGGATCGTCTTCTGCCTAATGCGGTACCCCCCGTTTTTGGTTCCCATCCCATTGGGTTTACCTTGTTCACAGGTTGACCTCTCAGTTTCTACATCGTCGCTTCAGCTTGATAATATCTTATCCATGCCGTTGGATGAACTTGGAAGGTGGATGTGGGCACGAGTCCCCCTGCGTATGTCCTCTTCCTAGGGCCCCCTCCACGACTCGGGTTTACCCCAAAAATGAAAAACTCGAGTCATTGGAAATTTTCCCATGTTGGTGCAGGTCGGCGGGCTCGGACTGAGGTAGGTCCGCAAGCTAGGCTGGTTGGACAGGGGCGAGCTCGGCTTTGAGTGTGGCTCGGCAGCTCATCATGGAGTGCGATTGGCAGCTCGA
The DNA here is from genome assembly GCA_030789695.1 of Scilla litardierei. NCBI lineage: Eukaryota > Viridiplantae > Streptophyta > Magnoliopsida > Asparagales > Asparagaceae > Scilla > Scilla litardierei. Next base: position 179,930,569 of record CM061138.1, read on the forward strand.
CATGGATGCTTGGGCTCGGTAGCTCTGTAAGCTCAGCACCCCTAGGCTCGGTAGGATCGGCAACCTTGTAAGCTCGGTAGGATCGCCGTCAAACTCGAAGACAAACCTCGGATCTGGCTCCGATTCTACTCATAAGTTAGTAGTATTGAGACGGTGTCACGGGTTCTCTAGAAAGACACAATGCGCCTGGTTTATAGCTTTCTTGGTTAACGAAAAAGAGGAGTTGCCTGGCCCGTAATATAGATGATCGACAGATAAGAGGTTTTGAATTTGAATCCATAAATGAAACATTTTCTCTGTTTTCTTCATTCTTTTTTCCCCTAAAAACCGAGAAGTGCCGTGGGGCACTTTTATTTGATTGCCAACACCCTATTTGTGTTGCATTGTATATTAGCATGTGTAAAAATATTTACCTATGTAGCTGTTCGTCTGTTCTGTTTTCCAAAGGAGTCCGGCTGTAAACATTACCTAGATAGCCGCGAGGAGTTGATTGTTGATCTACCTTGATGTACATTGGAGCCAACAACCCAACTGCTTAAGCTTTTTGATGAAGTGGCTTTCTGACACTTGCTTTTCCACAAGCCTTTGTAGTGGTTCATCTCAGATGGCAGATCCATATGGGGTGACCACTAAATAGTTATGTTTTGATTACTAAAGAAATAAAAATAAATTAGTTGGCATTTCATGCAATTTCTATTGTATAACATTTTCATAAAATTTGTGTTCAAGTTATGTGTATTCTATTCAAACAGGTGAAAATCGGGCTTCGAGTTCTTACTCGACCCATACCGGATCAACTACCTACAATCTATCGCACTCTTGGAGAGAACTACAACGAGAGGGTTCTTCCTTCTATCATTCATGAAACTTTGAAGGCCGTCGTAGCACAATACAATGCCAGCCAACTGATCACTCAAAGAGAGGTATGCTTTATTTGATCATTATACCAATTAATGCACCATTAAGCCTTGGTGAGCATTTGCAAACAATCATTTACAGAAGTGTCCATCTGGATGACTCTTGTGATATAAAAAGCTCCTTCAATGCATGTCATGGGCATCCAACCCCTATTATGAATTGTGTTGTCTGCAGGCTGTGAGTAGGGAAATACGGAAGATTTTGACTGAAAGAGCTGCCAACTTCAATATTGCACTAGATGATGTATCCATTACAACCCTAAGCTTTGGGAAGGAGTTTACTCATGCAATTGAAGCTAAACAAGTAGCTGCTCAAGAAGCTGAAAGGGCAAAGTTTGTTGTTGAAAAAGCAGAACAAGATAAGAAAAGTGCTATTATCAGAGCACAGGTAAGTCATCTTGCAGAATGGAATCTTCAACCATTCTCTTAATCTATTCTTTTGGGAGTAGTCGAGTGGGGTTGTTTTATAAATTTCTGGGTTTTTCACATCCACCTTTGACCATTTTCCGTCTTTTTTCATCATCTTATGCTAGGGCAGTGATGTTCCAAGTGGAAGGTTCTGGTTTGAACATGCTTTCTTTTTAACTTTTCTAGGACCATTTTCTATAGCCGTTGCCATCCTGACATGATTAGGATTAGATTGAATTATTGTTATTTTTGAACATGCTTTCTTTCTTTTGAATTATAGCATGCATGGGAAAGAACAGCTTCTTGAGGGGGGAAACATTTGGCTTTGAGGGTGAAAAACGGAAAAATAGAAAAAATGGAATAGTTGAGTTTCTTGGTAAAAGAAAATAAATAGATCATACTTTTTTTTCTTCCCTGGAATCATTCGGTGCTTGAAGCTGCTTTGTTCTTCCTTTGATCCCCCTTGTTAATCATTATGAAATACCCATCAGTAGTAGTCATAACGGTTCAAATTTGATGAGAGATGCTCACCCCAAGCACTTATATGGTGCGGCCTTCCAGAGAGATATAACTCTAGAGACTTCCTGTCATTAGGAAGGGACACACGACAAATGAGAACTGAGGTTTTGTTTTTTCAGTTATGTTCTCCTGTGACTTTTGGGGTTTTTGGAGAGGATGTTCAGAAGAAGTTGACTTGTAGATGTATTGCAGGATTCAGGAATTATTTTTTGGGATAGTTTATGAAACAGAAATACTCAAATAATATCAAAAGGGTCTGTTTTGTTTTAGATTTCAGATCTGGAAAGAAATTTAGAAAAGTATTCATGGATTTAATTAGGGTTGCAAAGAGATCCAATTTTATTATTTTTGATCCGTTAGGGTTGTGTAACAGAACAAACGATAAGAAAAAAAGGGAAATAAAAGCTTTGCACCTGATTTGAGTGGTCTCATCCCCTTTATCCGGCATTATATCAGAGTTGGATCTTGCGTCGAAATCATTATCTAATCATAGGCATATTAGGTAATCATATGAATAAAAGAGGAGAAAGACTTTTTCCCATGGTGAAATTTTTTTTCATTCAAATTTTTTTGAATTCAGTCTTCCGCTAGCCAACAGCCCCGGAAATATTCATTGAAAGTTAGATTTTTTTTTAAATTTACAAAAATACCTTTGGCTGTACTTAGTTCTAAACAGCCCAATAAATAACAGAAAATTCAAAAAAATCAAATGAAAATAACTAAGCATATTATCTAAATATTGACTTAAACCCCAACTATTCAAGCATGACGTGTATATTTATTTTTTACTTGGTTCTAAACGGCCCAAATAATCACAGAAAATTCCAAAAATCAAATAAGAATAAATAAACATATTATCTAAATATTGACTTAGAAACCAACTATTCAAGCATGATTTGTATATTTACTTTTCTAATCTTCCAATTTTTTAGTCTTCTAGCTGGTTATTTGATCCCCGTTAACTCTCAATGACTCGAAAGAATTCACCTCTGGTGAATCTGGGTGATTGGCGTTGACAAGTGAGTTTGTCAAACAGTGAGGTGGAGCTGACAAGGACGCCTCCGGTGACGTGGCGCTCTATCGGCTAAGAAGTAGGACCCATGGATGACTGGATCTGGGTCCAGGAGAGCCGAGTCCGAGCTATCAGGTGAAGCCAGACCTAACTCCGAGCTGACTGCTGAGTTGACTGTTGAGCTATCTGCAACACAAACAAATCGTCAGGTGGGTCGGATCCGGGTTCCGACCCAAATCCACTCCGATGCTTAAGTCAGTAAAAGGTTTGAAGATGACTTGGGGCAGCCAAGGCCGACCTATTGGGATGTCGTCTTGGTACTGTCACACCGAGCTATGGAAGCAAATGTGAGTGGAAGTAAGAGAATGAGTTGTCAGAGTACATTGTGCTTAGTATCTCTGGAGCTTGTCTCCAGTCCCATCGTCGTTTGGACTATTTATAAATGAGTGTGTCTCCTCAGTGTCGTTAGTAGACAACGACTCTGCGGTAATGGTGTCATGATTGTCCCTGAAAGATAGGCGTAACTGTTGTCCACTTACCCCACCATTAATATCAAGCCCACCATCAACCACCCCTTGAGGCTCGGAAGCTCAACATGCAGAATATGGCTTGATTTTGACTGTGTAAGCGTTTAACTTTTTATGAGGACTTCTCGGGCATTTGGGCCAAGGTCGTGCGCTCTTGGTGGGCTTCTTCATTTGTGTAGCATAGCCCCTTTTTTCTGCTTCGTGGGCTGGACCAATGTATTAACAATGGCCCCCCCCATCGCTTGAGCTCAGACGAAGCTTCGGTTAAGGTCAAGTAATGCGATGTCTCATTAAATGGGCACGACAGTCGAAGCGGGACTTTTTGATTTTGACCACCAAAATCCCCATACCTCTAATTTAGCCGTTGCGTCGTTATGAGGCTTGGGGTACGTATGCGCGTGGATCATTGACATGTGTCCTCTAGTTAGAGGGTCGGACCCGATTGTAGAGAGACAGTATGCAATATAAATAAGGATAATATGGGAATGAGGCGAACTTGGTCTCTTTGTTGTTCGTCTCTCTTCCTTGAGTTTCTTCGTCATCTGAAACTGCTGAGCAATGGGACGAGATGGAGAAAGCAGAATTGGCTCTGTCCCAGATCCCCTGACTAAAAGGTTCTTCGAATGTTGATGAAGCATTAACAGACGCGAATCCCTCAGAACCGGTCACAAAGAAAGGGAAAAGCTTGGCCCTGGTTACTGTCGATTTGGAGGCCTCGATCTTATGAGATAACAAGGAAAGTCCCGATGTACCGGATGTAGTCGCCAACCAGGCTTCTGCGGTGACGGCTTATCAACTTCATGTGCTCCAAGAGGATTACGTTCGATATCCCTACCTGGGTCGGATTCCTTTGCCTGATGAAAGTGTGTTTTTCCGGAGAGAGGTGGGGATGTACACCAGAGCTTTTCGTTATGGACTTCGCTTCCCCATACACCCTTTCCTTCTTCAAGTGTTGAACGTTCTGGGGCTATCCATCTGTCAGCTGATGCCCAATTCTGTGGACTGTCTGGTCGGCTTCATTGTACTCTGCAAGATGGTCAGAGTGGGGACGACACTGGTGTTGTTTAACCATTTTTTCTGATTGCAAATCTTTGCATCCTCTGCATGGTATTATTTCTCCACCAGAAAGAATAAGCAGCTAATTAAAGATATGCCCAGTTCTAATCGTGGGTGGAAGGAGCAATTTGAGTTTGTAGCCTTTCCCGGTGTTGCGGCCTTCCGTGCTCATTGGGAGCTTTTGAGCCTCGCTGCAAATGAAGCAATGCCTCTTTGGGGATGACTTAGGCCATCGAACACTTGCTGGCCTTGCCAGAGAGCCTTAAGTTAGTAACGAAGCTCTTCAACCTAGAGACGTTGCTGAAAACTGTGTGGGCGAGGGGTACAGTACTTTCACTAGTCCCGTATTCGCTTTCGCTTCTTCCTAACCCTCTTTGTTTTGCTTACAAATGTGAAGGGTTAGGAATATCAAGATGATCCTGAACTTCACGATGTTTTTCGAACTTCTCTTCAAGTAGCTGAAGTAAGCTTGCCACCCCATCAAGTGGTTCATCCCGAACGAAGCCTGAGCAGGACTATCGTGGGCTCATATCCAGTTGCCCAAGATATCCTTCAGACGGGTCAGGCCCTGAAAAAGAGAAAGCTGTGAACCATGGTCGAGGTTGAAAGAGAAAACGCCAGAGAGAAGAAGAAGAGAAGTGAGGTTGCCCTCACGAGCTCGAGCTTACCGGGTAGGGATGTTACTGAGGCTTTGGTCGTGGCCCCCCGAGCGAGTTCGGGCCTCGGCCCGGGAGGAATCTTTAACGGAGTTGGCGTCACCTCAAGAATCAGGCTTCTACCAGGACATTTGGTCGTGTGGCGGTCTTCTCCCTTCGGTGTCGTTGCCCAATGAGATCCCTCCTGAGCTTAGGTCGGTCCTTTTGGAAGACAGGTCACCTCAGGTTCTGTCGGAATGTCCTGAAGATGAGCTTCATTAGTTCACTTATCATGTAGGAAAGGATGAATCATCTTTCCAGAACTGTGGGATTGCCTCTCGACTTATGGAGAATTCGATTCTTCCTAGGGACTGTCATCTTGGAGAAGGTCGACCATGAGAGACTGGAACGTTCATAGTTCAGCAAAGTCACCAAGTGGGTAGCTCCCTCTATCACCCATATCAGATATCAATTTTAACCACCTCGTTGCTTTGTGATATGCAGATGGCCATGGTGGCCGTCGTGTTGCGACGACGCTCGTTGGCGGTGTCATTTTAGCTGGAAAACAAAAATGGATAGGCACTACCCAGAAGGCCATCAACAAGGCGAAGTTGAACTTGGAGAAATCAAAGCTTCGCATGGCCAAGCTCACATCTCGTGTGGAAGTGACGGAGAAGGAGGTGGCAATGGCCAAAATGATGGCTGAAGATGATGCAACCCGTAAGAGACAGGCCGAGCAACAATTGCTGGAGGAAGTGGCCCTCTGGAAGCAGGTTGAGGAACAGCTGATTGAGGAGGTTGCCATCAGGAGGTAGGTCGAGGATCGACTGCTTAAAGGGGAGGAGTGAAAGGCAAAGGAAGCTGACCTCCGAGCTCAGCTGCCTAAGTCAGAAGCAGTCGATCCGTTGAAAATTGCAGAAGAGGTGGTGGAAAGATATAAAGAAAGCATCGGCTCCATCGAGGATTTATATAATGCAGGCTTTTCACACGGTCAACTGGAAATTGAACGCGAGTTCCCCGCCTTGGGAATTGACTTCGGTCGGCGTACATTGATGTCCGACGATGAGCTTGACGAAGAGAATGAGGATACCCTTGCCGAGGGGAAGGATCATGCCTTTGCGGAAGAAGCTGCTTCCCTGGAGGGTCGACTTCATGACTTTGTCGCCCCGTGAATTCGCCACTTATCTTGGGGTGTATGGCTCTTCTTTTTGTAAAAGAAAGATTTATTATGGGAAATTAACATTCGTTCATCTTGTCGTGAAGTACCTTTTTGTTTACATGGGATAGTATTGCTTGTTTACCCCCTCAACAGCTCAGACTCATGCATGTGAAGAATGCTTTGTGTGAGCTGGTGAGCAACAAGCTTCGCTCTCAGCTTGAGGGTTTCATGCTCTGCGTTGTAGGAGGTTCACCTCATTTGATAAATCTAGCCCCACCCTTAAAGGTATAGCATGCCGATAAGTGAGCTGACACATGAGCTCAGATGGGTCATCCCCAGTCACATAGTTAGGTCGACCTGCGAAGGGTATAGATAGTTCATCCTCGATCGTATTGCTCGGTCAGCCCGCGAAGGGGATGCCCCCTCTGTTCGTATAGATGAGCGGCCCACCGCGAGGGTATAGCTATTTCATCCCCGATCGTATATCTCAGTCGGTCCGCGAAGGGGATGCCTCATCCGTTCGTATAACCGAGCGGCCCGCGAGGGTATATATAGTTTATCCCCGATCGTATAGCTCGATCGGCCCGCGAAGAGGATGCACTCTCTGTTTGTATAGCTCAGTCGGCCTGCGAGGGTACAGATAGTTCATTCCCGATCATATAGCTCAGTTGGCCCGGGAAGGGGATGCCCCCTCCGTTCGTATAGCTAAGTGGCTCGCGAGAGTATAGATAGTTCATCTCCGATCGTATAGCTCGGTCGGACCGCGAAGGGGATGCCCCTCTGCTCGTATAGCCAAGCGGCCCGCGAGGGTATATAGATAGTTTATCCCCGATCGTATAGCTCGGTCGGCCCGCGAAGGGAATGCCTCCTCCGTTCATATAGCCGAGCGGCCCGCGAGAATATGAATCGGCTGCGTAACCCTGAATACTTGGAAGGGAAAGAAGGTCGATAGAAAACGGCCCTCATAAAGTACATTGGTCGCAAACGTTGTTGGTTTGACACATTGAAGGGCTTAATTTCGGAAAACAACCTCATACTTTCGCTGAATTCCAAAAATACCTCTTATTTTGATATACTCGCAAAACTACCTCTTACTTTTCTGGTTTCGATAAACTCACTCATCCACATATCCACCTCCCCCCACTGCTGCCCTTCACCCTTTATCCATCACCGTCCATCCCCATTACACCCACCGCCGCCCTCCCACTCCCCTACCATCATCCCCCCTCCCCACACCACCACCATTCGCCTCCATCCATCGCTGCCCATCCCACTTCCACCCTCCCCCTCCCCCTCCCCTCCCCTCCCCTCCCCCACCGTCCTTCCCCCTTCTGCCACCGCCACCGCTGCCCCCCTCCCCTTCCGCCCTCCCTCCACCGTAGCCTCCCGCCCCCTCCCCCACCGCCGCACTTGTCCACCACTTCCCCCCATCGTCGCCCTCCGCCCTGCTCCACCATCCCACATATATCAAACTATGAGGTAGTTCTACGAAATTAAACCAAAATATGAGGTAGTTCTACGAAATTAAGTAAAGTATGAGGTAGTTCTACGAAACTAAAGTATGTGAGAGTTTATCGAAACCTGAAAAGTATGAGATAGTTTTGCGATTATATCAAAATTAGAGGTATTTTTTTGGAATTCAGCGAAAGTATGAGGTAGTTTTTCGAAATTAAGCAATTGAAGTGTTAAAAGAAAAGAATTTTTATTCGGTAATTGGTAAAAAAAATGAAAACAATAGAAATTCGTTCATGCGTTTATTCCATGCGAGGTTAGAGAGTCATTTTGCACCCTTCATGCTTTCAACCGACAGGGTCCTCCTTGCTGGTCATTCGACGACCCGAGTGATGGGCGAGCCCGGCATGGCCCCTTTTCCTGTATCCTTGTTTCTCGTTTTGCCCTCTGTTGCTTTTGTCCCCGAGTTATCGACAAACTTCTTCAAGTGGCCACACTTGATTAAGGCTTCTATGTCCTTTTTAAGCGTTCAACAATCCTCGGTATCGTGGCCATTGTCTTGGTGATACCTGTAATATTTGAGGTCACCCTTTTTTCATATCTGCCTTTCATCTTGAAAGGAGGTTGGTCGAAGAGTCCCTTGCCTGTTGCATATGCCAGGACTTCGGCCTTGTTGGCGTTCAGTCTAGGGAAGACCTCGTCGGTTGCACGTGTATGGCCTTTGGGACTCCCTTCTTGTTGTCGCCGGTCTCTAAGATATCGGTCATAGCCATCATTGGGTCAAGGCTCTCTCCTAGCTTCTGCAGGGGGCTTGGAAGAGCTTTTTCTCCGGGCAGCCATCACCTCCTCTGACAGCATGTATCGCTCCGCTGTAACGCCCCAGACACAGGTGCCGTCACACTCTCAATAGTTTTGCATGTCTTGCAGATACTAGTGGGGTCAATATAGTTTAAGCATGAAATATTTAAGACAAAGATAACAATACTCATTTTATTCAACCTTGAAAAGAAATACAGGGTTTAGGTAGAAAGGAAAACTACAACGCTCAACTAAAAAGATACTGAAAGAAAAAGACAAAGAAAGAGAAAACTCTCCTGGTAACACAAATAATCAAAAATCCGCGTCCTCAACATGAAAGCCAGACTCATCGTACTGCGGAGTCTCTCCTTCAAGCTGTGAGTCACCTGATGGAATTGAACCACCGTTAATAAAGTAGATTGAATTCATATTAAACAGTTAATTAATTTATTTTACAGGAATTTAAAAGACACAAAAAGGAACTATAAAGGAAACTAATGACCTGGCATGATTTTAAGTAACGGTAGGGATCAAGCAACTAATCAAAAGAATTATTGTTGTGACTTATAAGAGGAGAGCACGATCTGCAACATGAAGTCCACATTGGACCGCATGGTGCTACCCCGGGCCAAGTATAAAGGTCAACTGTACCAAGCACTCAGGATCCATAAAAGGACATTCTCCCAGATAGTGGCCATAATAAGCATGTCTTCAATCGCTCCCACACCCTCTCAATTATAAGTTACCCCATAGCCGTGATGTCAAGTATAGTTCTAGTTCTAAGGTGTCAAGTATCATATTCATGTAGTTGTCCCCTAAATTAGATAATTAGATAGTTATGCAAAACTATGTTCAGGATTGTCTTGTCTTGTACAAGAAAAAGCAGGCGTACCAATACAGTTGTATAATCTCATTGCATAACTTCTAATCATGTAATTTTGTATATTCAACAACTTAAACTTCCAGATTTAACATGTTTAGTCATATTATTCAGGAATCATAACGTTCAACAATTAAAGTTGACAATTTCAGAAAGAATATATTTAAAGCACAATTTGTAAGTAAAATAAAGTAAACGACGAAAACATTGAATAATTTATGGAAGATGACTCAATGGATCAGATTCATGTTTTTGGCACCATTATCGGGTTGTGGTCTACCTGCCTAGATGGGTTGCTTGACCCAAAATTTGCATTTAAAAATACCATTTTAGGCCAAAATCAACGTAATAAAAGACGTACATGTTCCCAGCTACTTAGACTGAACTTATGAGGGCAACAGAACTGGATTTATAAGGCAAACCGAACAAAATTTATAGGGACAGAACTGAATTTTAAAATGAACAAAAACTGATTTTATAAAGAAGAGTAACCGAGTTTATAAAGAACAAGAAAAACTGAAACTTCTAAAGGAGAACAACAGGACTGAAACTTATAAGAAAAGAAACTAAACTTATAAGAAAAGAAACTGAACCGAACTTGTAAAGGAGAAAAACAGAACTGAAAAAGAAAAAGAACTGAACATATAGGGGAAAGAACAAAACTGAACATGCATACAGGTCCCCAACATGCAGGATCAGCAAGGAAAAAGGTCACAAAACAGCAAGTGTAAAGGTCGCAGAATAACAAGTGGGCAGGAAAAGGTGATCACAGAAACCATGCAACTGATATCACACATAAAGGCTCGACATCCCACGACAACTACCACTGTCAAGGGGAAAACCCCAACAACCACCTAACCGACTACCCACGGCCAATCCTTCCACCTCAGTGGCAAAAAACAACCAAATAAACAACACAAAGTCCAACACGAAAATTGCGAACGACGACAAGGAATGCCGTAAACCTAGATTGGTGCCAAAATATTCACGGAGGAAAAATCCTATCAAATTCTACATGAATCATCATATCCATTCCAAAAATAAAATAATTAAAAGTTCAATAGGGATCGAATCTACCCGAGACGAAGTTTACGCGAGAAAAATTAAGAAATCCGAGCGTCCAAGGGCAAAACCGAAACTCCAGAGCAAAAACCGAAGATCCCAATAGCAAAAACTGAAACCCTAGAGCAAGATCCGAGCCCCAGGAGCAGAACCGAAATCCCAAGAGCAAGATCCGAAAGATTTTGTAGAGGAAAAACAATTTTCGCTTACCTTCGCCCTAGGAGAAAACGGCTCATACAAATAGGAAGAGAGAGAACGTGTGAGAGGAAGCGGACGATCTTGCTGTTGAGATTTTTGAAAAAATCCAGAGGAGAGAGATCGGTGCGGATTTTGCTAGGGTTTCAAATCGGAGTCATCGATTGTGTTCGCCGTTGCTCGTGAGGGGAACAAAAAGGAGCATCGGGTTCGTGCGGGGTGAGATAAGATGAGTGGGTTATAAAAAAATTAGTTAGGTTATTTAAATACAAAGGGAAAACCCCTTACGGGCCTGGGGCTTTAAAACAAAAGGGAAATGGAAAAAGAAAAAGATGAGAAGTTGGGCCTTTACTCCTTATACACCTTCAAAGAAATTCCGTTCAAAGAAAGCACTAATCGGTGAATAAGTACAGATATCGCTTCTTCATCTCATCTTCTTGTTCCCAAGTAGTCTCTCCTGGTGAATCACGACGCCACATCACTTTGACCAAATCCATTATCTTGTTCCCGAGAGCCCTCTGTCGACGATCAATAATCTTCACTGGTTGCTGTTCATAGCTAAGATCTGGTAGTACTGTGATCTCTGAATGATCGACCATGCGAGCCGGGTAACCTACATACTTTTGAAGCTGAGATATGTGGAACACATTATGCACCACTTTCAGAGATGGAGGCAGTACAAGTTTGTATGCCACCTCGCCCATATGCTCGAGTATGTTGAAAGGCCTAATGCACCGTGGACTAAGTTTTCATTTGCGACCAAAACGAATCATGCCTCTATTTGGTGAAATCTTTAGAAATACATGATTTCCAGGCTGAAATTCCTGATGCCGTCTTTGGATCTGTCCAGTGCTTGTATCGGTCTTGTGCCACCTGTAATCTCTCTCTGATACTTCGTACCACATCGACTGCTTCTACAATCATCTCGGGCCCAACCAATTCTCTATCGCCGACATCGTCCAAGCTCAAAGGTGAACGACACTTCCTTCCATACAAAGCAGCAAATGGTGCCATTCCAATACTTGCTTGATGACTGTTATATGCAAATTCTACAAGGTGTAGATGGTCTTTCCACGACCCCTTAAAATCCAACATGCATGCCCGTAACATGTCCTCCAAAATCTGGATGGTATGCTCTGACTGTTCGTCCATCTGAGGATGGTATGCTATGCTAAACTTCAACTGTGTACCTAACTTCTCCTGTAGACTATTCCAGAAATGCGAAGTAAACCGGGTGTCTCCATCTGAAACTATACTCACTGGTGTTGAGTATTGATTCCCCGGATTTGGTTTTGGATGATGAGCAAACATAAATATATCGTGAACTAACACTTTGTGAGCGCAATTATGGAGATCGTCGCCAAAATATTACGTACATCTAAAGCGACTTCTCAATACGCATGATCGAGTGCCTGAAGCTTCGTTGAAGCTCAAGGAGCAATATTGAAGTCAAGAGGAATGAAGATTGAAGCTTTGAAGACGGTTCGTCATGTATTATTTATTGTCTTCTAGCTTCATAGTTAGAATGTTAAGCCTTGAGTAGGACTTACAATATAATCTTCATTTCGCTCATGTCTTAGAGCTAGGATTATCATAAAAGCCATTAGAAACTTTCCCGAAGCCTATCGCTTCTTCCCTCGGCTTCTAGTGCATGTTAGTTGGTTCACGAAGAACACCCAACAGACTAGATGACGATCTAGTCGGTCGGCAATTCCTCTTGAACCGACTAGAATGCCTTGCTCATTTCAGCTCATTCCATATTGGTCAATTGGTCGGTCAAAGAAGAGTCACCGACCGACTAGATGACGATCTAGTCGGTTAGGAATCCTTCTTAGACCGACTAGTTGAGCTTGCCTCTGAACAGCCTGAGTTACTGTTTCGAGTTAGTCGGTCAAAGAACGTTTGTCGACCGACTAGTTGAGAAACTAGTCGATCATCATTTGTTCTTAAACCGACTAATTCATCTTGTAGTCAACCTACTCTATTTCGACTGTTAGTCGGTCAAAGATCATTCCCCGAACGACTAGTTGTGAAACTAGTCGGTCGGCAAGTCTTCTTAGACCGACTAGTTGTCATCTCCTGTACTTCGACCTTTTGGGTGTTCAACCGTTAGTCGGTCTACGTTATATCACCGATCGACTAGTTGATGAACTAGTCGGTCAGTGATCCTTCTTTGACCGACTAGTCTGGTTCAGAATAGAGCCGTTGGGATCTTTTTGAACTCGTTTTTCCTTGCCCCTATAAATAGAATCCTGATTCATTTCTTGAAGGGGTTAAGCAATATATTAGAGATATTTTCAGATCAAAAGAGAAGAGCAATCAACTCTATTTCCAAGCTCTCTCTTCTCACAAGAATCTCTCCCTCAAGTTCTTGAGCCCTAAATCCTCAAGAGAGATTCTCTCCATTGTGAGCCATTCAAGCTAGAAGCTTGATTCTAGGTCACCATCTCCACCCCAGGCTTCCATTGCTGGTCATCTTCTTGAAGCTAGGGTTTGGTGCCATCTTCCTCCATCAAAATCCCACTTGCCCTAATTTGGTAAGAATACTCAAGGCATAGGTGTTTTGTTGGTAAGCATTTCATTTCATTTACATTCGTTATTTGAATTGTATACTCTCGGTTGTGAGAGTTTGCGTGATCCCGGGTTGTGGGATTCACGGACATCCTTTGTAGTTAGTTTGCACTTGCGTGGTTTTCGCAAGTGGGCATATTGGAAATCTTGAGTTAGGGTTTCTAACTCAAGTATCCGGAGGGGATCCGGGTGGTTGGGACGTAGGATCACCGGGAACAAGTCGGGGAGACTTGGGTGGATCCGAACCCATTAAACCATTTGTTTGCGTTTGCATTTATTCTTGTTGATCGTTGTTATTCCGCATTGTTGTTTGTTAATTGCACGATAATTAGGAATAACTCTCCCTATTATTTAAAAGTACTATTCACCCCCCCTCTAGTACATGTGCAGTAGCTATACAGGGCACTACAATTGGTATCAGAGCCAAGTTCAAAGCTACACATAGCCAAAGTTGAGAGCTATGACGAACAACGACTACAACGTCTTCAAGAACCGCGATGGTGCTTCTTCAGTTATGGAAGGACTATCCTCCGTCAGGCCTCCACACTTCAACGGTACCAACTACGGGTACTGGAAATGCCGGATGCAAATTTTCCTCCGGAGCGCTTCACTATGGAGAGCCACCATGACGGAGTATGTCGAGCCTTCCGAAGAAGATTTCGCAAAGTGGACTCCCGCGGAGGTCGCCGCGGAAGTAGCCAATGCCAAGGCAATGAATGCCTTGAATTGTGCGTTGGAGCCCGAGGACTTCAACAAGATATGCACATGTAAGAGTGCATATCAAATATGGAACCAACTCCTCATTTTGCACGAAGGATCGAGTACGGTAAAAGACTCTAAACTCGTCGTTGCTAACAAAGAATTTGAGTTGTTTCATATGGAGCAGGGTGAAACCATGAAGGAGTACTATGCTCGCTTCGTGGATATATCCAACGACTTGGAAGCTCTTGGGAAAACCTACACCCAAAAGGAGAAATGCTCAAAGATTATCGACGGTCTTCCATCATGTTGGGAAAAGCGTACCTTCGCCATCGAGGAAGGTAATGACATGAATAAATATACCGTCGTACAACTAATGGGTACCTTGTTGTCTTATGAGGTACGCAAGGATAGTAAGATCCGGATGAGGGAAAAGATGAAGGCGTACTTGAAGCAAGACGAGCCAAAGAAAAAGGCAATTGCATTCAAGGCCGCTCCATCTACCGATGATGAAGAATCGGAAAACGAATTGGACATGGAATCCATTGCCCGTATGGCAAGGAAGTTCAATCGATTCCTCCGAATAGGTAAATCTTTGAATAAATCTAAAGTTAGTTCGACTAATGCCTCTACTCCCGTGTGTTATAAATGCATCAAGCCAGGACACATCAAATCGGATTGTCCTCTCTACAAACACAAGGAGAAGGGGAAGGCATCTAAGTACGACAAGTCGAGAAAGCACAAGAAAGGGCTTGTTGGCACATTCACCGACTCCGAAGAGGATTCCTTAAGTGGAGAGTCGGATGATGGAAGAGTGGAGAAAGCAAAAATTTGCTTCATGGCTAATGATGAGGCAAAAGGTCAAAAGTCCTCCTTCGATGATAGCGAGGATGAAAGCGAGGATGGTAGCGAGGATGAAGGCGGAGAACCTACTATAGAAGAAATGAGGTTAGCTAACCAAGAAATTTGGTCTAAATTTACTAAATTAGTAGATATAATAAGACCAAAGATGAACTTGTTAGCCTCCAAACCTCTCCTAAGTCTATCATCACCAATAATGACACCATTGTTGAGACACTCGCCAATGAGAAAGCAAGTTTGCTTACTCATAATGGCTTGTTGAGAAATGAGGTGAAGAACCTCAAATCTCAACTTGAGCATGTTCATTTTGAGAAATCGGATGAACACAAGATGGCGGATTTGACGTCTCAAAACTCAACCTTGAGTATTGAGAATAAGAATCTCAAATCTCGTGTTTATGCACTCACATCGCAAGTATCCACTTTGGATGCTTCGATGCATTCTCTCAAAGAGAAATATGAGTGCACGTTAGGCCGTATCAATGATTTCAATAAAGGTAAGGGCCATTTGGATAATATCCTAAATGACTTACTTCCGGCCAAACACCACATTGGCTTGGGGTATAAGATGGGAGACTCATCCAAATCGTCTACAACCTTTGTTAGGCCTACTTCCGACGCCTCAACGAGTGGGAGCAAACACCCCATTGGTAGTTCTCCTACCAATAGTGCTTCCACTTCGTACACACCCCCGATTGGAAAGAAACCCACTTTGGGTGGACCTCCAAAGAGGGGTCATGCATTTTTGTACTCACATGCTATGCCACGTAGGAACACACATCCTACTCCACCGGTTCATATTAATGATGATTTTTATGCTCCGCACCCACGAGCACGTGCAAACACTCATATGAGACACCCACATGCACGTAAACATGCTCATGCATATCCTAATGCTTATGTTCAAACATCTCATCCACATGTGCATGCCTACTCTCATAATCATCCTCATGCATACACACATCATCATACTATTGCTAGATCCCATGCTCCTAGGCCACATGCACCACATAGAAATCAAACTTTTGTGCATGCAACCACTAGGAAGAGGATTCCCAAAATGTACACTATTTGGGGTCCCAAAAACACTAGCGATGATGCTATGAATGTTTATGTGAAATCATATATTAATGATGTTATTTTGAATGATGATTATGTTGGGAAGTCAAGTTCCTTTTGGACTTGGTTTCCGAAGGGTTAGTTCCTTTAACCCTTCAATGCTTGGTACCATGAGTTTATGATCATGTTATGGGTACCAAGGCATGTGTTTATAAAATTGATTTTGATTATATTAATTTATGGGTTACAATAATTTTTATTTCGTATTTCAAATTTGTTGTCTAACCCATTGGATCCAAAAGGATTTTTGGATACCAAAATGAAGTTTTCTAGATTCAATCCGCTTTGGGATACCAACCCTACCAACTCCTCGATTTGCAAAGACTTTCATTCAAACGGAGTTGATGGTGCTTGATCGATGCACCAATGTAGGGGGAGCTTAATGTTGTAAGTATGATATTACATTTGGTATCCATGTGTGATTGTATGCATGCATAGATAGAATTTTTACTTTTGATATCAATTCGATACATTTAGTATTGGTATTCTCACTGCATTTTGGTCTCTGATATTGACTATCGTCACTTGACGATTATTTTGATTTAATAGCTTTAGTTGTATGAAAACATAGAATTGTTTTCCATGCACTAATATAGCTACAAATGTTGATATTGGAGAATAAATTCCTTTCATCAATGCGTGAATTTACAATTGGTATTTTGATGACTTCATTTTTTTTTTCATTTTTCGTTTTTCGACTAAGGTCTCCTTGGCACACCTTTAATATGTTTTGGTATTTTTACTTTGGTGACATTGGACCGAGGTCGTATTCTTCGACTCCCGTGATTCATGTATTATTTGGCCATGATTTGTTATCATTGACTCCCTCCCGCACTTTTTGGATTATGCCAAAGGGGGAGAGATATAATAATGACGTGCTAAATGATAGTTTAGCATGAATCTAATTTGATATGTTAGATTTAGGGGGAGTTAAGAAAATATAAATGTATTTCAAATTCGATAACTGGATTTGTATTTTTAATTTTCTCGCCTGATTGATGCATTTGTTTATTATTTCATATGGAACTAATGTGTCATCAATGCAGGGGGAGTAAGTAAATTTCATTTAGTACATTATTATTGATTATTATTTATGTTGGTTTGTCATCACCAAAAAGGGGGAGAATGTTGAGTATTGATTCCCCGGATTTGGTTTTGGATGATGAGCAAACATAAATATATCGTGAACTAACACTTTGTGAGCGCAGTTATGGAGATCGTCGCCAAAATATTACGTACATCTAAAGCGACTTCTCAATACGCATGATCGAGTGCCTGAAGCTTCGTTGAAGCTCAAGGAGCAATATTGAAGTCAAGAGGAATGAAGATTGAAGCTTTGAAGACGGTTCGTCATGTATTATTTATTGTCTTCTAGCTTCATAGTTAGAATGTTAAGCCTTGAGTATGACTTACAATATAATCTTCATTTCGCTCATGTCTTAGAGCTAGGATTATCATAGAAGCCATTAGAAACTTTCCCGAAGCCTATCGCTTCTTCCCTCGGCTTCTAGTGCATGTTAGTTGGTTCACGAAGAACACCCAACAGACTAGATGACGATCTAGTCGATCGGCAATTCCTCTTGAACCGACTAGAATGCCTTGCTCATTTCAGCTCATTCCATATTGGTCAATTGGTCGGTCAAAGAAGAGTCACCGACCGACTAGATGACGATCTAGTCGGTTAGGAATCCTTCTTAGACCGACTAGTTGAGCTTGCCTCTGAACAGCCTGAGTTACTGTTTCGAGTTAGTCGGTCAAAGAACGTTTGTCGACCGACTAGTTGAGAAACTAGTCGGTCAACATTTGTTCTTAAACCGACTAATTCATCTTGTAGTCAACCTACTCTATTTCGACTGTTAGTCGGTCAAAGATCATTCACCGACCGACTAGTTGTGAAACTAGTCGGTCGGCAAGTCTTCTTAGACCGACTAGTTGTCATCTCCTGTACTTTGACCTTTTGGGTGTTCAACCGTTAGTCGGTCTACGTTATATCACCGACCGACTAGTTGATGAACTAGTCGGTCAGTGATCCTTCTTTGACCGACTAGTCTGGTTCAGAATAGAGCCGTTGGGATCTTTTTGAACTCGTTTTTCCTTGCCCTTATAAATAGAATCCTGATTCATTTCTTGAAGGGGTTAAGCAATATATTAGAGATATTTTCAGATCAAAAGAGAAGAGCAATCAACAATATTTCCAAGCTCTCTCTTCTCACAAGAATCTCTCCCTCAAGTTCTTGAGCCCTAAATCCTCAAGAGAGATTCTCTCCATTGTGAGCCATTCAAGCTAGAAGCTTGATTCTAGGTCACCATCTCCACCCTAGGCTTCCATTGCTGGTCATCTTCTTGAAGCTAGGGTTTGGTGCCATCTTCCTCCATCAAAATCCCCCTTGCCCTAATTTGGTAAGAATACTCAAGGCATATGTATTTTGTTGGTAAGCATTTCATTTCATTTACATTCGTTATTTGAATTGTATACTCTCGGTTGTGAGAGTTTGCGTGATCCCGGGTTGTGGGATTCACGGACATCCTTTGTAGTTAGTTTGCACTTGCGTGGTTTTCGCAAGTGGGCATATTGGAAATCTTGAATTAGAGTTTCTAACTCAAGTATCCGGAGGGGATCCGGGTGGTTGGGACGTAGGATCACCGGGAACAAGTCGGGGAGACTTGGGTGGATCCGAACCCATTAAACCATTTGTTTGCGTTTGCATTTATTCTTGTTGATCGTTGTTATTCCGCATTGTTGTTTGTTAATTGCACGATAATTAGGAATAACTCTCCCTATTATTTAAAAGTACTATTCACCCCTCCTCTAGTACATGTGCAGTAGCTATACAAGGCACTACAACTGGGACCCTATGTACTTTCACAATTTAATCCATGTATCTCTTAGCAAGAGTCTCTGTAGATTGTCCAACCCTGAAAGGGATAAAGTGGACCGACTTGGTTAATCGATCAACAATCACCCAAACAACGTCATGTTACTTTTTGCGCTTTGGAAGTCCCGTCACGAAATCCATCGTGATATGTTGCCACTTCCATTCATTAATGGACATGTGCTATAACAGACCGGCAACGCGGTGATGTTCAACCTTCACCTGTTGACATACTATGCATCTGGTCACACTTGGCGCTACGCATCTCTTCATTCCATGCCACCAATAATTTCATCGTAGATCTTGTTACATCTTGGTGCCTCCTGGATGGATGGATGGAGTACGAGAAACTGTATGCTTCCTTTACTAGCTCTTCTCTGACATCTCATGAAGGTATGCATATTCTACTGCCATATTTCAGAGACCCATCTGCATGTATCTTGAATTTTGACCTCTGCACCGCCAATGCCATGTTTCTGATCCGCTGAAGCTTTGCATCTCCTGTCTGATCGGCCTTGATTCTGTCTACCAGTGTTGACTGTATCTCCTTGTTCATCAATGATGAGGTCAAACCTGGTAATACCACATCTATTTCCATTTCACGGATCTTCTGCTATAGCCTCCACTGCGTCGTAAGCGTAATCACTCCTGGAAGCCGACTTAAAGCATCAGGTACCATATTAACCTTCCCAGGATGGTACTGAAGGTCAATGTTGTAATCCGCCATGAGCTCGATCCATCTCCGTTGTCGTTGGTTCAGATCCTTTTGAGTGAAGATGTATGTTAAGCTCTTATGATCCGTATATACCTTCACACACTCCCTAAGTAGAAAGAGTCCAGATTTTCAAGGCAAATATTACTGCCGCCAACTCAAGATCATGAGTGAGGTAATTCTTCTCGTGATTCTTCAATTGTCTTGATGCATATGCGGCTACGCGTCCGTGTTGATGAAGCACACATCCAAGACCTTTACCAGATACGTCGCAAAACACTTCAAAAATCTCCCATACGCTCTGGAATAACAAATATCGGTGCTGTCGTCAACCGCTTCAATTCTTGAAAAGCATCGTTACAAGTCTTCAACCACACATGCATTACATCCTTCCTTGTCAACTGTGTCATGGGCTCTGCGATCCTCGAAAAAACCTAGATGAATCTTCTGTAGGAACCAGCTAGTCTCAAGAAGCTTAGAATCTCTGATATTGTCTTAGAGACCGGCCAATTGTGAACTGCTGCAACCATTTCTGGGTTCACAGAGATTCCTTCTCCCGAAACCGTGGCATAGAAATACCACTTTGTTCAACCAGAACTCGCACTTACTATAGTATAGCTTGCTCCGCCTCAATGTTTCTAGAATCGTTCTCAAATGCTCGACATGCTTCTGTGCATTCTTCAAGTATACCAATATATTGTCAAGATACACCACTACAAACTTGTCCAGATACTCATATAATATTTGGTGCATGAGATTTATGAATATTGCAGGTGCATTAGTCACACCAAACGTCATCACCATGAACTCACAGTGTTCGTATCTAGTGCTAAATGTTGTCTTATGCACATCTTCTTTCTTTACCCTCAACTGATGATAGCCGGTTTTCAAGTCCAATTTTAAAAAGGCACATGCTCCTCCAAGCTGATCAAATAAGTCGTCGATATGTGGAATGTAATACTTGTTCTTCACCGTAAGCTTGTTTAGTTCCATGTAATCAACGCACATCCGTTTGGGTCCATCTTTCTTGCTCACCAATAATATTGGAGCGCCCCAAGGAGACATACTGGGACGTATCTACCCTTTCTTCAAGAGATCATCCAACTGTATCCGCACTTCATACAACTCAGATGGTGACATGCGGTAAGGCTATCTGGAATAAGGCTGAGCACCAGGCACTAGCTCAATTGCAAACTCAACTCTGTGGTCTGGAGGTCACCCAGTAAGTTCATCCGGAAAAACATCCAGGAATTCTCGAACTACCTCTGGCTTCTTCTCTATCTCAATATCCATGACAGTTGCTGCTGTCGGTTTAGCTCTGAATTTTGTCGGTCTCTTTGTTTTGACAAATTCAAATTTGAGTTGGGTTGGCATGTCAAACACCACTCTTTGCGACATTCAATCGTGGCATAGTGTACCTCCAACTAATCCATCCCGAGGACAACGTCGAAACTTGGCATGTCGATGGCGATAAAATCCGATGGCAGTTTGTGTCCGCATATGTCCACACGACAGGAAAAACACACACTAGTAGTTGTCAATACTCCACTACCCGTGTTAACGCCCCAACAAGAGTCAAGGGGCGAAACGGGGATGTGCTAATCGACAAACCGCTTCGACATGAAGCAATGTGAAGCTCCTGAGTCGAATATGGCGATGATGGGTCTACTGGCAACTAGTATAATACCGACGGTCACATATACTAAGTTTAAGCATATATATACTAATGTATGAAAACATAAAAAATAAACGATAAATCTGTAAACTACATACCCGTGATAACTTGGCCATTGGCATCTGCCTCTTCCGCAGTCTTAGTAAAAACCTGGCGTTTAGATGATGATGAGGCTTGAGACCTTGCCTGTTGATACACCTTTTGCTGAGGTGGAAGTGGAGCTCTACGTTGATTGCTCCCTGCTGGGGCTGGAGCTGGAGCGAAAACTGGTCATTAGTCTGGGCTAGGGCAGCTGGTCTCTATCCCCTTCGCTGGCAATCTCTCGCAGCATGATCATTGGCTCCACAGACCATGCAAAAATTCGGATAAGACCGACATTTTGGTTTGATGTGACCCGACTTGTTCCAGTAGTGCCAGATAGGCGGGTCGCCTGGGTTGCTGGGGTTGCTGGGGTGGTGCATGCCTCTTAAACTGTGTCTGATGCATAGGCCTGTGAAATTGCTTAGTGGGAGGAGCATGGGGCTTTTTATGATGCACTGCAGAAGCTGTCGAAGATGGAGGTGGTCGTTGTGGGGCAGCCACCTGGCGCTCTCGTGCTCGCTCCCGCTGTACATACTCGTACTCTTGAGCCGTGGAGAGCATGTCAGCATGGGTTTTCAGTTTGAGCCCGACTAGCTTATCACAAATATCGATGTCTAAGTCCTTCTGGACTCTCTTAGCTCGGGCCAGGGAAGTGGACACCACGTCCTTAGCAAACCTGCTGAGCTTAGAGAACTCAGCATCGTATTCTTCCACAGTCATGGAACTTTGCTCTAGTTTCATAAATTGTTCCTCGAGCTCCATTTTCGCCTCAGGTGAAAAGAATTGGGCATTGAATTCCTCTTTAAATGTAGCCCAAGAGATCGGCTGTGGTAAACGCTCCTCCGCAGAATCCCACCATAACATGACATCCTTGGTCAACTGCAGCTTTGCCATATCTACCTAGGAATTTGCAGGAGCTTGTACCGTCTTCAGCACGTTAGTAGTGGACCGCAACCATTCCTCTTCATCTAGAGGATCCTCCCGTCCAGTGAAGATTGGTAGGCGTAGTGACCGAAACTCTTGTACTCCCACTTCTCGCATGGCTTCCTGTCGCATGGCTTCCTGTCGTATGGCTTGAACCATTTCTCGCAGTGCTCGATCAGATATCTGGTGCACCATCGGAGGTTGATCAGTATCATCATTGTTATAGTTGCTGACGTTGTTTGCATTGGGGTCAGCTTCAGGGTTGGTATTGTTGACGTTCCCGTTAACGATCTGGTTGTCGACTTCATTGTTGGCGACGGGATATTCATTATTGGTGACATGGTTCCCATTTTTATTCAAATTCCTCTCTATCTCTGCGTTGGCAGTAGCAGGATTTGTTCCAGTGGTGGTACGTGCATGTCGGTTAAACACTTTCGACATTCTGTATTCAAGGATTCAGTTTATAATTTGAGTATCTTATTCATATTTTCCGTTTATCTTATACTATTCACGAGGTGGTTGCGCGGACTTGCATGTGCCACCAATTGTAACGCCTCAGACACGAGGGTCGTCACACTCTCAATAGTTTTGCATGTCTTGTAGATACCAATGAAGTCAATATAGTTTAAACAGGAAATATTTAAGACAGATAAAAATACTTATTTTATTCAACCTTGAAAAGAAATACAGTGTCTAGGCAGAAAGGAAAACTACAATGCTCAACTAAAAAGATACTGAAAGAAAAAGACTAAAAGAAAGAGAAAACTCTCCTGGTAACACAAATAATCAAAAATCCGCGTCTTCAACATTAAAGTCAGACTCCTCGTACTGCGGAGTCTCTCCTTCAAGCTGTGAGTCACCTGATGGAATTGAACCACCGTTAATAAAGTAGATTGAATTCATATTAAACAATTAATTAATTTATTTTATTTTAAAAGACACAAAAAGGAACTATAAAGGAAACTAATGACCTGGCATGATTTTAAGTAACGGTAGGGATCAAGCAACTAACCAAAAGAATTATTGTTGTGACTTATAAGAGGAGAGCACGATGTGCAACATGAAGTCCACATTGGACTGCAGGGTGCTACCCCGGGCCGAGTATAAAGGTCAACTGTACCAAGCACTCAGGATCCATAAAAGAACATCCTCCCACATAAGGGCCATAAGCATGTCTTCAATCGCTTCCGCACCCTCTCAATTATAAGTTACCACAAACCCGTGATGTCAAGTGTAGTTGGTCTAGTTGTAGGGTGTCAAGTATCATATTCATGTAGTTGTCTCCTAAATTAGATAATTAGATAGTTATGCAAAACTATGTTCAAGATTGTCTTGTCTTGTGCAAAAAAAAGCAGGTGTACCAATATCGTTGTATAATCTTATTGCATAACTTCTAATCACGTAATTTAGTATACTCAACTTAAACTTCCAGATTTAACATGTCTAGTCACATTATTCAGGAATCATAACGTTCAACAATTAAAGTTGACAATTTCAGAAAGAAGATATTTAAAGCACAATTTGTAAGTAAAATAAAGTAAACGACGAAAACATTGAAAAATTTATGGAAGATGACTCAATGGTTCAGATTCATGTTTTTGGCACCATTATCGGGTTTTGGTCTACCTGCCTAGAGGGGTTGCTTGACCCAAAATTTGCATTTAAAAATACCATTTTAGGCCAAAATCAACCTAATAAAAGATGTACATGTTCCCAGCTACTTAGACTGAACTTATGAGGGCAACATAACTGGATTTACAAGGCAAACCGAACAAAAATTTATGGGGACAGAACTGAATTTTAAAAAGAACAAAAATTGATTTTATAAAGAACAATAACTAAGTTTATAAACAACAAGAAAAACTGAAACGTGTAAAGGAGAACAGGACTGAAACTTATAAGAAAGAAAAGAAACTGAACCGAACTTGTAAAGGAGAAAACAGAACTGAAACTAATAAGAAAAAGAACTGAACTTTTATAGGGCGGGGAAAGAACACAACATGCATGCAGGTCCCCAAATGCAGGATCAGCCAGTAAAAGGGTCACAGAACAGCAAGTGTAAAGGTCGCAGAACAGCAAGTGGGCAGTAAAAGGTGAGCACAGAAACCATGCAGTGGATATCACACATAAAGGCTCGACATCCCACGGTAACTACCGCCGTCAAGGGGAAAAACCCAACAACCATCTAACCGACTACCCACGGTCAAACCTTCCACATCGACGACCAACCACAACCAAATAAACAACACAAAGTCTAACACGAAAATAGCGAACAATGACAAGGAACGCCGTAAACCTAGATTGGTGCCAAAATATTCCTCGGACGAAAAATCCTCTCAAATTCTACCTGAATCTTTATATCCATTCAAAAAATAAAATAATTAAAAGTTCAATAGGGATCGAATCAACCTGAGACGAAGTTTACGCGAGAAAAATTAAGAAATCCCAGTGTCCCAGGGCAAATCTGAAACTCCAGAGCAAAAACCGAAAATCCCAGTAGCAAAAACTGAAACCCTAGAGCAAGATCCGATCCCCAGGAGCAGGACCGAAATCCCTAGAGAAAGATCCGAAAGATTTTGTAGAGGAAAAACAATTTTCTCTTACCTTCGCCCTTGGAGAAAACAGCTCATACAAATAGGAAGAGAGATAACGCATGGGAGGAGGTGAAAGATCTCGCTGTTGAGATTTCTGCTCCGAAAAATCCGGAGGAGAGATCGGCGCGGATTTTGCCAAGGTTTCAAATCGGAGACGCCCGATTGTGTTCGCCGCTGCTCGCGCGGGGAACAAATAGCGGCATCTGGTTCGTGCGGGGTGAGATGAGATGAGTGGGTTATAAAAAAATTAGTTAGGTTATTTAAATACAAAGGGAAAACCCTTTGTGGGCGTTGGGCTTTAAAACAAAAGGGAAAAAGAAAAAGATGAGAAGTTGGGCCTTTACATCCGCCCTAGTGATGAGGTGGTCGAGGTCACGTGGCGGTCGCTGATGCAGCCATTTCACCAAGTCTTCACAATAGATTCCTTACGTGAGAGCTGCAATGACCGTATGATTAGTGCAGCCCTCGACGTTCAGCCTTTCATTATTGAAGCCCGCGAAGAAGTCCCACATCGTTTCTCCTTCACTCTGCTCCAGAGTGAACAGATGGCCTAAACTTTGTTTCCGCCTGCGCCCCGCCATAAAGTGCCTGTAAAAAGCTTGGGATAAGTTCTTGAAAGACACGATGCTACGACTGGACAACACATATTATTCATTTGCTGCTCCGGTCAACGTCGTGTGGAAAGCTCGACAGAGGAAAGGTTCGTCTGCATGTGTATTTCCATCACACTCTTGTACTTTCGGACATGCTCGTGAGGATTGTCCTTGCCATCATATTGGTTCAGAGGAGGCATCTGATAGATCCGGAAGCAAATCTGAACTTTATTGAAGAAAATAGCGATAAAAAGGATAACTTTGGCTACAATTGTATGGCCAACCACCCTCCCAAG
Organism: Scilla litardierei; assembly: GCA_030789695.1. NCBI lineage: Eukaryota > Viridiplantae > Streptophyta > Magnoliopsida > Asparagales > Asparagaceae > Scilla > Scilla litardierei. The sequence continues at coordinate 179,956,186 of CM061138.1, forward strand.
ACGTCGTTAATAGGACGTCCGCACTCTTCCCCATATAAACCCACTGCAAAATTAAAACAAATTACAAGTTTACCCTTATGCTAATAAAATAATAGAAACTAAATCATAAGGATGCGAACACGACCCTGAGTCAAGTGGTTGAGCCGGTTCCTCTGGTGCGTCGCCGCCTCGAGTACGTGATGAGTCCATCACCACTCCCCCCAAAAGAGCTACATATCCTCAAAGTGGAAATCTGGAAACTGTTGTGCCACGATGCTCGCCAACTCCCAGGTGCTCTCATGCTCTGACAAGCCCTTCCATCTCACCAACACCTCCTACTCTCCAGCACCCCCTACACACCACCTTCAACTCCTCAGGCTCCAATATGACCTGCATATCCCCCGTCAATGTCTCTAAAGTGATGGAGGTGTATGCTCCCCAATCGCCTGCCGCAGCTGGGACACGTGAAACACCGGATGAATGACCGATCCTGGGGTCAACTTTAATCTATAAGCTACTGGCTACACCTTGGCCTCCACCTCCAAAGGCCCGAAATATCGGGAGAGAGCTTCTCATTTCTTCGATGGGCTAGGGACTTCTGCCTGTACGGACTCAATTTCAGATATACCATGTCCCCCACGTCGAATTGTACATCTCGACGGTGTAGGCCAACCCTCGCCTTCATGACCTGCCGAGCTCTAGCTAAATGGAGCTTCAGCTCCATAACCCGGTCCCGCTCTGTCAAGTACTACACATCTGATACTGACATCGTCTCCTGCCCATAGTGCAGCAAGTGAGGGGGTTCCCGCCCATACAAGATCCTGAAAGGCGTCTGAGCGGCCGTGTGATGGGAGATGCTGTACCAATATTCCGTCCACGCCAGCCAAGGGGCACACTCCTTCGGACTCTCCGAGATGAAACACCACAAGTAAGTCTCGATGCTCCTGTTGACGACCTCAGTCTGGCCGTCAGTGTACGGATGATAGGCGGCACTTCGTCTCAAAACTATCCCCTGCAACATGAAGAGCTCCTGCCAGAATCTGCTCAAAAAAACATTGTCTCTATCAGAGACAATGGACTTTGGGGGCCCATGTAAGAGGATGACCTCCATCGCGAACACCTCCGCCATCGAAATTGCGCTGTAAGGGTGTCTAAGCGGTATGAAATGTGCATATTTGCTGAGGCGATCCACCACCACAAATATCAATGTGAATCCCCCAGACTTAGGCAACTCGTCTATGAAGTCCATGGAGAGATCCTTCCAGACTCGCTCTGGTAAGGACAGTGGCTGCAGTAACCCTCCTGGGGACATCGCCATATACTTGTGACATTGACACACATCACACTCAGCTACCATCCTTGATTCGTCCTTCATTCCCCGCCAATAAACCTCTTTAGCCAACATCTGATAGGTCTTGAGGACTCCAGAATGCCCGCCCACAGCAGTGCAATGAAACTCCTGAAGTATGTCTGGAATGTGGGTGGATATCCTCAGTAACACTAGGCAACCCCAATATACCAATCTCCCTTCCTGCAACGCATATCCGGGTGATCTGCTGACACATGTAGAAGTGCCGCCCGAATGCCTGCCAGCTCCTGGTCTCCCTCGACCTCCCTCTGTAATGGCTCCCAGTCCTGAAGCACTGATATAGATAATGCCGCCAACTGTATATCCTCATCTCTCCGTGACAGAGCGTCGGCCTCCTTATTCTCTAGCCCCGGGTGGTATTCTATCTCGAATCTGTACCCCATCAGCTTCCTCAGCCACGTTTGGTGCTCCTCCGCTACCATACACTGCTCCAACACATACTTAAGGCTACTCTGGTCTGTGCGCACTAAGAAGCACCTCCTCAGCAAATACATGCTCCACTTCTTAATAGCCAGGACTATAGCCATCAGGACTTTAGTAAGCGATAGGGCGATGATCCTGCATCAGCACCGCCCCTAGTTCATGTCCCGAGGCATCAGCCTCCACAATAAATGGTCTCAAGAAATCGGGTAGCGCCAACACTGCCACAGTAGTCATGGCCTTCTTCAAGGCCTCAAAAGCAATTGTCGCCTCGTCACCTCACACAAACTGATCCTTCTTCAACAACTTCGTGAGTGGCCAGGCAATCGCACCATATCCATCTAAAAACCTTCTGTAGTAACCTGTAAGGTCTAGGAGCCCCCTCAAAGTGGTGGGACACGGCCAGTACAACATTGCCGCTATCTCCGCCTTGTCTGCAGTTATTCCCTCCGAGGACAGCTTACTCTGGTCTGTGCACACTAAGAAGCACATCCTCAGCAAATACAGTCTCCACTTCTTAATAGCCAGGAATATAGCCATCAGGACTTTAGTAAGCGATATGGCGATGATCCTGCATCAGCACCGCCCCTAGGTCATGTCCCGAGGCATCAGCCTCCACAATAAATGGTCTCAAGAAATCGGGTAGCGCCAACACTGGTACGGTAGTCATGGCCTTCTTCAAGGCCTCAAAAGCAAGTGTCGCCTCGTCACCTCACACAAACTGATCCTTCTTCAACAACTTCGTGAGTGGCCAGGCGATCGTACCATATCCCTCTAAAAACCTTCTGTAGTAACCTGTAAGGCCTAGGAGCCTCCTCAAAGTGGTGTGACACGGCCAGTACAACATTGCCGCTATCTCCGCCTTGTCTGCAGTTATTCCCTCTGAGGACAGCTCCCTCTCATATACCGACTTCAATCTGGCCCTTGCTGTCAGCACCTGGCTGTAAAAAGCGATAGGGCGATGATCATGCATCAGCACCGCCCCTAGTTCATGTTTCGAGGCATCAGCCTCCACAATAAATGGTCTCAAGAAATCGGGTAGCGCCAACACTGGTACGGTAGTCATGGCCTTCTTCAAGGCCTCAAAAGCAAGTGTCGCATCGTCACCCCACACAAACTGATCCTTCTTCAGCAACTTCGTGAGTGGCCAGGCGATCGCACCATATCCCTCTACAAACCTTCTGTAGTAACATGTAAGGCCTAGGAGCCCTCTCAGAGTGGTGGGACGTGGCCAGTACAGCATTGTCGATATCTTCGTCCTGTCTGCAATTACTCCATCTGAGGACACCACATGTCCCAGTACTCTACCTGTGGCTGCCCAAATAAGCACTTCTTTCTATTCACGTACAATTGGTGGTAGTGCAACTTCTGTAACACACCTTTAAATGGTCCAAATTCTCCTCCAAAGAGCGGCTGTATATCAAGATATCGTCAAAGAATACAAGTACAAATCTACTCAGGTATGGATGGAATACCTTGTTCATCAGGGACTGGAACGTGGCAGGCACGTTAGTCAAGCCAAAGGGTGTGACTAAGAACTCATAGTGGCCTTCATGAGTCCTGAAGGCTGTCTTGGGAACATTAGCCTTCCTCATCCTGATCTGGTGGTAGCCTGATTTGAGATCTATCTTCGAAAAGATAGCTGACCCATGTAACTCATCGAGGACCTCGTTAATCACCGGTATGGGAAACTTGTCTGGCACTTTTTCCTTATTAAGCGCTCTGTAGTCTATGCAAAAGTGTCAGCTCCCATCCTTCTTAACTAACAGGACGGGACTGGAGAATGGACTCACACTGGGCTGGATAACACCAGCTTGAACCATCTCTGCTACCCTCCTTTCTATTTCATCCTTCTGTATCTGTGGGTAGCGATAGGGCCTCGCACTAATGGGGGACGCGCCCTCCCGCAAGACTATGGCGTGCTCGTGGTTCCTAGGTGGTGGGAGGCCCCCGAGGCTCCTGAAAAATCTCGCCAAACTGCTCCAGCATAGCCTGCACCTCTCTCGGGATCTGCTGCTCCCTACCTGCCTAAGCGCCACTCTCTCCTGCCATCATGTGTAACTCTACCAGAAAGCCTGCTCCATCTGACTGGATGGCCCGTACTATGGTCTTCAGTGAGACCAAAGCTCTGCACAGACTGGGGTCCCCCTGCAGCACCACTGCTCTCCCATCCTCCTGGAACTCCATCGTGTGAAGTTTCCAGTTCACCTTCATCTTTCCAAATGTCTGCAGCCATGTCATGTCCAGAATGACATCCGTACTCCCTAAGTCCAGGGGTAAGAAATATGCCAACACCTGTCACCCCTGCAGTGTCAGCACCCGTCCTTGGCACACACATCTATTTCTCTCATTGCCCGTCCCCATCAGCACTCTAAAACTACCACGGTCCACCAGCTGTAGCCCTTACTGCTCTACTACCCTTCGGAAATGAAATTGTGGGTAGTTCCACTGTCAATGACTATTGTCACATCCTGATCGCCGATATGATCACTCAACTTCATGGTATGGTTCGGAGTGAATCCTACCACGGAGTTCAGAGAGACCTCTGCTACATCCAACTGAGGGTCCTCTGTAGCCTCCTTATCGATGGTCTCATCATCCAGTTCCGTCTCTGCGTCCTCATCCTCCAACAACACCTGCAGTTTGCGTCTTGCGCACCTGTGACCTGGGGTAAACATCTCGTCACATCTGAAGCAGCCGTTTCTCTCTCATCTCAGCATCAGTCATCCTCCTGAGTTGTCCCCTGCTGGCGGCGCACTGCTCCTCTCCCCAGCCTTCTCCTTGCCTACCTGATCTGCTCCTGTGGTAGCCTTCACCCTCCATGAAACTGATGAAGCTCCACGCTGAACCTGTCCGCCCCAACCGCTCCTGGCTATTCTCTCCTCTGCCTGGTTGTCCTCTACCAGTTGTGCCATGTACATGACCTCCACCATCCCTTGAGGTTTGTATGGCCGAATCCCTGAGCGGATAATGGGCTTTAGGCCCTTCATGAAAGTGCCTTTCAGTGACTCGTCAGTGACTCCTCGCTCTCGCCCTGACAGTTGCTCGAACTTCTCTATGTACTCCCTCACGGGCCCGTCCTGCCTGAGTGCAAACAACTGCTCGTGGAGGTTCCCCATGTGTGGATCACGAAACCTCTCCAAGATGCGGTCCCTAATCTCCTCCCAACTGCGAAATGGGTGTCGCTGCTCACTCCACTGGTATCATCCCAAGGCTCTTCCCTCCATGCATACTACCGCTGCCTCCAGCTTCTGCGTCTCTGTCATGCGGGACACAATAAAGAATCGACCTGCTCGATAAATCCACGCATGTGGATCCGCCCCCTCAAATACGGGCATCTTCAACTTCCGTACTCTGCCATCAATCCAAAGGTGTCACAGCTTGGCTCGTCCGTCTGCATGTCTAGGCTGTGTTTGTTAGTGCTGCTACCTCTCCCGATGTGTTTCATGTCCTCCATGTAGCCCTCTCCTACGATCTCCATAGCCCCCTCGAGGCCCTCCTCTCGCCCTCCGTAGCCTCCCTAGTCTCCACCACCCCCATAAGCAACTCCCCCTCCATCGTCATAGTAGCCGCCACCCCCTTCATCCCCATAGTGAATCCCATCACCATGTACCTGCCCTGGATAGCCGCTGGACGTCGGATAGTGCTCTTCGTAGCCGGGACGCGTCACAGAAGGCTGAAAAACAGCAGATCGGGGCCCGCTACGCTCATGAAACCCACTGGCGGCTGCCAGGGGGCTGCCGTAGGCTGTCGGACCTCCGGCGGCCCTTGCCGGGTCGGGCGACCCTGTCGAAGGCTGGCACGGGTTGGTCGCCCCTGCCGTGGCTCCTCCGGGGCGGGGCGGCTGCCCCCGCCCAGTTCTAGGGCCGGCCGCCCCTCCCAGTTGTTAGTGGTTATGCCCTAGCCAAACATTTGGACCTTTATGTTATGTCATTTTTCATTTATAAAATGTTTCTCTTATTGTTATTGTTATATTGCTTGCATGTTTCATTATAAAAATGTTTGAATAGTTGTTTTATTTTATTCTAAGCATTCCTAGTCAGTCATCGTTAAAGGTATAATGACGAATTGAGACTAGTATGAGTTTGGTTGATACTTATGATGTAATTATATGTATGGTGATACAAATCAAACTTATAGGTACTTGTTGGAGAACAATGTACTGAATAGACTCGTTATGAGATCATTACATGGATCAGTGTCATAAATGATCTCATAATAGTTGTCATAGAATCCTTAGACATGAAATCATCACATTTTCCTATATAAGGAACGTCATGTTTTGACATAACCAAACATTATTTTTAATCAGATAATCATAAAGGTTATGATTAAACATGATGTGAATTATGCAGAAGAAAGTGAATGAACAAGATGGAATTTGTCCCTCTCTTATGAGAAAGATATCTAATGGGCCCCTCGATAAGTAGCACTGAGAAATGCATGGCCGTGCTCAAATGAATGTCAATTTGATTTTATCAGTCTACTTAGTAAGCGAGAAATTAAACGTTTGAACAATATGAGTATAACACTGTCCATGACTTGTGTTCAAATCAGATATCATGTGACAAAAGGATTATGACATGTTCTATTGGTTAGGTTAATATCGGACTAACGATATTCATATTAATTGGGTAGTCATAATGTTTTGATAGAGACCAATTATGACTTGTGGGCTTTTAATGGGATTATGCCCATTGTCAATTTGGTTGAGCCTATTGGGTCGCACACAAAGAGCGTAATGGATAGGATATGGTTTAAACGTGATTTCGAATTTGATTTGAAATTCGTAATAATGCAAAATATCTTAACTGTCAGGTTTCTATTTTTCCGTAAATTCGTATTAATGCATGGATCTTGGTAGGTTTCTATTTTTGCGTTGCGTATAAACTTGTTTATGCATGATAGAAATCCTAACACCAATGATTCCTAGGGTTGCGTCGACCCTCTTTGGCCCCTCCGATGGATCGTTTTGCGGTAATCTTCTTTTCACTACCCTTCTTTTTCTTCGTAATACTCTCCATCCTCGGGAAGCAATCCCTCATCAAATTTCGTCATGTTCTTTCCCTTGTCCAAATGCTGCACCTTTTTCGAAGATCTAGGGTTCATGCATTTCAAAGGTGGCGCTTTTATCGAAGAGCTAGGGTTCGTGTCGTCTTTCCCTCCTTCACCGTGAGAATCGATGAAGATTATTTGCGCGAGGGCCTCGTCTTGTTTGTTTTGCCTTGCGTTCAACCTCTCGTTGGAAGGCTCGATCCGTTCAACTGAAGCCGTCAACTTCTCAATTGCTTCTGTTACGGTTTTCTTCACCACATCAATCTCCGCGTTGAGTTTCTCTTCCACCGCATTAATTCGATCTTTCGCCCTTGTCGACGCCACCATGGATCGATGCTCTGATACCAAATTGATAGAACCGGAAGCAAATCTGAACTTTATTGAAGAAAATAGCGATAAAAATGATAATTTTGGCTCAATTGTAGGGGCAACTACCATCCTAAGACGCCGTTAAGAGGACACCCGCACTTTCCTAGATTAATCATTCAAAACTCAATATTTGCATGCCCGAGGGCCGGTGGCCGCATCCCCATATAAACCCAATGCAAAATTAGAACAAATTACAAGTTTGTCCTTATGCTAATAAAATAATAGAAACTAAATCATAAGGGTGCGAACACGTCTCGAGTCAAGTGGTTGAGCCGGATCCTCTGGTGCGCCGCCACCTCGAGTACGTGATGAGCCCATCAGCATCTTGAACTTTGGCGGAGTCGCGCTCGTCATCTGAACCAGAATAGTTAGGACGATGTACATCATCGCGGCGTTTGGTCAACCGATAGGTGGATGCGCTGGATGAATCGACTGCTCCCCCTTCCGAACCATTGGGTGAGTTCAAGGGGAGGGGACTGTCCTTTCGGCTCTTCTGCTTGTGCCCGGACTTGGCCTTCGGGGGAGGACTGCGGTTGCGATCACGCATGCGATGAGCCTTTGTTTGCTCCACATCGCTTTGAGTAGGTCGACGAAAAACTTTTCCATTGGTAGAGGATCCCGGGCCCTTTGGCCCAATGGAGTGGTTGTTGTCGCCCCTCTGACCACCATGGTCTCCATCTATGTTGTTGACCTCAGGTCTCTGTCGAAGTGGAGCAGTAACATCAATCAGATGGTTGACTTGTTGCTCTAAGTTTAGCTCGCCGTCCCTCTTGTTCCTCGGTGCGGCATTGACTAGATGCCTGGATGCTGGCATTGACCACTTGCGAAAACGCCTGGAATTGCTCATCGTGACTAGATGCGGCTCTGGCCTCCATTGGGGAGAAGAAGAGCCAGAATCTTCCTCGATGATTGGGGCATCCGGGTCTCGACCGGCGAATGGTCCTGTGGACCCTCGGTTGGTGGGTTGAGTCAACATTGTTGGTGATTAGGATGTTGACTTTAATTTCCCATAGATGGCGCTAACTGTTGATGTGTGATTTTGTCAAACAGTGATGTGAAGCTGACGAGGACGCCTTCGGTGTCGTGGTGCTCCGTCGGCTGATGAGTAGGACCTAATGTTGAATGGATCTGGATCCAGGAGAGCTGAGTCCGATCTATCGGGCGAAGCCCGATCTAACTCCGAGCTATCTGCTGAGTTGACTGCTGATCTATTTGTAGCACAGACAAATCGTCAGGGGGTCGGATCTGTGTTTCGATCCCTCCGATGCTTAAGTCAGTAAAAGACTTGAAGATGACTCGGGGCAGCCAAGGTTGACCTATTGGGAGATCGTCTTGGTATTATCACACCGAGCTATGGAGGAAAATGTAATTGGAAGTAAGAGAATGCGTTGTCAGAGTACATATTGCTTAGTATCTCTGGAGCTTGTCCCTAGTCCCATCGTCGTTTGGACTATTTATAGATGAGTGTCTCCTCGGTGTCGTTAGTAGACAACGGCTCTGCTGTAATGGTGGTATGATTGTTTTTGAAAGATAGGCGTAACTGTTGTTGACATACATGCCATTAATATCAAGCCCACCATTAACCAGCCCTTGAGGCTCGGAAGCCCGTGCTCAATGGGTTGAACGTGGTTTGGTTTTGACTGGGTAAGCATTTAGCTTTTTATGATGACTTCTCGAGCATTTGGGCCAGGGCATTTGGGCCAAGGCTGTGCGCTCTTGGTGGGCTTTTTCATTCGGGTAGCATAGCCCCTTTTTCCGCTGCGTGGGCCGGACCCATGTATTAACAGGAGCAATTGTGAAAGAAGTAGTCTAAGTTTGTCGAAAGTTTTGATTGTCAATCATGAATAATTTGAAACCTTCTTGCCCGTGATTGTAATAATCTTGGTAGAAATGATATGGCCTAATGATCTGATGCGCAAGACTTAAGGGTGTTGACATATTTGAATCGGCTTCATTAGAAGGAGAAAGGTAGTACATCCTCCTCTTTGTTAAGATGGCCAGCAACGGATCATGTCTCAGGAAACATCTATATGACAAGCCACACAGAAGTTACTGACAATGATGGCGTTGATGCTACTAAGGTTGGCATGGATAACTTTCTCAGTGGTGATCCAGACTCCATGTCTTTCCTGACTTTTTTGTTGAACAAATTGTGGGAAGGTGATGATGTTGATTGCTAAGGCAAAGTAGAGTTTATTTGATGGCACCGATAAAGGTGATTTCAATCTCTCACACCAAAGACAATGACTTCTATTTGTTGCCCATAGTTGGTTTTGTTGTGGAGATGGTAGAAAATCATTTGTCGAATATATTAGCTTATCTAAGGGCAAATAGGCTCAAACTTTGTACTCTTTCTATATCTCTGACAGCAAGATTTGTTTTCAGTGATGATGGAAACATAGCTTCTACTGCTGTGGTAGTTGATGTCAATGATGGAAAATTATAGGAAGTTGGGAATATATATTCTAACGCCTTTTCGTCAGTCTCATTGTTTCCTATGGGTTCATTTCAAACATAGATGACATTGATCTTGAAGAATATGTATCAGAATCTGTGTATCCATTATAAGCTTGAATTGTTGTAGCAATTTAAAGCATATTTAAAAATTGATAACGGATCAACTTACTCTGATACCAAATCAGATGCAAGACAAATGCAAATTAGAGTTCTTTATGGTTCAGATCTGTTTTTTAAAAAATTTTGTGGTTTGCGAGAGGGTTTCGGGAAGAAATTGTGTTGTAGATGTGGCAAAGGATTAGGCAAAGTAATTTATGGGTTTCTTATGAAAGAAATACACTCAATAGTATTAAGGGCAAATTGCAAAAACTATCATCGTGCATAGTTGAGCCAATATCCATTTATTTAAGGAAGTAGACCCCCCACCCACCACCCCCCCCCCCCCCCCCCCCGCCCGGCGTCCCTAACAAAACTACCCATGTTCTATTGGATAAAGCGTACGAACATCACCTGCTTTGGGGCAATTTCTGCTACTTTCTTGGATGTGAGGGGGTATTAGTTCAACTATGACCATAGAATATGGCCAGTTTTTTTTTTGCAATTCAAACTTATATTAAAATAGGTTGTTTTGGTTAAGACTTCGGATTTAGACATAAAGAAATAGGAATTTAGGGATTTAGTTAGGATATCAAAGCGTCCAGATTTATGGATTTTGATAAGTTATTTTTTAAAAAAAAAGGACTATAAAGAAATGAAAGGAAAATAAAAGGCTTCATACTAGTGTTACCAGGACAATCCATTTTTTCAAAATTTTCTTGCATCAGACACAGGACATCTCTAGACACTTGAGCACCCCTGCCCAATTACTCGGACACTGCTTTGTGGAGAAAGAGGGTTAACATAATATTATTGTGTTTTAAAAGGTAAAGGATTAAGAAAACTATTCAGAAAGGATCTATATGTGAAGAATAGATACAAGAAGTCTTAATGACTGGTATGTTTTCTCACCCCCATAATCATTGAAAACATGTGCCATGTTTTCTTAGTATTTTAAAAAAACCATGATAGGTTAACAAGCCTCCAAATTTAAGACTGATATAAGACCAAGTATGCATATACATGTACTATAGGTGCTAACTAATTTATACGCAGCGGAAAATAGAAACCTATCAAGATCCATGCGATTCTAATTAATTCGAATAGATTACTAACCTTTCTGACGATCTGAATCTGTCGGACTATAGGTGCTGCGACGATCTGAATCTGTCGACGATCTGAATCTGCCGGACTATAGGTGCTGTTCTGCGAACGACCACCCTCAATCGGTATCCACACGCGAACGTCACGAACAGGACTTGCGAGGGTGCTAGCTCCTTTGCCGCAACTAGGGTTTCTCTCGCTCTTTGTTTTTCTCAAAAACGGAGGAGATAAAAAAACGTAAAACTGAAAATCGTGATTCTATATCTTATATAGAATCCTACGTTAACCCCCTTAACCACATTCAGTTACGCGACGCTATCTTAGGGATAAGAATCCCACGTTAACACATTAACGTATTTCAGTTAAGCGACGATATCTTAGGGATAATATCTTAACGAGATACGATATCTGACGGTTAAGATATTTCACCTTATCACGAATTTCAAATCATATTCGAAATCAGGTTTAAACCCTATCCTATCCAATTCGTTCTTTGTGTGCGACCCAATAGGCTCATATTAAATTGGCAGTGGGCCTAATCTCATTAGAAGCCCACAAGTCATAATTGGCCTCTAGCAAGACATTTTGACTACCCAATTAATATGAATATCGTTAGTCCGATATTAACCTAACCAATAGGACATGTCATAATCCTTTTGTCACACGATATCTTATTTGAACATAAGTCATGGGTAGTGTCATACTTATATTGTTCAAACATTTAATTTCTCGCTTTCTAAGTAGACTGATAAAATCAAATGACATTCATTTGAGCACGGCCATGCATTTCTCAGTCTTACTTATCGAGGGGCCCATTAGATATCTCTCATAGGAGAGGGACAAATTCCATCTTGTTCATTCACTTTCCTCTGCATAATTCACATCATATTCGATCATAACCTTTATGATTATCTGATTAAAGATAACGTTTGATTATGTCAAAATATGATGTTCCTTATGTAGGAAACTGTGATGAGCTCAGGTCTAAGGATTCAATGACATAACTATTATGAGATCATTTATGACACTAATCCATGTAACGATCTCATAGCGAGTCTATCCAGTACATGTTCTCCAACAAGTACCTATAAGTTTGATTTGTATCACCATACATATAATTATCTCATAATTATCTACCAAACTCATACTAATCTTAATTCTTCATTAAACCTTTAATGATGAATGACTAGGGATTATTAGAATAGCATAAAACAACTATTCAACCATTATTATAAAGAAACATGCAAGCAATATAATAATAACAATAATAAGAGAAACATTTTATAAATGAAAATGACATAACATAAAGGTCCAATTATTTGGCCTAGGGCACAACCACTAACAATCTCCCACTAGCACTAGGCCTAATTATACAAGTATCTAATACCCATAGACCTCATATGTTTATCATGTTTGGCTTGTGAGAGAGCTTTGGTAAGTGGATCAGCAATGTTGTCATCTGTTGGTACTCTGCATATCTCGACGTCATTATTCTTAATAATTTCTCGAATAAGATGATAACGCCTGAGTATATGTTTGAATCTCTGATGAGATCTGGGTTCTTTTGCCTGTGCAATAGCACCATTGTTGTCACAATAGAGAACCACTGGATTTGCGATACTAGGAACTACTCCTAGTTCAGTAACGAACTTCCTTATCCATACTGCTTCCTTAGCTGCATCGGATGCTGCAATATACTCAGCTTCTGTTGTAGAATCTGCAATAGTGCTTTGCTTGGAACTTTTCCAACTTACAGCACCTCCGTTTAACATAAACACATATCCAGACTGCGATTTAAAGTCATCTTTATCAGATTGGAAGCTTGCATCTGTGTAACCATTTACAACTAGCTCATCTTCCAATCCTCCATACACCACGAATGCATCCTTAGTTCTTCTAAAGTACTTAAGGATATTCTTGACTGCTGTCCAGTGACTTTCACCGGGGTCTGACTGGTATCTGCTTGTCATGCTCAAAGCATACGACACGTCTGGTCGAGTACATATCATGGCATACATGATAGATCCTATAGCCGAAGCATAAGGAATCTTACTCATGCGATCTCGCTCATCAGATGTCATAGGACATTGAGTCTTGCTGAGGGAAATGCCATGAGACATTGGCAAGAATCCTCTTTTAGATTCTTGCATGCTGAACCTATTCAACACTTTGTCTATGTATGTACTTTGACTCAGACCAATTATCCTTTTAGATCTATCCCTATAGATCTTAATGCCAAGGATATAAGCAGCCTCGCCTAAATCTTTCATTGAGAAAGAACTCCCTAACCAAGTCTTGGTTGTTTGCAACATAGGGATGTCATTTCCAATGAGTAATATGTCATCAACATATAACACAAGAAATACTACTGCGCTCCCACTAACCTTCTTGTATACACAAGGTTCATCTTCATTTTGTATGAATCCAAACTCTTTGACTGTTTCATCAAAACGAAGATTCCAGCTCCGAGAAGCTTGCTTTAATCCATAAATGGATCTTTGAAGCTTGCAAACCTTTGTAGTATTCTTTGAATGAACAAAACCCTCAGGTTGTGTCATGTATACATCCTCGAGTAGGTTTCCGTTAAGAAACGCTGTTTTGACATCCATTTGCCATATCTCGTAATCATAGTACGCAGCAATGGCAATTAGAATTCTTATTGATTTAAGCATTGCAACTGGCGAAAAGGTTTCGTCATAGTCTATACCATGAGCTTGTTTGAAACCTTTTGCAACAAGTCTTGCTTTAAAGGTATGCACTTTGCCATCCATGTCAGTTTTCTTCTTAAAAACCCACTTGCACCCAATGGTTTTAACTCCTTCAGGTGGATCAATCAAGGTCCAAACTTGATTATCATACATGGATTGCATTTCAGATTTCATGGCTCCTAGCCATTTCTCAGATTCTGGACTTGACACAGCTTCTTGATAGGTAGTAGGCTCATCTTGATCTATGAGCAGTACTTCACGAGTGTCCGTTATGAGAAATCCATATTTCTCGGGCTTGTGTCGTGGCCTATCAGATCTGCGTGGTGCTTGTGTAGCTCGTACAGGTTCTACAACTGTTTGTGGAACTTGTTGAACTTCCATCGTTGGTTCTATACCATCCTGTGGTTCTCGAAACTCTTCGAGGTGTACTTTGCTCCCACTGGTTCTTTTAGAAATTGTAACGACCACTTTTTGTTGTACGATGTTCGTACACGTGCTTTTGGCCGTGCACGTGTTTATTTTAGACTTTATTTGTTTGTGAACATTTTTGTGTGATATGCTGTTGTGAACGACTCTGAGAGTATTAAATAGTGGCATTAATTTGGAACGACATTTCTCGAGTCGTTTTCCCACAATTTAATCCTATTCGATGAGACGTCGTGATTTTCACTTTTGACGGGAGACGTTTCTATTTTTAGTTTCGTCGTCCGACGTCGAAATTGAGATCCATCTTCTTAGTTAGCTCACTTTCGTCATCACGATCAACCCGATATTTATTTTATAATTTTTGGAGTTTATTTGACCACTTTTATATTTTTAGCAAGGTTTATAATATTTTTCATAATTAAGTTTTAAATTATTTTCGGCCAAATAAAATTTATTTGAGTTTTAAACGTTTTAAATAATTTTTGAGCCGAATTCCAGCTCATTTGGATCGCAGCAAATCCTTGTGCGAGTTGGAGAGGGCGAGATACAAATTTTAAATATTTTTGAACTTCTAATCCTATTAGATTTAGCCCTAGACCAAGTCAACCCATCTACACTATATAAACAACCTTTAGGAAGACCTATTTTCGCAAGAAATTAACCCTAGCCGCTCCCAAAACCCAAATTTGAAGTTGCGACGAAGCAACCCCGCTCCGACCGACGAAACAGGCCGATTTCCCCCGCTCCGACCGCTAGCCGCCCCGCACCAAGCCCCGTCCGCATCGCAGCACAGCCGCCCGCTCCGTTCGCCCGCTCCGACCGAGAGGAGCTCTCGGTCAGACCGAGAGAATTCCCCGCTGTCGCCGCATCCCCGCTCCGCACGGCGCCCGCTCTGTCGCCCCGCCTCCGCTAGCGTCTGACCGAGCGGATCGCCCTCACCGACCGACGTTGCAACGTTGCAACATTGCAACGCTGCAACCCCCGCATCCAAGGCGCCCGACCGACCGATTCCTCCGCACCGACCGACAAAACCCTCCGCACCAAGCCCCCGCCCGCACCACTGCAGCCGCTGCGCTGCAAGCCTCGCACCAAACGTGTCCGACCGAGAGAATCTCCCGCACCGAGGCTGTACGACCGAGAGCCATTCGTCGCAACCCCGCACCCGTCGCACCACTTGCCACCGTGGGCCCCCCAAGTTCCCCAGAGGTATTGTGGGTCCCCCATTGGTCCCTAGGACTACTGTGGGCCCCACCTAGGTGCTTGCTCTTCGAGGAATTGCCGCGTTCGACGTTGCGACATGTCGTAGCCCGTCGTCGCACGTGCTAGCTTCGGAATTTGAAATCGTTGCTCCGGTTGATTGCTCTGAACTTTCCGGCGAGGAATCTAATTGGAATCTGGACTTGGAGCGCGATCTTTTATTCCAACCCCTGGCGTCGCTACCCAACGCCAGTGTAGCTTTCGCGTCGTGTTGAGGTAACGCTTTGCGCCCCTAGGACCCCCAACCCAATGCATGCTAATCAAGACTAAAATCAGTATTTTTAAAGTATTTTAAATGTTTTAGCACTCACTAATCAAGATTAATAAAACGGATGTAGGCCGGTGGACTTGTGCACGTAGGAATCGTGACTTTGGACTTGTTGTACGGTGTTTCCCGGACGTGATACTTGCAGGCAAGTGAAACTTGCCAACTCTTGTGTAGGGCCATGTTTTTAGGCCACTTCCTTGTTTTTAGCGTAAAAGAGACTAGTCAGTGAAATGATAGCTGGCTAGACGCCTACTAGATCTAGTTTGACAACGAAACTAGATCCGTCACCTAATTGATCTAGCTTGACAACGAAGCTAGATCCAACCCTTAAAACTTGTTGTTCATGCATACTAAACTCTCACGTTTACTTTCCTTACCTGTACGCCTTACTACTTGTCATGTCATGTCATCCATGCATTGAATGTCGCATTCGTAGCACACGCTACAATACTTGTACTTGTACTCCCTTGTCTGGCTAGGTGCACCCCTAGGCCAACAAGGTAAAACACTTCCTGGCTCGTGTTCCAGAAGCGAGCATTCCCGTTCGGGGGTAAGGCCCTGGCTCGATACACGTGGAGGGGTAGGGATAAACGATCACTTGAGCTTAGGAGTTGGCCCGCGCAGCCACTCTAGCTAAAAGGCGGAATCTCTGTGCACGAGGTGCTTACTTTACTTGTCTTGTACTTGTCTTGTGAATGAATCATGAAATATTTGTCACCATGCCATGCTCGTACTTTACTTTACTTCACCTTACCTGTTGCACTCATACTTTAACTGCCATGTCATCGCATCATGCTAGAACTGCTAGGTTGCTTTACTTGTACCTACTTTCAGTTTCCTTGCACAAGTCTCTTGCAGACTTGCTGACATGTGCCCCTTGCTCTTTTGGGTGTCACATGTTAGACCCTGAGCCAGAGACAGTTGTTGAGGACGAGGTGTTTGCTGACGCTGAGCCCGAGCCTACGTTCGTTGAGGAGTTCGAGGATACCGGAGACCAGTTTTCGAGACTGTTTGCGTTGCTTTTGCTTTAGGTTGCTGTTAGATGTCGGTGCTTGCACCATTACTTTGTTTCTGTACTTTGTACTTTTGTTGGTCATGCTGGGGCCTCTTTTAGACTCTTTTATTTTAGCCTGGTGGCTTTTCTGCGATGTTGAAATTTATTATTATGGATATTCTGAGATGTTTCTTTTGTCTCTTTCGTTACTATTATCTTTGTTTCGTTTCGCGTTGCACTGGTTCTTTTAGAAATAAATTCCTTTTCTAGAAAGACACCATTTCGAGCAACAAACACTTTGTTCTCTGAGGGATTATAAAAGTAATATCCTTTAGTTTCTTTAGGATATCCCACAAAAAAGCATTTATCAGATTTTGGGGCTAACTTATCTGAAACTTGTCTTTTCACATAAGCCTCACATCCCCAAATTTTTATAAAAGACAAACTAGGTGTTCTCCCAGTCCATATCTCATATGGTGTCTTTTCAACCGCTTTAGATGGAACTCGGTTCAAAGTGAACGCAGCTGTTTCTAAGGCATGGCCCCAGAAGGATAATGGAAGATCTGTTTGACTCATCATGGATCGGACCATATCTAATAAGGTTCGATTTCTCCTTTCAGATACACCATTCCACTGTGGTGTTCCTGGTGGAGTTAATTGTGAAACAATTCCACAACCCTTGAGATGATCATCAAATTCTTGGCTCAAGTATTCACCACCCCGATCAGATCGAAGTGCCTTAATAGTTTTGCCAAGTTGATTTTGTACTTCATTTTGAAAAGTTCTGAACATTTCAAATGATTCATGTTTATGTTTCATTAAATAGATATAGCCATATCTACTGAAATCATCAGTGAATGTAATGAAGTACTGAAATCCTCCCCTAGCATGGATGCTTAATGGACCACATACATCTGTATGTATTAGGCCCAATAAATCATTGGCCCTTTCACTATGTCCAGTGAAAGGATTCTTTGTCATTTTGCCTAATAAACAAGATTCGCAATTTTCAAATGATTCAAAATCAAATGACTCTAAAAGTCCATCTTGATGGAGCTTAGATATGCGTTTCTCGTTTATATGGCCAAGACGACAATGCCATAAATATGTGGGATTCATATTATTGGGTTTGGATTTCTTAGCAGTTATGTTATAAATTTCTCCACTGTTGGAGTTGTCTAGATTTAGGACATAAAGGCCATCATATGAATCAGCAATACAATAAAGCACATCATCATAATAAATGGAGCATCTCTTATTCTTAATAAGAAAATAAAATTGTTCATCATCCAGACAAGAAACTGAAATAATATTCCTACTCAAAGTAGGAACATAGTAGCAATTATTCAACACTAATAAAAGCCCATTTGACAAAGACAATTCATAAGATCCTACAGCTAAAGCAGCAACTCTTGCTCCATTGCCAACTCGTAGGTCCACTTCGCCCCTTTTCAGTTGTCTACTCCTTTTCAACCCCTGCACATTTGTACAAATGTGAGATCCACATCCAGTATCTAATACCCAGGAAGTAGAAGTAGATAAGTTAATTTCAATAACATAAATACCTGAAGATGTAGTCTCACTACTCTTCTTCTTCTTCTTCAGATCTTCCAAATAGAGTTTGCAATTCCGCTTCCAATGACCAGGTTCATTGCAATGGAAACAAACTCCCTCCTTTGGAACTTTTGCAGGCTTATCAGCAACTTTTGCTTTAGCCTTTCCTTTAGGCTTACCAGCAACTCTTGCTTTAGCCTTTCCCTTGTGTTTCATTCCTTTCCCTTTGTTCACCATAAGTACATGACTAGGCTTTTTCTTTATACTTAGCTCAGCAGTTTTAAGCATCGAATGCAGCTCAGCAAGAGATTTCTCCATGTCATTCATATTGTACTGCATGACAAACTGATCAAAACCATCAGTCAATGAATTAAGGATCAAATCCGTAGCCAGTTCTAAACTGAGGGGAAATCCAAGCCTTTCAAGATGATCAATGTAGCCTTTCATCTTCAAAACATGAGCGCTAACTGATGCACCTTCAGCCATTTTGCAAGCATGCAAAGCTTTGGTAGTCTCATACCTTTCCTGCCTTGCATGTTGTTGGAAAGTCTCCTTGAGATGAACACTCAGCTCATAAGCCTCCATGTGTTCCAGATCCTTCTGAAGTTCTGGGCACATAGTGGCTAACATGAGACAACCAACATCAACAGAATCATCAAGATGTTTCTTATACTTATCCTTTACAGCCTTTGAAGCATCAGTAGGTGGTTCTTCAGGGAGAGGATCATCCAGGACATACAACTTCCTTTCATGCTTGAGAACAATTCTCATGTTTCTGAACCAGTCAAGGAAGTTGGTGCCATTTTCTTTCAGCTTGTCCTTCTCAAGGACAGATCGCAGTGACAGTGCAGAAGTGTTATGAGATGTCATTGATCTACGAATATGCAAAATAAACATTAGTACCAATTTCATTTAAAATGTTTCATAAAGCTCCCACAAAAATAATAACCCTCAATATTAATTACAACAATTGCAACACTTTAGTGGGCTAAGATCCATATTTCACCCAACTTTAAGTCAGCTTTGGCATGACACTTAAAATCAAGTTATTTAGGTAGGTAACACTTTACCAATTATATCTCATATAATTCTTAGATTCTTTATGGGATTTTGACATCATATGTCTCAGCATGTTATAATCCCATCTAATGCCCTTAGGCCCAAAACCATTTTGATAGCCTAATTAAGTCTAACCATTTTTAAATATATGGGTAGCACGATTACCCATCCTGTCTTACTATGATAACCCAATGCACTTCGCTTTGGCAGAACCCACATTTTGGTGATCATAGTCTTGACAGGTATTCAAATCATGGGTGGCATACGACTTAAAATTATGGTGAGGGAATTTTAACTATTAAGTTATGATGTCTATTTATATTAATATATTATGCATCATTCCATACACGGCATCTCATACACATATATCATCATATATCGCATCACATACAAAACTGATAAACATAACATATATGAAACATGTGATAGCATGTAAAACATCATCAAAACAAATCATGTTATCACATAGCATGTCATCAAATTTTATTCAAAATGATATGTCATATAATTCTGTTTAATGATTTTCTGCCTTTAAAAACCCCTATTTAAATTTCTGAGTGATGAATCTGCCGATCATATCAGCATCATTTAATCGTATTAAACAGTCATTGCTCAGACTCCGCTGATCAAATCAGTGTTATTTTAATCAAATTAAACAGTCCTATTAATCAGTGTTAGTTAATCATATTAATCATATTAAACAATGATTACAGTAAGTTTAATCACATTAAACATATTAATTAATGATCTGCGTGAGTTTAATCATATTAAACAGTGATTACCGTAGGTTTAATCATATTAAACAATGATCATAAATTAACATGTTAATCATATTAACAATAATCACGTTAATCATATTAACAACAGCGTAATCATAAAGCATGTTGATCAAATTAACAGTGATTAATTTCGTGGCCATCTATTATCATGTATATTATTAAACATCAATTATTTGTATCTCATACAGATAGATTAAACAGATTGTGTTTTCAATTAACATGTAATCGTATTTATGTATCAACATACATACAGGTTAAAATCATGCCAGTAAATATATAGACATCTCATACATATAAACATGGCATTATTCAAATCAATTGAATTCGCAAGTTGCTCTGATACCACTGTTAGGATTTCTATCATAGTACAACTAATTTATACGCAGCGGAAAATAGAAACCTATCAAGATCCATGCGATTCTAATTAATTCGAATAGATTACTAACCTTTCTGACGATCTGAATCTGTCGGACTATAGGTGCTGCGACGATCTGAATCTGTCGACGATCTGAATCTGCCGGACTATAGGTGCTGTTCTGCGAACGACCACCCTCAATCGGTATCCACACGCGAACGTCACGAACAGGACTTGCGAGGGTGCTAGCTCCTTTGCCGCAACTAGGGTTTCTCTCGCTCTTTGTTTTTCTCAAAAACGGAGGAGATAAAAAAACGTAAAACTGAAAATCGTGATTCTATATCTTATATAGAATCCTACGTTAACCCCCTTAACCACATTCAGTTACGCGACGCTATCTTAGGGATAAGAATCCCACGTTAACACATTAACGTATTTCAGTTAAGCGACGATATCTTAGGGATAATATCTTAACGAGATACGATATCTGACGGTTAAGATATTTCACCTTATCACGAATTTCAAATCATATTCGAAATCAGGTTTAAACCCTATCCTATCCAATTCGTTCTTTGTGTGCGACCCAATAGGCTCATATTAAATTGGCAGTGGGCCTAATCTCATTAGAAGCCCACAAGTCATAATTGGCCTCTAGCAAGACATTTTGACTACCCAATTAATATGAATATCGTTAGTCCGATATTAACCTAACCAATAGGACATGTCATAATCCTTTTGTCACACGATATCTTATTTGAACATAAGTCATGGGTAGTGTCATACTTATATTGTTCAAACATTTAATTTCTCGCTTTCTAAGTAGACTGATAAAATCAAATGACATTCATTTGAGCACGGCCATGCATTTCTCAGTCTTACTTATCGAGGGGCCCATTAGATATCTCTCATAGGAGAGGGACAAATTCCATCTTGTTCATTCACTTTCCTCTGCATAATTCACATCATATTCGATCATAACCTTTATGATTATCTGATTAAAGATAACGTTTGATTATGTCAAAATATGATGTTCCTTATGTAGGAAACTGTGATGAGCTCAGGTCTAAGGATTCAATGACATAACTATTATGAGATCATTTATGACACTAATCCATGTAACGATCTCATAGCGAGTCTATCCAGTACATGTTCTCCAACAAGTACCTATAAGTTTGATTTGTATCACCATACATATAATTATCTCATAATTATCTACCAAACTCATACTAATCTTAATTCTTCATTAAACCTTTAATGATGAATGACTAGGGATTATTAGAATAGCATAAAACAACTATTCAACCATTATTATAAAGAAACATGCAAGCAATATAATAATAACAATAATAAGAGAAACATTTTATAAATGAAAATGACATAACATAAAGGTCCAATTATTTGGCCTAGGGCACAACCACTAACATTTCTCACCCCCATAATCATTGAAAACATGTGCCATGTTTTCTTAGTATTTTAAAAAAACCATGATAGGTTAACAAGCCTCCAAATTTAAGACTGATATAAGACCAAGTATGCATATACATGTACCCTCATCATACTTTTTAAACTTTGACGTCTCAGACAATTAAGGGCATCTAGACACTCGTGTCATGTGTCCAAGTAACAATTCTTCACACCTGATTTGAGGAAACTCAAATCCCAGATCCGGCATCACACCAGAGTTGGTTTTGCTCCCAATTGGTTAGGCCAACACGGGCATGAGAAAGAGAGACTTTTCCTGAAGTAAACATTGTTTTCTATACAATAATCCAATCCTCTACTATTTGGCAACCCTCGGAATATATATACACGGACAGCTTTAAAAAATTATGAAAATGCGCTTGACTGAAAACGGGCTATATATAGCCCCAAGAACCATGAATCCCTAACCAGCAAAGAAAATAACTAAACATATTATCTAAACTTTGACTCATGCTAACATTTCAATGATAAAACCCAGAAAAAAACTCATAAATCTTGTAAATGACTATTTGATTCCCAAGAGGAAGCCTTATTGACTTAAAAGGGACCATAAGGGAAATTTCCCTGAGAATTCAAAGAGGTCTTATGTATTTTGGATTATAAAGGAACTCAAGACGGTTTATTTTAGACCATGTTTTGTTGACAGCTTTGAAATCATTTAGAAAGTGGAGGTCTGTTTGCATTATTTTGGGAGTTTCTCATGCTCACTGCTTAAATGGAGAGTTTTTTCTATTTGTAGGAACCGGGGTCATTCACTTGAGGCATGACATAGGTATAAGCGCTGTAGTATAAAGCCGGAAAACATTTTCTCACACCGTTTTTAATAAATCAAACTGATCTACGTAGGTCTTATCTAACCGCGATGGCTTGATCTTTTGAGAAAACACTTCAAAATGTGACTGGTGTATTTGAGTCAATTGACACCGGGAGTCATTTTGATGACAAGTTGACAATTCAACCATTTTCTAACTGGAATCCATTAATTTGCTATCATTTTTTTTCCTTCTCAATCTTTGCCTTTCTGAACAGGGCGAGGCGAAAAGTGCCCAGCTTATCGGTCAAGCGATAGCAAACAATCCAGCATTCCTCGTTCTTAGACAGATCGAAGCTGCAAGGGAAAATGCCCAGACTATTGCAAACTCAGCCAACCGCGTAATGCTGAACTCCCATGATTTGCTCCTGGACCTTCAGGAGATGGATATTAGCAGCAGTTCGGAGAAGCGCAAGTGAAGCAACGAAAGATGGTGGTAGATGAAGATTCTTGGCATTGGAAGAAACATTGCAGGGAGAGCGATTGCTCTTACCCATCCATCCATCATCTTGCTCTTCTGATGCTCTTCTTATGGTCCCTCAGCTGCACCACAGCCATGCATTCTCAGTTTGTTCACTGTGATTATGTGGCTAATAAGAATTCTGAATGTTGTAACTGTAACGGGAGTTAAATGTATAATTTCAGGCATGTTGAAATCAATTTTAATTGGGCATTCATTTACATTGTTTCTATTTAGAGATTTAGATGAATGCCCTAGAAGACATGGATGGAAATGATATGCAGTGATATGAAACATCTTGGTTTGACTAAAGAGAGCTTTTATATTGTAATGCGTGGAAAAACGAGTGTCCGATAGCATATCATGATCCAACATGTTTTTCTATTAAATCGATGAACCTGACCTTAATTTTTGAAATGAATGTTATGATGAAGATGATGATGTCTCAACAATTGATCAGATCTTTTACACATTCTTGTCTTGCTTCGAGCGGTTAAGAGAACACACAATTTTGTTCTTCAAGATTGAGTATATTTTTAGAATCCTTTTTTGTTGTAGTCAAAAGGGGGAGAAAAATGCATGTTATTGTGTCATGTGTCTTTTATGACGCAATATTCTGATATGTGATGATATGTTATTATTGCGATATGTGATGGTATTGTGATATGTTGATTGTGTGATATGTGATGGTATATCTTGACAAATTATGATACTAATTTGCATTGATGTGAAGGTAGCAGATTCTTAACATATATATTTTGTGAGACTAATATCAATGTAGTTGGAGCAAAATTTAAAATTTTATATACTTGCTTGATTCATTTGTAATCATGTGTTATATGCCTGTTATCATCAAAACGTGTGAGAATATTGGATATTGATTTACACAGATATATGTTTTGATAATGAAATATCAAATTGTTTGCATTAATATAACATGTGCAAATATTATGAAGCATATGATGAGGTATCAAGTCTCAAGAATTGACGACAACACCTAAACAGGAACATGTTGTCGTCATCAATCAAGTCAATCAAGTTCAAAAGATTGTAATTAGTTTATATTGATGCATCTTTTATTTTTTTGTCATAGACATGCTGTTAAAGCCTTGAAAACACACGCATACGCACATCAAATCATAGGCTTACGACTTAGAATTTTTATGAACTCAAATTATACCAAAATCTCTTGGTTTTAAGCACAACTATTGATTTCAAGTGTTGATTAGTCGACTAATGGTATGTTCTAATCGACTAACGTATCTCGGAATTTAGTGTCAACTTTCACTTATCATTAGTCGACTAATAGGATAGTTAGTCGATTAACACAGAAAGAAACCGTATTCTTCCATCAATACATGACTAGTCGACTATTGCCTACATTAGTCGACTATTGCACCTATTAGTTGACTAATAAACCCATTAGTCGACGAACATAGAATGTCGGCCCTTCTTTTCATTGAACCATTAGCCGACCAATGGATTTATCAGTCGACTAGTAATAGAGCTGTTAGCTGTGTTGACTTCCTGAATCTGGCCGTTTTATATTCGCTGGATATGGTCTATTTTATAATCTTTTTAGATGATTGTTTCCTCTACTTATAAGTAGGGATTAAACCCTCAGAGGTCATAACAAGACTTGGCATATACAAAAGCTTTCTGTTCTCATTTTTACAAAGCCTGTCAAGTTCCTCAGGCTCCACTTGCTGCGTCCACCCACCCTTGACGCAAAAGCGCTTAGCAGTTGAATTGTAACTTGAATTTGACCTCCTCCTTGTTTGAGCCGGATAAAGCCAAAAATCTGTCCAAACTCCATTCTTCAAAATTCTCACTCCTTAGCAATAGAATCTCACTCCTTAGCAATCTTTAAGATCCACATGCACGTGATTTATGCACGTGATTTCAAGGCTATAGGCGAGTTGTAATTTTTTTTGTCTACAAGGTTTTCCATCGGGTTATCGATGGATGTTGTTACGACCTAAAGATCGTAGGAGCCCGACTCCCGCCCGGATCCGCTAACATACCCCATTAACTCACCATTTCACAAAAGGGCCGCCGCCCCGAAAATCCGGGGCATCGTGAAGACAGGCGCGCCTTGCAGCGTTCCCCGAACCGGCCGAGGCGAACAATCGCGACCGGCCGAGGCGAACAACCGCCGCCGCCCGACCCGCCGGGGTAGCGCGCTTGGGGACGCTTGGGTAGCTAGGCCAGGCCTATTGACGGGCGCGGACGTATCCTTCCGTAACGGCCGGACAACCCCCGATCGGAACGGCCCGCCCGACTCCCGCGAACCGCGGCGCCCAGAATGACAGCCAGACCTTTAGTTCGTCGCTAACGACAAACAGCATAGGGTAAGGACACGACTGACACATACGTCACCCGACCGCCTGACAAAGCACCCCCCAGGCGGCTGACCCGTCCGACGGTTAGTGCTTTCGGCCCTGACATCCCGACAAAAGCACCCCTCGGCCGTTGCGCCGCCTGACAGAAGCAGGCCAGAAACTCATGTTCCTGATGTCCTTGTCCGAAGCTTCCGTTGGCACCCAAGCCAGCTCAGCACGCCTAGTCATCACCCGCCAGGTATAAATACCCCCTCTCCTCTTACGGAGAAGGGGGTTGGAGAATTCTCTCTCATCTTCTATTATTCACACACGAGAGCAAAGGTCCTCCATATCTTTGTCCTCCCACCTATAGCTCGTCACGCGAGGCGGACACACAGTTAGTCCGGCCGGCGTGTCTAGCCCCCTTTTAAACCCCTTTTACTGACTTAGGCATCGGAGGGGCTAAGGGTTGAACCCCAACCCCGTCCTTCTGACGAGTTGTTCGTGCTGCAGGAGAGCTCGCCCCTTGACCGAAGTCAGCGTCAGCCCCCCGCCGTCCAACCTTCCTCAGCTGCGTCCGGCGAGATACGACCCTGTGAGCACCACCGGCAACGGATCCAACCTCTTCACCCCACCCATCACTTGTAAAACAGCCTACCTACACCTTCTTCTCCACATAACCATCATGCCCTTGGTTCCCCATAATACAAATTCATTGTACGCGAGTTCCACCTCGTAACAATTGGCGCTGTCTGTGGGAACGAAGGGTCACACCCATGTTAGACTCCATGCCGATCCCGCGGAACCCTGACCACGGCAAAGATCCCGTGGATCAGGAACCGCTCTCTCTACAAATCACCCCGGCGTCCGACCCCCTTCTGGGGGTGGGCGCCGAAACTGAACGCACTTCAGCCCACGCTGTCCTGAAAAGCTTCGAGGCCGTTACTCAGGCCAGGGGAGACTATCAGATGGCTGAAACGGAGCCTCCACCCGGCCCCTCAGAGCCCCAGAACGTGAGGCGAAACCTCCGCTTTCAGTTCGAGGAGGAGGGAGAAGACAGGGGGCTCGCCGAGGAGATTGCGGCCCAGCAAAGGCTCCTGGAAGAGGAGATGGAAGTTGCGCAGCGGTGGAGGCGCCTGGGGGAGGCGGCCCCCGCGTAAAGGCGTTTGGACGAGGCGGCCGAGACCGCCTGGAGGGCCTACCAGGAAGAAGAGGCCGCCCGCCGCCAACTCCGCTTCATCGTCGCGGAGCGCGAGAGGCTAAGGAGAGAAAACAGGAGCAACCAAGAAGTCCTGGAAGAGACGGCGACGGGCCGGCGGCCCGGGAACGGGCGGGACCCGTTGCTGAACAGGTCCCCGCCTGGAGGAGGCGGCCCGCATCACCAGCGCCACCCCTCCAATACCCTGCACGAGGAAGCCGTTTGTCGACAACTACGCTTCCTCACCGCCGAGCGCGAGAGACTCCTTCGGGAGAATCAAGAACGGATGGAGGCCCGGGGAGAGCTGGCTGGGAGGCACTGGCGCTGGGAGAACCGTAGCCCGCAACCCGTCGAGTCCTTGACCCGGGGAAGGAGCCCCGCCGGGCGACAGTCGGGCTACTCCCCGGGGACGGAGGACCGTCGACAGCCGAGACGCGACCGAAGCCAGACCCCCGAATGGCGGAGAGGGGATGCGCCGGACCGCCCAACCTACCCGGAGGAAGCCACGCCACTTGCACGGTGGATCACGTCCGCCCCAAGGCCCATAAGGTTCAAACCCCCTCACTTGGCCACATACAACGGAAGAGGCGACCCCCTCACGCACTTGCAGCAATACCGGGGGGCGATGGAGGCCTAGGACGTGGATGAGGCGTTCCTATGCCGACATTTCTCCCAAAGCCTGAGGGACACCGAGTTGGACTGGTACTTTGGCTTGCCCGCAAGGTCCGTAGGGAGCTTCGGCGAACTATCCCATAAGTTCTGCCAAGAGTTCCGGGCCGGGCGGACGAAAAAGAAGCCCTTGGACTATCTCAGCACAGTAGTCCAAAGGGAAGGAGAGACGACGGGTAGATACCTCCGCCGCTTTCAGGAGGAAAGACAGGCGGTGGTGACATGTGGCGATGAGGTGCTTATGCTGGCCTTCAAGATGGGGTTGCGAACTCGGAGCCTCCACAAATCCATGCTCCGGGATCCGCCGACCGACTATGAGGCATTGGTGGTAATGACGGAAAGGCACGCGTTGGCCGAAGAGACTCTAGGTGCAAAGGCCGTATTCCCCCCGGCGAAACCGTCCCAAGACGGACCCCGGCCACACCCTCGTCCGAGGCAGGAAGAGAGGGGCCGAGACCGCGGTCAGATGTCCCGACCGCGGCGGGAGCCGCCCGAGCCTCGCCCACAAGATCGCCTAGGCCCGGTACGTGAGCTGGCCCCGGCTCGGGGGCCCCCCGGAGTCGTCCCAAGACAAGAAGGCCCCCTACAGGCGCCTTACACGCGACTCAATGCCCCCATGATGGAGGTGCTGGCCGTGGCGACAAGGGCCGGATTACTGCTGGAGCCTCCCCGGGAGATGAGGACGCACCCGGCGAGGCGAGACCCCCGGAGATACTGCCGTTATCACCGGGACCACGGCCACGACACCGACCGTTGTTACTCCCTCAAGAGAGAGATCGAGCGACTGATCCAGGCGGGTCACCTGGGGAACTTCGTCGCGGGAAGGCGGGTGGCAGCAGGAGATAGAGCCCCCCGGAGGAGGGGGGACGGGAACCGCCGGCGGACCGCGATAAGGAGGAGACACGCCCCCCAAGGGCGGTCATGCGAATTGAGATGATAACTGGAGGGTCTTCCTCGGCAGGACGGGCGCCCGCAATCCCGGGGCCCGGAGCCCGACAGGTGATGGTGGCGGCCGCCGGCCGCCGACCGAAGCGAAGAAGGACACACCGACCCCCCATCACCTTTACGGAGGAGGACTGGCTGGGGACACGGAGCCAGGACAATGACGCTCTCGTCATCGAGGCTTGGATCGGGGCGATGGACGTCGACCGGCTCCTGATTGACACCGGTAGCTCCTGCGACATCTTATTCCTGTCAACGATCGAGAGGATGGGATGGGGGCGTGCAGACCTAGAGCCCTGTGTGGGCCCTGTTGCTGGCTTCACTGGCCACGCGATCCCCACTGAGGGAACGATCACCCTGCCCATGACCATGGGGGAAGAACCGGGGGTCGTGACCAAGGAAGCACTTTTCGTCATCGTCGACGTCGCGTCGGCGTATAACGGAATCATAGGGCGTCCATATATGACGGCCATCAAGGCGCTCCCCAGCCTGCAACATCAGACGATGAAGTTCCGGACCCCGCGGGGGGTGGAACAGGTGCGGGGAGGACGGGAGGTGCCCGGAGACCACCACCAGGCGCCATCCCTGCCTAGGAGCCCGAGGCGGCCCCTGACGGCTCTCATTCCTGACGAGAGGGAGGACTTCTGCGACCAGCGGCCGACCCTGGCAGAGGAAGTGGAGGAGGTCCCAGTGGCCTCGGACGAGGGAAAAACCGTCTCCATCGGGACAAAACTCCCGTCCGCGTTAAGGACGGCCCTCGTTGCCTTGCTCCGAGAAAACGCGGACATATTCGCGTGGTCACCCGCCGACATGCCCGGGGTGGACCCGGGAGTAATCTCCCACAGGTTGAATGCAGACCGGGAAGCCCGACCTGTTCGACAGAAGAAGAGAAGTGCAGGGGGCGAAAAGAAGAGGGCGGCCGAGGAAGAAGTAGAGCGACTCCTCGAGGCCAAATTTGTTCGGCCGGTGGACTACCCCGACTGGCTCGCAAACGTCGTTCTGGTGAAGAAGCCCAGTGTGAAGTGGTGCATGTGCGTCGACTTCACCGACCTCAACAAGGTATGCCCGAAGGACAGCTTCCCTCTGCCCAGAATCGACCACTTGGTGGACCAGGCGTCCGGCTATGAGTTGTTGAGCTTCATGGACGCCTTCTCGGGGTACAACCAGATACCGATGGCGGAGGAAGATGAGGAGAAGACATCTTTTGTCACCGATAAAGGCACCTTCTGTTACACCAAGATGCCCTTTGGACTGAAGAACGCCGGGGCGACCTATCAACGAATGGTGGACCGAATATTCGGCCCTCAGGTGAACGAAACTTGGAGGTCTACATTGACGACATGCTGGTAAAGAGCGGAAGGGCCCCCGACCACCTCACCGACCTGCAGGAAACCTTCCAGAGGGTCCGCCGGTACAACCTGAGGCTAAACCCCGCGAAGTGTATCTTTGGCGTGCAATCGGGAAAATTCCTGGGCTTCATGATAACGAAGCGGGGAATCGAGGTGAACCCCGACAAGGTGACGGCCCTCATCGGTATGACGGAGCCCCGGACGATCCGGGACTTGCAGCGACTGAACGGCCGGATCGCTGCTTTAGGGCGATTCCTGTCGAAATCGGCGGAGAAATCGCTCCCTTTCTTCAGGGTCTTGCGCACAGCCTTGGGCGAAGCTAAAGATCAAAGGAAGGTGATCCCGTGGGATGACGACTGCGCCCGGGTGTTCGCGGAGCTGAGAGCATACCTACAGAGCCCACCGCTCCTCGCACGGCCGGAGGAGGGCGAACCCCTGGGGTTGTACCTAGCGGCCACCGAGGGGGCCATTAGCTCCGTCCTGATCAAGGAGGAAGGAGGAGTGCAACGCCCCGTTTACTATGCCAGCCGGATCCTCCGGGAGGCGGAGACTCGTTACAGCCCTATCGAGAAAGCCGCCTACTGCCTAGTCACCACGGCCCGGAAGCTCCGACCCTACTTACAGGCCCACCCCATAATCGTCCACACCGACATGCCCCTCGAAAAGAACCTGAAAAGGCTGGAGCGGTCGGGGAGGATGCTCAATTGGAGCGTCGAGCTCAGCGAGTTCGACATAACGTACAAAGCCCGGACGGCAATCAAGGGCCAAGCGCTGGCCGACTTCGTGGTGGAATGCACCACGGAAGTCCCGCCGAGGGACCGGACGGAGCTCCCATCGGTGACCACGTCCCCACGGAGGATCGAGGTGGGTGAACCCTCAGCACCCTCCCCGACGACAGCGGGCGAATTATGGACCATCCACGTCGACGGCTCCGCAACAGGCTCCGGGACATGAGCAGGTATAGTCATTCAGGCCCCGGATGGATGTTCGCTGGAGTACGCCCTGCGCTTCAGCTTCCCGGCCACCAACAATGTCGCGGAATATGAAGCCGCGGTTAACGGGTTGAAGCTCGCTAGGGCGGTGGGGGCACGAACGTGTTGCTCCTGAGTGACTCCCGCCTCGTCATCCAACAGATCCTGGGGGGCTTCGAAGCCCAAGAGGAAACAATGAAGCGATACCTAAATCGCATCCAGATCGAACTCCGTAAGTTCAAGAAAGCGGACGTCCAACACCTACCCCGCTCCAGCAACCTCCGGGCGGATGCCCTGTCTAAACTGGCTTCCTCGTCGGCGGCCGAGATCGGGAAGGCAATCTACGTGGAAAGCCTGATGACGCCAACCATCGACGAAGGAGAGCTGATGTGCGCGGACACGAGGACGTCATGGATGACCCCCATTATGAAGTACCTAGAGACGGGCGAGCTACCCGAGGAACGGCTGCTGGCAAAACAGGTGGAAAGGCGGGCCCTATCATTCGTACTTCTTGACAGAGTGTTGTACCGCCGCCGCTGTGCCAATTTCGACGTCCTGCCCTACCTGAAATGCTTGGGCTCGGAGCAGGCTGAGCAAGTCATCTGCGAAGTACATGAAGGCTTCTGCGAAAACCACCATGGCGGGCGCACCATCGCCCACAAAGTAATGCGCCAAGGATACTACTGGCCGACGATGATCCGGGATGCGGTACAGTACGTCAAGAAATGCGAGGCATGCCAGAAGTTCTGCCGGCGGACGACTGCACCTCCGGCCAACCTGATGCCCATCTTGAGCCCGATCCCCTTCGCCAAGTGGGGGCTCGACATCCTGGGGCTGTTCCCAAAGGCCTCCGGGGGAAGGAAATATCTAGCCGTCGCCGTGGACTACTTCACGAAATGGGTCGAGGCAGAGCCGCTGGCGCGAATCACATGGACGGACATGAAGGGCTTCATCTGGCAATCCGTCATATGCCGCTTCGGGATCCCCCGCTCCATTGTCACGGATAATGGAAAGCAGTTCGATTGCGAGGGCTTCCGCGACTTCTGCTCGGGCTGGGGAATCAAACTCCAGTTCGCGTCAGTCGCCCACCCACAGTGCAACGGAATGACGGAGGCCGCGAATAAATGTATCTTGAACCCAATGAAGAAGAAGGTCGACGCCGCTCTGGGGGCTTGGGTCGACGAGCTGTCGGGAATCCTATGGTCTTATCGTACCACCCACAAGGCCTCGACCGGGGAAAGCCCCTTCGTGCTAGCATACGGGTCAGAGGCGGTCGTTCCTGTGGAAATCGGCGAGGAAACACTCCGGCTAAAGCTCTTCGACGAAGAAAGGAACGGAGTAGGGCTCGGCCTCAGTCTTGAGTTGATAGACGAGGTACGAGACCGGGCCCTGACCAGCCTCATCAAACACAGCCAGAAGATGGGCACGGTATTACGACTCCCGGGTGAAACCGCGGACATTCTGGATCGGCGATTTGGTCCTCCGGGACGCCACCTTCCGCCCCGAGACCGCGCAGCGGGGAAAGCTGGCCGCCAAATGGGAGGGGCCCTACACGGTCATCGATATTTTCGGACCGGCCATGTACATCCTGGCTACCCCCGAAGGGAACGAACTGGCCCACCCTTGGAACGCGAAACATCTGCTAAAATTCTACCAATAGCTGTGAGTTTTTCTTTTTTTCGCGCAATATACACATCCACTCGTTTTTCCCCAACATTGTTGTTCCTACACAAGTTTTGCAGTTTGCAAAAACTCCGAACCTCTGGGGCAGGGCCAACCCTAGCCACCCAAACCAGAGAAGGGCACGGGCCGGGCTACGCGCCCGCTCCCCCCCTCCAGACCTCTGGGGCAGGGCCAACCCTAACCACCCAAACCAGAGAAGGGCACGGGCCGGGCTACGCGCCCGCTCCCCCCCTCCAGACCTCTGGGGCAGGGCCAACCCTAGCCACCCAAACCAGAGAAGGGCACGGGCCGGGCTACGCGCCCGCTCCCCCCCTCAAGACCTCTGGGGCAGGGCCAACCCTAGCCACCCAAACCAGAGGTGGGCACGGGCCGGGCTATGCGCCCGCTCCCCCCCTCCAGACCTCTGGGGCAGGGCCAACCCTAGCCACCCAAACCAGAGAAGGGCACGGGCCGGCCTACGCGCCCGTTCCCCCCTCCAGACCTCTGGGGTAGGGCCAACCCTAGCCACCCAAACCAGAGAAGGGCACGGGCCGGGCTACGCGCCCGCTCCCCCCCTCCAGACCTCTGGGGCAGGGCCAACCCTAGCCACCCAAACCAGAGAAGGGCACGGGCCGGGCTACGCGCCAGCTCCACCCCTCCAGACCTCTGGGGCAGGGCCAACCCTAGCCACCCAAACCAGAGAAGGGCACGGGCCGGGCTACGCGCCCGCTCCCCCCCTCAAGACCTCTGGGGCAGGGCCAACCCTAGCCACCCAAACCAGAGGTGGGCACGGGCTGGGCTACGCGCCCGCTCCCCCCCTCCAGACCTCTGGGGCAGGGCCAACCCTAGCCACCCAAACCAGAGAAGGGCACGGGTCGGGCTACGCGCCCGCTCCCCCCCTCAAGACCTCTGGGGCAGGGCCAACCCTAGCCACCCAAACCAGAGAAGGGCACGGGCCGGGCTACGCGCCCACTCCCTCCTCCAGACCTCTGGGGCAGGGCCAACCCTAGCCACCCAAACCAGAGAAGGGCACGGGCCGGGCCACGCGCCCGCTCCCCCCCTCCAGACCTCTGGGGCAGGGCCAACCCTAGCCACCCAAACCAGAGAAGGGCACGGGCCGGGCTACGCGCTCGCTCCCCCACTCCAGACCTCTGGGGCAGGGCCAACCCTAGCCAACCAAACCAGAGAAGGGCACGGGCTGGGCTACGCGCCCGCTCCCCCCTCAAGTCCTCTGGGGCAGAGCCAACCCTAGCCACCCAAACCAGAGGTGGGCACGGGCCGGGCTACGCGCCCGCTCCCCCCCTCCAGACCTCTGGGGCAGGGCCAACCCTAGCCACCCAAACCAGAGAAGGGCACGGGCCGGGCTACGCGCCCGCTCCCCCCCTCAAGAACTCTGGGGCAGGGCCAACCCTAGCCACCCAAACCAGAGAAGGGCACGGGCCGGGCTACGCGCCCGCTCCCCCCTCAAGACCTCTGGGGCAGGGCCAACCCTAGCCACCCAAACCAGAGAAGGGCACGGGCCGGGCTACGCGTCTGCTCCCCCCTCCAGACCTCTGGGGCAGGGCCAACCCTAGCCACCCAAACCAGAGAAGGGCACGGGCCGGGCTACGCGCCCGCTCCCCCCATCCAGACCTCTGGGGCAGGGCCAACCCTAGCCACCCAAACCAGAGAAGGGCACAGGCCGGGCTACGCGCCCGCTCCCCCCATCCAGACCTCTGGGGCAGGACCAACCCTAGCCACCCAAACCAGAGAAGGGCACGGGCCGGGCTACACGCCCGCTCCCCCCCTCCCTCCAGCCCTCGGGGGCAGGGCCAACCCGAAGGGGACCACGTACCCATGACTCTCGGAAAGTCAAAAGGGAACAGGGGCACACGAACCGGGACGAAATGGCATCAGTTCCCGAGTCGGCGGCCCCGATGGGACTCGACGAAACGAAAGGACGCTCGAGAAACACGCTACCATTAATAATACGCTCTAAAAGAGGACCCGTGAGAGCCACCTGGCAAAGGCGGTTTCCCACGGGCGCGAATTCAAGGAGCCCATTAATAATGCCAACTCAGCGCAATAAATAAGGGAGAAACCGTCAGCGAGATCTCCCTATAAAGACGCCACACCCCCTTCTGAAAGAAGGAGAAACCATAAGCGAGATCTCCCTATAAACACGCCACTCCCCCTTCTGAAAGTAGGAGAACCGGCAGACATGAAAAACCGCCATTTGATCCCCCCACCCACTGGAAAACGAGCCGAGATAAATCGCCCTAACAAAAGAGAGGTCACCGGCCATCAATGGTTCCTGTCGCCCAGGGCGGCGGTGCCTACATCTCCAGCACCGCCAATAGGATATTCCACTTACAAACGGATCGCCAACCGGATATTTCGCTTACACAAGCGAAATCCACCTTTCACGCCTCCGTCCCCTAAACGAGGACGAGTCGGGGAAAGAATGGCATCCGTTCAAAGCCGACTGGGCAGGCGAGAGCCCCCAGCACTGGCCGGCCAGTACCTCCCCGCCCTCGACCTCCGGCCGAGGACCTCGGAAAGGCTGCATCCCCGACAAGCCCAAACGGCGAGTCCTGGCGTGTCAGCTCGCCCATGCACCATCGGGCGCCGAACCCCACTCTCGAACCGAAGCAGCGAGACACAGGGCGGCGGGAGGCGGCCCGATGCTCAAGAACCTCCCCAAGGAGCAAGCCTCAGCAAGACGGCTTCCCTTCTCAGCGCCTCTTCCGGACCGAGGAAAACCCTGTCCGCGGCAGGAGATGACGAAGCAACAGGGGGACGGTGGCCCGATCGCCAAAGAGACCTCGCAACACTTCAGAACAGAAGGCGACCAATCGCCTCCGCGCCAAAATCGGCTCCAGTCAAAATGGTGTTGAATATTGGACTCCCCGGATTTGGTTTTGATGATGAGAAAACATAAATAATCCATGAACTAACAATTTGTGAGCGCAGTATTGGAAGATCATCGCCAATTTCACGAGAACATTCAAAGCGACATCTCAACACTTCCCAAAGCTCGTATTCATGCCTAAAGCTTCGTTGAAGCTCATGCGCCGTTTTGGAAGTTATGAAGAATCAATCGAAGCTCTCAAAGACCGTTTATTAAGGTTTTATTTATAGTCTTTTAGCTTCGATATATAGAATGTTAAGCCTTGAGTATATCTTACGTTTCTATCTTCATTACGCTCATTTCGTAGCTCTAGGATCCTTGCACAAGTTCATTCTAACTTCCTCGAAGCGTCGCGCTTCGATTCGGACTTTATTGTGCATGTTAGTTGGTACAAGAACAAGTACTGACCGACTAGATGGTGATCTAGTCGGTCGGCAACTCTTCTTGGACCGACTAGTTTGATTCCTTAATTTCTTGGACTTTACTGTTTACAGTTAGTCGGTCTACGTTGACTCACCGACCGACTAGTTTGTGAACTAGTCGGTTAGTGATGCTTCTTTGACCGACTAGTTGTGACTTACTGTTCATGCTAAATTTCTCCTAAGCTACTGTTTATCGTTAGTCGGTCTAAGAACGTTTGGTGACCGACTAGTTGACAATCTAGTCGGTCAACTTTTGTTCTTGGACCGACTAAGTCAACTTGTGTTCAGACTATTTCATTTTGCCTCTTAGTCGGTCTACGTTCACTGACTGACCGACTAGTTGTGAAACTAGTCGGTCAGAAAGTCTTCTTGGACCGACTAGATTTCTAGGTCTGAAATTCTATCTCTTCTCAGATCTTCACTTAGTCGGTCCACGTTGTTTGGCTGACCGACTAGTTGATGAACTAGTCGGTCAGTGATTGTTCTTTGACCGACTAATTCTCACAGATTTCTATCCGTTGGTGAATGATCTAACTTGTTTTTATGGGACCCTATAAATACGAACCTAGGTCATTTCTATCTAGGTTAGAGCTTCCATTCAGAGATTCATTGAGATCAAAAGAGATAGCCATTCTCACTCAAATCAAAAGCTCTCTTCCTCACAAGAAACCCATTCTCTCTCATTTCTAGATCTAGAATCCATCTAGAGAGAAGCTTGTTCTTGGTGAGCTCTTCAAGCCATTGCTTGATCCAAGTCTCCAACTCATTCCTAGGCACCGATTGCTGGTCATTTCCTTGGTGCTAGGTCTTGGTGACTTCATCTTCCTCAAATCCTTCATTTCACCATTTGGGTAAGAAAAACTCAAGGTATATGATTTTGTGGTAAGTTTGTTTATTTCAATATAACTCATTTATATTGCTTGTGTTTCTCTCGGTTGTGAGAGAAGGTTGTGATCCCGGGTTGTGGGATTCACGTTTGCTATTGCATGTATGATTTGATCTTGTGAAGGTTTTTCACAAGATATTCATAGTGGAAATCTTGAGTTAGGGTTTCTAACTCAAGTATCCGGAGGGGATCCGGGTGGTTGGGACGTAGGATCACCGGGAACAAGTCGGGGAGACTTGGGTGGATCCGAACCCATTAACATCGTTTGTTAGCATTGTTAATTTTGTGTTGTCATTCAATTTAAGCTTCCGCAAATTGATTTGGTAGTTGTTTGCAATTTAATTTGGAATTATACTCCTTATTATTTTAAAGTACTATTCACCCCCCCTCTAGTACTTGTGCAGTAGCTGGTAGGGCATTACATTTGGTATCAGAGCCAGATACTTAGCTATGTCTGCCAACGACAACAAGACCGTGCGTCCACCTTCCAACTATGACACCTTCAAGAACCGTGAAGGAGCATCTTCGGTGATGGAAGGACATTCCTCTACAAGGCCTCCATTCTTCAACGGTACCAACTACGGGTTCTGGAAATACCGGATGGAAACCTTCCTCCGGAGTGCGTCTCTATGGAGGACCACAATGAAGGAATACATTGAACCCGAAGAAGAAGACTTTGAGAAATGGACTACCGCGGAGATCGCCGCGGAGGTAAGCAATGCCAAGGCAATGAACGCCTTGCAATGCGCATTGGAGCCCGAGGACTTCAATAAGATATGCACATGTAAGAGTGCATATCAAATTTGGAACTCTCTCCTCATACTACATGAAGGGACGAGTAGGGTAAGAGACTCTAAACTCGTAGTCGTAAATAAAGATTACGCAATGTTTCATATGCAACAGGGCGAGAAGATGAAAGAATATTACGCTCGCTTCGTTGACATAATAAACGAGTTAGAGGCCCTCGGCAAGTCCTACACTCAAAAGGAGAAGTGCTCAAAGCTTATCGAAGGACTTCCTTCTTCTTGGGAGAAACGTACCTTCACCATCGAGGAAGGTAATGACATGAATAAGTATACCGTAGTTCAATTGATGTGTACTTTAATGTCATTCGAGGTACGCAAGGATAGCAAGCTCAAATTGCAAGAAAAGATGAAGTCTTACCTAAAGCAAGACGAGCCAAAGAAGAAGGCCATTGCTTTCAAAGCCGCTCCATCCACATCCACATCAACCGATGATGAAGAATCGGAAAACGAGTTGGACTTGGAATCCATGGCACTCATGGCCAAGAAGTTCAACCGTTTCTTCCGAAAAGGTACCTATAAGAACAAAGATAAATTTGGTTCTTCTAACGCCTCTTCCTCTCCTTTGTGCTTTAAATGCAATAAGCCAGGACACATCAAAGCGGATTGTCCTCAAAACAAGCAAAAGGAGAAGTGGAAGGCACCAAAGTTCGACAAGTCAAAGAAGTACAAAAAGGGGTACAAGAAAGGACTTGTCGGAGCAACATTCACCGACTCCGAGGATTCCTCAAGCGG
The DNA here is from genome assembly GCA_030789695.1 of Scilla litardierei. Lineage (NCBI taxonomy): Eukaryota > Viridiplantae > Streptophyta > Magnoliopsida > Asparagales > Asparagaceae > Scilla > Scilla litardierei. Next base: position 179,994,036 of record CM061138.1, read on the forward strand.
AGAGTCAGACGATGAGCAAGTGGAGCAAGCGCATATGTGCTTCATGGCAAGAGAGGAGAATGATCAAGGATCCTCCTCTTCCGATGATAGCGACAACGAGGGCGATGAGGTAACAATGGATGATCTTAGGAATGCTAACTCTCAACTATGGTCTAAATACACTAAGTTAGTAAATAGATATACTAAAGTAAAAGATGACCTAGCTAGCATTCAAACCTCGCCTAAGACTATCATCACCAACAACGACACCGTTGTTGAAGAGTTAAGAAATGAGATTGTTAATCTCAAATCTAAACTTGAACATGTTAGCATTGAGGATGCGGAAGAACATGAGATAGCGGATTTAACTTCTCAAAACTCGACTTTGAGTATTGAGAACGAGAATCTTAAATCTCGTGTTTATGTGCTCACATCGCAAGTATCCACATTAGATACTTCAATGCGTTCTCTCAAAGAGAAATATGAGAACACATTAGGCCGAATCAATAGATTCAATAAGGGTAAGGACCATTTGGATAAAATCCTAAGTGACTTACTTCCGGCCAATCACCACATTGGTTTGGGGTATACGATGGGATGTCCATCCAAATCGGCCACTACTTTTGTTAGGCCAACTTCCGGTGACTCTACGAGTGGTAGCAAACACTCTATAGGTAGTTCATCTACCAATGGTGCTTCCACCTCGTCCACACCCTCTTTTGGAAAGAAACCCACTTTGGGTGGACCTCCAAAGAAGGGACATGCTTATATGTACACCAATACCATGCCACGTAGGAACACACGTCCTACTCCACCGGCTCACACATATGATGATTTTTATGCTACACATTCTCGGGCACGTGCACACCATGTGAGACACCCTCACGCACGTGTTCCCACACATGCATATGTTCACCCCACAACATCATATGAATAATTCTCGTCGTACACCATTCCATCATGTCCCGTATGCCTATCCACGACATGCATCACGTAGAAACCAACAACGCATGCATGCACCCAATAGGATGATGGCTCCCAAAATTTTCACTATTTGGAGCCCAAAGGACACAAGCATGGAAGAAAAACAAGTATATATGAATGCTTATTTTTTGGACGTTGTGCGTAGTAGGAATTATGTGGGGAAGTCTAAGTCCAATTGGACTTGGCTTCCAAAGGTCTAACTTTTGAGGACCCAATGACCTTGGGTACCATGATATGAAAGTTTCTATCTTTAGGTACTCAAGGAAAAGAAAAAGAAAAGGAGCAACAAATTTAAATTTAGCTCCAAAGGGAATTGGATACTCGATAGCGGGTGTTCCAAACACATGACGGGTGACGCTCGATTGCTCTCCGGAGTGGTTCCCATTGCGAATGGAAACCGCGTCGTATTTGGAGGCAACGAGAGCGGAACCATCATAGGTGTTGGTAAAGTGGGTAACCCATCTAAACCCTTAATTAGTGATGTATATCTTGTTAATGGTTTAAATCATAATCTTATTTCAATAAGCCAACTTTGTGACAAAGGTTACAAAGTTAGTTTTGCGAAAGGATTGTGTCATATTTTAAGAAAAGATAATGATAAATTATTATTTTCTGGAACTCGTCATAAAGACATTTATATTTTGGATCTTCCTAAGTCATATGAACAATGTCTCGTTGCCAACACAAGTGAACAACACTTATGGCATCGACGCTTTGGGCATGTGAACTTTGGAACACTTTATAAGCTTTCGAAATCAAATTCTATTAAAGGTTTTCCGAAGCTTGTTTTTGAAAAGAAAAGTTTTTGTGATTGTTGTCAACGCGGCAAGCTTCCTAAATCTTCATTTAAACCTAAGAAAAGCATTTCTACTAAACGGCCACTAGAGCTAATACATCTAGACTTATTTGGGCCAACTAGAGTTGCTTCCTTAGGAAATGCAAGGTATGGACTTGTCATCGTAGATGACTATTCAAGATTTACATGTGTATTTTTCTTATGTAATAAAAATGAAGCTTTTGAAAACTTCACAATTTTTGTTAAGAAAGTACAAAATCTCTTAGGAACCACCATTGTCACTATTCGTAGTGATCATGGAGGTGAATTTGAGAATGAGTCTTTTGAGACATTTTTTGATGAAGTTGGTATTACACACACCTTCTCTTTCCCTCGTGCACCTCCTCAAAATGGTGTAGTTGAGAGAAAGAATAGGACGCTAGTGGAGTGTGCTCGCACTATGCTTGATGATAGCCAACTTGGCCATCAATTTTGGGCGGAAGCGGTACACACCGCTTGCTATGTGTTTAATAGAATACTTTTGAGGCCCGGCACTAAACAAACTTGTTATGAATTGTTGTTTGGTAGGTTGCCTCAAGTTAAACATTTTCGCGTTTTTGGTTCGAAATGTTTTATTAAGAACACGTATGGTAGTTTGGACAAATTCGATCCAAGATCCGATGAGGGGATTTTTGTTGGATATTCTTCGCGTAGCAAAGCCTACCGGATATTCAACAAACGAACCTCAACGATCGAGGAGTCGCTTCATGTCTCATTTAATGAAGAATATGTTCCAACTAGAATTTCAAATGATAATGATTCTATGGATGTTTTATGTGATTCGTTTGATAATTCTAAGACTATTGATTCAATTGATTCTATTGAGACTAACCCAACTAATGAAGTTGTTGAGAATGTTCCTAGTGATCAAGGTATTCCCAAACGGCTTCATACCGTTCGTGACCATCCCCATGAGCAAGTCATTGGCAATATTAATGATAGTGTCAAGACGAGATCGCAAGTCCACCACTTCGCAAATTGTGCCTTTGCCTCATCAATAGAGCCAAAGAATATAGTTGAAGCGTGCGAAGATAGTGCTTGGATCCTTGCCATGGAGGAGGAACTCATTCAATTCGAGAGAAATGAAGTTTGGGAGCTTGTTCCATTGCCATCAAAGAACCACACCGTCATAGGGACAAAGTGGATCTTCAAGAACAAAACCGACGAAAATCAAGTCGTCGTCCGGAACAAAGCTCGGTTAGTTGCTCAAGGCTATCGCCAAGAGGAAGGTATCGATTTCGAAGAATCCTTCGCTCCGGTAGCTAGATTAGAATCAATTAGATTACTTTTGTCTTTTGCATGCCATAAGAATTTTAAATTATTTCAAATGGATGTTAAAAGTGCATTTTTAAACGGAGATGTCGTTGAGGAAGTTTACGTTTCTCAACCTCCGGCCTTCACAAATGAAAAATTTCCAAATCATGTTTTTAAACTAAAGAAAGCTCTTTATGGTTTGAGACAAGCTCCTCGAGCTTGGTATGATCGCCTAAAGAAATTTCTTTTGGATTTGAATTTTAAAATGGGCGAAGCCGATTCTACACTTTTTATTAAGCATGCGAATAATGATATTTTATTAGTTCAAATTTATGTTGATGATATCATTTTCGGTGCTACTAACTTTGCTCTTTGCGAAGAGTTTTATAATGTTATGAAGGAACAATTTGAGATGAGCCACATGGGCGAACTCAAATATTTCTTAGGTCTCCAAATTCGTCAATTGAACGATGCAATCTTCATCCACCAAACGAAGTACATGGTGGAGTTGCTAAAGCGATTTGGAATGGAGAATGCCTCCGGGAAAAAGACTCCAATGAGCACGACTACGCATCTTGACAAGGATACGGGCGGTAAGGATGTAGACATTCGTCTATATCGAGGTATGATAGGTAGTTTACTTTATCTTACCGCAAGTAGGCCCGATATTATGTTTGCTGTATGCATATGTGCTCGTTATCAGTCTCAACCTAAGGAGTCTCACTTAGTAGCGGTAAAGCGTATTTTCCGTTATCTAAGTTACACTTTAGATTTTGGATTACTTTATCCGAAATCTAGCACGTATGAGTTAGTCTCATACAGTGATGCCGATTATGCGGGATGCAAATCCGACAGGAAAAGTACTAGTGGCACTTGCCATTTTCTAGGAAATTCTCTTGTCTCTTGGTTTTCCAAGAAGCAAAATTCCGTATCACTTTCAACCACCGAGGCGGAATATATTGCCGCCGGTGCCGCTTGTGCCCAGGTTCTTTGGATGAGACACACTTTGAAGGATTTTGGTATTCACTGTGATACTAGCCCTATCATGGTGGATAACCAAAGTGCTATTTGTCTTTCAAAGAATCCGGTGCACCATTCCCGATCAAAACACATAGATGTCCGACACCACTTTTTAGATGATCATGTTGCTAAAAAGGACATCATTTTAGTGTACGTTGAAACCCAAAAGCAAATCGCCGATATTTTCACGAAACCCCTAAAGGAGGACTCCTTTGTGCGGTTGCGTCGAGAATTGGGGATTATGGGTGAATCCGAGATATAGGATTCATATTTTAATTCAATCATCTTGCATGCTAATATATTTCGCGATATTTCGTTCATGCTAGATTTGTTGAAATTTTGGGAATTTTATGTGATATGTTTGAATTTATGATCGAATTCGTATTTCAATGTCGTATTTAAGATTTCGACGTTTTATGGGGTAATTTAGATGACTAATGAGAGTGTTAAGATGTTTCATCCAAGTGGTTTGTGAAGAGAAATCAACTATCAATTTTTGGACTCTTCTAGTCGGTTTCAGTTCATTTGTCATCCGACTAGATGCTCATCTAGTCGGTCAGCAAGTGAACTCAGACCGACTAGATCAAGCATTTAACTATCTCTTATCATTTTCCTTCTTTAGTCGGTCACAGTACACTTACCGACCGACTAGATTGAAAACTAGTCGGTCAGTGAATATACTGCGACCGACTAAATCTAGCCCTAAATTTTGCTGTTTGCCTCTGTTTCGACTTAGTCGGTTCAAGCTCATTGACCGACCGACTAGATCGTAATCTAGTCGGTCAGTTCTTGAACTGTGACCGACTAAGTGGGTTAGGGCATTTGTGTATTTTCACTTCCAGACCGACTTAAACTCTTATTCATTCGACTAAATTTTCATTTAGTCGGTCTTCAACTCATCTCCAGCCCGATAACTCCCAAACCCCCACTCGAAACCCTTCGACTTCCGGCCATCTCTCCGTCGATCGCCGCCATCCGCCACCGTCGACTCCTCCTCCTAGGTAAAACCCCCTCTCCTAGGTGTCGATTTCCTATTCTAGGGTTTGCTCTCCTTGATTTCAAGTTCTAGCTCCTAGGGTTTCATTTTTTAACCTAGGGCTTGTGCTTTTCGGATTCTAGTTTCTTAGGGCTGAGTGCTAGGGTGTTTGATCTTCCCGTCGTTTGGTTGTACTCGTCGTGCCACGACCATGGCAAAGACGAGAATTCCTATCGCCTCTTCCGGGGCTTCACCTATGACCATAGGGCCCTCCGACCCTAGGAATCCCCCTAAGCCTAAACGTCGTGCCAAGTCTACTCAAGCTTCCCCGTCTTCGCCTCCTCTGAAGAAGCAGAGGACGGCGACCGTCAAGCCCCGTAAATCTAAGTCCAAGAAGCCCATACTCCACTCACCGGCTACTCCTCCCGATTCCGACACTGAATTTGTGCCTGAGGATGAGCCTGTCACTAGGGAACCCACTCCTCCACTCCGTCCTAGGACTCGCCAGCCAAAGGGAAAGGGCACAATGCCAGCGGGGGGTGTTGACATATCGTTGTGTCGCGATGACCCTATGTGTCTCGCGGCCTACAACCGTATTGAACACTGCCCGATGTTATTGGAGCACTACGTCCAGTTTTCTGATTTCCTTGGCTTAGCCGACCTCCTCTCCTATAGTGGTCTACTTGATTATCTCCGATACGATCTTAAGGCCAATCCCAAACCGTATCCTCGCCTCGTGAAATTTTTCTATGCCAATCGCGTTCGAGGCCAGTACGATGCCAGCCACTCCATTGAGACGACTGTCTTGGGAACTCCTATAGTTCTCACGGCAGAAATCTTGGGGGAGATTCTTGGTTGTTCGTCGTGTGGTCTCCTCCCTTCGGACATTTCCGTCGATGACATTTCTTCCTTGGATCAGTCAGTTCTTTCAGATATCTTCCATGTTATCCCCTCTGCATTCATTGGTGTTCCATCAAAATCTTTCAAGCCGAATGCGTGGGTTCTTAACCTGATCTTGAAGTCTTGCCTCCTCCCTAAGTATGGATCATCTTCACTCCCTTCCCAGCCTTTCTTGAAATTGATCTACGCTCTTTTCTTGGGGTGCGAGATTAATTGGGCTCGCGTGATACTCGATAAGATGGACTCTTTCGAGTGTATACGCAAGACCAATAAATCTGCGCATATTCCATACCCTTGTTTGTTGACCCTCGTATTTCGTCATTTCCGAGTTCCTCTCCCTCCTGACGATGAGCGTCCCTTGGGTACTCCTCTGAACGCGACGGCCGTGAAGAAATCTCTAGCGGCGCTTCGTCACGTGCAGAGGTCTACCGCATCTGCTTCCCAGTCTACTCCGTCAGCTGCTGCAGCCTCCTCTTCCCCTGCTACATTGGACGATGTCGTACGCCTACTTCGTCAGCACGACTCCCGTTTGGCTCGTACTGAGGAAGTAGTCTGCCGTATGGCTCGTACGATGGGGATTGATCTTCCTCCTTCAGTTTCTGAGGCCGAGGAGATGGACGATGAGGAGATTGACGAGCTTGTCACTTCCTTAGCCCGTGGAGATGAGGCCACTGCTGCTGCTGCTGCTGCTACTACTTCTGCTCCTGGAGATGGCACCACTTCCGGTGCTCCAGAGACTTCTGCTTCAGCACTTCAGACTTCTGAGCCTGCTGCTGACCCTGTTGCCGAGCCTGCTGATATTCCTGTTGACACATCTGCCGTCGAGCCCGTCGTTGACGTCTCGACTCCTGCCCCGACGATTCCGTCTGTTGAGACACCTCTACTCACTGCAGAGCCTGAGTCCACTCCGTCGACTGGACCCACGGACGCTGCAGATCCAGCCACTTCCTCGTGATCGTTGTTCCGAGGACTCTCCACTATGCTTTGGATGATATATCTTCGTGAGAGTATTTTGGGTTAGGATAGAGTATGCGGGTTATGATATTTTGATGTATTTTGGATGATGTCGATGATGTTGTATTTATTTTGATGAGGATGAGGATGATGTATTTCTTTTTGATGGGTATGTTGCATTTGATGTATCGATATCTTTTTGGATGTACTCTTGATGTTATCATTTATATATATACATCGTCGTTCTTTTTGTCTTAATTCGTCGCGCACATTTAATATTCGTTCAATGCATATGTTGTGTGAATTCGTCGCTTGACGCATGAAAACTTGGTTAAATAGATTTAAATTCTATAATTGTATAGAATTGTTTTCCATGCAAAAATTTTAACCAAGAATATTGAATATTGAAGAGTATGTTTCTTTATTCAAGAAATGAATAATTATTTGGTATTTTTGATGATTTTGAATTTTTTTTGATAATGGACTATTTGGCACACCTTGTTTTGATTTCCACACTTTTCCCTTGGTGTCAATTAGTTACATCGTCATTGTCTACGACTCCCGATGTTGGATTTTCAATTTCCTAGTTGTTGTCGTTGTATGCCCCCCATTTTTGGAATAATGCCAAAGGGGGAGAGATAATGATAATAAATAGCGCAAATGAAAATTTAACTCAATTTCCAAGAATCTAGTTTGATATGTTAGATTCAGGGGGAGTTAAGATATATATAAGGATTTTCAAAATCCGATATTTCGAAAATCGATTCTCTTTATTTATCTTACTCGTCTGCTTGATGCAATTCATAAATATTCATTTTGGAATTAACGTGTCATCAATGCAGGGGGAGTAAGTATTTTACATTTGAATCACTATTTTTGATTATTATTTATGTTGGTTTGTCATCACCAAAAAGGGGGAGAATGTTGAATATTGGACTCCCCGGATTTGGTTTTGATGATGAGCAAACATAAATAATCCATGACTAACAATTTGTGAGCGCAGTATTGGAAGATCGTCGCCAATTTCACGAGAACATTCAAAGCGACATCTCAACACTTCCCAAAGCTCGTATTCATGCCTAAAGCTTCGTTGAAGCTCATGCGCCGTTTTGGAAGTTATGAAGAATCAATCGAAGCTCTCAAAGACCGTTTATTAAGGTTTTATTTATAGTCTTTTAGCTTCGATATATAGAATGTTAAGCCTTGAGTATATCTTACGTTTCTATCTTCATTACGCTCATTTCGTAGCTCTAGGATCCTTGCACAAGTTCATTCTAACTTTCTCGAAGCGTCGTGCTTCGATTCGGACTTTATTGTGCATGTTAGTTGGTACAAGAACAAGTACTGACCGACTAGATGGTGATCTAGTCGGTCGACAACTCTTCTTGGACCGACTAGTTTGATTCCTTAATTTCTTGGACTTTACTGTTTACAGTTAGTCGGTCTACGTTGACTCACCGACCGACTAGTTTGTGAACTAGTCGGTTAGTGATGCTTCTTTGACCGACTAGTTGTGACTTACTGTTCATGCTAAATTTCTCCTAAGCTACTGTTTATCGTTAGTCGGTCTAAGAACGTTTGGTGACCGACTAGTTGACAATCTAGTCGGTCAACTTTTGTTCTTGGACCGACTAAGTCAACTTGTGTTCAGACTATTTCATTTTGCCTCTTAGTCGGTCTACGTTCACTGACTGACCGACTAGTTGTGAAACTAGTCGGTCAGAAAGTCTTCTTGGACCGACTAGATTTCTAGGTCTGAAATTCTATCTCTTCTCAGATCTTCACTTAGTCGGTCCACGTTGTTTGGCTGACCGACTAGTTGATGAACTAGTCGGTCAGTGATTGTTCTTTGACCGACTAATTCTCACAGATTTCTATCCGTTGGTGAATGACCTAACTTGTTTTTATAGGACCCTATAAATACGAACCTAGGTCATTTCTATCTAGGTTAGAGCTTCCATTCAGAGATTCATTGAGATCAAAAGAGATAGCCATTCTCACTCAAATCAAAAGCTCTCTTCCTCACAAGAAACCCATTCTCTCTCATTTCTAGATCTAGAATCCATCTAGAGAGAAGCTTGTTCTTGGTGAGCTCTTCAAGCTATTGCTTGATCCAAGTCTCCAACTCATTCCTAGGCACCGATTGCTGGTCATTTCCTTGGTGCTAGGTCTTGGTGACTTCATCTTCCTCAAATCCTTCATTTCACCATTTGGGTAAGAAAAACTCAAGGTATATGATTTTGTGGTAAGTTTGTTTATTTCAATATAACTCATTTATATTGCTTGTGTTTCTCTCGGTTGTGAGAGAAGGTTGTGATCCCGGGTTGTGGGATTCACGTTTGCTATTGCATGTATGATTTGATCTTGTGAAGGTTTTTCACAAGATATTCATAGTGGAAATCTTGAGTTAGGGTTTCTAACTCAAGTATCCGGAGGGGATCAGGGTGGTTGGGACGTAGGATCACCGGGAACAAGTCGGGGAGACTTGGGTGGATCCGAACCCATTAACATCGTTTGTTAGCATTGTTAATTTTGTGTTGTCATTCAATTTAAGCTTCCGCAAATTGATTTGGTAGTTGTTTGCAATTTAATTTGGAATTATACTCCTTATTATTTTAAAGTACTATTCACCCCCCTCTAGTACTTGTGCAGTAGCTGGTAGGGCATTACAAACGGGCCCGCACGGCCCTCGGTGACTCCTAGATCCGGAGGTCATTAGGCCCATACGACCGGGCGAGGACAGCTATAAAGCCCCTCCCCGAGCCGGATCTGACCCCACAACGGGCGATGAACTAAGAACTCATGTACAAGCTGTAGCTCAGCTCTTACATATTTAAATAAAAACATTCTTCTTCATACGCTCAGATTTTGTCGGAGAAAACCATAGCGGGTAGCTATCTCCCGGCCACGTGCCGGGCGAGCAACTCGCTACCCCCGCCTACCTGGCGTAGGCCTTCTAGGACACCTACGTCCACAGCTCGAACCCCGCGATGCTACGATTGGAAACCAGCCCCTCCCCCCCGCTCCCTGAAAGTCACCGACACAGGGAGAGATATACCCGGGGGCCCGCCCTGCATAACAGGTTCGGCCCGAGATCTAATTACTGTAGGACGGCGGGTCTCACCCCGCACCCCTTCGCCGACTCCCCGCCCCTCCCAAAGGCAACACAAGCCGACAACATCCACTTCCCCGAGACCTAGCGATCTCGGACACGGGAATGTTGGGGGCATAATTAGGAATTGTGTAACTCCATCAAGAAGCCTAGTCACGTGACCCGGCACGGACCGGTCACAAGGCAGAGGCCGCGAAATAGGCGCCCAGTCCAAACAGAGCAGCAGCCCTGTCCCGTCAAAGCAGCGCCACGATGCGGCGAAAGGACGATTGGACTGCACGCCATCAGCAACAACACGCCCCCCGAGAGGCCAGAGTGCCATATACCGCCAGGGAAAAGCGATTCCCAAAGCGCAGGATTCCGCGAAGCCTATTAACGGCACTAATCCCCCGCATTACCCAAGAAAAACCCTTCCACAGAATCTCGCTATAAATACCCCCCAGAGGTCAGGGTAAAGGCGGAAGAGACGTTGAGGATTCCCCTCCCCTCACTCCGGGCATAAAACGGCCCTAAACGCCCCACCGAGCTACGAAAAGAGCCGACAGCCTCGGACGGACCTCACTTCCCCCTACGATGGGCGTCACAGCCCCGCCACCTCCGACAGGATATTCCCCTTACACGCGGAAAGCCCCGCCCGCCAGCTTGCCTCCTGCTTGTTACTGTATCAAAAGGCGGGTCCAGACGGCCGTCCGCGTGCCGCAACACCCCAATTAACGCCGTCACCTTCTGCGATCCCCACAGGGTGTCGGGGGGGAACCCCCAACTGCTCTCCCAGCGGCGCCGCCACCGCCCCCTCGTCCTCGGCCTCCCTGGGGTTCCCCCTCGGTGCGCTTGGTCCCCGGCAAGGCCGAACGGCCCTCCAGCACGACGACAGCGAGGCAGAGCGCGAGGAAGCGATGAAAGGGAAAGGAAGAGGGTCGCCCCCCCGAAGGCTAAACCCTCACGACATAAGGGAAGACCGCCACGACGCGGGGATCTGCTCCTCCCGACGGAGCGAACAACCAATGAGGATAACCCTCCGTCCCAACCACCGGTTGACCCACATCTTCTAATATTATTGTAATATCACTTAGACCTCCGATAAAGATTGGTGTATAATGTTCCCCCTTTCGGACTCCTCCCCCAAAGCCCAAGCACACATCAGCGGAAGTATTCACCGGGCACGCCCCGGCTGAAGTTCCGCGAAAACTACAAACGCGTCCGATGAACGCCTCTCAACGAGAACCCTAGCGTTCTCAAAAAATCGAGCTCCCTCTAAATCCGACCCAATAACCGCCAACAACGACACCTCGTTATAGCGGGACACACCCCGCAGGACCAGCATCCCCCCTAAGGTTGAATCCAAGCCCGGGTAACGTTAAAAGATAATGTCGCGGTAGCGTTACGTCATCCGAGACGAACCGGGCTTCCGCCTCGCACTCGAATGCCGGGGGAAATTGTTACGACCTAAAGATCGTAGGAGCCCGACTCCCGCCCGGATCTGCTAACATACCCCATTAACTCACCATTTCACAAAAGGGCAGCCGCCCCGAAAAACCGGGGCATCGTGAAGACAGGCGCGCCTTGCAGCGTTCCCCGAACCGGCCGAGGCGAACAATCGCGACCGGCCGAGGCGAACAACCGCCGCCGCCCGACCCGCCGGGGTAGCGCGCTTGGGGACGCTTGGGTAGCTAGGCCAGGCCTATTGACGGGCACGGACGTATCCTTCCGTAACGGCCGGACAACCCCCGATCGGAACGGCCCGCCCGACTCCCGCGAACCGCGGCGCCCAGAATGACAGCCAGACCTTTAGTTCGTCGCTAACGACAAACAACCTAGGGTAAGGACACGACTGACACATACGTCACCCGACCGCCTGACAAAGCACCCCCCAGGCGGCTGACCCGTCCGACGGTTAGTGCTTTCGGCCCTGACATCCCGACAAAAGCACCCCTCGGCCGTTGCGCCGCCTGACAGAAGCAGGCCAGAAACTCATGTTCCTGATGTCCTTGTCCGAAGCTTCCGCTGGCACCCAAGCCAGCTCAGCACGCCTAGTCATCACCCGCCAGGTATAAATACCCCCTCTCCTCTTACGGAGAAGGGGGTTGGAGAATTCTCTCTCATCTTCTATTATTCACACACGAGAGCAAAGGTCCTCCATATCTTTGTCCTCCCACCTATAGCTCGTCACGCGAGGCGGACACACAGTTAGTCCGGCCGGCGTGTCTAGCCCCCCTTTTAAACCCCTTTTACTGACTTAGGCATCAGAGGGGCTAAGAGTTGAACCCCAACCCCGCCCTTCTGACGAGTTGTTCGTGCTGCAGGAGAGCTCGCCCCTTGACCGAAGTCAGCGTCGCCCCCCGCCGTCCAACCTTCCTCAGCTGCGTCCGGCGAGATACGACCCCGTGAGCACCACCGGCAACGGATCCAATCTCTTCACCCCACCCATCACTTGTAAAACAGCCTACCTACACCTTCTTCTCCACATAACCATCGTGCCCTTGATTCCCCATAATACAAATTCATTGTACGCGAGTTCCACCTCGTAACAGATGTGATCTTGCTCTCTGGTCTGAGAGTGGTTCCAATCTCCGGTAGTTGAGATTAGGATGTGTGATTGACAATGACGTTTGTCGAGCTGCGGTTTACCCTTACGGGTTTGCAAGAGGGCTATAGTGGGAAATCTAAAGCGATGAGCTTGGGGATTGGAGCAGGTTGGGGAGATCGAACCAGTATAAAACTCTTCTGGTTGCGATTGCGTTCTGGTTGAATCCAACTTTCTTTTCAACCAAATCTTATGCGGTTTTTTGTGTGTGAGATAGAAACCTTGTGTTTAGAGGTCTTTTTTGTGTGGGTCAGCAAAAAAACAATTGTATAGCAATTACAGTGGAGTGGAGGAGTGAATTTAACAAGAGAGAGAGGGAGAGGAAAAATGCTTTCATTGAGAGTTGAACTCAAGACCTCCCGCTTACTAAACGGGTGCTCTAACCAACTGAGCTATGAAAGCTTTCGCTTTGGTGATTTCTTTTACACATATAAATAATATTTAAAGTGTGTTAGATTTAAAGAGCTTACCCTAATCGATCCATCATTTAATTGTTTAATCATGAGTTAATTTCATTAACACCCCCTCTAAGAATTGATCTATTTTCACTAAACCCGCTTAGTTATAATATATATCTTTTTTTATCTTCTAAATACCATTAGTTATATATAATATATATCCCTATTTTTCATGGCTTTGGCTCATATCTTCTCGTTTGTCATCTTCATTCTTTTTTAACCGAGTTCCTTCCTTCATTATTTGCTTACGGTTGAAGGGTGGGTTCAAACTTCAACCTTTGCTCCACTTCTAGCTCTTATATGCTGATTGTATATCTCTACTCCTTTCTTTATTTGCTTACGGCTTCTTAAATCCAGAGGCACCAATTTTGCTGTGCCAACTGAATCAGAATATATACAGATAAATCTTAGGGAAATTTAAAAAGCAATTGAGATATGTATCAACCAAGTGCTTATGATGTTCTCTGACAAGTTTGCTTGTCCAATTGCAAACATTTACCCTCTCCATCTTGAGTTTTAGGTCTCAAAGCCAGGCATAGAGATAATGTTTTATAACAAAATTTATGATGGATTTGTAATCAGGTGTAAAAATAATTGTAAAATAGAAGGGGGGCAATGGGGTATCATATGCCATAGGAGAGAACTCTTTCGCATATGACAGTGTACATTCTTCTCCACATAGTATATGGGCTCAGTTTTTTTGTTCATCATGTCAACAAACCTAAGCTTTTGGGTTAAATATGGTTTCAACTACTGGTTTGAGGTTTCAAAAATATAAAGTAATTGAGGGCTATTGTTTCCATCCTAGCTAATTATAATATGGTGTCGGATTATAAGATGATAAAATATCATGTGAGAATAATGGGTATCATGCGGCATATGAGGTAAAGCCTTATATACGTATCAAAAACACACATCTTCGTAATTTTTTGTGTGTGGGAAGATTGGAACCTGTCATTTTGATCTACATATTCTAAAACCCCAAAACATCGAGTATCACATGAACCCAAAGTGGTTTGCCCAATTATCCACCCGTCGCAAATGTAACGGTTTTGTATGAATAGAATTTTTGCGATAGGTGGATGAACATGTTAAACCCATTGAGTTTACATTATATTCAATGTTTTGAGGTTTTAAAATGAACAGTTCGGATTCTCCAACAAAATAGACGACGATGATGAAGTTTTGGAGCTCCATAGGAAGCTTTAAATCATGTCATATGATAACCATTATTTTCACATCATATTTATGTTAATCATATTTATGTTAAAGTAATGATTTCCATTGGGGCATGATTGTCACATCTTCGTCCTTCGTCTTGTTAGCGCAAATGGGATTAAGATCAAAACTGCCTAATTAATAAAGACTTCAAGTGAGTGATGCTTTAAAAAAAATTTGAGTAGTCGGTGAGAATTTTCAGGAGTGTTGATAGTTACACCACACATCTTTATGATATCACTGCAACTCTGAATTAACCACACCAAATTTTTACCATTTATTAATTCACCGCTATTTGTTTCGTTTTTATCCTTTATATAAACTTGAATTCACCTCTCTCCCCCTTCATTTTATGTTAATTTCACCGCAAACTTTGGGGGTCCAATTAGGGTCCAGTTGAGGAGAGATTCTACCGAGGGCAGCTGAATCTGTGGTAGCGTATAAGTAATAGAGATTTGAAGATGGGATATTGAAGAGGCGATCGGAATAAATTAATCACTACTTATCTTATTTTTTTTGTTGATATTTTCGTCTCCCTTCTCATAGCTTCATTATTGAAGGCAAGTTTTTATTGTCATGCTTATTTCTTGGATGAAATTTTCGGTTGCAAGTTTTACTAGGAGTATCTACCCAATTTTGTTCATCTCGTAGGAATTTATTCTTTTAGTTCTGAAAGTGTTAAAGTCAAAATTGGCGATAACGGTATTTGGGCTGAAGAGGGCTCCTTTGTCGGGGTGGAGCCTCGACGGCGATTGAAGTGGAACCCGTGAACGAGCGTCTCCGGATCGGGATGAGCTATGATTGGACTCCAGGGACGGATATTGACCTAGTTTCACAGTATCTCCATTATCCTGCAACATAAGAAGATCGTTAGAGGGGTCGGGGCCCGACCGATTCCCCTCCGACGCGCAAGTTGGTTTCTCATGGATGAAGAATATTGAGCAAGATAAAAGAGGAAAATGTAAGAGGAAGAGTTTGGAATCTTGTTGAGTGTAGTTTGGTACTTAGCCTTGTTGAAGATCTGGCATCTCCTCTCTCATTGTCCTCTGGACTATTTATCACATCCCCTTAGACTTGTAACTTCCTCCATCTTGAGTGGCATCTTTCACATAACTCCCCCCATGAATATAGCCTTTTATTCCGCTCATGGAATCATGATGCAAACTCGCTCATGTAATCATGATGTGACATCGTTGAGAGCTTGCAAACCTGCCTTTCAGGAAACGAAAGAATGCGCCAAGTGACCAGCCATGTCAATAATCCAAGGGTGAAAGTCACATGATTCCGCGCGCGTAACTTGTTCCAGGCTTTTAGAACAATTAAATGGATTAGCGATCTTTTTCAATAGTGGGTATGGTAGATAAGTAGTCAGGGTAAGAAATTTCGTATCCATCGGTCGGTGTTTTTGCTACCGAATCTCTCGGTGTCATCGTCTGCGCCTCCGGCGAGCAACTCGGAGAAGAAAGCAGCGAACGAAAAAGAAAATGAGAACGGGGTCGACCTTGAAGTTGCTCATGAAGATTCTAAGCTCCTACTTAACCCCTGCATGCTTTGAGAGTGTAGTGTGAGTCTCTTTCCTCCCCTGTCCACCTCATCCTCAACCACATCTGTAGAGAGAGAGAGAGGGAGGAAGTGATGGGTCAAAGCTACAAAAAATAGAAACAAACAACACAGCACGCAGGAACGAAAATTCAGTGGCGGCAGAAATTCCCATATTCAAATTGCTCAGGACATTGTTTGCAATGTATTGTATCGCCAAAATATTTTGTGTTGCAAGTGATTGTGGTGGCCAAAAGTTGGTGGTGGCTGGAAACATGCGTACCTGCTCAGGAACTTAGACTGATGCAAACAAACCCCCAATAAATTGTCATCATGCATGCTTTCAACCCTATCACGCCTCAAGGCTCAAGCCATCCCTCCTTTTGACTCAACTCTCACAGTCGAGAAGAAACCATTGGCGCCCACAGCCGCAAGCACCTCCATCAATAAGGACAGCTACGACCGGATGAAAGAGCAGAAGGAGTTCGACGACTCCATGGCTGGTGTCAAGGAGCTCATCGACTTCGGGGTCACTAGCAAGCTGCCCCACATGTTCGTCTTTCCTCCTGAGGACCGGCAGGCCCGAAGACGGCGTCGGTGCCGGCCTCCAGGTCCCCGTACGTTGTCGAGGTCGACGGCATCGACAGCCCCGTCCGCTGGACGGAGGCGATCGAAAAGGTATGCCATGCTGCCAGGACGTGGGGGTTCTTCCAGCAGGTCGGCCACATGGTGCCGGTGAGCCTAATGGACGAGATGATCGCCGCTGTCAAAAGGTTCAATGAGCTCGGCAATGAGGAGAAGGCGAGGTACTACTCGAGGTACGAGAAGAGCCGAAAGGTTAGGTATGGCAGCAACTTCAACCTCTTCATCTCCAAGGCCGCCGACTAGCGTGACACCATCTACGTCATGTTCGACGGTCTCGTCACTAAGGACGACCTTCTGAAATCTGACGGTAATTAAATCTCAACCGTCTTTCTATCAAACCTTTTGTCCTGGTCAACAAACACATTCAAGTAGTGTGACTTTTTTGTAGGGAGGCAATGTGGGAGTACATGGCGAAGGTGCTGGAGGCACAGGACGTGGTGTCGGTGTATTGCCCTGTTTTGACCTATACGTGTATTTTGCTGTATACGTGTGGTATTTTCACGTACAATGCGTGCGTGGGTATGAAATAAACGAAGTTATCGATGTATGTAGCATAGTGAGAGGGGGATTGGGCCGTAATACGTAGCTAAGGGAAGTGAAAGCGTAGTGTGAAAGCAGAGAAGGAAGCAGGGAAGCGTGAAAGACGTCGTCGGTGCAAAACAACAGGAATGTGTTAGACGCGTGTGTGTGATGCATGTATGTATGCATGGATGGGCGTGGATGTGTGTAAGAAGAGCCATGCAAGTGTGAAAGGGGTTAGGGGTCAATGGCAACTCTCGTAAATTTTTAGAAAAGTCAGGGGCAAAACGGTCATTTGGGCTTAAATTGCTGTGCGTACATACCTAGGTTGTGTGTGCGTAAAGTAATGGCAAACTTGTAAATACTTGGATAAGTGAGGGGTAGTTTGGTCATTTAATAAATGACATGGCTTATTGGATAAGACATGGAAAATCCAATTCTAGAATCCTCTCCCTCTTTCTCTCCTTTTCTTTTCTTTTCTTCTCTTTTCTTCCATCATCCTTATCTCCTCTCCCCCTCTTCAATTTCGTGCTCCCCCTCTCCACCTTTCTATGTTGACCAAAATTCAAAAAAAGAAGAAGAAGAAGGAGGAGGAGGAGGAGGAGGAGGAGGAGAAGAAGAAGAAGAAGAGGAAGAGAAAGAGAAGGAGAAGGAATTCAAGATTTTGATGTAGGATTCCAACTTGGTCTTGGAATTTCAATTAGGGTTATTTCTATTATGCATTCACATCATGTTTACTTAATTTGGATTAGGAGTAATCAAATCCATGTGCCATATTTCATTTTCATGCAAAACCCCTTGAAAATTCCAAGCAAAACTATCTCTTTGAAATTCTGAAATTTTTATGTGTGTTGTTTCTTTATTTCTGATCACTGTAGCTCGAATTAGGATTCGAAAAAAATATGAGCATGTAGATCTTGAAGTTCTACCTCAAAATCATATAAATTTTGATATAGTTTCAATTCAGAAATTAGGAGAAATAAATCTATTGTTACAACATGTCTGTTTGATTTTCAGTGTTGACACAGTTTAGTACAATTGTCCTACAGAGCTGCACACATCTTGGAAATTTATGATTTTGGTCTTGTTGGAAATCTAACAAGTTTTTCTCAAAGTTCAACAGACTGCTCTTATGTCAAAATTCTGGTTAGAACATGCCCAAAATTAGCTTTTAACACAGACCCTAAAATCTGTCTGAAAAACAGAATTGACACACTTCACTAATTAATTCACCATAAATCATATAGTTCATATTTTTGCATGAAATTTTATCTGTAGATCCATAACTTGTATATCTTCAACTTTAATTAATAAAGTTTTGTTAAATTCCCAAGGAAAATGGATGAAATATGTTGATCTATATGGTTGTTCTTGCAATTTCAGCAAGCTGAATTTGTTAAGTACTATTCTTTTCACTAATTGTGGTTAATTGGTCATGTTTATTCTTGCTTAGTATTGTTGTATGGTAAAATGAATATTAATACCCTTGACACATGTAAATGTTGTTGCATTGTCATGTTACAAATGATACCCGTCAGGTGTTCGATGAATTGCCTGAATGAAGGCAAATGCTAAAAATGTGAGAAATGCTTAATCGTGTGAATATGAATTGAAATTTGATATAAATTTGTAATGTTGGAAGCATGTCATCATGGTACTATATGTGTGATGATGGGTTGGTATGAATACAATGGAGGGCATGACACTTCGGTGTATGACCCATGTTGAGATGAATATGAAATGTGATGCCATGCAACATGACTTCTTCATTGTTAAAATGATGAAATGAAACTCTTGAATATCTCAATCCTCTCTAATGAGGGTGAGTTTGCAAATCCCGGGTTTTAGGTGGGATTTGAGTAAATTATGGATATGAGGCCTGGACTGAGAAGTTGGGGGAAATAATTATGTGATATGTGATATTTATACCCACTGGCCTTTATCGGGAGTGGAGGGGACATACGGAGATTGTGTTATTGTGGGAGAGCCTCACTCCTGCCAGGGACGGGGGAGATGAGAGGCCCGGTGTCGTAAAGTGCCCATGTCCACTGCGCCGTGTGCTATATTCACCCCAAATTTGGGGTGAAGTCCAGGTCCTGGTATCACACAGTTTACCCAAGTTCCAATTAATTCCATTATAAGATAATAAAATAAGAATTTGCGTGTTACTCCTTCTGCTGACAGCACTTCCCCTTTCTTTTGCCTGCTTCTTGGTGAGTCTGTGTTGTGCCTCAGACAGCTGTACTCTCTTTTTATAAGATAATGTTGCCTGAACACTTGTGTTATTATTATTATTATTATTCGTGCTAACCCTTTTCTTGCAGTAACTTGACATGGACCGCAGGTATGATTCCTTTGATTTTCTATTTAATTTTCATCATATCACTTAGATTCATGCTCTACTTCTCTTGCTTGCCTTGTGATCTGATAACCTTAAAACGGAGTTCCAAACCCAAGTTGGTTCCTACTGGGGCACGCATTGACGTGCTCCTCCCCTATTTTTCAGGTAGCAGTGTTAGCTTGGTTGGAGGTGACTTGGAGCTGTGTTCAAGGGTAGCCCTTGATGTGAGCTGACTTGTGGTGTGATATAGTTATCTTGGGGGGGGTGGAGAATGATGGTGTATATGTAGTGGTGTACCTAGGTTATGTAATGCTAAATATATATATGTTGTTGTTGTTGATCTATGTATTCATGAGATCGTTTGATGTTATTATGAAGCTTTACTTGTATTATCCCAGCATGTGCGCAGTGGCCTGCTTGTTCAATTTCTTCTTTCTCCCTCTTTTCCTCTTTCATCACCCTCACTCTTCACGATACTCGGGAAAAAAAATTTTGATGCCGGGTATTCTGGGGAACGGGGCGTGACAGTTTTTGGCGGCCCATGCAGGTCACCGCACTGCGATGTGCGTAAGGATAGTACATGTAATACTTCAGCATTTGATTGGGATAGGTTTGCCCCAAGGTGGGTAGTGACCTTAGAGCCTTAAGTGATCCACCCTTAAACCCCTAACTTAGGAAGTCAGAGGATGAACTTCCTACAGTGTAGTATACTATAGAAGTATATTAGTTGGTATCAGTGTATACTGATATAATAATGAGAATACGCGTATATAAATGCAGTTGTTGTGCTTGGATATTTGAATTATATGCATCGCATGTATACTTGTATTCAGTATATATATGTGTATTTATATTTGAATAGTATGAAAGCTGCATGTATGGATATACGTGGAAGTGTATACTAGGTGGGCGAATACTTGAGTGTATGTATCCTACCTTTCTATAAAAGTAAATGATACATATATGTGAGGCTGGTATGTGGTACACTTGTGTAATTCCGAGACATAGGTAGTATATACATGTTTGTTTGTGGATGTATAATGGTGGGTACATAGAAGCTAGTATGGACATATGAGTTGTAAGGGTGTGAGTGAGGATATGTGCATATGTAGAATAAGTGCGTGTATGCGTTTCTTATCTATTGTAATGAGGTAGTATTTCATGTGGGAATGCACTGATGTGTGTGTATTTATCCATGTAAGGATAGAGAAGTGGAGTGTCCATATCGTTTAGGACATATGGAGGGAAGTGTATGTGTGTAGATGTATGTGAGCCTGTATGGGTGGAGGGTGAAGATATATATGTGGGAAGTTAGTGCATATATTGCTAGTATTGCATGACTATGGTATGACTTCCTAGTATGTTAAAAAGTTTAAATACCTGAGAGTATATGTATGTGATGCCTATGTGCCTATAGAAATTGGTATATTGTTGTACATGAGTATATGGGCGTGGGTTGTATTATTGCGTGAAGATAGGTGCTATGCTATGGCCATATATGGTATGTGTGTAGTGATATAGATAAGTAATGGGCGTACGGATTGTATGAGTAATGCTCCAGGGTATTTGGAGTAGATGTATTCTAAGGTGGGTAGAGGGTGCTAGAGACCTGTCCACCAAAGTTTAAGTCCCTAGCCCTATACCGTGCATATTACGAGATAGGGATATATGTATGACATGTAATGCATGTAAGATGTGATGGATACAAGGATTTGAGACCATAGAGTTTAGGTATATATGGAATGATTATAGGGTCGTATGGTTAAATAGAGTTATGATATATATACATACACGTGTGTGTGTGTATGCGAGCCACGTCGAATGGCGTCTATAGGACCATTGGATGTATATGTAGTACCCGTACCCTTCTGTATATAGTGGTATAAGGAGGAATGTGTACTGGCACATGAGGTACTTATATGTAGGTAGGTGTATTGTAGGAAGTATGGTGCGATTGTGTATATGCGTTGTTGTTATTGAATGTGTATTGGTGTATGTTTTATAAGTGTTTATATGTATATGTATGTGAATGACCCCTATTTTGATATGCATGTATCAGTATATGAATGTATACGTATATGGGGTGTGACTATCGACTGAATGTGTACGAATGTTGAACTACACTTACTTGTGTGTGTACTAGTATACTAGTAAAAGTGCAGATATATTAGATGTTGTTGTAGAGATATGATGCCCTCGAGGCTATTTATCTCTGTGTGAATAGCACAAACATCTTGTTCGAAATAACAGTAAGCTGTTTGGTAATAATTTATCTAAGTTATTTTATAATGTAGTTAACATTAGACATTAACTTAGGTAAAGTCCTGAGACTTTATGCAAGGTCAAACATGTATCGAGATGAGTACCTCGATCATGGAGAAATGTTTGACCGTCTGTAGCATAAGTCTAAAAGGGTTCGTGGTCGTAGATGTTTCGAGACAAGGATATCGAAACATCGGATAGACCATTGTGTCTTAGTCTTCACTGTTTAGCAGTAGCGATGATCTCATGATCGTTTTGACTTGGCGAAGTCGAAGACGAGACACATGTGCTCATTAGAGAATTGAGTTCACTGAACGATCCACAAGAGTTATCATATGGTTATATTGACCAATCTATCAATGATGACTCTGAGTGATGATAGGCTAGTTGGTCTTTTGACTTGAGGTCATTTTGACAAACCTATGCGTGAACGGTGCCACTTAGATCAACTGACCTAGCTTCGAGGCAAGGCCTGTCGAAAGGTCTTTTGATTGGGTGACACTTGAAGCGCATGAGGAGAGTAATGACCAAGAGAGGATTCGTCTCTCCCGGTCAATGGGAGTTAGTGTCGTAGGGTTAGTTCGGTCTTTAATAAAATATCTGGCCAGAGTTTGTTGGAAGAAGTCCAACATTATTAGACTAAAGATCGATAGAAACTAACCAGAGTCAAGTTATTGGGGTTGACAGTTTGACCGTACCCTAGACTTGATCTACACGACATAGTTAAGACGAAGAGACTATAACTGTGAAATTCATCACGGAAACAGTCAGGGTGGTCCCGACAATACTCATGTCAATGAGTCAACCACATAATGATGATTCCTGAAGCAGGGATGGCAACCACTGCTCGTGGTCACTGTCGTATAGGGCTTTGAGCCCAACCTATTGTAAGGGTCAGGCTGTAGGGTCTCATACAGAGTGCGACCTTCGTCTAGTAATAGGTAGAAATTAGTTAGGGAGAATAATTTGCATTTGATGCAAAGGAAGAGAAAATTGCATATTGATGCAAATGATATTTAAGCCTAGATAGGGGACTAATTTGCATATGATGCAAAATAGATTAAATGTGTTTTAAATAGTTTTAGACAATATTTAATAAAATAAACACAAGGAAAAGTTCACGGGTAAGACGGGAATGTCCCGGTCTATGCCCAGGTTCGAACGGCGTCCAAATCGGACGCCAAATGCCCAAGTTATGCCCAAAACAGATCTAAGAGTAAGATCAGACCAGATCAGGCAGACCCAGCCCAAACTGGGTCTGGCCTGGACTGCTGGCCAAGCCCAGTAAAGCCAAGGCCTGCCTGGGCCTGGGCGCCCAAGCCCGCCTGGGCCTGGGCACCCGGCCCAGGCCCAGGCCCGGGCGCCCAGCGCCCAGGCGTTCTGGGCCGGGGGCCCCGCCCGGCCCAGGCACTCGCCTGGGCGCCAGGCGCCAGGCCTGGGTGCACGTGCCCAGGTCTGGGTTTGGGCGCCCAGGTCTGGGTTTGAAGCTGTGGGGCCCACTTGCTGGGCCCCACCAATGGGTGCAGAACCCTAGGTTTACTGGGCATTTTTTACGGCTGGTTTTTGCGAAAAACAAGGCGTAGGCTGATCTTTGGACGATCAATTGGAGGGTCAAACGAACTCCGATTGACGAACGGTTTTTTCCTATGCGTTCACCGTTGAACATCCTTCGGATTGATAGGTTGTATCAATCTTGAAGTTCAACGGTGAGGGAGTTAAAATTCACGGAAGTTTGCACTTTGTGAAAGGCAAACTAATTTGATTTTATTAACTCTAATTATTAGTCCCACATCGGATTTTGAGAGAAGGGGAGCAGTCAGCCGCATATATAAATAGGGGTCTGCTCTCCTCCTCAAAACTCGTCCAGCTCTAGATCTGAGCGGCTCTCGTAAATGTTGGAGCACGCTCAGATCTAGGCTTAAATTAATATTTCTCTATCTCCCTCATATTTCTGCCTTACTCTTGAGGGCTCTAGCAAAGCCACAAAGGAGTTCGGATTCAGATCCGAAATCTAGGCGAAGGTTTCACTCGCGTGAAACTTTCTTCGACGCGTGGTTGGCTCGGCGACACGGGATTGATCGCCTCGGGATGCGGAGCGGTTCAAGGAGCGGCTCGGTGTGGGACGGGAGTGGCTCGGAAGATGGTGCAGAACATCTCGCCTGCCCCAGGGTTGAGATTCCAGGTATGTGTTTGATTAGCATTAGTTTAATTTAATCGCAGTAGGTTAGATCCTTCTTGGGATGGTCAGATCCATCCCAAGTCGGTATAGATCTTGGCTAAGGGTTTTATACCTAAGGGCTAAGTTGAAATTGTTTTAACTGCATGTTAATTAGATTAACTAGATTTTTCTTCCGCTGCAAATTCTTTTGTGTCTATGTTCCGTCCGAATTGGGACGGTCATAGAGTTTTTGTGCCATAAGGGTCCCAGAAAACCCTACAGTTGTGAATATGATCGTATGAGTAGCTACCGAATACCTGCTAGTGTAGTTGAGTAGCTTGACTGTATGGGTGTATAATAGCAGGATATGTATAGAATGTGTGAATTGGTGTGTGCCCATACATGGGAATGAATGTGCATGGTTGCATGAATCCTAATAGACATTTATGAATGTCTGCGTGCATACCTGCAATTAGAATAATAATCTGGTGTGTATCAGCCAATGTGTATTTGGCTATATGTAGGCTTAGATATCTATATTTGGAATTAATGTGTATACTACTGCGTGAACATAATGTGTATGTGCATATAATTGGGTTATATAGAGTATCTATGTGGTATATTGGTTGATGTGTATATGCGAATATTTATATGGTTATATGGATTCCTATTAAATATGTCTTAGCGGAGTGTCGGGATGTGAAGATGTATGTGCAGTGTGTAGTAAAAGCATATGTTGTTATGTGTATATTGGTTGAATGGATATATACTTATAAATATCCTTGTTTGTTTATCTGTGAATCTTTCCAGCATGGTTGCCTATCTAGGTGTACCATAGATAAGTGTATTCCTGTATATATACATGTATGTGTAAGTCTGAAGCAGAGCGTGTGTGTATGTATATACATATGAAGTGGGGATATGAATGTGATGAGTATGAAACATAGGTGTGTATATATATATATTTAATGAATGGAAGTGAAATGAAACTGTTTGATAAGCGGGTATTGGAATGTGTGTATTTGTTTGTATATTTATGTATATACGTGTGTGTGGAGTGTCGGTGGATGATTATAATTATTTGGCTTTTATGGCAGAATATGCGTAAGATGTGCAGAAGTAGTTATATATATATAGCATATGGTAGGGGATGTGTTATGTTTGTGCACTCTTGTGTGTATTGTGTGTGGTGTATGTACCTATCTGTGTGAGTCAGTAGGTGCACTGCTATGGATTTGAGGTTATGCATATACTTATTTATAGTTATGATTGTGAACCTTATGTGACTTGATCATGCATGTGTTAGTGCGTGCACGTCGATGTATGTTGAATGTGACTAATTCTCGTGTGTATGTTGATATTCATAGGACTATAAGCGTGAATGAACTCATATGATTAAGTATTGGGAGTGTAGGGATCTGGGGTACATACGGTGTGACATCGTGATAGTGACCCTGTTTATCAAGCAATGGTGTGTAAATTAATGTGTATCGCTAGGTGTTTGTACATGAATGTAAACGTATATGTATATATATATAAAGAGATAGATATAAATCGTTTATAGTCGAATGTATTGCGATGTATGTGAAAGCATGCCATGTATGAAAAGCTTATGTATCGTGATATGGATATGGTATGATGTCCTATACGTATAGATGTGAATAGCGATCTAAATACGTGTAATAATACGTATATAGACTTATTTGGGGTGTGAGTGATATATATGTTAATGTGTGAATATGTATGCCAAGATGTGTAGAACATATACGTATGTGTATGTAATGATGCTTATAATGCTATGGGTGTGCTACTAGATGAATAATAGGATGTATCTGTAATGTATGTGCGATACAGATGTGTATGGATGGTAGCGAAGTATATAGAGAATATAAGTGTAGTGCAGATATGTATTCTTGTTTTTACTTCATGAGTAGTAAGACCATAATACCTAGCTGACTTCGACAAGATTCACACCCTAGAAAGTTCGAGGACGAACTTTATTTTAAGGTGGGTAGGATGTAATGCCATGTTTTAACCTATACGTGTATTTTGCTGTATACGTGTGGTATTTTCACGTACAATGCGTGCGTGGGTATGAAATAAACGAATTTATCGATGTATGTAGCGTAGTGAGAGGGGGATTGGGCCGTAATACGTAGCTAAGGGAAGTGAAAGTGTAGTGTGAAAGCAGAGAAGGAAGCAGGGAAGCGTGAAAGATGTCGTCGGTGCAAAACAACATGAATGTGTTAGACACGTGTGTGTGATGCATGTATGCATGCATGGATGGGCGTGGATGTGTGTAAGAAGAGCCATGCAAGTGTGAAAGGGGTTAGGGGTCAATGGCAACTCCCGTAAATTTTTAGAAAAGTCAGGGACAAAACGGTCATTTGGGCTTAAATTGTTGTGCGTACATACCTAGGTTGTGTGCGCGTAAAGTAATGGCAAACTTGTAAATACTTGGATAAGTGAGGGGTAGTTTGGTCATTTAATAAATGACATGGCTTATTGGATAAGACATGGAAAATCCAATTCTAGAATCCTCTCCCTCTTTCTCTCCTTTTCTTTTCTTTTCTTCTCTTTTCTTCCATCATCCTTATCTCCTCTCCCCCTCTTCAATTTCGTGCTCCCCCTCTCCACCTTTCTATGTTGACCAAAATTCAAAGAAGAAGAAGGAGAAGGAGAAGGAGAAGGAGAAGGAGAGAAGGAGAAGGAGAAGGAATTCAAGATTTTGAGGTAGGATTCCAACTTGGTCTTGGAATTTCAATTAGGGTTATTTCTATTATGTATTCACATCATGTTTACTTAATTTGGATTAGGAATAATCAAATTCATGTGCCATATTTCATTTTCATGCAAAACCCCTTGAAAATTCCAAGCAAAACTATCTCTTTGAAATTCTGAAATTTTTATGTGTATTGTTTCTTTAATTCTGATCACTATAGCTCGAATTAGGATTCAAAAAATATATGAGCATGTAGATCTTGAAGTTCTACCCCAAAATCATATAAAATTTGATATAGTTTCAATTCAAAAATTAGGAGAAATAAATCTATCTTTACAGCATGTCTGTTTGATTTTCAGTGTTGACACAGTTTAGTACAATTGTCCAACAGAGCTGCACACTTCTTGGAAATTTATGATTTTGGTCTTGTTGGAAAGATAACAAGTTTTTCTCAAAGTTCACCAGACTTCTCTTATGTCAAAATTCTGGCTAGCTCATGCCCAAAATTGGCTTTTAACACAGACCCTAAAATCTGTCTGAAAAACAGAATTGACACACTTCACTAATTAATTCACCATAAATCATATAGTTCATATTTTTGCATAAAATTTTATCTGTAGATCCATAACTTGTATATCTTCAACTTTAATTTATAAAGTTTTGTTAAATTCCCAAGGAAAATGGATGAAATATGTTGATCTATATGGTTGTTCTTGCAATTTCAGCAAGCTGAATTTGTTAAGTACTATTATTTTCACTAATTGCGGTTAATTGGTGACCGGCGCCCCGGCTCGGCGCGAACAGGGGCGCGGAAATCTAAATATTTGTAACCGCAAGCGCACGGTGTTGTAGTGTGGCTTGGGGGTCGAACACAGGGAGGCGAGGATGTGCTTGTGTCAAAGAGGACCAAAATCACCCTGTGGGCGAGCTAGCCCAGATCGAATGATGGGTTGTCACGGTAAAGGAAAGCGAGGTATAAACAATATGAAAATAAAACCCGGGACTTTGGTTTCCACCCCAACGAGCGACTCTCGCCGATACGGCCTACGGGTGGGATGGCGATCGGAATTAGGGTCTAATGGTGAGACGTTGCCTCTAAAAGTGGTACCGGCATCCCATGGGCCCGATATTCTGGTCAGTGCCCAGGATGATACGCCGGACTTCCCGGGTTCGATCAGTGGGCACTCCCGTGTCCATTAACACTGATCGACTCCGGGAGCACTAAGCTTGCAACGATAACTCCCAACTTCTCGTCCTGCCGCTCCCGCGTGCTAGGATTCGGCGTCTACGCTAAAGGCGTGAGCTATGGCTAGGGAGTCAATCGCCAAGTTTATTCCCCATTGGCCCGACGGTCAAAGGCGGTCTTTTTCCCACTGATGACAATAAAACACCCCGCGTAACCGTTAGATTCCTAATCCCTATCGATTTCCTAACCCTATGGACGCATCGGGAAGAGCCCCCGAAGGGGTTTCCGCCAAAACCCCGGTTTAGGGAACTACTCACAAATATTCATTAAAAAGCGATCTAAATGAAAATGAACCGTCAAAATCATAATTAGACAATAGAAATGCAAAGGTAGTAAATCAATTAAGATAATATTAAAGTTTTACAAAGATCCGAAAACTTACAAAAACTAGGAAATTACAGCCGTCACAAAATGAAGAAAACAGTAAAAAATAACCAACTCCCGAATCTGGGAAACCTAGGGTTCTATTTATAGAAAACGACATCACCCGATCGGTTGACAAGTCAACCGGTCGGGTGAGCCGCTTCACAAAATCACAGCGCAATGCGGGGGTTTCACCCGGTCAGTATGAACCGGTCGGTTGATACTTGGTGCGGTCGGTTGGATCTTGGTGCCGACCGGTTGGATCTTGGTGCGGACCGGGTGAGGAGACCGGTTGGAACTTTGAGTCTTGGCTGTTGAAATTCGGCTACAGGTGAACCGATCGGGTGAAGGTCACCCGATCGGTTGGAAATCAGCTTCGAATTTCCAGAGACTTTGAGCTTCTGACCCGGTCGCTGAACCGACCGGGTGACTTCTCGTGAGCTCCAAGCTGCATCCGGGTGGTGCACGCGTGCATCACCCGATCGGTTGGAGATGACCAACCGACCGGGTGAGGGGCTGAAAGATGCAATCTTCGTCGTTTGACACCTGGATCACGTGTGACTCCTCCCGTTGCTCCGGGGACACATGATATCATCGTTTTATGCCCCAAATGCCATCAAACTCCTGCAAAACACGGAAAATACGGAAAAGAGAAAGAAAACAAGAAAACACAAGAAAACACGAGAAAACGAATAAAAGACGGCGGTAAAATACAGAAAAACACGGAAGAAAACGTGCGTAAATATATGAAATATAAACGCACGTCAAAATCCCCCAAGCTGAACTCTTCCTCGTTGTAACGATCACTTTTCGTTGTACGTTGTTCGTGCACGTGCTTTTGGCCGTGCACGTGCTTATTTTAGACTTTGTTTGTTTGTGAACACTTTTGTGTGATATGCCGTTGTGAACGTCTCTGAGAGTAGTAAATAGTGTCACTAATTTGGAACGACATTTCTCGAGTCGTTTTCCCACGATTTAATATTATTCGGAGAGACGTTGTGATTTTCACTTTTGACGGGAGACGTTTCTATTTTTAGTTTCATCGTCTGACGTCAAAATTGTAATCTGTCTTCTTCGTCTTCTTTCTCTCGTCGACCCGGTCACCCCAGTATTTATTTTATAATTTTAGAGCTCCGTTTGGCCCGCCTTCACTTTTTGTCCAATCTATTATTGTTATTTTAATCTTAAGCCTTATTGATATTTCCCTAAGTATTAGTCCAATAATCCTCATCAAATTAAGCCTAGCCATTGTTTGTCAGGGCCGAAACCTTGAGCTGCGCATGCACATCCTGATTGAGAGAATGGGGTTATTAAATTGGTTTTGGTTATAACACCTAGCCTTTAACCCAAGCCCCTGACCCACATGAAACCCGGCCCCCTTTTATTAAACAACCTAGCCCTCATCGCGTGCTGCCCCTATCCTATGTTGCTATAAACAATACCTTAAGAAACATAGCTTAAACCCTAGTCCTATTGAACCGCAGCCCTAGGGGTCTTTTCGTGTTCGTGAACTCCGAGCGCCGCAGATTAACCCGTGACCTCCTATGCAACTCCGACTTCTCTCCTTCCCTCTTCCCCGACGTAGCCCTTCCCGTAGACCCCCTCTGACCAAGACCGGAGGCCACCGTCTCTTCTCCGTCGGCGCACGACGGTAAAACCCCAAGCACCCTCGCAGCAGCAGCGGCCAAGGTCGCCGCTAACGCCGCCAGCGCCTCCCCGCATCGCGTGCACCCACGCCCACGGCAGCAAGACCACCCCCCCTGCGCCTTCAGCCTCGTCCGACCCCCCCTCTCCGACTTCCCGCCGGAAAGCACCTAATCCCGACCGCCCAGCGGTCCTCCTCAGACCCTCGCCTCCCCCTGTCTTGCTCCGACAACCCATGGCCGTCGCGCGCATCCTCGTGCTGCGACAGCAGTCACCGGCAGCAGCATCGAACCGCCCATCGCCGACAGCCTTCTCCCCTTCCCTTTCTTCCGTCGTCGGCAACTCGAGCCACCGCTGCACCGCCTCTCCAGCGAGCCCGAGCCCACACCATTCCCCTGTTTTTCCCCCATTCCTCTGTTCGAAACAGAGTACTTTAACCCTTCATCGCACATCCTCCCCGGGCCTCCCTCCGTTCACCCCCGCCAACCACCTCGACCCCACCTACCGCCTAGTCACCGGAGACCACCTGTAGCGCCGCCTCCTCCCTGGTTGCCTTCGAAACACCCCCTGGCCGCACCTCCCAACTGCGCTTAGACCGCCGGTATACGCTAGGCCCCAAGCTCCGGCCCTCCATGCTTTACCTCCGGCCAAGACCCCATGAACGGAGCTCTCCGTGGCCGATACTCGCACTTGACCGCTGAGGTATGCACTCAGGCCGCTCTCCGCCACAGCAGCCGCCGAACATCCAATCTCGCCTGTTCCGTCGCACCCAAGAGCTGAGCATGTGGATGCTACTAAAGTAAGTTCATAATACTAGGCCTGGTTGATATATTACATGCTATAATCATAGGTATGTCACAGCTATATGTTATTAATAAATGTGTAGTACTACAGTAGGTTAAGTTGAAGTTTGAATTGTTTGAAGTGATCACTTACATGTGCCACGTCTTAGATAATCTTTTACAGCTAGTACTGTGTTAGTCTTAGTATACAAGTTAGCATTATGATCCGGTTAGACGCAGTATATATGTATATATATATATTAAGAGATTGGTTGGTGGTTAAGTTAGTATAAGTTGTCGAGTTTTGAAACAAATGTTAGGCTTGGGGATGTTTCTTTGAATTTATTAAGTTTAGCTTAATATCTTGTCGCAGGTAATCATGTTCTCAAGAAATCACCTGGTCACAAGAATCGTATTTCAGGCAAGTGAAACTTGCCAACTCTTGTGTAGGGCCATGTTTTTAGGCCACTTCCTTGCTTTTAGCGTAAAAGAGACTAGTCAGTAAAATGATAGCTGGCTAGACGCCTACTTGATCTAGTTTGACCACGAAACTAGATCCGTTACCTAAATTGATCTAGCTTGACAACGAAGCTAGATCCAACTCTTTAAACTTGTTAATCATGCATACTAAACTGTCACGTCTACTTTCCTTATCTGTACACACTTTTAACTGCCATGCATTGCATCTTACATGTCATCCAAATTGATTGTTGCATCGTAGCACACGCTACAAAATACTTGTACAATCCGTGTTTCCGGCTAGGTGCACCCCTAGGCCATCATGTTAAAACACTGCCTGGCTCGTGATCCAGAAGCGGGCCTCATGTGTTGGTCAAAAGCCAATGCCCGATACACGTGGAGGGGTAGGGATAAACGATCACCTGAGCTTAGGAGTGGCCCGATCAGCCACTCTAGCCAGAAGGCGGAATCTATGTGCACGAGGTGCTTACTTTACTTGTCTTGTACTAGTGAGTGTTACTTGTATAACTTGTCAACCTTGCCATGTTTAAATGCCATGCTCGTACTTTACTTTACTTTACTTTACTCGTTGCACTCATACTTTAAACTGTCATGTCTTTGCATTCATGCTAGAACTGCTAGGTTGCTTTACCTACTTTCAGTTTCCTTGCACAAGTCTCTTACAGACTTGCTGACATGTGCCCCTTGCTCTTTTGGGTGTCACATGTTAGACCCTGAGCCAGAGACCGTAGCTGAGTACGTGATTGTTGCTGACGCTGAGCCTGAGTCCATGTCTGCCCAGGAGGAGTTTTGTGGACATCAGTGATCTTTCTTGGTGACTGTGCTGAGCTTTCTTTTGTTTTAGGTTTGTTGTTAGTTGTCGGTGCGTAGCACCTTTACTCTGTACGTTGTACTTATGTTGGCCATGTTTGGGCCTTTAGACTCTTTTCTTTTAGCCTGGTGGCTTTTTCTGTGATGTTGAAACTTATTTTATGGATATTCTGAGATATCTCTTTTGTCTCATTTTCTTTATTATTATCTTTGTTTCGTTTCGCGTTGCAAGGACCTGCAGTTTAAAATTGATTGACGCTTATCAGACTTGCAGCTTTGTAGCTTCAAGTCTGAGCGGACCTTCTCACGTCTCGCCTCCACGTTTTTGGAAAGCCGGGCGTGACAGGTTTTGTTGGTGGCCCATGCAGGTCCCGTCTTGCAATTGCAAATTAACGGAACAACGATAATAACGGAATGTCCATTAAATAAATTGCAACATCCGAGTCATAAGCCTTGAGTCTAGTCATTTTCCTATGTCACTAGGTGGTAAGAAGAATTAGTTAGACGTCTGTGTTTGCTAGATAGAGGCTCTAATTGTTAGTTAAACTCCATGCTAGGAATTGATTTAATCGTCGTAGGAGTTACCTTAGTGGTTCTTGCCTAACTCTGATCATGTTAGACTTTTAAGGTTTCTTTAGTCGTTCGCTTGGGTTCATCGATTTCGGACCAAGCTGAACGCAATTCATTACCATCTAGCTCCCTAGAAAGTCTTAGCGCTTAGTTCTTAATCTTGTTGGTCGACCGTAGGAGTTTCCCCGTAGATTTTCCTGGTTCATATCCTAGGCGTATGAATGTTTTGATCATCCGACCATTTTCCTTGCCCTCGATTCACGCGATCGCCTCGTGACGATCGTCGTTAATTTTCGAACCTCTAAGTTACAGATCTTGAAGCCTTTTGAAAGTGTTTTCGATGTTCTTCATTCGCTAAAGTTTAAACTCGTTCGAAAACTTTTAATATATATTTGGACTTCATGCTCTTCCGTTGACTTAAATTCATTTTTGAATTTCGAAAGTTTTGACGAGATTTTTTGATTGCTGTTTTATAATGTTTCTTCCAGCCCATACTTTTCATACCCATTTAAATATCTTGTCCATTTTCATATATTAATTTTATTCTGAGCCGTATTTCTAATTTTCCCAAATTCGATTTTTAATTTTCTTTTCTTACTTATCCCATTAAAACCTATTCAAATAACTCATCGCGCCCGCCTTTAATGTACTTTCTAAGTTACATGAGTATTCAGCGTGACGATTTTAAATACTCATCATTTTCCTACTTCAAAATTTTTGTAAAATACTATCTCCATTTTAATTTTTTCTCAAATGCAAAACAGTTCATTCACCTCCATGCTCATTATTTTGCGTCTAATCCTATGTCGTGATTTAACTTTTTCGTACTACCCTTCTACGTTTCATAAGGATATTATTATAATTTTATTCTAAAACTTGCATTTTATTATATCCTTGTTTCACGTTCTATATCCTTCTTCTCTACTTAATTATTCTGGACTATATTTGGTTCCACCCAACCAAGCTATTTCCCTTATATGTCGCCTCGCCTGAACCCGTTTATCCTGTACTTGTTTCATTTCATTCGTTTTCGGTCTCCCTCACTATTGTTTGGTTATCACAATAGTGCTGACTGTTGTCTGCGTTAACCTCAGTATAGTAGGGTGTGCCCGCTAGTATAGTTTGTGATGTCGTTGTAGTGCATATAATTACTTGATATATATGAAGTTGGATGCGTGTTAATATCCATGTATATGAGTGTGGATGGCTATACCACTCTAGGGGCGTCTGTGTATATAAGAATCAGTGTTGGATTATTTAATGGGGTGTATGCAGTCAGAGATACTTATAATGGTTGAAATAATATGTTAGTAAAGTTATGAGTATATTAGGTAGACGATACTAGAGTATTTATAGTTAAATGTGCATGTCTATTATTTGGTCTATGTGTTAGTACGTGTGAGTATGTGTGAGTACGTAGACACGTACTGTGCTTAGGCGTAAGTAGTTATGTATTTGCTGCATGAGTATATAGGTGATATACATATGTTAGTAGGATTATAATTTTGATTGGTATTGCTTGCTTTACGGGATGTTGTATGCGTGTATTCCAGGAGGTATATACGACTATTGCATATCTTAACTATGTATGAAGTAGATGTATTGGTATACTAATTATAAGTAGCAGGATATGGTGTGAATATATGAGTTACATGTGCGTGACTATACGGTGAATGCATGTATTAGGGAAGTATTATAACTATACGTGTGCTGATGACTGTATTATTATTATGGTTTATAAAGTGATTGAACTATGTGAGTGTTACCTGACTAAATATTAGGTGTGATTGACATATGGTATGTATATGGTTGTATTGGTAGATGTGTATACATTGGAGTGGTATTGATATAGGTATAAATTCCGTGTTACGTATATAGAGCATTCTGATATGTGTTTCGAGTCTCACTCAAGCTTTAGTGGGTATACTCTGAGTATATTGTTATGTATGTTGTAGGTTGCATATAGCGAAGTTTGATGTATGTATAGTAATAGGAGTGTTTGTGCCTGGTTGTGTTACACACAAGATTGTGGGTCGCTATACCAGTATATAGTTATAGGTGTTGGTCTTATGGTATAGTTAAATACCAAGGATTTGACTATGTGAACGTATGTGTGCTAGCTACACTAGGTGCGTAGATGTGCTGAGTTTATAATGGTATGACTGGTATGTATGTATGAAATGTTAGCGTGTGTGGGTGTGCACCATGCACGGGTAAGTATGTGCCTAGTTATAAGTTTTGGTGACTATGATATGTGAGGCGTGTCGTGAATATAGTTATAGGACTGTATGTAATGAGAACGTATGGTGAAATAATTGCATGCATTTGAATGACTATATAATTGTGAAATTATAGTAGTGGTGAATGTAAATTAGATATAGTGAAACTTGATTTAAAAATGGTATGGTGTGACTACATGTGTTGAGATGTTTTGGTATCGGATGAATATTAGGGAGTGTTATACCCATGTTTGTTTTGTGCATAGGTAGTTACCTATACGTAGAACAATGATTGTATTTGCTAGAGTGAGACTATTCTTATGTGAGTATCTGAACGTTGTTTTGTGCTAGGTAAGTATTAGTTATATAAGGGATGTGTGCCTATGTATATGGTTGAAATATGTGTATGAATTTGACTGGTTGTGATAGGTGTAAGTGTGTAATATGCGTGAATATATATATATACATGTTGGTAGTGTTAATGTTTGACTACCTAGTGCATATATAAGCACTTGTAATGACTATACCTGTTCTGAATTATAATGTGACATGATTGGGATAGTTACTAGAACAACTAGATATGTTAGAAAGTCCGAGGACGGACTTTATTCTAAGGTGGGGAGGATGTAACGATCACTTTTCGTTGTACGTTGTTCGTGCACGTGCTTTTGGCCGTGCACGTGCTTATTTTAGACTTTGTTTGTTTGTGAACACTTTTGTGTGATATGCCGTTGTGAACGACTCTGAGAGTATTAAATAGTGCCACTAATTTGGAACGACATTTCTCGAGTCGTTTTTCCACGAGTTAATATTATTCAGAGAGACGTTGTGATTTTCACTTTTGACGGGAGACGTTTCTATTTTTAGTTTCGTCGTCTGACGTCAAAATTGTAATCTGTCTTCTTCGTCTTCTTTCTCTCGTCGACCCGGTCACCCCAGTATTTATTTTATAATTTTAGAGCTCCGTTTGGCCCGCCTTCACTTTTTGTCCAATCTATTATTGTTATTTTAATCTTAAGCCTTATTGATATTTCCCTAAGTATTAGTCCAATAATCCTCATCAAATTAAGCCTAGCCACTGTTTGTCAGGGCCGAAACCTTGAGCTGCGCATGCACATCCTGATTGAGAGAATGGGGTTATTAAATTGTTTTTGGTTATAACACCTAGCCTTTAACCTAAGCCCCTGACCCACGTGAAACTCGGCCCCCTTTTATTAAACAACCTAGCCCTCATCACGTGCTGGCCCCTATCCTATGTTGCTATAAATAATACCTTAAGAAACATAGCTTAAACCCTAGTCCTATTGAACCGCAGCCCTAGGGGTCTTTTCGCGTTCGTGAACTCCAAGCGCCGCAGATTAACCAGTGACCTCCTATGCAACTCCGACTTCTCTCCTTCCCTCTTCCCCGACGTAGCCCTTCCCGTCGATCCCCTCCGACCAAGACCGGAGGCCACCGTCTCTTCTCCGTCGGCGCACGGCAGCAAAACCCCAAGCACCCTCGCAGCAGCAGCGGCCAAGGTCGCCGCTAACGCCGCCAGCGCCTCCCCGCATCGCGTGCACCCACGCCCACGGCAGCAAGACCACCCCCCCTGCGCCTTCAGCCTCGTCCGACCCCCCTCTCCGACTTCCCGCCGGAAAGCACCTAATCCCGACCGCCCAGCGGTCCTCCTCAGACCCTCGCCTCCCCCTGCCTTGCTCCGACAACCCATGGACACCGCGCGCATCCTCGTGCTGCGACAGCAGTCACCGGCAGCAGCATCGAACCGCCCATCGCCGACAGCCTTCCCCCTTCCCTTTCTTCCGTCGCCGGCAACTCGAGCCACCGCCGCACCGCCTCTCCAGCGAGCCCGAGCCCACACCATTCCCCTGTTTTCCCCCATTCCTCTGTTCGAAACAGAGTACTTTAACCCTTCATCGCACATCCTCCCCGGGCCTCCCTCCGTTCACCCCCGCCAACCACCTCGACCCCACCTACCGCCTAGTCGCCGGAGACCACCTGTAGCGCCGCCTCCTCCCTGGTTGCCTTCGAAACACCCCCTGGCCGCACCTCCCAACTGCGCTTAGACCGCCGGTATACGCTAGGCCCCAAGCTCCGGCCCTCCATGCTTTACCTCCGGCCAAGACCCCATGAACGGAGCTCTCCGTGGCCGATACTCGCACTTGACCGCTGAGGTATGCACTCAGGCCGCTCTCCGCCACAGCAGCCGCCGAACATCCAATCTCGCCTGTTCCGTCGCACCCAAGAGCTGAGCATGTGGATGCTACTAAAGTAAGTTCATAATACTAGGCCTGGTTGATATATTACATGCTATAATCATAGGTATGTCACAGCTATATGTTATTAATAAATGTGTAGTACTACAGTAGGTTAAGTTGAAGTTTGAATTGTTTGAAGTGATCACTTACCTGTGCCACGTCTTAGATAATCTTTTACAACTAGTACTGTGTTAGCTCTTAGTATACAAGTTAGCATTATGATCCGGTTAGACGCAGTATATATGTATATATATATTAAGAGATTGGTTGGTGGTTAAGTTAGTATAAGTTGTCGAGTTTTGAAACAAATGTTAGGCTTGGGGATGTTTCTTTGAATTTATTAAGTTTAGCTTAATATCTTGTCGCAGGTAATCATGTTCTCGAGAAATCACCTGGTCACAAGAATCGTATTTCAGGCAAGTGAAACTTGCCAACTCTTGTGTAGGGCCATGTTTTTAGGCCACTTCCTTGCTTTTAGCGTAAAAGAGATTAGTCAGTGAAATGATAGCTGGCTAGACGCCTACTTGATCTAGTTTGACAACGAAACTAGATCCGTTACCTAAATTGATCTAGCTTGACAACGAAGCTAGATCCAACTCTTTAAACTTGTTAATCATACATACTAAACTGTCACGTTTACTTTCCTTATCTGTACGCACTTTTAACTGCCATGCATTGCATCTTACATGTCATCCAAATTGATTGTTGCATCGTAGCACACGCTACAAAATACTTGTACAATCCGTGTTTCCGTGTTTCCGGCTAGGTGCACCCCTAGGCCATCATGTTAAAACACTTCCTGGCTCGTGATCCAGAAGCGGGCCTCATGTGTTGGTCAAAACCCAATGCCCGATACACGTGGAGGGGTAGGGATAAACGATCACCTGAGCTTAGGAGTGGCCCGATCAGCCACTCTAGCCAGAAGACGGAATCTATGTGCACGAGGTGCTTACTTTACTTGTCTTGTACTAGTGAGTGTTACTTGTATAACTTGTCAACCTTGCCATGTTTAAATGCCATGCTCGTACTTTACTTTACTTTACTTTACTCGTTGCACTCATACTTTAAACTGCCATGTCATTGCACTCATGCTAGAACTGCTAGGTTGCTTTACCTACTTTCAGTTTCCTTGCACAAGTCTCTTGCAGACTTACTGACATGTGCCCCTTGCTCTTTGGGTGTCACATGTTAGACCCTGAGCCAGAGACCGTAGCTGAGTACGTGATTGTTGCTGACGCTGAGCCTGAATCCATGTCTGCCCAGGAGGAGTTTTGTGGACATCAGTGATCTTTCTTGGTGACTGTGCTGAGCTTTCTTTTGTTTTAGGTTTGTTGTTAGTTGTCGGTGCGTAGCACCTTTACTCTGTACGTTGTACTTATGTTGGCCATGTTTGGGCCTTTAGACTCTTTTCTTTTAGCCTGGTGGCTTTTTCTGTGATGTTGAAACTTATTTTATGGATATTCTGAGATATCTCTTTTGTCTCATTTTCTTTATTATTATCTTTGTTTCGTTTCGCGTTGCAAGGACCTGCAGTTTAAAATTGATTGACGCTTATCGGACTTGCAGCTTTGTAGCTTCAAGTCTGAGCGGGCCTTCTCACATCTCGCCTCCACGTTTTTGGGAAGCGGGGCGTGACACTCGTCCTCGAGGAAGATGAGTGAGAGTAGGAGCTCGGGGAGGAAAAATAGAGAGAAAGAGAGAAAAAGAAAACTCTATATCCTAGATCGCCCGTCAGGGCCAACAAAATCGAAATCGACACACCAAGCAAGCAAACGCCAAATCACATCAGTAAACCCAGGAATACGAGTCCAAACAAGTGCCGTGGGCCCACGCGGTGAAGCGCGAGTGAGTGTGGTAGTGCGCCAGCAGTCGGTGTCACTATCTACGATGTGTAATAAAGCTCGATATACACAAATCCAGGAAACGACCCAAATATGGATTCGAATTGAATTAAGCGATGAATTTATAGTTCAAGCATGCATGAGAATAGAGGGAATCGAAACATATCATGTGTCGGGGGCTCCACAACTAGGGTTAAGGAAATCACACCACTATAGCCTAGATAATAGCTAAAAAGTTCCCAAGCCAAGTGTTTTCGAAAACGATGGGGGTTGAGATGATGTGGAGTAGATCACTCGGTGCAAATTCTCGCCTTCCCTTTATTCACGGCAAGTATGAAAAAATATTCACACGGGAATTTTTTTGGGTTTTGGGTATTTGTATTTTTTTTGGATTTTTGGCTATACAATTTTTTTTAATTCACTTCTTTCTTTTTGGGTTTTTCTTTTCTTTTCTCCTTTTTTTGGATTTTTGGATATTGGGGTATATACATGTGTACTCTCCCAAGTGGGAGAACGGTACACGACGAGAGGGTTTGCACCAAGTAAAACAAAAAAGAAATCGGAATCTAAACACTTGGGCAAAGGAAACTATTCTCGCTAATTAGAGCATGGGCTAGATGGGGTTATCCTAGTCCTTAGTTGTGGAATCCCGACACATGCGAAATGAAGCGTACAATATATATATATATATATCATGCAGAAGAAGCAGACAGTAGAAATAAGTACCGCATATTCATATCGAAACATGATAATCTAGGGGTCATTCCTGGACAGGTATATAAAGTGAATCACAAAGTAGAAGCACACCACACGGCTAGGCACGACACACGACTCACAAAAAAGCTAAGTGGACCCACGATGCGTGAAAATGCAGGGGACTCGATATCCTAGGGTTAGTGAGTGTGATTATCGATGCCATGCTAGGTGTGTGTGATTTTGTGGTAATTCATCATAGGGTTCATCTCTAGGAGAAAGAGATAAAAAGAAGAAAAGAAAAAAATAAAAACACGATGAAAACGACCTAAAAACGAAAGAGAAAGACTCAAACGACGCACAAAGTGCGACTCCCCCAAGCTGAAGCTTGCATTGCCCTCAATGCAATAAGAGTGAGTACGGGAGGGTAATGAAAATGGGGGGGAATACACACCGACACAAAAAGAAATGAAAAACACAGATACAAAACTTAAGATAAAGAAAAAGCAAAATCAAACCACACGACACGAAAATAGAAAAAGAAAGAAAGAAAATGAACAAATTATACGACATGACACGACACGAGCAAAGCACACGACACGACACAACAAAGGGTAAAACGAGCATGCACACGCAAAGGAAAATAAAACACGACAACACAGCAAAACAGACATCCCCCAAGCTAGACATGACAATGCTAGCAATGAAATATGAACGTGAAGTGCAGAAATATGCGAGGGGGATGTCAAGAACAAACAAAGTGTAAAGAAATAGAAATAAAAA
Organism: Scilla litardierei; assembly: GCA_030789695.1. Classification (NCBI taxonomy): domain Eukaryota; kingdom Viridiplantae; phylum Streptophyta; class Magnoliopsida; order Asparagales; family Asparagaceae; genus Scilla; species Scilla litardierei. Next base: position 180,034,185 of record CM061138.1, read on the forward strand.
GGAAGTGATGCGACATGTGAATGGGTCCTCCCCCTGGCAGAGACAAAGCAGGGCCCCGCAAAGACAGATGGGCACGAACATAGGGGGGACAAAAGTGTGATGGGAAAATTCAAGCGGGGGCACCACCCTCTGGGGGTGGTGATGGGGGCCTGTGCTGGGGACCAGGAGTCGTGGGAGGTGGGATGCTGAGCTCGGAGGCATCGGGTGGGTCTTCACGGATGTGGCGGATGAAACTTTGAAGGAAGGGGAGGTCTCGGTCGACGGACTCCTGGGTTACCCGACCGCTCTGTCCAGCTAGGAGGATCATGGCCGTGAATCGGTCGGCCACGCCGTCGTCTTGGAATTGCATCCCGTATTCGGGATCGTCAACGTAAGGCGGGGGAGCGATGCGTGGGGTGGTAGATGGATTGGAGGTGGTGGGTGGAGCGGGGGGTTGTGTGCAACGAGTACGACGAGTGGGCCTAGGGTTGGAAGAGCTGGCGTCGGAGGGCTTAGCATGGTGGGGAGGAATTGTGCGGGAGTCGTGTGTGTGCGTGAGTATGCAAAACATAATGAATAAGCACAAACACTACCAACGAGCAAATGGAATATTTGGGGCAAAATTAAAATTGAGCTAAGGAGGGAGTTTACCCAAATGAGATGAAGATCTTTGCTCGTAGACGCCCCGATGCTACTCGATAGGAGCACGTTGTGAAGCCGCCGTAATTTCTTCAGCAAATTTCGAAATTTGGGGAGATCGGGTGAAAGTTAAGGTTTTGTGTACGGGTGGAATCGAGGAGAATGGAGGGAAATCGATGGTGGGATGGTTGGGGAGATGGGGGTCGATTGGGGGTGATTTTGGAGAAGAACGAGGTCAGGCGCAAGAGGAGGAGGCGAAACGTCGGTTCAGGAATCGGAAATGGTGAGGGCGGAACGAACGGACAGCGTCGGTTATTTATAGGGGTTTAAGTCGAACCGGTCGGGTGAGTTTTCACCCGATCGGTTGACATTAGGTCGAAAATTGATGCTGAAGAAATGCTACAGGCGACCCGATCGGTTGAGAACTCAACCGATCGGTTCGCCGCTCCACACATTTTCCCGAGAACTCAGAGTTTTTCACCCGGTCCCTCAACCGGTCTCGCATTTTGCCACCCGGTCGGTTGATGAATACTGAAATTTTCCCGAGAGTTTCCCCAGGTCACCCGGCCTGTTCACCCGGTCTCTTCTTCCTCCACCCGGTCGGTTCATTTGGTGACAGATACAGCCGTAAGCTGATACATCCCAACCGATCGGGTGAGAACTCACCCGATCGGTTGAGGTCTTGTTTTCTGCAAAAACCCAAAAATCGCCTAAGTTTCATGACGGGAGTTCTTCCTGTTGGATTTATTTTAGAAAAATAGATAAAATAAAGTTAAGAAAAAGTCCTAAAAACCGAAGCAAAAGTTTAGAACATGGGTTGCCTCCCATGAAGCGTTTTTGTTTAACATCGTTAGCTCGACGCCCGTTGATGATGTTCATGGTGGGCGATACGGGTGATGCCCAAAATCCGGCATCTCTTCAGCTCCAGAGGTTATGGCTATATGTGTAGTCGGCAGCTGTAAAAAGATTTGCTCGACTACCCTCCCTTTGTCTACAGGATCTGGGGGCTTCTCCCTCAAATTGGCGTCTACCGCCATCTTTTTCAGGATCTGGACCTCATCACCAGTGAGGTCCATGGGTTCTTTCCCCTTTCTCCTCGTGGGAGGAGACTTAGGGAATCCGGGAGGGATCACATGTCGCGCGACCGCCTCACTAGCAACTTCATTCTTTGGGGAGCCAACTTGCTCTCCAAGGTCCCCCAAGCTATCGGGGGGATTTCTCAAGAGCACTTCCCAGGCACTTGTTTCAACAGCTCTATCTTCTTCATTCTCCAGCATATTGATAATAGGATCATCTGGGGGATTTGGATGCTTCATCGACAAGCCTAAGTCAAATTCGACTCTTTATTGGCCCAAATTGAGGGAAAGCTTCCCGTTCTTTACGTCTATTAGCACTCCGGCGGTTGCCATAAAGGGTCGTCCAAGAATAATTGGGGTATGCTTGTCTTCCAGCAGGTCCATCACCACAAAATCAACCGGTACATGCACTCCTTTCACATCCACGGGGAGGTTGTCCACTACTCCCACCGGATACTTGACCGAACGGTCAGCAAGTTGTAATGTCATGCCGGTGGGCTCTAAGTCTCTCATCCCTATTCTCTTGTACAATGATAGGGGCATTAAGCTGACGCTCCCACCAAGATCGACGAGCGCCCTCTGGATTTGCACTTCCCCAATAGAGCAAGGGATGGAGAAACTTCCGGGGTCCTTGAGCTTGGGCGGATTTGCGCGCTGAATGAGTGCGCTGCACTCTGCCGTTAACACGACCTTCTCTTTTCTAGATCCCTGTGTCACCAAGTTTTTCAAGAATTTTGCATAGGAGGGGATCGTTTCAATAGCTTCTAGGAAGGGGATTTGAAGGCTCAAATATTTGACCATGGCAAAAAATTTGCCATACTTCTCGTCGATTTTTGCTTGGGCCAAACGTTGCGGAAAGGGCACAACGGGCTTGAATACCCTCAAATTCCCTTCTTCTTTCTTCTTCTCTTCTTCAGGGGGTCTCTCCGGAGCCACAATTTTTTGTAACGGGGCACCGTCGTCATTATCTTTCTCAATTGGCCGCTCAACGGCCAGTGGGGCTTCCGGTTGGCTGGGTGGCGCTCTAGTAGGAATTTGTGTCCCGCTTCTCAAAACGATGGCAGACACGTTTTCATGTTCATGTGTGAGTGCCAAGGTCCGATTTACCCCCCTTGGGTTCACCTCAGGCTGTGGCGGTAGGAGATTCTGCGGTCTCTGAAGGTTCGCCACTTGCAACCCCAGCTGGGTTACCTGATCAGTGAGGACTCTTTGTCCCATCTCCAGCTTCAGATTGATCTTCTCCTGGTTGGCTATGTATTGAGTCAAGAGGGACTCAACCGGAGAAATGGCCCTCTGTTGGCCGTATTGCTGCTGGGTGGGCTGATGATTCCTAGGAGCATATTGTTGATACTGCTGTGGTGGTTGTTGCTGATGAAATTGCTGCTGCTGAAACTGCTACTGGGGCCTAGCCGGCTGATATATCTGCTGTTGTTGCTGAGCCGGTTGTTGGTAAGGTGCCCGGTAACTGAGGTTCGGATGATTCCGGTTGTTGGGAGAGTAGGCCGGGTTTGAGTTGGTTCGTGGTGGAAATGGCGCATTCCCCGTAGGATTGTAGAACAATGCGCTCGCCTGATCCAATGGTGGTGAGATGTCACCACCGTCGAACTCTCCAAAAACTTCGGATTCTACTGCAGCAATCTGTTGTGAACCGGCGCCACCGGCGCCTACCATCAATACAGAGATCTGGGTTGACAGCAAGTCAAACTTGCTTGACAATTTGTCGACGTCTTCCACTCTATGGATGCCCCCAGACCTTGGTGTGGCTCTCTCGTCACACCATCGTTCATTGTTGGATGCCATATTTTTCAAAATTTGCCCGGCATCTTCTTCGCTTCTCGACATGAAGGACCCCCCAGCCACGACGTCCATGGAAGATTTTAAATCGTCCCTCAACCCATTATAAAACAGATTTATGATCTGCCATTTGGGAAGCTCATGGTGGGGACATCTTCTCTGCAGCTCCTTGTATCTTGTCCAAGCCTCATGCAAGGACTCGTGGCTGGCCTGGGAGAAGGAGGAGATCTCGCTCCTCAGCTTCATGGTCTTCCCCGGGGGAAAGAACTTTGTCAGGAAAGCATTTGAGAGCTTCTCCCAGGTGTTGAATGTGTTCGGGTCCTTCCCCCTAAGCCACAGCTTGGCTTTATCTCTCAAGGAGAAGGGGAACAGCTTTAGTCAGATCGCCTCAGTTGTGACACCGTTAATCCGGAAGGTGTCACATTTCTCCAAGAAGGAGTCTAGATGCTCGATCGGGCTCTCCATGGGTGCACCCGAAAACTGATCCTGCTGGATCCACGTCACCAAAGATGGCTTAAGCTCGAAGCTTTGAGCCGTAATAACTGGAGGACGGATGGCGGAGGTGGACTCGACAGATGGCATCGAGTATTCCAGCAGGGATTTGTGAGGCGGGGTGTTCTCCCCCATGGATTCAGGATCCTCTCTTCTTCGCTTCTCGGTGGCCAAACACCTAAGGGTGGTGTTTATCTCTGGATCGACGGGGATCAAGTCGTCAAGACTTCTTGAACTCCTGCGCATGAAAAACAACAAACACCCGTGAAGCGACAAGTGGGAAAGAAACAGATAAGGTTAGAAATAAAAATAAAAATAGAAATAAGAATGAGAAAATAAAAAGGAAAAAGGAAGAATGTGAAAATTATCGCGAGGTAGGGATAAGAGCTAGACACTAGGGTTCATGAGATCCTAAAAGAACAAGCACGTTGCCTCCCCGGCAACAGCGCCATAAACTTGACCGGCGCCCCGGCTCGGTGCGAACGGGGGCGCGGAAATCTAAATATTTGTAACCGCAAGCGCACGGTGTTGTAGTGTGGCTTGGGGGTCAAACACAGGGAGGCGAGGATGTGCTTGTGTCAAAGAGGACCAAAATCACCCCGTGGGCGAGCTAGCCCAGATCGAATGATGGGTTGTCACGGTAAAGGAAAGCGAGGTATAAACAATATGAAAATAAAACCCGGGACTTTGGTTTCCACCCCCAACGAGCGACTCTCGCCGATACAGCCTACGGGTGGGATGGCGATCGGAATTAGGGTCTAATGGTGAGACGTTGCCTCTAAAAGTGGTACCGACATCACATGGTCCCGATATTCCGGTCGGTGCCCAGGATGATACACCGGACTTCCCGGGTTCGATCAGTGGGCACTCCCGTGTCCATTAACACTGATCGACTCCGGGAGCACTAAGCTCGCAACGATAACTCCCAACGTCTCGTCCTGTCGCTCCCGCACGCTAGGATTCGACGTCTACGCTAAAGGCGTGAGCTATGGCTAGGGAGTCAACCGCCAAGTTTATTCCCCCTTGGCCCGACGGTCAAAGGCGGTCTTTTTTCCGCCGATGACAATAAAACACCCCGCGTAACCATTAGATTCCTAATCCCTATCGATTTCCTAACCCTATGGACGCGTCGGGAAGAGCCCCCGAAGGGGTATCAGCCAAAACCCTGGATTAGGGAACTACTCACAAATATTCATTAAAAAGCGATCTAAATGAAAATGAACCGTCAAAATCATAATCAGACAATAGGAATGCAAAGGTAGTAAAGCAATTAAGATAATACTAAAGTTTTACAAAGATCCGAAAACTTACAAAAACTGGGAAATTACAGCCGTCACAAAATGAAGAAAACAGTAAAAAATAACCAACTCCCGAATCTAGGAAACCTAGGGTTCTATTTATAGAAAACGACATCACTCGATCGGTTGACAAGTCAACCAGTCGGATGAGCTGCTTCACAAAATCACAGCGCAATGCGGGGGTTTCACCCGGTCAGTATGAACCGGTCGGTTGATACTTGGTGCGGTCGGTTGGATCTTGGTGCCGACCGGTTGGATCTTGGTGTGGACCGGGTGAGGAGACCGGTTGGAACTTCGAGTCTTGGCTGTTGAAATTCGGCTACAGGTGAACCGATCGGGTGAAGGTCACCCGATCGGTTGGAAATCAGTTTCGAATTTCCAGAGACTTTGAGCTTCTGACCTGGTCGCTGAACCGACCGGGTGACTTCTCGTGAGCTCCAAGCTGCGTCCGGGTGGTGCACGCGTGCATCACCCGATCGGTTGGAGATGACCAACCGACCGGGTGAGGGGCTGAAAGATGCAATCTTCGTCGTTTGACCCCCTGGATCACGCGTGACTCCTCCCGTTGCTCCGGGGACACATGATATCATCCTTTTATGCCCCAAATGCCAGCAAACTCCTGCAAAACACGGAAAATACGGAAAAGAGAAAGAAAACAAGAAAACACAAGAAAACACGAGAAAACGAATAAAAGACGGCGGTAAAATACAGAAAAACACGGAAGAAAACGTGCGTAAATATATGAAATATAAACACACGTCAATTGGTCATGTTTATTCTTGCTTAGTATTGTTGTATGGTAAAATGAATATTCATACCCTTGACACATGTAAATGTTGTTGGATTGTCTTGTTACAAATGATGCCCGTCAGGTGTTCGATGAATTGCCTGAATGAAGGCAAATGCTAAAAATGTGAGAAATGCTTAATCGTGTGAATATGAATTGAAATTTGATATAAATTTTTAATGTTAGAAGCATGTCATGCATGGTACTATATGTGTGATGATGGGTTGGTATGAATATAATGGAGGGCATGACACTTCAGTGTATGACCCATGTTGAGATGAATATGAAATGTGATGCCATGCAACATGACTTCTTCATTATTAAAATGATGAAATGAAACTCTTGAATATCTCAATTCTCTCTAATGAGGGTGAGTTTGCAAATCCCGGGTATTAGGTGGGATTTGAGTAAATTGTGGATATGAGGCCTGGACTGAGAAGTTGGGGGAAATGATTATGTGATATGTGATATTTATACCTGGTGGGCTCCGAAAGGTGCTTCTCTCAAGCGCAAGATTCCGTTCAAGTAGTAAAATATGGGAGTCCAGATGTCGAATCCACTGGAAGAAATCTGTTGCAACCACAATTCAAATCAAATAGAAATCCTACAAAAAGAAACTAACCACTTCAACAATGATGGTGATGGTGTGAAAGTGCGTGATGGTGATGTGCGAACAAAGAAATTCGTGTATGAAAAGACCTATAAAAAGTTTGCACATGGTATGTGTTCGTTAGGATCAATGATTCGTATTAATTTGGTTGGTGAATATATCTCAATGAATTCTCTTTTTGAGAGCAATTCACCGGGAAAATATCCAATATAACTCAATGAATTCTCCTTTTGGGAGCAATTCATCGGAAGATGCCCTTTTGGGGGTTCAAGCAAAATATTCAATAAGATCGTCGCTAAAGTTATAATACGATATGAAACTCTCTTTTGGAGAGATCAAAACTACGGTATGAAACTCCCTTTTGGGGAGATCAAAACTCACCCTTTTGGGGCGATCATCAACGTATTCGCTTCTTTTGGAATATGAAAAAGTCGATTTACGAACAAAGATTACAATTTTAACGACGTTTAATGATTAAGCACATGGAATACAACCAAATAAACACAAATTATATCCCCTAATTACTCCATACCATGCACAAATAAGATTTAGCTACTCATCATGCAATAATAAACAACTTTCATAGCAAAATACATCAAGATTATAGCAAAATACGATAGAAAAGAATTAAATAAGGGGTTTAAGTTAAGAAATATATCACCAATTCTCCTTGAAAAGACTTCAAACTCTCTGAAAATAATAATAAAAGCCTCTGGAATTTTACAGAATTTTTCAGGGGCGAAATACGGCTCCTAGAGCCTCCAATACGCCCAAAATACGCCCCCAAATCTGCTTGTGTACGCCCAAAAACCCTAAATACGCGTATATAATAGGCATTGCGGGGTTGGGTTGTGTTATCGGGTTCAAAACCCGCTTAAAATCCGTTTACTCGGCCGCTGCAAACATGGACCGTTCGATCGAGGCGCGATCTCTCCAGGAGCTGCCACATGGCCTCCTTATCGGATCCACTCGCCGTCGCCCGCGCCCGCTTCGTTCTTCTCCAGTCAGAATACATGTCGAATCTAATCCAGGCCGTCGGATCTCAAATCCAACGGCGATGTGAAGTCCACGTCGCCCGCTCGCGGATCCGCTTCCGCGCTTCGCCTTCGACCGTTGGATCGTAATCCAACGGTCCGATCATTGCCGCATCGCCCGCTGTTTCGCCAGTGGCTTCGCATCTTTAATGGCCGTTCGATGCAGATCGTGCGGCTACCAAAGCGCCACGTCGTTCCGTTTGATTTCTCTCGTTTCAAAACGCGGGTTGCTTTTCCGCCGTTGGATCGCGATCGGACGCTTCACAGCTAGCCACGTCGACCCGTATGATTTCGAGTGCGGGATGAATCTCAGCGATTGGATGCGACGGGATTTTGCTGGATGGTGGACACGTGTCACCATATGATTGGATGGCTCCCGTATTTTCGTATTTTCGTGCGTATTTCTCCATTTAAAATGTATTCTGCATTCAAAAATTCATAGTAATTAGCACAGATCTCAGAAAAATACAAATAAATAGTCGTTGGAATTGTGAGATCGAGACCAAGCTATGAAAAATATAAAATGTGCAGAATTACATCGTTAAATGCTGTTTTATGCTCAAATAGTGTGTTTTCTCTAATAAATAAATGTGTAGAAAATACGTATGAATTAGAGAACAATGTAGCATCACATGAGCACAAAATAGGGCTAAATGGGGGGTTAAATATGTAATATTGAACCCGAATCACACCCCCCAACTAGCGATTTGCTAGTCTCTAGCAAAAAAAGCGATAAATACGGATGATTAATAAAACAGTAAATTCTTTGAAATTGCTCATGGCTTGGCTCAATAATACGCATTCCAACATGATCTTAACCATCAATATACACATCCATGAACAAAATCAATCACATGATATTTTCTCTAATTTAGTATGAATAAATAATCATACAAGTATCGTTTTGCGCAAGCGAAAGTATAGCACGTCGTTTTTCTCTAGTTTTCTTGTTTTCAAGGAATTGGCCTGTCAAAACAATCATTCAAGACATGGGTATTGAAATTGCTTAGTATATTCACCATTTCTTTTCTTTTAGTAGTTCCGCGTAACGCGCATCAAGTAACATTCGCAGAAAAAGGTATAACTTGGATCGCTCCATCAAATGAGTGAGTTTCCTGTCAATGGCTCCCGAATCAGACGATAATAGGGCATTAGGCCAAAAAGGACCCCTCGGACTGTACTACTCGAGCCAACCAAGTTATTTTTCAGTGACATACTTATTCATTCTCTTCATTCATTTTTCATTCATTTTCTTTTCATTCCCTTCTTTCTTTTTTCTTTTGTAAGCAACTCAACACCCATTCTTTGAATATAAACATTAGTATCAAAGGCCAAATTCCTCTTCAACTTGAAGACTTTTCTAATAAATCGTGTATACTTAAGCTTTTTCATCACACTAGCATGCATGAAATGAATTCAAACTATTTCGAGATATTAATCATGGAAATTGAAAATTTTCATGAATAGCATATTAACGAGTAATTCCATGAAGGAAAAATAATTTACTCAAGCCATAAACAATTTTCAGAACTCAATCAATGCGTAATCATCCGTATTTGAGGCATATGAAGGAGTTTTAAAATGATGAGATTTGGTGATTTATTCTTCTCAAAAAAAAATCCTAAGGTCTCATACACACCCCCCAACTAAAGATGGACATTGTCCTCAATGTCGAAAGGGGTACGAGTTTATTCAAGCAAGCAACCTAGAAAGCATTTAAAAACTACACTACTGGAAAGAACACACCGTGATCAAATGGCGGATCCCGAATCTTTGATGGTGGAGGAAGTTGTTCAATTTTCTCCTTGCGCTCCTCGGCGATTATTCTTCCTCCAAAAACTAATTTGGACCCCAGCAACACAACTCCAAGCATCTCTATAAGCTGTTTGCCAATGTCCTGCGAGAGATGAGTTATGTCAGTCCAAATTAATTTAAGATTTCTTTCAATAAAATTATTCCAAACGTAGTCATCAAAATAAGTGAAATGAATTAAAGCAAGTTGACGACTACTCCCTGAAAGATCTGCACTACTCTCCGTACGATGCTTAGTCATTGGGGAGAGGGGTAAATGATTTTGGGACAAAACTGGAGGAGGGCATGGTTCTGGCTCCATGGCGATAATATCAAAACCCTTGTCCCTAGCTGTCTCCTCCTCTCGTTCATCCAAAATTGCTAGCTCGTCCTCTCTTTCGCACACACTTTCTGCCATGTGGATATTTATATTCGTGTCCTCAACGTGACATGACTCGCTCGATATACCTGCAATAGAAGATGAAATCGTATTAGATTCTTTAGGTTGAATATCAAAATGATTATTTTCTTCTAAGCAAGCAGCAATCAAATTAAGATTTTCAAAAGATTTTTGAATCTGCCGACTCCGAGCAAGGAAATTCTTCTGGAATTGATGGGATGTGGCCTCCTGTGTCTGAATAATCAGGTAAGCTTCATCTTTCAAGGATTGCAAAGGTACGTCTACGCTTTGCTCTTCTTGATCGAGGCACGAAGGCTCCGTTGAATCGCTCTCTGAAGTCTCTTCCATGGTTTCTTCATTTTCTTGTAGAGACTCCATGTATTCCCACGCCTCTGTCGGCGTCATGCCTCCCAAGAATTCATGCAGCTGTGGTCGTAGTCCATCTAGAAAGGACGCCATGAGCTCTTCATTTGTGTACCCATGTTGCGGATAGCTCGATATTAGGTCTGTGAACCTCTTCCAGGCCTGAAAGAAAGTTTCACAGTCAGTTTGATTAAAATTAACAATTTTGAACTTCTCCATTCTATGTTTGTGTGCATTAGCATACCTTGCATCATACAGATTGTTTGTGCAATAGAAGTTCATATATTCCATTTTTAAAAATTAAAATAAAATAAAAAAGTTTATGTACAGTAAAGTGGAAAGATCTCACCGAAGGTCCTCTAAATGAAATAAACCGTAGTCACAAACCATTCCTCCCCGGCAACGACGCCAAAAACTTGGTGGGCTCCGAAAGGTGCTTCTCTCAAGCGCAAGAGTCCGTTCAAGTAGTAAAATCTGGGAGTCCAGATGTCAAATCCACGGGAAGAAATCTGTTGCAACCACAGTTCAAATCAAATAGAAATCCTACGAAAAGAAACTAACCACTTCAACAATGATGGCGATGGTGTGAAAGTGCGTGATGGTGATGTGCGAACAAAGAAATTCGTGTATGAAAATACCTATAAAAAGTTTGCACATGGTATGTGTTCGTTAGGATCAATGATTCGTATTAATTTGGTTGGTGAATATATCTCAATGAATTCTCTTTTTGAGAGCAATTCACCGGGAAAATATCCAATATAACTCAATGAATTCTCCTTTTGGGAGCAATTCATCGAAAGATGCCCTTTTGGGGGTTCAAGCAAAATATTCAATAAGATCGTCGCTAAAGTTATAATACGATATGAAACTCTCTTTTGGAGAGATCAAAACTACGGTATGAAACTCCCTTTTGGGGAGATCAAAACTCACCCTTTTGGGGCGATCATCAACGTATTCGCTTCTTTTGGAATATGAAAAAGTCGATTTACGAACAAAGATTACAATTTTAACGACGTTTAACGATTAAGCACATGGAATACAACCAAATAAACACAAATTATATCCCCTAACTACTCCATACCATGCACAAATAAGATTTAGCTACTCATCATGCAATAATAAACAACTTTCATAGCAAAATACATCAAGATTATAGCAAAATACGATAGAAAAGCATCAAATAAGGGGTTTAAGTTAAGAAATATATCACCAATTGACTTCAAACTCTCTGGAAATAATAATAAAATCCTCTGGAATTTTACAGAATTTTTCAGGGGCGAAATACGGCTCCTAGAGCCTCCAATACGCCCAAAATACGCCCCCAAATCTGCTTGTGTACGCCCAAAAACCCTAAATACGCTTATATAATAGGCATTGCGGGTTTGGGTTGTGTTATCGGGTTCAAAACCCGCTTAAAATCTGTTTACTCGGCCGCTGCAAACATGGACCGTTCGATCGAGGCGCGATCTCTCCAGGAGCTGCCACGTGGCCTCCTTATCGGATCCACTCGCCGTCGCCCGCGCCCGCTTCGTTCTTCTCCAGTCCGAATACGTGTCGAATCTAATCCAGGCTGTCAGATCTCAAATCCAACGGCGATGTGAAGTCCACGTCGCCCGCTCGCGGATCCGCTTCCGCGCTTCGCCTTCGACCATTGGATCGTAATCCAACGGTCCGATCATTGCCACGTCGCCCGCTGTTTCGCCCGTAGCTTCGCATCTTTAATGGCCGTTCGATGCAGATCATGCGGCTACCAAAGCGCCACGTCGTTCCATATGATTTCTCTCGTTTCAAAACGTGGGTTGCTTTTCCGCCGTTGGATCGCGATCGGACGCTTCACAGCTAGCCACGTCGACCCGTATGATTTCGAGTGCGGGATGAATCTCAGCGGTTGGATGCGGCGGGATTTAGCTGGATGGTGGACACGTGTCGCCATATGATTGGATGGCTCCCGTATTTTCGTATTTTCGTGCGTATTTCTCCATTTAAAATGTATTCTGCATTCAAAAATTCATAGTAATTAGCACAGATCTCAGAAAAATACAAATAAATAGTCGTTGGAATCGTGAGATCGAGAACAAGCTATGAAAAATATAAAATGTGCAGAATTGCATCGTTAAATGCTGTTTTGTGCTCAAATAGTGTGTTTTCTCTAATAAATAAATTGTGTAGAAAATATGTATGAATTAGAGAACAATGTAGCATCACATGAGCACAAAATAGGGCTAAATGGGGGGTTAAATATGTAATATTGAACCCGAATCAATACCCACTCGCCTTTACCGGGAGTGGAGGGGACATACGGATGTTGTGTTATTGTGGGAGAGCCTCACTCCTGCCAGGGACGGGGGAGCTGAGAGGCCCGGTGTCGTACAGTGCCCGTGTCCACTGTGCCGTGTGCTATATTCACCCCAAATTTAGGGTGAAGTCCAGGTCATGGTATCACACAGTTTACCCAAGTTCCAATTAATTCCATTATAAGATAATAAAATAAGAATTTGTGTGTTACTCCTTCTGCTGACAGCACTTCCCCTTTCTTTTGCATGCTTCTTGGTGAGTCTGTGTTGTGCCTCAGACAGCTGTTCTCTCTTTTTATTAGATAATGTTGCTTGAACACTTGTGTTATTATTATTATTATTATTATTCGTGCTAACCCTTTTCTTGCAGTAACTTGACATAGACCGCATGTATGATTCCTTTGATTTTCTATTTAATTTTCATCATATCACTTAGATTCATGCTCTACTTCTCTTGCTTGCCTTGTGAGCTGATAACCTTAAAACGGAGTTCCAAACCCAAGTTGGTTCCTACTGGGGCACGCATTGACGTGCTCCTCCCCTATTTTTCAGGTAGCAGTGTTAGCTTGGTTGGAGGTGACTTGGAGCTATGTTCAAGGGTAGCCCTTGATGTGAGCTGACTTATGGTGTGATATAGTTGTCTTGGGGGGGTGGAGAATGATGGTGTATATGTAGTGGTGTACATGGGTTATGTAATGCTAAATATATATATGTTGTTGTTGTTGATCTATGTATTCATGAGATCGTTTGATGTTATTGTGAAGCTTTACTTGTATTATCCCAGCATGTGCGTAATGGCCTGCTTGTTCAATTTCTTCTTTCTCCCTCTTTTCCTCTTTCATCACCCTCACTCTTCACGATACTCGGAAAAAAAAATTTTGATGCCGGGTATTCTGGGGAACGGGGCGTGACAGTCGGAGCTGCTGTCGGAGGCGCTTGGGCTGGAGGCGTGGTACCTAAAGAGCCTGAAGTGCTCACACGACCAGTACATGGTGTCCCACTACTACCCACCGAGCCCGGAGCCGGAGCTGACCATCGGGTCCACCAAGCACACCGACCCGTCCTTCCTCACGATGCTGCTGCAGGACGACATCGACGGGCTCCAGGTCCTGCATGGTGGCAGGTGGGTCAATATCAAGCCGATGCGTGGTGCCATTGTGGTCAACATCGGTGACCTCCTGCAGCTGGCGAGCAATGACAGTTTCAAGAGCGTGGAGCACAGGGTGGTGGGGAACAGGATGGGGCCGAGGATCTCGGTGGCGGTTTTCCTTGAAGAAATTTTAAGAACTATAAAAAGATAGAAAGGAAACCAGTAATCTTTTCGTTTCTCTTGATGTGTTTAAATATACAAATCATCAAGGGTGTAATAGTAATCTACATGAAGATATGAATCCTGATTGTTTAGTAACTGTTGCGGGTCAAATCCACCTAACAATGAGATTTGTAGTTAATGGGAATCACTGGTACAATGATTACAGGTTTAGGATTGATGGCGAGGTTAGCATGACTCGGAACACACTTCGGGGTGAAGGATCCAAGGTCGACTGAAGGTCGCCCAAGGTCGTCGTTTCCTGGTAGCTGAGGCGAGCTTCTTGTGACAATAACAGTGTCATAAAGGCGGAACTAGCCGTCAGCCCGTAACCTCTCCAATGCTTAAGTCAGTGGGTGACTTGTAATACGAGTGTCGGACACGCTTGGTGATCTTAAGGAAGATCGGCGAAGCGTGGCGAGCTTATGAGGAAGGCACATATATATGGGAGATATCTATCCTTGAATATTGGAAAGGAGTTAAGGATTTCAACTAACCTACCCCATCTATGGAGGCAGGATGGGGGTATTTATAGGGTTGAGAGTTGGTTGCTCCCCATTAGCTGTCGAGTCTGCTTAGCTGGAGGAGAAGTGATGGGTTGGCGCGGTGTTTCAGAAATATTTATGCCTTAATGGGTGTCAGACGGTATCAGACACATTAATGATACGCGGTGGGTGGCCATCAGTTCTCGTCCTTAACCTCTGGCATTAATGGGGGGTAGGTGGCTCTGCATCACACTGACAGAGATATTTGTGTTAGATCGCGCTTGGATGGGCCCAAGCTCGGTGACCGAGCTGGGTGTCTTTCGACCATCCCACCACGCTTCCTGTTAGAGAGTGGGCAAGCTTCTTGCTGGTATGGAGAGCTTGTTGATCTCGAAGGCGAGCTTCTTGCTGGTATGGCAAGCTTGTCGCTCAGCGAGGCGAGCTTCCCTGGATAGAGGCAACCTTTCGTTCGGGCTAGTACTCCTTTCGGATGGTGGCAGAGCTGTTCGCTTGGGCTTTCAGTGTATGTGGGCCTCAATTATGAGGGCCGGCCTTAAGGCCGTAATGATTGCCCACGTCATTCGAGCTCGAAGCAGCAAGCCCGGCTCAGCTCGGATGACGTGTCGCGCTTGCATCGATTGAGGGCTGGTCGGTAGCATTTAATTCGATCTGACTGTCAGGTCTCTAGGTGGCGATTCGGCGATGGGAAAAAATCGAGTCGTCCAACCGCTCAGGAGGTGACACGTGGCTGGCGTGATTGGGGGAGAAGTCGAGGCGCCAGCCCAGTCCCACTTAGATCTCACTACGTGGCCCACGTCCGACAGCTGAGATCGCCCGTCTTTTCCTATAAATAGGGACAAGGGGCAGCAGGAGAGAGCTTTCTCCCGAATTTTCAAAATTTCAACTTCCACCTCCATTGCAGAGAGCAATCTTCATCGACCGCCGTTGTAACGCCCCACTTCCCAAAAACAACGAAATCGGGAGCGTTACTAAGGTCTGCATAAATTGGAGCAGTGAAGCTCGAGTTCACTGAGCGTTTGTGATAACAACATCAAAAAACAGGTTCTTGCATGCAATCAGAACAATAAAAACATTCATAAATTTAAAAGTCACATCCAGAAGTTATACACGAAATAAAAGACAAGGTCGCAGCATGGCCAAAGGAACTAAAAATAACATACTCTAAAACAAAGTAGTAAAAACAAATCTAAAGGAAGAAGCAACAACACGGGTCTCTAATCCTCCTGGGAGGGTGACTCAGTGTCAACGGCGAACTCTTGGCTCTCAAGGTCAGGCGTCTCAACTAAGTCCTTCTAGTACTCTGGCTCGGGATCTAACATACATTCCAAAAACACGAATGTATGTCAGCAAGGGTCTGCAAGTAAAAGTGAGATGAGCAAGGCAAGGTGTACAAAGGGTAATAAATTTATGAAGCATTAACAGATTGTACAAGTTATCAGCAGCATGGTTATAACATGGCAAATTCAAAGTAAAGTAAAGTACTTCTAATCAGACATTCAGTTCTAATGAAATTAACGCAGACATGCAGTTTTAATGAATTTAAAACAGACATGCAGTTTTTAACGTGCGAAAGAAGTTGCAACAATTAACTCTAGTTTCATGCAATGCTTTCTACATGCTTAGGGTTCTCGCCTTTAAGACGTGATGAGTGAATCGTTCTTCTCACGGGGGTATAATCGTAATTGACGCTAACCCCATCATATGGTGCTCTTGAAGAGAGGATCCTTTCATATGCTTAGTGGCCACTCAACCCTAACCCTACCCAAGAATGTGCTGAAACACGGGCCAGCCTAAATGAATCACACGAGTTCATGATTTCACAATTTTGCCTTTTGAGGCGCATAAATTCACAAATTCAAGCATTTCAAGATGTTCCACGAGTGTCCATTCTAGCAACCTATGTAATATATGACCATATTACATTCAGCGTTTTTCATGAGTTACAACATTCAACAACAATTTAAAACAATGCGATTAAAGGGTAGTTCATTAAACATGCTGCAGTCCGGTATTTTTCGTTATTTATTCTTGAATATAAAATATGCGATATTTTATGTCAATGCGTCACAACTTAAGTATGGGTCGTCATAGTATTTTTTGTGAACGTCATTCCACGGGTCAATTTTCTGTTATTCAGCTTTAAGTGAAAACAACAATTTTGACATCAAACTTAAAAAACTCATAACAATTCGCACACTTGCCTGATTTTGTCGAACTTGGTGTCATTGGGTTCGTCTCGACGAGCACTACGTTGTGGTGTGATCGGTTATCTGGGTTGATTAAACATACATTTAGGTTAGGTTCTTTCTGACATGATAAGGTGTTAAACAACCTTTACGACGTCTAATAATTCAGTTTTATTAGGTTCTCTATCCTATGATGTGGGTTGTAGGTTGATGATAGTGTTACTAACCGTATACGCAGCAGAAGATTGGGACGCAGCAAGGGCAGTGACTCGTATGGCGTCTACGGACTGAATACTCGCCGCGACAGCGAGGGGAGGAGCAGATATCGGCGACTGGAGATCGTCGGGAGTCTACAACGGGGAAGAGAGTGGCCATCGACGACTAAAAATCACCGGAGGGACTGCTGCAGGCTAAAGGGTGGATATCCAGGTGGCCTAGAGATTGTCGCATGGGTCTGAAGTCGGAGGTGTGGTCTGCAGCGAGGGGAAGAGGCGCTGGTAGATTGGCGATGGTTGGAGGGAGGTTGTTGGCGGCTCGGAGAGGGGATGCGGTGGTTTGCAGGTGGGATAGGGGCTGGGCGATGTGTGACGTGCGTGTGGATGAGAGCTGGTGGACTAGCAGGCGGCCTGAAGTTCGGAGAGGAGAGGGGAGGTGGTGGCCGCGAGCTGGGTCTGGGTGGGTGGAGGAGGTGACTGGCAGGTTGAGAGGTGAGAGGAGGGGCTGTGCAAGCGTGGAGGTTCTTCTGCAGGCAGGCTGGGGGTTATCTGTTGTCGGGTGGTAGGCCCAAAATAGTGCTTCTCTCAAGCGCAAGAGTCCGTACAAGTAATATAATCTGGGAGTCCAGATGTCGAATCCTCGGGAGAAAATCTGTTGCAACCACGGCTCAAATCAAATAGAAATCCAACGAAGAGAAACTAACCACTTCAATAATGATGGTGATGTGAATGGAGTTGATCGTGGTGAACAATACGAACGAAGAAAATTCGTGAAAATAACTATGAAAAGTATGCATATGGTATGGGTTCGTTAGGATCAATAATTCGTATTAATTTGGTTGACGAATATAACACAATGAATTCTCTTTTTGAGAGCAATTCACCAGAAAATACCCAATATAACTCAATGAATTCTCCTTTTGGGAGCAATTCATCGGAAAATACCCTTTTGGGGGTTCAAGCACAAAATTCAATAAGTCGTTGCTAAATTTTTAGTCTTTTAAATACGATATGAAAGTCCATTTTGGGGAAATCAAAACTCGCCCTTGTGGGGTGATCATCTACTCTAACACGTTCTTTTGGAAAATGAAGAGAAGATTTAATAACAAAGACTATAACTTTATCAACGTTAACAATTTAGCACAACAAATATTCAACCAAACGAACACAAATCATATCCCCTAACTACACCATACCATGCACAATAAGAATTTAGCTACTCATGGTGCAAGAAAAATCAAGTTTCATAGCAAAATACATCATTCTAATAGCCAAATACAATAGAAAAACACCAAATACGGGGTATAAGTTTAAGAATTTATCACCAAATCTCTAATATAGACACCAAAACTCTCTGGAAATAAGAAGAATAGCCTCTGGAATTTTACAGAATTTTTCAGAGGAGAAATACGGATCCTAGAGCCTCTAATACGCCCAGAATACGCCAGGAAAACCCCTAGAATACGCTTAAATAATAGGCTTGCGGGTTTAATAGGCTTATCGGGTTCAAATCTGCATCCATTATCGCTTAAAACCTGATCCGCTGGCCGGCTTAAATCTCGCCCGCACATCGCAAGCGAGATTGCTTAAGGTGTCGACACGTGGCATCAAAGCGGGTCCGCGCCCGCTTCGTCTCCGGATTCGAATCGGAAAGTAATGTCTACCGTTCGATCAAGATGGGATCCGTTGCGATCTCACCACGTCGCGCGCAAAATTCCTTCGATCCGCTTCGTTCGTAGCTTCGACACAGGCCGTTGGATGTGCATCGAGCGGTCAAATTGATGCCACGTCGCCAAGTAGATTTGCTGCGATCTGCATTCGAGCGGCCAGATTATGGGCCGTTTGATCAAAATCGAACGAGTCCTTGCGCGCCACGTCGCCCGAGAGAGAGCTGCTGCATTTTCAACATGCGGAGTTGTTTGTGGCCGTTAGATTCGAATCGGGCGGTCTCCGTCTCGCCACGTCGCCACAGCTGTGTTGCCTTCGAGTTCGAGCGGGGTATTTATGGGCCGTTCGATTGCAATCGAACGGTAGAGTGTTTGCCACGTCGCCCCTTCGTTGTGTGCCGTCGGATGAAGGGCGGGAAATGACGGATGAGCGCCACGTTTGCGCCAAGATTCGTGCAAACTTTAATTTCCTCATTTTATTGGTATTCTGCATTCAAAAATACACGGTAATTTGTACAGATCTCAGAAAAATACAAATAAATAGTCGTTGGAATCGTGAGATCGAGACCAAGCTAGGAAAAATATAAAAAGTGCAGAAATACTCCATTAATTTCTGTTTTGTGCTCAAATAAGGTGTTTTCTCTAGTAAATGATGATATATAAAATACGGATGTATTAGAGACCAATATAGCATCACATGAGCACAAAATAGGGCTAAATGGTGGGGTTAAATATGTAATATTCAACCCACACCCCCTAACTAGCGATTTGCTAGTCTCTAGCAAAAAGAGCGATTAATTCGGATGATCAATAAAACAATAAATTCTATCAATTGCTTATGGCATGGCTCAATAGTTCGCTTTCCAACATGATCTAGACCATCAATATACACAATCCATGAACAAGATCAATCACACGATATTTTCTCTAATTTAATTTGAATAAATAACATGCAAGCATCGTTTTGCGCAAGCGAAAGTATAACACGTCGTTTTTCTCTAGTTTTCTTGTTTCCAAGGAATTGGCATCTCACAAAGATCATTCAAGTCATGGGAATTGAGGTTGCTTAGCTTATTCGCCATTCTTTTCTTTTATTAGTTCTGCGTAACGCGCATCAAGCAACATTTGCAGAAAAATGTATAACTTGGATCGCTCCATCAAATGAGTGAGGTTCCGGTCAATGGCTCCCAAATCAGACGATAATAGGGCATTAGGCCAAAAAGGACCCCTCGGACTGTACTACTCGAGCCAACCAAGTTATTTATTAGTGACATACTTATTCATTCATTTTTTCTTTCTTTTCTTTTCTTTCTTTTTTTGTAAGCAACTCGATACCCATATTTTCAAACATAAACATTATTAACAATGGCCAAATTCCTCTTCAACTTGAAGACTATTCCAATAAATCGTGTATACTTAAGCTTTTTCATCACATTAGCATACATGAAATAAATTCAAACTATTTCGAGATATTAATCATGGAAATTGAAAGTTTTCATGAATAGCATATTAACGGTAATTCCATGAAGGAAAAATAATTTAAAAAAGCCATAAACAATTTTTAGAACTCAATTAATGTATAATCATCCGCATTTGTGGCATATGAAGGAGTTTTAAATGATGAGATTTGGTGATTTTGATCACTCCTTATTTTACACCTTTTTTCCGCATATTTGCATGCCATTTAGATCGCCCAAATCATGTTTTTCATGATATATCGACGATATTGCGATGCTTTTCACGATTTGTTGTTTTTGTCGCATTTCAGGTGATTTGGCGCGATTTGGAGTGATCTCGAGATGCGCGTACTCTAGACGGTCACCGACGACCTCCCCGAGGGGTATTTTGCTGTTGGAGAGGAGCGGAAGAAGAATGGACGTCGCAGGAGCGACGAGGAGGCCAAAACAAGCAGATTGGGCATTTTTTGTGTCCCACTCGGCCGAGTGGAGGAGCCACTCGGCCGACCAGCGAGACACTGCGCGGCCGACCAGTTCAGACACGATCTCTATGTGCACTCGGCAGAGCACAGAAGACCCACTCGGCCGAGTGACGATACCACGTCCGCCCGAGTGGCGCCCAGACGAAGCCCTTCCAAAACATCGAAGTTTCTGTTTTTCGGCTGCCTGAACTTCAGAAGACCCACTCGGCCGAGTGGAGAATCTCGTCCGCCCGAGTGCAGTGAAGTCATCGGCCGAGTGACGACAACTCACTCGGCCGAGCCGCCCCCGAACTGAAGACCCCTGAAAGCCTCGACTTACTGGAAAATTGCAGGGTTTTCACTCGGCCGAGCGACTTTTGTCACTCGGCCGAGTGCGATGCGCTGCCTGTAGCGAAAACTGCGGAAAACAGGCTGTGCAGGGGTATTTTGGTCATGATTTTTGGACGATTTTTGGGGCTATTTAAGCCCTGTTTTTACCCTAGTTTTGGGGGCTATCTCTTAGATTTTTTACAGCTTTTTAGATTAGTCTTTTTAGCTTTATTATTGTGATTGGAGAAGAGGAAAAACTTGGATTTTTGTTGGATTAAATTGAAGAACTCCATTGGTTTACATCTCTCTTCCCAAAAAATCCTATTTTTATTGTTTATCTCAATATTTGTGATGAATTCTATTGCTTATTTCATTGATTATTTTTGTGCTCTTGCTATGATTAGTGAGTAGTCTCCACGTCTTGGGGCGTGGGGATGAACCCTACAAGCCCTATTTCCTATTTGTGATGAATTGGTAGAAATTGAGCTAGAATTGCTATTAGGGATTAGATTGGGATCGATTTACTACGGATAGCTAGGAATTCATATCAATTGGGATTTGCAAGAGATTGGATCCCAATTTGTTAGGAAGCCCTAGAAATCCGAATTAGGTTGGAGTCGGATTTTCGAAGTATCGGTTTGCAAGAGATTGGACCGATACAAGGATTCCCGGTTGCAATTCCATGCCGATACCCGTTTGCAAGAGATTGGACGTGTAGGAACTATCCTAATTTAGATTGTGGACCGAGTTTGCAAGAGATTGGGCTCGGTGCGCAATTGGACGATGATGTTGATCCTAATGCTAGCTTCCCTAGGCTAGGGTTTGCAAGAGATTGGACCCAAATCTAGGATAGCTATAGACCGGCAACATCGCGAGAGCGTGAGCTTGGTTCTACATTCAGTTGCAACTAGTTCATCCGAATTCTCATTCTAGCAAATTTTGATACCGACGAACCACATTTATGAAATACGGTGAGTAGCGGGAATTCCCCATTCCCTAGACGTTCTTTATTTGATTTGATATTTCGCACATTTGTCTGACGATTGTGACAGGATCGCCCAAGGCAATTTTCTCTATTCTCAAATAGCCAGGTTGATTAGGAACAAGCACAGTCATTCGTCCTCCCTGTGTTCGATACCCGCTCTCTGCTACACCGTGCACTTGCGATAAAACTACAACCGTTCTTTGGGTGTATATCCGGAGCGATCAAGTTTTTGGCGCCGTTGCCGGGGAGGCGATTGCGTTTGATTCTTTCTCACCCTAGCTATTCTTTTTATTATTATTATTATCATTATTTTTATTTCTTATCTCTTACCTAACCCTTCCACGGTGCTAATCATTTCTTTGAAACTCTGTTTCCCCTGTGCATGTACACGAGATCTACGGCGGACCCTGAAGCCTTATTATTTGATCCCGAGATCGAACATACCGCGCGGAGACTTAGAGCGGAAAGAAGAAAAGATCCGGAGGGGAGGTATATGACCAACCCGGAAACTCCTGAAGAATTGGCGGCAAGGATGGCGAGGATAATTTCTATTCGCGATAGGCTTCGGCCTAAGACCTCTTCTACTACCTCGTCCATTGCCGTGCCGCAGTTGGCGGCTGACAAGAACTTCGAGCTAAAGACTGGATTGGTGGTTTTGATGCAACAAGACCCATTTCATGGGAACGCCCATGAGAACCCCCACTACCACATCCAATTATTCTTGTCAAAGTGCGCCACATTCCAGATGCCGGGGGTCTCCATCGATGCTATCAGACTGCGTCTCTTCCCCTTCACGCTTAAGGACAAGGCACTCTATTGGTTGAGGACGCAGGCTGACGGAGTCTTCACCACTTGGGACGAGTTGGCGGGTGCATTTATTGACAAATTCTATCCGCCATCCAAGACGGTGAAGATCCGGAGCGCTCTCATGTCCTTCAAGCAAGGACCACAGGAGACGCTCTATGAAGCTTGGGAGTGTTTTAAGGATTTGCAGCATCAATGCCCGCACCACAGTATAGAAGATTGGGAGCTAGTTCATAGCTTCTACAACGGTCTCCAACCGGGGACCAAACAAATTATTGATGCCGCGGCGAATGGCACAATCTTGTCAAAGACTCCCGAAGAAGCTACGGCCCTAATTGAGGAGATGGCCTCAAATAACCAACAATGGGGCGATGAGCGAGGACACTCCACGTCCTCCTTAAAGCCAACTAGCATCTACGAGGCGAAGGCTGTAGCGGAGCTCACGAGCAAATTTGATTCTCTCCACAAGGTGGTGGAGAGATTGGAGAAGTTCATCACGGAGCCCCAAGGAAGCCCTTCCACCTCCGCTCCAACCAACCAAATGTGTGATTGGCAAGACCAATCTCAAGCCATGTACTCGGGAGGAGAGCAAGGAGAAGGATCCTTGGAGCAAGTACAATATGTTGCGGGGAACCAAGGGTATTGGTCCAATCCGGCCGCAATAAATCATCCCGGATTCTCCTACGCCAACAATGAAGGAGCTTTGAACCCGCCACAACCACTACCTCAACAAGCTCGACCACCACCACCCCAACAACAAAACTATCCACCGAGGGGGCCTACTCAACAAAACTTTCAACCGAAGCAACAAGTTCCACCATATAGGCCGCCCGGTTACAACCAAGGGTGGAGGAATCAAAATCAAAACCCTCCGCAAGCTCCACAACGGTCCGATTTCGAAACTAGAGTGGAGGCGTTCATGGTCGAGCAAAATAAGGTGAATGCTACTTTGAAGGCGGGGCAAGACTCTCTTAATACCGTAGTGGCTCAAATATCGGAGCAATTAGCGTTGCTCAATCGGAACACTCAACGATTGCCGGCGCAACCGGAGCAAAACCCACGGGGCAACACCGGCCACATCAACGCCGTAGTTGCCGTTACTACTAGAGGCGGGAAGGACACCACCCCCGCTATGATTCCTACCGAGGAGGCCGTGGAGGAAAGCTTGGAGCCGATTGAGCCGATAGTTGAAGTTGAAAAGGAGAAGGAGCCACAAGACAAGGAGAAATCTAGGGCGGAGCAATTAATTGAGGAAAGGCGCTTCATGCCACCGGTCCCATTCCCCCAAAGGCTCGCTAGAGCGAAAATGGAGAAAAGGCTAACGAAATTTCTCGAGTACCTAAGAGGAGTTAGCCTTAACATCCCCTTCCTTGACGCCATCGTCGAGATCCCCACGTATGCTAAATTTTTGAAGGACTTGATTTCGGGGAGGAAAAGGAAGGAGAAGATCATGCTAGCCGAGGAGGGCTCTTGGTTCACCAAGAGAGAGAAGGAGCCAGAAAAATTCAAAGATCCGGGGAGTTTTCGGATTCCTTGCACCTTGGGCGGCGTCCCTCTTCAAAAGGCGTTGGTTGATCTTGGGGCTAGTGTGAGCCTCATGCCCCTCTCCATGTTCTTAAAGCTAAACACCGGGACAAAGTTGAAACCCACCGACATGCGCATTCAATTAGCCGATGGACGGATAACAAGGCCGGTGGGGATCGCCGAAGACATACCGCTACAAGTCCCGGGTGGAATATGCTTGCCATGTGACTTTGTGATCATGGACGTTAAGGAGGATGGAGACGCCTCATTGATACTTGGACGCCCGTTCCTCGCCACCGCCGGAGTCATCGTCGACGTGCGCGAAGGTACCTTAACCTTAAACGTCGGAAACATCGAGGTGGAGCTCCACATTCCTAAGGCTATGAAGCATATGCCTTATCACGAGGAACTTGACTACATGGACCTCCTTGATGAGGTGATTGAAGAGGCGATTCCTCACTCAATTGGCTCTCTTTTTGATGAAGATTTTGAAGAAGGCCCGGATTTAGGCCATGAAGAGAATAAAGATGATTCCCCAGACTTCTCCGCTGAAGAAGATGAAGGCGACGCTGATGTCGCAAGGATTCGAGAGCTCTGCAAGCTCTCGAAATTAAAGTCTCCAAAGAAAGCTCCGCCGGCACGGAAATCGGCATCACCGGCAAAGCCGTTGACCGGAGCAAATGCTAGCTTGGGGGAGCCTCCCCCCAACACTATTCGAGACGAGAGACCACCGAGGGAGAACGCGCCGCCGCCACATCCAAATCCAAGCGCGCTCCCTGGAAAGTTTGATGGGTGCATCTCATATGCACCAAACATCCCGCATTGATTGAAAATTATAGGGGGTCGAGCTCACGACCTTAAACGAGCGCTTGTCGGGAGGCAACCCGACGGTTTTTGCTTTATTTTTACTTTTTCTTTATTTTCGTTTTAGAAATTTTTAGTGTTTTGAGTCGTTCGCCCAAAAATTTTGTGATAACGGGTCCTATTTTTCTTGACAGGAGAGGAGATAGGTAGATCCATCATGAGGAGGACGAACGAGTCGACGAGGAGCGCCCCAAGAAGGCGCTCGACGCTTAGGAGGAAGATGAAATCGACTGGAGGAAGAAAGACGGAGTTTAGAGCCCAAACAAAGACAAACAGCAGAACACAAGGCTCACTCGGCCGAGTATACTAGTAACTCGGCCGAGTACACAAGTTCGTCCGGCCGAGCCGCTCACGAACGAGGGAAGTCTGATGTACCCAACTCTCTGTTTATTATCCTGATTTCAATATAACTGCTACTCGGCCGAGTACATATTCCCACTCGGCCGAGTAAAACGGATACCCTCCTAGGGCGAGTCTTGCCGAGTAGCTTGAGTCACTCGGCCGAATGGACTTACTCCACTCGGCCGAGGCTGGCAAAGCCACTCGGCCGAAGCGATGGCGGGGAGGAAATTTTCATTGGTAACGCTCGTCCGAGTGCCATGTCACTCGGCCGAGTCGTAATTTTTTTATATATAAGGGGCGAGGGGGGACACAGCTTTCGAAATCGCAAAACCCCAAACCGCCCGCGCCCCTTCAGCTTCCTTCGCCCGATCGCTTCGCCCGACCCCTCACTCGCCCGACCAGCGCCGCCCCGCCGCCGCTCGGCCCGCCACCGCCGGCCGAGCACCGCCGACGCCTCGCCCGAGTCGCCGCCGGCGGCCGCCCGTCCGATCACCTCCGGTACCCCTATTTTCGCCGTTTTCTCCTCTTTTCGTGTATTTCTTGAGGATCCATGTGCTAAACGCCCCCCTAACCCAAATCAATTTCTATATCTATCCATTATACCCCTATTGCTCCATACATTTTGATTATTACTCGCTGATATCGCTTTTTCATGCGCAGGTTGCTTTTTGGAGCTTAGGGGAGCTCAGGGGAGCTTCTACGGGCTGTTTTGGACTTCGTGGAGGCGCGGACTTCGCACGCTTCCACTGCTTAGCACTCGCGGCGTGTTTGGGTATACTCTTTCCATTCTTTTTGCACACGCCACACTTTTCACGTTTTTCGGCGCGCGCTCGGGGCCGATATGCCGCCCCGGACACGTCCGCGGTCGAAGAGAGCTTCCGCCAAGCGGAAGCGGTCGGATGATGCCGGCCCCTCCCACGAGTTGGAGGACTCTCCTCCACCGTCCCCCACACACGCCGTCCACCCAGCACAGCCTGCAGGCCCCGCACACCCCGCACAGCCTGCAGTGCATCCACAGCCCGCACAGCCTCTCCCTGCCGACCCACAGCCACCACCACCGGCTCCACTGGTCGGGCCGCTCGGGATTACGTTCCGAGACAACGCACACCGCGCCGTCTTCGAGCGTATCTCCCAGCGCTCGATCGTACCCTCCAGGTTTGCACACCTCGCTGACCTAGGACGCCTGGGGGTACTAGAGGGGATGCTCACGTTGTACGACAACGTGGGTTGGCGAGATTTTCTGCAGGTGTCGGCGGATACTTTTACCCGCCCGACACTTGAGGTTTTGAGTTCGATCGCCCGTACCGATGAGGGATGCTCATTCCGGTTCATGGATCGAGAGTGCCAGGTCACTCTCGATATGATGAGAGCATTCTTCTCGTGGCCCGCCGTCCCCGGAGCCGATCGCGGTTACGGCCCCACCCATATCCCCCCACCTTCCTTCGACGCCGGTGCCTTCTGGGCCCGGATTACAGGCCACCACGCCGCCTTTGACCCTAGTAGGGCCAAGGCCTCGGCCATTGTCCACCCCTGCCTACGCATTGCCCAGCGCCTCATGGCGACCACCTTTTTGGCCAGATATGAGCCGGGCAGATGTCTACGCCAGAGCTCTACATGCTCTATGCGATGACACGTCCCAGAGCTCTATCTAGGGATGGACACGAGCTTGTCCCCGCCGTCGTGATCGACATTGCGGCTTGGTTTTTAGACCACATCATTGTATCGGTGGGCGCTCGCTCACCGATATGCTGCGGCGGTCTGATCACCTTGCTTACCATGATGACCGGCGAGGACCTACCTGACGACTTGCGACGCGTCCCGGGCCCCACTTCTCTGTCGATAGACGTTATGGCCCGGATGAAGATGCTTCGTCCGCATGGTGAGCGTCACTGGGTCTGGTTGCACGGCCCTTTCGGTGCCGACTACATGATTCTCCCGAGCCCTGCTCGGACTCAGATTGCACCAGCCCACGTCGACTGGCTCCCTGCGATGGATGTTCTCATCCCCGCCGCCTACGTGCTCGAGGCCGAGGAGGCCGAGCAGGCCCACGCTGCCCACGCTGCCCAAGCTGCCCCCGCAGACCCTGCTGCACACCCTGCCGAGCCTGCCGCCGACCCTGTTGACCCAGTGGCCCCTCAGCCTATTCCTGATGTTTCTGCCGCTCTTGACACCTCTGTCCCCACCTCTGTCTGTGTCGAGAGTACTTTTGCTGAGCCCACTTCCACCACTGTCACCACTTCCGAGGCTGTCACCACCACTCCCACCACCACTGGCCCTCTGTCCGTCGAGCCACTTTGCTCCGCACTCCCCGAGCGCCCGTCGACCTTTGTCGAGAGTGGAGAGCCCTCGTTTGCCGTGGTCGTGGAGACCATGGCTAGCATGATCTCCGCTGGGGTTGCGCCTTTTGGTCCACACAGTTCCGCCCCAGCGGTAGTTACCTCTGTCTCCACCTCCGCCGTATTTTCCGAGAGTGTCGTGGCGTCTGTCCACACTTCTGTGCCACTGACCTCTCTGGCCGCCTCGTTGCCACCTTTGCACACTTCTTTCGCTGCCGCTGCCTCCACTTCCCACCAGCCGGTGCCCCGGCCTCACACTGAGGCCAGGCCCACATTTGCAGGCACGGCACCTTTTGTCCCCTTCCCTGCTGAGCCCGTTACATACTCCACTCGCGTACGCCAGCCTCGCCCTGCACAGCCTAGACCGGTGCATCCCTCTGCACCACCCCCGCCCGACACTGTACTGCAGAGCATACGTGCTCTTGAGTTGGCGGTGAGTGGTCTTAGAGGTGACCTTAGGACCCTGTCCTCCACCGTCTCTACGATGGCTGGACGCTTCGAGCTGATCCCCCAGATCCACTACTGTCTCACCCAGGTCTTGGAGCGTCTCCCACGCGTACACCCACCCACCCAGCAGGTTCCCACACACACTTCCACACACACTAGACCTGCTTCCACTTCCACGCCCACCCCAGCTCAGCAGCCTACACCACCACCACCACCTCCTCCGCCTCAGGACGGAGACGGCGCAGCACCACCTTCTTAGGCACCCTTGATGCCTTGATTTATTCCTGCCGTTATGCTGCCCGTTTCTGCTGGGTCCTGTTGCACTTTTTGTCCACCCCCCTCCCCTCACTTATTATGGTATTCTCTTTTTGATCATATCTTTTTATATCTATTTTGGGAGAGAGGGAGAGTTTTTGGTGACACTTATATCTATGTATCGCTCCTATCCGTGCATGCATCATGTCCGCATCATATTTTCATTTCTTTATTTTACCTTTCTTTTTCATTTTTCCATGCATGCATCCTCACTTACCCCTCCCATCGCTTGTCTCTCGGTGTGCCACACTTTGCACATTGAGGACACTGTGCCATTTAGCTTGGGGGAGTGAGTTCTCACGTTCTTTGATTTGCCACCTTTATTTTTAGTTTTTTTTTTCACACCATTTTTTCGCTTTTGCACTTATTTTTCATCACTTTTCTTTTATTTTGCCATGCATCACGTTTTTCTTATTTTCCTGTGTGCCGCATTGCATAGTTTCTATTTTCCCTTTATCTTTATTTCTTTTTCATCTCATGCTAGAGATGACTTTTCTGTGATGATGATGACGTTGGATTTAGCTTATTCTATATGCATGCTATATTTGTCATGTCTTAGGTTTTATTTCAGATATCAGATGCTATGACTTGCTTTGCATTTAGAATAGTAACCCACACCTTTTTCCGCATGAAAATGGATGAAATTTTATTATTAGCTGAGCCTGAATATTCATATGTATGCTATCACAGAAAACACACCAAGATTCACGCATTGAATGCTTATATCTGGAGTACTGACTTTCTTTTCCTATATCACTTCTATATGCATGAATTGTACACTTCACTTCAGGATGATTGAATGATGATTAGCTATGATATATCTGGATTAGTTAGCTTTTTTGTGATCGAAACTGAGTAGATTAGATTACCCTACTGAAGTTGTCGTGCATGTCTTATAGAGTGAACCGAGAGTTATATTTATTTCTTTCTCCACAAATCTTGAACATCATTTCTCTACTTTTAAAATCATTGGTGAATCTCCCCTTAGTGATTCTATTTTATGGCATTTTCCCCCGCTACTAATTTCTAGCTCCAAATCTCTTATTCTAAAAAAAAGGAGAGAAAAACATTCTTGTACATCATTGTCTCTCTCTGAGTTGGGATCGTTGTGTATATATTGCTTATTGCAAAGAAAAAAAAACAAAAGAAGAAAAAAAAGAGAGGAAAAATCCTCAATAAAAGATCCCATCTCACTTTCTTTCTTTCTTCTTTCTTTTCGTTGCTTTTGGAGCTATATATAAAAATGGGGATGTAAATATTTTTTATGCCACCACGCTTATAGATAAGCTTGGGGGAGGGGATCCATTGATGTGTGAGAGAGTGACTACTTGACATTGCACGACAACCTAGGCTAAGTAATATTCTATACTCGGTGAGATTTTTTTTAGTTTTACGAAATCCAGAAGTCTAGGCCTAGCACTCATTTCATGAAATCCATACTTTTCTATTCTCTCTATTCTATAGTGTGATACTCTTATACTCCAGATAGAAAGCGTTCAATTGAAAAGTGTGTGATCTGTGATTTGTATACCGCTTTAAATGATTCAGACGACGTTAATTTTAAAATTATTCCGTTTTTCATGATTATGTCGTTTTTCATGGGTTTTCTATTTCTATTTGCACTATTATACTATGATATCAAAATAAAATTCTTTGACATGTATTTCTCATTCGGTGCATGCTATAAGAGTGAGTGAAACCCACGTCCTGAGAAAATGATCTAGCATCCTACCTCTTCGCTTCTTTCTTTCTTTCTTCTTTATTTTCATTTCGTTTTCATTCTTCTTCGTTTTCCTTTTTTCTTCTTTTTCGCCGTTTCCGTTTTCCAAATCCACCGGGTTCGCCTTTTACTTATCTTCCTCGAGGACGAGTAAGAGGCAAGCTTGGGGGATTTTGATCACTCCTTATTTTACACCTTTTTTCCGCATATTTGCATGCCATTTAGATCGCCCAAATCATGTTTTTCATGATATATCGACGATATTGCGATGCTTTTCACGATTTGTTGTTTTTGTCGCATTTCAGGTGATTTGGCGCGATTTGGAGTGATCTCGAGATGCGCGTACTCTAGACGGTCACCGACGACCTCCCCGAGGGGTATTTTGCTGTTGGAGAGGAGTGGAAGAAGAATGGACGTCGCAGGAGCGACGAGGAGGCCAAAACAAGCAGATTGGGCATTTTTTGTGTCCCACTCGGCCGAGTGGAGGAGCCACTCGGCCGACCAGCGAGACACTGCTCGGCCGACCAGTTCAGACACGATCTCTATGTGCACTCGGCCGAGCACAGAAGACCCACTCGGCCGAGTGACGATACCACGTCCGCCCGAGTGGCGCCCAGACGAAGCCCTTCCAAAACATCGAAGTTTCTGTTTTTCGGCTGCCTGAACTTCAGAAGACCCACTCGGCCGAGTGGAGAATCCCGTCCGCCCGAGTGCAGTGAAGTCATCGGCCGAGTGACGACAACTCACTCGGCCGAGCCGCCCCCGAACCGAAGACCCCTGAAAGCCTCGACTTACTGGAAAATTGCAGGGTTTTCACTCGGCCGAGCGACTTTTGTCACTCGGCCGAGTGCGATGCGCTGCCTGTAGCGAAAACTGCGGAAAACAGGCTGTGCAGGGGTATTTTGGTCACGATTTTTGGACGATTTTTGGGGCTATTTAAGCCCTGTTTATACCCTAGTTTTGGGGGCTATCTCTTAGATTTTTTGCAGCTTTTTAGATTAGTCTTTTTAGCTTTATTATTGTGATTGGAGAAGAGGAAAAACTTGGATTTTTGTTGGATTAAATTGAAGAACTCCATTGGTTTGCATCTCTCTTCCCTAAAAATCCTATTTTTATTGTTTATCTCAATATTTGTGATGAATTCTATTGCTTATTTCATTGATTATTTTTGTGCTCTTGCTATGATTAGTGAGTAGTCTCCACGTCTTGGGGCGTGGGGATGAACCCTACAAGCCCTATTTCCTATTTGTGATGAATTGGTAGAAATTGAGCTAGAATTGCTATTAGGGATTAGATTGGGATCGATTTACTACGGATAGCTAGGAATTCATATCAATTGGGATTTGCAAGAGATTGGATCCCAATTTGTTAGGAAGCCCTAGAAATCCGAATTAGGTTGGAGTCGGATTTTCGAAGTATCGGTTTGCAAGAGATTGGACCGATACAAGGATTCCCGGTTGCAATTCCATGCCGATACCCGTTTGCAAGAGATTGGACGGGTAAGAACTATCCTAATTTAGATTGTGGACCGAGTTTGCAAGAGATTGGGCTCGGTGCGCAATTGGACGATGATGTTGATCCTAATGCTAGCTTCCCTAGGCTAGGGTTTGCAAGAGATTGGACCCAAACCTAGGATAGCTATAGACCGGCAACAGCGTGAGAGCGTGAGCTTGGTTCTACATTCAGTTGCAACTAGTTCATCCGAATTCTCATTCTAGCAAATTTTGATACCGACGAACCACATTTATGAAATACGGTGAGTAGCGGGAATTCCCCATTCCTTAGACGTTCTTTATTTGATTTGATATTTCGCACATTTGTCTGACGATTGTGACAGGATCGCCCAAGGCAATTTTCTCTATTCTCAAATAGCCAGGTTGATTAGGAACAAGCACAGTCATTCGTCCTCCCTGTGTTCGATACCCGCTCGCTGCTACACCGTGCACTTGCGGTAAAACTATAACCGTTCTTTGGGTGTATATCCGGAGCGATCAGATTTATTCTTCTCAAAACAAATCCTAAGGTCTCATACACACCCCCCCCAACTAAAGATGGACATTGTCCTCAATGTCGAAAGGGGTACGAGTTTATTCAAGCAAGCATCCTAGAAAGCATTTGAAAACTACACTACTGGAAAGAACACACCGTGGTCAAATGGCGGATCACGAATCTTTGATGATGGAGGAAGTTGTTCAATTTGCTCCTTGCGCTCCTCGGCGAGTAATCTTCCTCCAATGACTAAACTGGATCCCAGCAACGTAACTCCAAGCATCTCTATAAGATGTTCACATGTAACCTGCAAGAGATGAGTCACGTCAATCCATTTCAGTCTAAGATTTTTCTCAATAAAAGTATTCCAAATTTAGTCATCAAAATAAGTGAAATAAATTAAAGCGAGTTGACGTCTACTCCCTGAAAGATATGCACTACTCTCGGTACGATGCTCAGTCATTGGGGAGAGGGATAAATGATTTTGGGATAAAACTGGAGGAGGGAATGGTTCTGGCTCCATGGCGATAATCTCAAAACCCTTTTCCCTAGCTGTGTCCTCCTCCTGTTCATCCAAAATTGCTAGCTCGTCCTCTTTTTTGCACACACTTCTTGCCATGTAGATATTTTTATTCATGTCCTCAACGTGACATGGCTCGCTCGATATACCTGCAATAGAAGATAAACTCGTATTAAATTCTTGAAGTTGAATTTCAAAAACATTACTTTCTTCTAAGCAAGTGGCAATCAGAGTAAGATTTTCAATGGATTTCTGAATCTGCCAATTCCGAGCAAGGAAATTCTCTTGGAATTGATGGGATGCAGCCTCCTGTGTCTGAATAAGCAAGTAAACTTCCTCTTTCAAGGATTGCAAAGGTACGTCTATGCTTTGCTCCCCTTGATCAAGGCATGAAGGCTCCGTTGAATCGCTCTCTGAAGTCTCTTCCATGGTTTCTTCATTTTCTTGCAGAGACTCCATGTATTGCCATGCCTCTGTCGGCGTCATGACACCCAAGAATTCCTACAGCTGGGGTTGTAGTCCATCTAGGAAGAACTCCATAAGCTTATTCTTTATGTACCCATGCTGCGGATAGCTCGATATTATGTCTGTGAACCTCCTCCAGGCATGAAAGAAAGTTTCACAATCAGTCTGACTAAAATTAACGATCTTGAGCTTCTCCATCCTATGTTTGTGTGCATTGGCATACTCTGCATCATGCCAATTGTTTGTGCAATAGAAATTCATATACTCCATTTTTTAAAAAAATAAAAATAAAATAAAATAACAAAATTTTATGTACATTAAAGTGGAAAGATCTCACCGAAGGTCCTCTAAATGAAATAAACCGTGGTAACAAACCATTCTCCCCGGCAACGGCGCTAAAAACTTAGTAGGCCCAAAATAGTGCTTCTCTCAAGCGCAAGAGTCCGTACAAGTAATATAATCTGGGAGTCCAGATGTCGAATCCTCGGGAGAAAATCTGTTGCAACCACAGCTCAAATCAAATAGAAATCCAACGAAGAGAAACTAACCACTTCAATAATGATGGTGATGTGAATGGAGTTGATCGTGGTGAACAATGCGAACGAAGAAAATTCGTGAAAATATCTATGAAATGTATGCACATGGTATGGGTTCGTTAGGATCAATAATTCGTATTAATTTGGTTGACAAATATAACACAATGAATTCTCTTTTTGAGAGCAATTCACCGGAAAATACCCAATATAACTCAATGAATTCTCCTTTTGGGAGCAATTCATCGGAAAATACCCTTTTGGGGGTTCAAGCACAAAATTCAATAAGATCGTTGCTAAAGTTTTAGTCTTTTAAATATGATATGAAAGTCCCTTTTGGGGAAATCAAAACTCACCCTTGTGGGGGTGATCATCTACTCTAACACGTTCTTTTGGAAAATGAAGAGAAGATTTAATAACAAAGACTATAACTTTATCAACGTTAACAATTTAGCACAACAAATATTCAACCAAACGAACACAAATCATATCCCCTAACTACGCCATACCATGCACAATAAGAATTTAGCTACTCATGGTGCAAGAAAAATCAAGTTTCAAAGCAAAATACATCATTCTAATATCCAAATACAATAGAAAAACACCAAATACGGGGTATAAGTTTAAGAATTTATCACCAAATCTCCAATATAGACACCAAAACTCTCTGGAAATAAGAAGAATAGCCTCTGGAATTTTACAGAATATTACAGAGGAGAAATACGGCTCCTAGAGCCTCCAATACGCCCAGAATACGCCAGGAAAAACCCTAGAATACGCTTAAATAATAGGCTTGCGGGTTTAATAGGCTTATCGGGTTCAAATCCGCATCCATTATCGCTTAAAACCCGATCCGCTGGCCGGCTTAAATCTCGCCCGCACATCGCAAGCGGGATTGCTTAAGGTGTCGACACGTGGCATCAAAGCGGGTCCGCGCCTGCTTCGTCTCCAGATTCGAATCGGAATTAATGTCTACCGTTCGATCAAGATGGGATCCATTGTGATCTCGCCATGTCGCGTGCAAAATTCCTTCGATCCGCTTCATTCGTAGCTTCGACACAGGCCGTTGGATGTGCATCGAGCGGTCAAATTGATGCCACGTCGCCAAGTAGATTTGCTGCGATCTGCATTCGAGCGGCCAGATTATGGGCCGTTCGATCAAAATCGAACGGGTCCTTGCACGCCACGTCGCCCGAGAGAGAGCTGCTGCATTTTCAACATGCGGAGTTGTTTGTGGCCGTTAGATTCGAATCGGGCGGTCTCCGTCTCGCCACGTCGCCACAGCTGTGTTGCCTTCGAGTTCGAGCGGGGTATTTATGGGTCGTTCGATCGCAATCGAACGGTAGAGTGTTTGCCGTGTCACCCCTTCGTCGTGCGCCGTCGGATGAAGGGCGGGAAATGACGGATGAGCGCCACGTTTGCGCCAAGATTCGTGCAAACTTTAATTTCCTCATTTTATTGGTATTCTGCATTCAAAAATACACAGTAATTAGCACAGATCTCAGAAAAATACAAATAAATAGTCGTTGGAATCGTGAGATCGAGACCAAGCTAGGAAAAATATAAAAAGTGCAGAGATACTCCATTAATTTCTGTTTTGTGCTCAAATAAGGTGTTTTCTCTAGTAAATGATGATATATAAAATACGGATGTATTAGAGACCAATATAGCATCATATGAGCACAAAATAGGGTTAAATGAGGGGGTTAAATATGTAATATTCAACCCGAATCATCGGGCGGTGTGCCTGGAGAGCTTGGGTGCGGTGGAGCGACGGTGAGGGGGCATTTTTGAGGGAGAGAAGGGGAGGCTCCAGGGGTTCTGTCGAAGGGGAAAAGAAAGCTGGCAGACTAGGTGTTAGAGGGGGCTCTAGGGCTGTGTTGTGCTGGGGAAACAGAGGTAGGCATGGTTTTTTTTGAGTGGTTGCTGTAGGGGCTTTGGATTATGGCTCTGTTGACTTTTGCATGGGAATGTTATAGGGAGAGGGAGAAAGGGGAGTGGGGGCTCTGACGTGGGAGAATGAGTTGAGGGATAACGTGGGGGAGTGAACGTGAGTCCCTCAGGGTAGTTAGGATTTAGTTGTTTATATATTTTTAAGATTTGATTTTATTATACGGTTTGAATTCCCCACTTTAAAACCGTTAGCTGATTTCCTAAAGGTTTGAATTCCCCCTTTTTAACTTTATGTTCAGTTTGGATTCCAAACTGAGTTTGAATAATTACAAATAACACTATATATATTATATACTAGTAATTGCACGTGCCCGGAGGGCATGGATGCAGTCGTTGCCTGGGCACAAATGCAGATCGAAGCGGTCGCCAATGTCTAAAAAGCATGGAGGTGTGTGTGGAGGGACGGAGGGCTAAAGGAGGAAAAGTATGGACTAAACGGAAAAAAATCACCAAAAACCTGCCCAAACCCAAGCCTAGACCCCACCCAACCCTCACGGTGCCTCCACCGGTGTCCCAGTCAGCAACCCAAAATATGACTGGGACAAAACTGCCACGTAGGACAAAATTCAAAAACAGTCGTAAATTGTATAATAGATATATTAAGATAATAATAATAATAGATTATTACAAATTTGTGCCCCGACGTCCAAAAAATTAAAAAGAAGATATTGGGGTGATCGCGCCTCCGAGAAGGTCGTAAGAACGGGGTCCGGTCGTGAGTCTGAGCTACGGAAAATAATAATAATAACCAAATACGAATATACGCACACGAAACAACATACGCACTAAAATACGCATGACCGGAAAGTGGTCGTTACATCCTACATACCTTACAGAAAATTTCACCTTCGGAATTTCTAACATCTACAGTTCAGGAAACAAATGGGGGTAGCGCTCTCTCATCTCATCTTCTCTATCCCAAGTGGATTCTCCTTGCGGGTCGTGCTGCCACATCACTCTGACAATGTCGACGACGTTGTTCCTGAGCGTCTTCTGACGTCGTGAACTCCCTCCAAAGATGGTGGCAGGGCTAAGCGATAGGCTACCTCTCCAACTCGCTCTAGCACATCAAAGGGTCCAATGAATCTTGGACTGAGCTTGTCGCGCTTCCCAAAAAGGATCACTCCTCGATTCGGGGATATCTTCAGGAACACGTGATCTCCCGGCTGAAACTCAAGAGGACGTCGTTTAGCATCTGCCCAATGCTTGTAATGGTCCTGAGCGATCCGAAGCTTGTCCCTGATATCTCGCATAACATCTACTGCTTCCACTATCATCTATGGTCCCAAGAGCTCTCTATCTTCAATGTCGTTCCAACTCAGTGGCGATCGACATTTCCTCTCGTAGAGAGCAGCAAATGGCGCCATGCCAATGCTCGCTTGATAGCTGTTGTTTTAAGAGAACTCCACCAGATGCAGATAATCCTCTCATGAAACCTTGAAATCCAGCATGCAGGCTCTCATCATATCCTCCAAAATCTGAATGGTCTGCTCTGACTGGCCATCCGTCTGTGGGCGATACGCAGTGCTGAATTTCAGACTGGTACCCAGATTGGTCTGCAGACTCTTTCAGAACTGAGACGTGAACCTCGTATCTCGATCTGATACAATGCTCATGGGGACTCCATGCAAGCGTACAATCTCCTACACAACGTAATTCACATCACAACTAATACTAGAAGAAATTATAAGGTATGAGTCAGATCATTACCTCCATGTATTTCCTTGCTAGTATCTCCATGGATTGCCCCACTCGAAATGGTATGAAGTACACAGACTTAGTCAATCGATCAACGATGATCCAAATTCCTTCGTTCTGCTTGGTGCTCCGAGGTAGGCCAGTCACGAAGTCCATCGTAATGTGCTGCCACTTTCACTCCGAAATCGACAGAGGTTATAGTAGTCCAGCAGTGCGATGATGTGACACACCAGACACTTGGCAACGCTTCGTGCCACACTTCTCTTCATCCCATGCCACTAGAAATTCCGACGAAGATCCTTGTACATCTTCGTACATCCAGGATGAATAGAATAAGGCGAACTGTGAGCCTCGTTCATCAACTCTTCTCTGATATATCCTGCTGGCACGCAGATCCTACTGCCATATCTCAAGGACCCATCTTCATGAATAATAAAATCATCCGAAGTCCTGCTTCAATCTGTTCTCTGATCTTCTGCAACTTAACATCTCCAGCTTCAGCAGTCTTGATCCAATCTACAATCGTTGACTGAATCTGCATGTTCATCGACGATGAAGTGACTCCAGGTAAAACAGTTTCAACATCCATCTCTCGTAGATCCTGCTGTAACCTCCACTGAGCCGTAAGAATCATCATCTCTAGTAATTGACTCAAAGAGTCGGGTACGACATTCACCTTTCCTGGATGATACTGAAGGTCGATGCCGTAGTCGGCCATCAACTTCAACCATCTACGTTGTCTCTTGTTCAGCTCCTTCTGAGTAAATATGTATTTCAAACTGTAACGACTGCTTTTCTTGTATCTGATTATAATATAATATAATATGTGTTTTGGTGGATTTTCTCCTCTTGTGTGGTTTTCGTCTCCGTAGATTTCATTTTCGATCGATTCGTCGTATTTCCTCGCTTCTTCCTTAGGATTGTCGATTTCGAAGTATGTCACTCGTGACGGACTTCATAACGGTCATATCTAACTATTAGATCAAGCCTAGGAGTCTTAGGATTCGATCACGGGGCCTCGCGATCCGTATCGGAACTTTTCTGTGCTCATTAGCCGGAGTAAGAAGGGCCACCGACCGACTAGATGACGATCCAGTCGGTCGGCAATCCTTCTTGGACCGACTAGTGAGCTTTCTAATTTTCTGAGGAAGCTACTGTTTATCGTTAGTCGGTCTAAGAACGTTGGTTGACCGATTAGGTTGCAAACTAGTCGGTCAGCAATGCTTCTTGACCGACTAACTCATCAAATTATTTTTGTATCAGTTACTGTTCACTCTTAGTCGGTCTAAGAACGTTCATCGATCGACTAGATGCCAAACTAGTCGGTCAGTATATGTTCATGGACCGACTAACTCTAGAATCCTAATTTCACCTGTAGCTACTGTTTACACTTAGTCGGTCTGCGTTGGTCGACCGACCGACTAGTTGTCAAACTAGTCGGTCAGTGGTTGTTCTTTGACCGACTAACTAGTGCTGTAAACCCTAGTTTTGCCCTAGCCGCCAGCCTAGCCTATAAATACCCAACCCAAACGTTTTCTTCCCCTCCAACTCGACCCTAAACCCTAAAATCGCCCCCATTGATCCCCCACCTTCCTCCAAGCTCCATTTCTCCATTCCAAGCCCTTGAATCATCATCCAATCCAACCATTCACTCCATCCACCTCTCAACTTCCCCAAATCTCCATCAAAACCCATCAAAATCCCCAAATCCCCCAAAACCCTAGTTTCCCCAAACTTCTCCAATCTTTTCCAGATCTGATCCTAGGGTTCCCCGGAGTGTTCCTTCCGTCTCCTCTTGGTAAGAAATCGATTCCTCTATGTTTTCATAGTCTATTGGTATTTTTATGAAACCATAATTAATTTCAAGTGTTTGGTGCTTGTTTCCCCCATAACAGTGATTTCCCCATAGATTGGCGTCCGTGTGACGGAGTAGTCGCCATCCCCGGTGCTAGGCAAGTGAAACTTGCATCTCTTGATTTAGGCCATGTCTTAGGCCATTTACCTTGCTTTAGCGTAAAAGAGACTAGACGGTGAAAGGATAGCCGTTTAGACGCCATTGACCTAGCTTGACAACGAAGCTTGGTCCGTCACCTTCATCATGCTTGTATGTCACGTTTACTTTCCCTAAACGGTACGCGTATTAACTGTTCATGTCATCCATGCATCCTTAACTGTCATTGCATTTCGCCTGTCACGTTTAATTTAATTAACGGTACGCGAATATGTTCATGTCATTGCATTTCGCCTGTCACGTTTAATTTAATTAACGGTACGCGAATATGTTCATGTCATTGCATTTCGCCTGTCACGTTTAATTTAATTAACGGTATGCGAATTATCTGCTCATGTCATTGCATGCTTGAATACTCATCGTGATTGCGTACCATCGCTACATACTAGTGTTACTTGTTCTGGCTAGGTGCACCCCTACGCCATACTCATCGAATACACTTTCTGGCTCGTGTTCCAGAAGACGAGCTCATCACAGCCTGCGGGCAATAGGGCACTCGTTGAGTGATCCCTTGTACTTGATACTTGAACACAGCCTGCGGGCAATAGGGCACTCGTTGAGTGATCCCTTGTACTTGTACTTGTTACTTGACATTACAAGTCACCCCTACTACTTGATACTTGCCACGTGTACTCTCTTTTACCTCACTTGTTACCACCGTACTTTACTTGCCATGCACCATGATTTAATTTCTAGGTTGCTAGTTTACCATTATTCCCGTTTCCTTGCACAAGTCTTTCGACTTGCTGACATGTGCCCCTTTTCTCTTTTGGGTGACACATGTTAGAGCCCGAGCCTGAGTTACTAGTTGAGGACGAGGTGTTTGCTGACGCCGAGCCCGTGCTTGTGTTTGACGGGGAGTACGTAGACACTGGGGACCAGTCCTAGTGTCCTCGTTGTGTTTTACTTTTATTAGACAGTTGTTTTGTTATCGGTGCGTAGCACCCATACTTGTTGTAGTTGCAGTTTTTGTTGGCCTTGTTCTGGGCCTTTAGACTCTTTTCTTTTAGCCTGGTGGCTTTTCTAGATGTTGGACTTTTGTTGATGTTGGACAATTTGTGAGATGTGGAATTTTATTTCAGTCTCGCCTTGTGTTATTATTGCTATTCTGTTGTGGTTACAGGGACCTGCTTATGTATTGTGGACGCTTATCGGGTTTGGGGCTTCACAGCTCCACTCCCGTGTGGACCTTTTCACGTCTCGCCTCCATTTCAGGGAAGCGGGTCGTGACAGGTTTTAGTGGTGGCCCATGCAGGTCCTTCTGTAACTGCGATTCTTGGAATGGCGATAATAATATTTGAATGTCCAACAAATTAAGTTCGACGTCCGAGTCATAAGCTATGAGTCTAATCTGATTCGTTTTCTGTGTCACTAGATGGCAGGAAGGCGATTCACCCGTGGTGGAGGTAGTGGTGCGCCCCCTCATGATGAGGAGCCTGAGCGGGAACCCACCAGCGGTGAGATGATGCGGATGATGATCCAGATGATGCAGGTGCAGCAGGGCGTGCTCTTGCACGTCCAGAATGCTCCACCTGCTCGAGCTGCCCGGGCTCTTCCGGATGCCCCACGCTCTGAGCCAGGAGCGAAGCAATTTCGGGAGCTGGGTCCCGCATATTTTGATGGTTTCGAGGGTCCTCTGGCTGCCGACGAGTGGATAATGAACATTGAGGATAACTTGGCAATGGCGAAGATTAACCCGGCTGGATGGGTTGATCTGGCTAAGAGGCAGCTGAAGGATAACGCCAGGAATTGGTGGGATGCTGAAGAGAAGATGCTGGTGGAGCCGATCGTCTGGGCTACCTTCAAGTCCAGATTTGATGGAGAGTTCTTCCCGAAGGCTGCTAGACAGGTGATGCTGCAGCGCTTCATAGATCTGAAGCAGGGGAGCTTGTCGGTGGATCAGTACCACCAGGAGTTCACGAGGCTCAGTCGGTTTGCACCTAAGATGGTGCAGGATGCCGATGAGAAAGCTCAGCGATTTCTTCAGGGACTTGCCTTGGAGCTTCAGAGCTTTGTGACCTCTTCTGACTTGGAGACATATCAGAAGGTTCTGATTGCTGCGAGGCGGCAAGAGTTAAATTTGAATCAGAGGAAGGGACATGTTTCTGGAGCTGGGAAGAGGCCTATGGAGCAGGCCAGGGCGGTGGTTAGGCCTGGTTTCAAGCCTAGTCATCCGGTGCAGTTCAAGAGGCCAGGAGGGCCTATTCTGAAGACTTGCCATTTCTGTGGCAAGACTGGACACCTCAGGGATCAGTGTAGGAGGTTTCTAGGGTAGTGCATTGTCTGCGGAGATCCTGCCCACACCATCCGGGAGTGTCCGAAGTCGAGGCAGCCTTGGCGGGCTCCTATTGCAGCACAGCCGTTGCAGCAGCGAGCTCCTGTGCCCGTTGGACGTGGAGCGCCCCTTGTTCCACAGAGACATGCCTTTCGGCAGGCTGTTCCGCCGAGAGGGCAGGCCTTTCTGATGACTGAGGAGGAGAGCATGGCCGTGGATGAAGTTATTGCAGGTAACGCTCATTCTAGCTATTTATCTCCCTTAGTTAGTTTGATTTTGATTATTTTGGGTGCTTGCTCATGATTGTTTGCTATAGACTATGATTTGATTGTTAATTGCTTGTTAGGTGTGATTTTGGTTTGCATGTTCCCTGCGCGAGTCCTCTTTGACTCTGGTGCATCGATGTGCATTTTGGCCCGGAGCTTCGTGGAGAAGCATTCCTTGTCGACGTCCTCTCTTCCTAAGAGTTGGAATATCGTCACAGGGAACGGTGTAGTCTCGGTGCATCGTGGGTGCAATTCTTGCCCGTTGGTGGTTTGTGGATGTGAGCTTTGTGCTGATTTCATTGTCCACGACATCGTCAACTATGATGCAGTTCTTGGGATGGATTGGCTTGCGAGCTTCTATGCTACGATCGACTGCAGGAGGAAGAAGGTGGTGTTCGAGATCCCCGGACATCTAGTGTTTGAGTTCAGTCGTGGTAGCAGTTCGCTTGGTCCTGTCAGATTTCGGGCCAGGCCGGTGGAGGCTGTGGCTATGCAGATGGAGCTGGAGTGGCCAGCTGTGGTGCGAGATTTTGGCGACGTCTTCCCCGAGGAGATGTCTGGTTTGCCGCCTGATCGAGCTCTGGAATTTTCTATCGATCTTGTTCCAGGTGCGCAGCCAATTTCGAAGGCGCCGTATCGTATGGCACCTGCAGAATTGGAGGAGTTGCGGAAGCAGTTGGATGAGCTGTTGCTGAAGGGTTATATTAATCCTAGCGTGTCTCCGTGGGGAGCACCGGTGTTGTTGGTTAAGAAGAAGGATGGTTCGCGTCGCATGTGCATGGACTATCGGGAGTTGAATGCGGTGACCATTAAGAATAAATACCCGTTGCCTCGCATCGATGATATTTTTGATCAGCTTGGAGGTTCGAGGGTGTTTTCAAAGTTGGATCTGAGGAGTGGTTACCATCAGTTGAAGGTGAAGAAGGGAGATGTTCCGAAGACAGCGTTCAGGACGAAGTATGGACACTATGAGTTCGTGGTTATGCCTTTCGGCGTAACTAACGCGCCCGCAGTTTTCATGAATCTGATGAACCTGATTTTCTACGACTTTTTGGATAAGTTTGTCGTTATCTTTATTGACGACATTCTGATCTATTCGAAGTCGGAGGAAGAGCATGCCTCGCACTTAAGGACGGTGTTGGAGATTTTGAGGAAGCATCGTTTGTATGCTAAGTTTTCGAAGTGCGAGTTTTGTCTGGATCGAGTTGCTTTTCTCGGTCATGTGGTGACTAGAGATGGTATTTCAGTGGATCCCGAGAAGATTCGGGCCATCAGGGAGTGGCCTGTTCCGTCGTCGGCGTCTGAGATTCGGAGTTTTCTTGGACTTGCTGGTTATTATCGGCGATTCATCAAGGACTTTTCTCGTATTGCTGAGCCGATGACCAGGTTGACGCGGAAGGATGTTGCTTATGTTTGGTCGGGTGATTGTGAGGGTGCTTTTGGTGTTCTGAAGGAAAGGTTGACGACTGCCCCTATTCTTGTCGTGCCTGATCGCAGCGGTAGATTTGAGATCTTTTGCGATGCTTCTGGCAAGGGTCTCGGTTGTGTGTTGCATCAGCATGGGCATGTTGTGGCGTATGCGTCTCGTCAGCTTAAGGTTCATGAGAAGAATTACCCGACGCATGATTTGGAGTTGGCTGCCGTCGTGTTTGCTCTTAAGATTTGGAGGCACTTCTTGCTGAGTGAGAAAGTGAAGATTTTCACCGATCACAAAAGCTTGAAGTATATTTTCACTCAGAAGGAGCTCAACATGCGACAGCGTCGATGGTTGGAGCTTATGGCAGATTATGATATTGATTTGCAGTTTCACCCTGGCAAGGTGAATGTGGTTCCGGATGCTTTGAGTAGGCTTCCGGCGGTGATGATTTTGACCTCGCAGTGGAGATTGCAGTAGGATTTTTGCGAGTCTGGTGTGGAGATTGTTCTTCCTGGAGAGGCTTCGTCGTTGATGTACATGCATGTACGGTCGACGATCGTGGATCAGATTAAGGCTGGCCAGGCTGAGGATCCGAAGCTGGTGAGGATTCGGGAGCAGGTGGAAGCCGGTCTGCGGACTGACTTTTTGATTCATGAGGATGGCTCGCTGAGGTTTGGAGCCAGGTTGTGTGTGCCCGCTGGGGATATCAGAGAGGAGTTGATGGTGGAGGCACACAGTTCGCCGTATTCTGTGCATCCTGGTGGCACCAAGATGTACCAGGATCTTCGTCTGAATTATTGGTGGCATGGTATGAAGAGGAGCGTGGCTCGGAGTGTAGCCAAGTGCTTGGTTTGCCAGCAAGTGAAGGCGGAGCATCAGCGTTCGGCCGGGTTGCTACAACCGCTTCCGATTCTGGAGTGGAAGTGGCAGCACATCACTATGGATTTCGTGACTAGACTACCTCGGAGTCCGAAGCAGAATGACGCGATTTGGGTGATCGTAGATCGATTGACCAAATCTGCGCATTTTATTCCTTTCCGAGTGGGACAGTCCACTGAGGCACTAGCGAGGAGATATATGGAGGAAGTTGTGCGACTTCATGGAGTCTGATCGCGCCCCGGCGTACACGTCCCGAGGCGACGGTTGTAGTTTTACCGCAAGCGCACGGTGTAGCGGCGAGCGGGTATCGAACACAGGGAGGACGAATGA
Organism: Scilla litardierei; assembly: GCA_030789695.1. NCBI lineage: Eukaryota > Viridiplantae > Streptophyta > Magnoliopsida > Asparagales > Asparagaceae > Scilla > Scilla litardierei. Next base: position 180,078,546 of record CM061138.1, read on the forward strand.
CCGTGCTTGCTCCTAATCAACCTGGCTATTTAGAGGGATAATTGCCTTGGTCGATCCTGTCACAATCGTCAGGCAAAAGTGCGAAATATCAAATCAAATAGAGAACGCCTAGGGAATGGGGAATCCCCACTACTCACCGTATTTCACAATTGTGGTTCGCCGGTATCGAAATCGCTAGGATGAGAATTTGGATGAACTAGTTGCAACTAAATGTGGAACCAAGCTCACGCTCTCGCGCTGTTGCCGGTCTATAGCTATCCTAGGTTTGGGTCCAATCTCTTGCAAACCCTAGCCTAGGGAAGCTAGCATTAGGGTCAACATCATCGTCCAATTGCGCACCGAGCCCAATCTCTTGCAAACTCGGTCCACAATCTAGATTAGGATAGTTCCTACCCATCCAATCTCTTGCAAACGGGTATCGGCACGGAATTGCAACCGGAGATCCTAGCATCGGTCCAATCTCTTGCAAACCGATACTTCGAAAATCCGACCCCAACCCAATTCGGATTTCTAGGGCTTCCTATCGAATTGGGATCCAATCTCTTGCAAATCCCAATTGATGTGAATACCTAGCTATCCGTAGTAATTCGATCCCAATCTAATCCCTAATAACAGTCCTAGCTCAATTTCTACCAATTCAACACAAATACGAAATTGGGCTTGTAGGGTTCATCCCCACGCCCCAAGACGTGGAGACTACTCACTAATCATAGCAATAGCACAATAATTAGCAATGAAATAGACAATGGAATTCATCACAACAATGATATAAACAATAAAAATAGAGTTTTTGGGGAAGAAAAGTGCAAACCAATGTAGATCTTCAATCAACCCAACAAAAATCCAAGTTTTTCTCTTCTCCAATCACAATTAATAAAACTAAAAAGTAGACTCAAAAAGCTGCAAAAATCTGAGAGGTGGCTCCCTAAACTAGGGTAAAAACAGAGCTTAAATAGCCCCAAAAATCGTCTAAAAATCCTGACCAAAATGCCCCTGCACAGCCTGTTTTCCGCAAATTTCGCTACAGGCTGCGCATCGCACTCGGCCGAGTGACAAAAGTCGCTCGGCCGAGTGAAAACCCTGTCAATTTTCCAGTAAGTCGGGGGCTTCAGGGGTCTTCAGTTCGGGGGCGGCTCGGCCGAGTGATTTGTCGTCACTCGGCCGATGGCTTCACTTCACTCGGGCGGACGGGATTTGCCACTCGGCCGAGTGGGTCTTCTGAAGCTCAGATGGCCGAAAAACAGTAACTTCGATCTTTTTGAGGGCCTTCGTCTGGGCGCCACTCGGGCGGACGTGGTCTCCTCGCTCGGCCGATGTGGTCTCCGTCGCTCGGCCGAGTACACATGGAAATCGTGTCTGAACGGGTCGGCCGAGCAGTGTCTCGCTGGTCGGCCGAGTGGCTCCTCCACTCGGCCGAGTGGGACACAAAAAATGCCCAAACTGGTCGTTTTGGCCTCCTCGTCGCTCCGGCGACGTCCATTCTTCTTCCGCTCCTCTCCAATAGCAAAATACCCCTCGGGGAGGTCGTCGGTGGCCGTCTATCGTGAGCGCATCTCATGATCACTCCAAATCGCGCCAAATCGCCTGAAATGCGACAAAAACAACAAAGCGTGAAAAGCATCGCAATATCGTCGATATATCGTGAAAAACATGATTTGGGCGATCTAAATGGCATGCAAACATGCGGAAAAAGGTGTAAAATAAGGAGTGATCAAAATCCCCCAAGCTTGCCTCTTACTCGTCCTCGAGGAAGATAAGTAAAAAGCGAACCCGGTGGATTCGGAAAACGAAAACGGCGAAAAACGAAAAAAAAATGAAAAACGAAGAAGAATGAAAACCAAACGAAAATAAAGAAAGAAAGAAAGAAAGCTAGGATGCTAGATCATTTTCTCAGGACGTGGGTTTCACCTACTCTTATAGCATGCACCGAGTGAGAAATACATGTCAAAGAATCTCATTTTGATATCATAGTAGAATAGTGCAAGTAGAAAATAGAAAACCCACGAACAACGGTATAATCATGAAAAACGGAATGATTTTAAAATTAACATCGCCTGGATCATCTAAAGCGGTATACAAATCTCAGATCACACACTTTTCAATTGAACGCTTTCTATCTGGAGTATAAGAGTATCACATCATAGAATAGAGAGAATAGAAAAGTATGGATTTCATGAAATGAATGCTAGGCTTAGATTTCTGGGTTTCGTAAAGCTAGAAACAATCTCACCGAGTATAGAATATTACTTAGCCTAGGTTGTCGTGCAATGTCAAGTAGTCGCTCTCTCACACATCAATGGATCTCCTCCCCCAAGCTTATCTATAAGCGTGGTGGCACAAAAATATTTACATCCCCATTTTTATATAGCTCCAAAGGTAAAGAAGGGAAAGAAGAAAGAAAGTAAGCGAGATGGGATCTTTTATTGAGGATTTTTCCTCTTTTCTTTTCTCCTTTTTTTTTTTTAAAATAAGCAACATATATACAATGATCCCAACTCAGAGAGAGGTAATGATATACAAGAATGTTTTTCTCTCTTTTATTCTTCTCTTCTCTCTCTCTTTTTTTTTTGTTTTTGAAACAAGAGATTTGGAGCTAGGAATTAATAGCGGGGAAAATGCCATAAAATAGAATCACTAAGGGGAGATTCACCAATGATTTTAAAAGTAGAGAAGTGATGTTCAAGATTTGTGGAGAAAGAAATAAATATAACTCTCGGCTCACTCTATAAGACATGCACGACAACTTCAGCAGGGTAATCTAATCTACTCAGTTTCGATCACAAAAAAGCTAACTAATCCAGATATATCTTAGCTAATCATCATTCAATCGTCCGGAAGTGAAGTGTACAATTCATGCATATAGAAGTGATAAAGGAAAAGAAGTCAGTACTCCAGATATAGGCATTCAATGCGTGAATCTTGGTGTGTTTTCTGTGATAGCATACATATGAATATTCAGGCTCAGCTAATAATAAAATTTCATCCATTTTCATGAGGAAAAAGTGTGGGTTACTATTTCTAAATGTAAAGCAAGTCATAGCATATGATATCAGAAATGAGATCTAAGACACGACAAATATAGCATGCATATAGAATAAGCTAACTCCACGTAGACATCATCACAGAAAATTCATCTCTAGCATGAGATGAAAAAGAAACGAAGTAAAGATAAAAGGAAAAATAGAACTATGCAATGCGGCACACAGGAAAATAGGAAAAACGTGATGCATGGCAAGATAAATGAAAAATAAGTGCAAAAGTGAAAAACGGTGTGGAAAAAAAATGAAAATAAAGGTGGCAAATCGAAAAAGAACGTGAGAACTCACTCCCCCAAGCTAAAGTGCACAGTGTCCTCAATGTGCAAAGTGTGGCACACAGAGAGACAGGTAATGAGAGGGGCAAGTGAGGATGCATGCATGATGGAAAGAAAAAAGATAATAAAACGAAAAATAAAGAAACGAAAATATGATGCGGATATGATGCATGCACAGATATGAGTGATACGAGTATAAATGGGTCACCAAAAGCTCTCCCTCTCTCCCAAAAAAGATATATAAAGAGACGGCAAATGAGAATCACAAAAAAGTGAGGGGAGGAGGGGGGGTGGGCAAAAGTGCATCAGGACCCAGCAGAGACGGGCAGCACAACGACAGGAATGGATAAAGGCATCAAGAGTGCCTAAGAAGGCGGTGCCGCGCCGTCTCCGTCCTGAGGCGGAGGAGGAGGTGGTGGTGGTGTGGGCTGCTGAGCTGGGGTGGAAGCGGAAGCAGGTCTAGTGTGTGTGGAAGTGTGTGTGGGGACCTGCTGGGTGGGCTGGGGTACGCGAGGGAGATGCTCCAGCACCTGTGTAAGGCAGTAGTGGATCTGGGGTATCAGGTCGAAGCGTCCAGCCATCGCAGAGACGGTGGAGGACAGGGTCCTAAGGTCTCCTCTAAGACCGCTCACCGCCAACTCAAGAGCACGTATGCTCTGCAGTGTAGTGTCGGGCGGGGGTGGTGCAGAGGGACGCACCGGTCTAGGCTGCGCAGGGCGAGGCTGGCGTACACGTGTGGAGTATGTAACGGGCTCAGCAGGGAATGGGATAAAAGGTGCCGCGCCTGGAAAAGTGGGCCTGGCCTCGGTGTGAGGCCGGGACACCGGCTGGCGAGAAGTGGAGGCGGCGGCAGCAAAGGAAGCGTGCAAAAGAGGCAACGAGGTGGCCAAAGAGGTCTGTGGCACAGAAGTGTGGACAGCCGCCACGACACTCTCGGAGAAAACGGCGGCAGTGGAGACAGAGGAATCTCCCGCTGGGGCAGAAGTGTGCGGTCCAAAAGGTGTAACCCCAGCGGAGATCATGCTAACCATGGTCTCCACGACCGCGGTGAACGAGGGCTCTCCACTCTCGACAAAGGTCAGCGTGCGCTGGGGGAGAGCGGAGCAAAGGGGCTCCACGGACAGAGGGCCGGAGGTGGCAGCGGGAGTGGTGGGGACAGCCTCGGAAGTGGTGACAGTGGTGGAAGTGGGCTCAGCAAAAGTACTCTCGACACAGGCAGAGGTGGGGACAGAAGTGTCAAGAGCAGTGGAAATGTCAGGTGTGGGCTGAGGGGCCACAGGGGCGACAGGGTCGGCAGCAGGCTCGGCAGGGCGCACAACAGGGTCTGCGGGAGCAGCCTGGGCAGCGTGGGCCTGCTCGGCCTCCTCGGCCTCGAGCACGTAGGCGGCGGGGATGAGGACATCCATCGCCGGAATCCAGTCAACGTGGGCTGGTGCAATCAGAATCCGAGCAGGGCTCGGGAGAATCATGTAATCGGCCCCATAGGGGCCGTGCAACCAGACCCAGTGACGCTCACCATGCGGACGCAGCATCTTCATCCGGGCCATAACGTCTATCGACAAGGAAGTGGGGCCCGGAACGCGTCGCAGGTCGTGGGTAGGTCCTCGCCGGTCATCATGGTAAGCAAGGTGATCAGACCGCCGCAGCATATCGGTGAGCGAGCGCCCACCGACACAATGATACGGTCTAGAAACCAAGCCGCAATGTCGATCACGACGGCGGGGACAAGCTCGAGTCCATCCCTAGACAGAGCTCTGGGACGTGTCATCGCGTAGAGCATGTAAAGCTCTGGCGTAGACATCGTGCCCGGCTCATATCTGGCCAAAAAGGTAGTCGCCATGAGGCGCTGGGCAATGCGTAGGCAGGGGTGGACTATGGCCGAGGCCTTGGCCCTACTAGGGTCAAAGGCAGCGTGGTGGCCTGTGATCCGGGCCCAGAAGGCGCCGGCGTCGAAAGAAGGTGGGGGGATGTGGGTAGGGCCGTAACCGCGATCGGCTCCGGGGACGGCGGGCCATGAGAAAAATGCTCTCATCATATCGAGAGTGACCTGGCACTCTCGATCCATGAACCGGAATGAGCATCCCTCATCGGTCCGGGCGATCGAACTCAAAACCTCAAGTGTCGGGCGGGTAAAAGTATCCGCCGACACTTGAAGGAAGTCGCGCCACCCCACGTTGTCGTACAACGTGAGTATCCCCTCAAGTACCCCCAGGCGTCCAAGGTCAGCGAGGTGTGCAAACCTGGAGGGTACAATCGAGCGCTGGGAGATACGCTTGAAGACGGCGCGGTGTGCGTCGTCTCGGAACGTAATCCCGAGCGACCCGACCAGTGGAGCCGGTGGTGGTGGCTGTGGATCGGCAGGGAGAGGCTGTGCGGGCTGTGGGTGCACTGCAGGCTGTGCGGGGTGTGCGGGGCCTGCAGGCTGTGCTGGGTGTGCGGTGTGTGTGGGGGACGGTGGAGGAGAGTCCTCCAACTCGTGGGAGGGGCCGGCATCATCCGACCGCTTCCGCTTGGCGGAAGCTCTATTCGACCGCGGCCGTGTCCGGGGCGGCATATCTGCCCCGAGCGCGCGCCGAAAAGTGAAAAGTGCGGCGTGTGCACAAAGAGTGGAAAGAGTTTACCCAAACACGCCGCGAGTGCTAAGCAGTGGAAGCGTGCGAAGTCCGCGCCTTCACGAAGTCCAAAACAGCCCGTAGAAGCTCCCCTGAGTTCCCCTAAGCTCCAAAAAGCAACCTGCGCATGGAAAAGCGATATCAGCGAGTAATAATCAAAATGTATGGAGCAATAGGGGTATAACAGATAGATATGGGAATTGATTTGGGTTAGGGGGGCGTTTAGCACATGGATCCTCAAAAAATACACGAGGAGAGGAGAAAACGGTGAAAATAAGCGAATCGGAGGTGATCGGAGGCGGGCTGCCGGCGGCGACTCGGGCGGGGTCCGGCGATGGTCGGCCGGCGACGGCAGGCCGAGCGGCGGCGCGCGCGGGCGAGTGGCCGTTGGGCGAGGCGAGATCGGGCGAGGGGAAGCTGAGGGGGCGCGGGCGAAGGGGTTTTTTTTGTTTTCGAAAACTGCGCCCCCCCTTGGCTTTATATTAAAAAGTTACGACTCGGCCGAGTGACTTTACTCACTCGGCCGAGCGAGGCAAATAAAAATTTCTCCCCGATATCGCTTCGGCCGAGTGGCTTTGCCATGCTCGGCCGAGTGGAGTAAGTCCATTCGGCCGAGTGACTCAAGCTACTCGGCATAACTCGCCCTAGGAGGGTATCCGTTTCACTCGGCCGAGTGAATATATATACTCGGCCGAGTAGCAGTTATAATGAAATGAGAAGAATAGACAGAGAGTTGGGTACAGCAGACTTCCCTCGTTCGTGAGCGGCTCGGCCGGACGAACTTCTGTACTCGGCCGAGTGACTAGTATACTCGGCCGAGTGAGCCTTGTATTCTGCTGTTTGTCTTCGTTTGGGCTCTAAACTCCGTCTTTCCTTCTCCAGTCGATTTCATGCTCCTCCTAAGCGTCGAACGCCTTCTTGGGGCGCTCCTCATCGTCTCGTTCATCCTCCTCATGATGATCTACCTATCTTCTCTCCTGTCAAGAAAAATAGGACCCGTTATCACAAAATTTTGGTCGGGTGACTCAAAACACTAAAAATTTCTAAAACAAAAATAAAGAAAAAGTAAAAATAAGTCAAAAACCGTCGGGTTGCCTCCCGACAAGCGCTCGTTTTAGGTCGTGAGCTCGACCCCCTATAGTTTTCAATCAATGCGGGATGTTTGGTGCGTATGAGATGCACCCGTCAAACTTTCCGGGGAGCGCGCTTGGATTCGAACGTGGCGGCGTAGCGGTCTCCCTCGGAGGTCTCTTGTCCCGAATGGTGTTGGGGGGAGGCTCCCCCAAGCTAGCATTTTCCCCGGTCAACGGCTTAACCGGCGATGCCGATTTCCGTACCGGCGGAGCTTTCTTTGGAGATTTTGATTTCGAGAGCTTGCAGAGCTCTCGAATCCTTGCGACATCAGCGTCGCCTTCATCTTCATCAGCGGAGAAGTCGGGGGAATCGTCTTCAATCTTTTCATCTCGGCCTAAATCCGGGCCTTCATCAAATTCTTCATCAAAAAGGGCACCAATTGAGTGAGGAATCGCCTCCTCTATCACCTCATCAAGGAGGTCCATGTAATCGAGTTCCTCGTGATAAGGCATATGCTTCATAGCCTTAGGAATGTGGAGCTCCACCTCAATGTTTCCGACGTTCAAGGTTAAGGTACCTTCGCGCACGTCGACAATGACTCCGGCGGTGGCGAGGAATGGGCGCCCAAGTATCAATGAGGTGTCTCCCTCCTCCTTAATGTCCATGATGACGAAGTCACATGGCAAGCATATTCCACCCGGGACTTGAAGTGGGATGTCTTCGGCAATCCCCACCGGCCTTGTTATCCGTCCATCGGCTAATTGAATGCGCATGTCGGTGGGTTTCAACTTTGTCCCGGTGTTAAGCTTTAAGAACATGGAGAGGGGCATGAGACTCACACTAGCCCCAAGATCGACCAACGCCTTTTGAAGAGGCACGCCGCCCAAAGTGCAAGGAATCCGAAAACTCCCCGGATCTTTAAATTTTGCCGGCTCCTTTTCTCTCTTGGTGAACCAAGAGCCCTCCTCGGCTAGCATGATCTGTTCCTTCCTCTTTCTCCCCGAAATCAAGTCCTTCAAGAATTTGGCATATGTGGGGATCTCGATGATGGCGTCAAGGAAGGGAATATTTAGGCTAACTCCTCTTAGATACTCGAGGAATTTCGCTAGCCTTTTCTCCATTTTCGCTTTCGCTAGTCTTTGGGGGAATGGGACCGGTGGCATGAAACGCCTCTCCTCAATTAATAGCTCCGCCCTAGATTTCTCCTTGTCTTGTGGCTCCTTCTCCTTTTCAATCTCGACTATCGGCTCAACCGGCTCCAAACTTTCCTCCACGGCCTCCTCAATAGGAATCATGGCGGGGGTGGTGTCCTTCCCGCCTCTAGTAGTGACGGCAACTACGGCGTTGATGTGGCCCGTGTTGCCCCGTGGGTTTTGCTCCGGTTGCGCCGGCAATCTTTGAGTGTTCCGGTTGAGCAATGCCAATTGCTCCGATATTTGAGCCACTACGGTATTGAGAGATTCTTTCCCCGCCTTCAAAGTAGCATTCACCTTATTTTGCTCGACCATGAACGCCTCCACTCTAGTTTCGAAATCGGATCGTTGTGGAGCTTGCGGAGGGTTTTGGTTTTGATTCCTCCACCCTTGATTGTATCCGGGAGGCCTATAAGGTGGGACTTGTTGCTTTGGTTGGAAGTTTTGTTGTGTAGGTCCCCTCGGCGGATAGTATTGTTGTTGGGGTGGTGGTGGTCGAGCTTGATTAGGCGGTTGTTGTGGCGGGTTCAAAGCTCCTTCATTGTTGGCGTAGGAGAATCCCGGGTGATTTCTTGCGGCCGGATTGGACCAATAACCTTGGTTCCCCGCAACATATTGCACTTGCTCCAAGGATCCTTCTCCTTGCTCTCCTCCCGAATACATGGCTTGAGATTGGTCTTGCCAATCACTCATTTGGCTTGCCGGCGCGGAGGTGGAAGGGCTTCCTTGGGGCTCCGTGATGAATTTCTCCAATCTCTCCACCACCTTGTGGAGAGAATCAAATTTGCTCGTAAGCTCCGCTACGGCCTTTGCCTCGTAGATGCTAGTCAGCTTTAAGGAGGACGTAGAGTGTCCTCGCTCATCGCCCCATTGTTGGTTATTAGAGGCCATCTCCTCAATTAGGGTCGTAGCTTCCTCGGGAGTCTTTGACAAGATTGCACCATTCGCCGCGGCATCAATAATTTGTTTGGTCCCCGGTTGGAGACCGTTGTAGAAGCTATGCACTAACTCCCAATCTTCTATACTGTGGTGCGGGCACTGGTGCTGCAAATCCTTAAATCGCTCCCAAGCTTCATAGAGCGTCTCATGTGGTCCTTGCTTGAAGGACATGAGAGCGCTCCGGATCTTCACCGTCTTGGATGGTGGATAGAATTTATCAATGAATGCATCCGCCAACCCGTCCCAAGAGGTGAAAACTCCGTCAGCTTGCGTCCTCAGCCAATAGAGTGCTTTGTCCTTTAGCGTGAAGGGGAAGAGGCGCAGTCTGATGGCATCGATCGGGACCCCCGGCATTTGGAAAGTGGCGCACTTCGACAAGAATGATTGGATGTGGTAGTGGGGGTTCTCGTGAGCGTTCCCATGAAATGGGTCTTGTTGCATCAAAACCACCAATCCCGTCTTTAGCTCGAAGTTCTTGTCGGCCGCCAACTCCGGCACGGCGATGGATGACGTAGTAGAAGAGGTTTTAGGCCGAAGCCTATCGCGAATAGAAATTATTCTCGCCATTCTCGCCGCCAATTCTTCGGGAGTTTCCCGGTTGGTCATAAACTGCCCTTCCGGATATTGTCTCCTTTCCGCTCTGAGTCTCCGCGCGGTACGTTCGATCTCGGGATCGAATAATAAGGCTTCGGGGTCCGCCGTAGATCTTGTGTACATGCACAGGGAAAACAGAGTTTCAAAGAGATGATTAGCACCGTGGAAGGGTTAGGTAAGAATAGCAAAGGAAATAATAATGGTAAAAGAGGTAAAATAAAAAGAAAATAAAAGAAAGAAATAGCTAAGGTGAAAAAGAATCAAACGCAATCGCCTCCCCGGCAACGGCGCCAAAAACTTGATCGCGCCCCGGCGTACACGTCCCGAGGCGACGGTTGTAGTTTTACCGCAAGCGCACGGTGTAGCGGCGAGCGGGTATCGAACACAGGGAGGACGAATGACCGTGCTTGCTCCTAATCAACCTGGCTATTTAGAGGGATAATTGCCTTGGTCGATCCTGTCACAATCGTCAGGCAAAAGTGCGAAATATCAAATCAAATAGAGAACGCCTAGGGAATGGGGAATCCCCACTACTCACCGTATTTCACAATTGTGGTTCGCCGGTATCGAAATCGCTAGGATGAGAATTTGGATGAACTAGTTGCAACTAAATGTGGAACCAAGCTCACGCTCTCGCGCTGTTGCCGGTCTATAGCTATCCTAGGTTTGGGTCCAATCTCTTGCAAACCCTAGCCTAGGGAAGCTAGCATTAGGGTCAACATCATTGTCCAATTGCGCACCGAGCCCAATCTCTTGCAAACTCGGTCCACAATCTAGATTAGGATAGTTCCTACCCGTCCAATCTCTTGCAAACGGGTATCGGCACGGAATTGCAACCGGAGATCCTAGCATCGGTCCAATCTCTTGCAAACCGATACTTCGAAAATCCGACCCCAACCCAATTCGGATTTCTAGGGCTTCCTATCGAATTGGGATCCAATCTCTTGCAAATCCCAATTGATGTGAATACCTAGCTATCCGTAGTAATTCGATCCCAATCTAATCCCTAATAACAGTCCTAGCTCAATTTCTACCAATTCAACACAAATACGAAATTGGGCTTGTAGGGTTCATCCCCACGCCCCAAGACGTGGAGACTACTCACTAATCATAGCAATAGCACAATAATTAGCAATGAAATAGACAATGGAATTCATCACAACAATGATATAAACAATAAAAATAGAGTTTTTGGGGAAGAAAAGTGCAAACCAATGTAGATCTTCAATCAACCCAACAAAAATCCAAGTTTTTCTCTTCTCCAATCACAATTAATAAAACTAAAAAGTAGACTCAAAAAGCTGCAAAAATCTGAGAGGTGGCTCCCTAAACTAGGGTAAAAACAGAGCTTAAATAGCCCCAAAAATCGTCTAAAAATCCTGACCAAAATGCCCCTGCACAGCCTGTTTTCCGCAAATTTCGCTACAGGCTGCGCATCGCACTCGGCCGAGTGACAAAAGTCGCTCGGCCGAGTGAAAACCCTGTCAATTTTCCAGTAAGTCGGGGGCTTCAGGGGTCTTCAGTTCGGGGGCGGCTCGGCCGAGTGATTTGTCGTCACTCGGCCGATGGCTTCACTTCACTCGGGCGGACGGGATTTGCCACTCGGCCGAGTGGGTCTTCTGAAGCTCAGATGGCCGAAAAACAGTAACTTCGATCTTTTTGAGGGCCTTCGTCTGGGCGCCACTCGGGCGGACGTGGTATCGTCACTCGGCCGATGTGGTCTCCGTCGCTCGGCCGAGTACACATGGAAATCGTGTCTGAACGGGTCGGCCGAGCAGTGTCTCGCTGGTCGGCCGAGTGGCTCCTCCACTCGGCCGAGTGGGACACAAAAAATGCCCAAACTGGTCGTTTTGGCCTCCTCGTCGCTCCGGCGACGTCCATTCTTCTTCCGCTCCTCTCCAATAGCAAAATACCCCTCGGGGAGGTCGTCGGTGGCCGTCTATCGTGAGCGCATCTCATGATCACTCCAAATCGCGCCAAATCGCCTGAAATGCGACAAAAACAACAAAGCGTGAAAAGCATCGCAATATCGTCGATATATCGTGAAAAACATGATTTGGGCGATCTAAATGGCATGCAAACATGCGGAAAAAGGTGTAAAATAAGGAGTGATCAGAGTCCCCGTGAGTATCGTGTCTGACAGAGACACGAGGTTCACATCTCAGTTCTGGCAGAGTTTGCAGAAGAGTTTGGGTACGCGTCTGAGTTTCAGCACGGCGTACCATCCGCAGACGGATGGCCAGTCTGAGAGGACGATTCAGATTTTGGAAGACATGCTGAGGGCGTGCATGTTGGATTTCAAGGGTTCGTGGGAGGACCATCTACACTTGGTGGAGTTTTCCTACAACAACAGCTTCCAGGCGAGTATTGGCATGGCGCCTTTCGCTGCTCTTTATGGGAGGAAGTGTCGATCGCCATTGAGTTGGGATGACGTTGGTGATCGGGAGTTGTTGGGACCTGAGATGATCGTGGAGGCCGTGGATATCGTCAGGAATATTCGGGAGAGGTTGAGAATTGCTCAGGACCGTTTTAAGCATTGGGCGGATGCTAAACGTCGTCCTTTGGAGTTTCAGCCGGGCGACCATGTGTTCTTGAAGATTTCCCCGAATCGTGGTGTGATTCGTTTCGGGAAGCGTGGAAAGTTGAGCCCGCGATACATTGGACCATTTGACGTTTTGGAGAGGGTTGGCGAGGTAGCTTATCGCTTGGCCTTGCCGCCATCTTTGGAAGGAGTTCACAATGTTTTCCATGTGTCACAGCTTCATCGATACATTAGCGATCCGTCTCATGCGGTGGATTTTTCGGAGATTACCGTTCGCCCCGATATGACGTATGACCAACATCCAGTGCAGATTCTGGACAGGCGTCAGAAATCGCTTCGGAACAAGATTGTCAATCTTGTGAGGGTGATGTGGCGACACGGTTCACCTGGAGAGTCTACTTGGGAGAATGAGGATGAGATGCGAGAGCGTTTCCCACTTTTGTTTCCGGACTCGTGAGTTTTTGGAAATTCCGAGGACGGAATTTTTCTTAAGTTGGGGAGGATGTAACGACTGCTTTTCTTGTATCTGATTATAATATAATATAATATGTGTTTTGGTGGATTTTCTCCTCTTGTGTGGTTTTCGTCTCCGTAGATTTCATTTTCGATCGATTCGTCGTATTTCCTCGCTTCTTCCTTAGGATTGTCGATTTCGAAGTATGTCACTCGTGACGGACTTCATAACGGTCATATCTAACTATTAGATCAAGCCTAGGAGTCTTAGGATTCGATCACGGGGCCTCGCGATCCGTATCGGAACTTTTCTGTGCTCATTAGCCGGAGTAAGAAGGGCCACCGATCGACTAGATGACGATCCAGTCGGTCGGCAATCCTTCTTGGACCGACTAGTGAGCTTTCTAATTTTCTGAGGAAGCTACTGTTTATCGTTAGTCGGTCTAAGAACGTTGGTTGACCGATTAGGTTGCAAACTAGTCGGTCAGCAATGCTTCTTGACCGACTAACTCATCAAATTATTTTTGTATCAGTTAATGTTCACTCTTAGTCGGTCTAAGAACGTTCATCGACCGACTAGATGCCAAACTAGTCGGTCAGTATATGTTCATGGACCGACTAACTCTAGAATCCTAATTTCACCTGTAGCTACTGTTTACACTTAGTCGGTCTGCGTTGGTCGACCGATCGACTAGTTGTCAAACTAGTCGGTCAGTGGTTGTTCTTTGACCGACTAACTAGTGCTGTAAACCCTAGTTTTGCCCTAGCCGCCAGCCTAGCCTATAAATACCCAACCCAAACGTTTTCTTCCCCTCCAACTCGACCCTAAACCCTAAAATCGCCCCCATTGATCCCCCACCTTCCTCCAAGCTCCATTTCTCCATTCCAAGCCCTTGAATCATCATCCAATCCAACCATTCACTCCATCCACCTCTCAACTTCCCCAAATCTCCATCAAAACCCATCAAAATCCCCAAATCCCCCAAAACCCTAGTTTCCCCAAACTTCTCCAATCTTTTCCAGATCTGATCCTAGGGTTCCCCGGAGTGTTCCTTCCGTCTCCTCTTGGTAAGAAATCGATTCCTCTATGTTTTCATAGTCTATTGGTATTTTTATGAAACCATAATTAATTTCAAGTGTTTGGTGCTTGTTTCCCCCATAACAGTGATTTCCCCATAGATTGGCGTCCGTGTGACGGAGTAGTCGCCATCCCCGGTGCTAGGCAAGTGAAACTTGCATCTCTTGATTTAGGCCATGTCTTAGGCCATTTACCTTGCTTTAGCGTAAAAGAGACTAGACGGTGAAAGGATAGCCGTTTAGACGCCATTGACCTAGCTTGACAACGAAGCTTGGTCCGTCACCTTCATCATGCTTGTATGTCACGTTTGCTTTCCCTAAACGGTACGCGTATTAACTGTTCATGTCATCCATGCATCCTTAACTGTCATTGCATTTCGCCTGTCACGTTTAATTTAATTAACGGTACGCGAATATGTTCATGTCATTGCATTTCGCCTGTCACGTTTAATTTAATTAACGATACGCGAATATGTTCATGTCATTGCATTTCGCCTGTCACGTTTAATTTAATTAACGGTATGCGAATTATCTGCTCATGTCATTGCATGCTTGAATACTCATCGTGATTGCATACCATCGCTACATACTAGTGTTACTTGTTCCGGCTAGGTGCACCCCTACGCCATACTCATCGAATACACTTTCTGGCTCGTGTTCCAGAAGACGAGCTCATCACAGCCTGCGGGCAATAGGGCACTCGTTGAGTGATCCCTTGTACTTGATACTTGAACACAGCCTGCGGGCAATAGGGCACTCGTTGAGTGATCCCTTGTACTTGTACTTGTTACTTGACATTACAAGTCACCCCTACTACTTGATACTTGCCACGTGTACTCTCTTTTACCTCACTTGTTACCACCGTACTTTACTTGCCATGCACCATGATTTAATTTCTAGGTTGCTAGTTTACCATTATTCCCGTTTCCTTGCACAAGTCTTTCGACTTGCTGACATGTGCCCCTTTTCTCTTTTGGGTGACACATGTTAGAGCCCGAGCCTGAGTTACTAGTTGAGGATGAGGTGTTTGCTGACGCCGAGCCCGTGCTTGTGTTTGACGGGGAGTACGTGGACACTGGGGACCAGTCCTAGTGTCCTCGTTGTGTTTTACTTTTATTAGACAGTTGTTTTGTTATCGGTGCGTAGCACCCATACTTGTTGTAGTTGCAGTTTTTGTTGGCCTTGTTCTGGGCCTTTAGACTCTTTTCTTTTAGCCTGGTGGCTTTTCTGGATGTTGGACTTTTGTTGATGTTGGACAATTTGTGAGATGTGGAATTTTATTTCAGTCTCGCCTTGTGTTATTATTGCTATTCTGTTGTGGTTACAGGGACCTGCTTATGTATTATGGACGCTTATCGGGTTTGGGGCTTCACAGCTCCACTCCCGTGCGGACCTTTTCACGTCTAGCCTCCATTTCAGGGAAGCGGGTCGTGACACAAACTTTTATGACCAGTGAAAATTTTCACTTTCTCACTCAGTAAGAAATGTCGCCAGATCTTCAATGCAAAGACGACATCGGCTAATTCCAAATCATGGGTCAGATAGTTCTTCTCATGGACCTTCAACTGTCGTAAAGCATATGCGACCACATGATTGTGCTGATGCAGAATACATCCAAGAACATTGTCCGATGCATCACAGAAAATCTCGAAGCATCCACTTCTGTCACGCCCCGCTTCTCAAAAATTTGGAGGCGAGACGTGAGAAGGTCCGCTCAGACTTGAAGCTACAAAGCCGCAAGTCCGATAAGCGTCAATCAACTTCAAACTGCAGGTCCTTGCAACGCGAAATGAAACAAGATAATAATAATGAAATGAGACAAAAGAATAATCTCAGAACATCCATAAATATAAATTCCAACATCGCAGAAAAGCCACCAGGCTAAAAGAAAGAATCTAAGGGCCCAAACATGGCCAACAAAAGTACAACGTACAAAACAAAGGTGCCATGCACCGACAGCTAACAGAAATCCTAAAACAAAAGGAAACTCAGCAAGGGTCACCGATGTCCTCAAACTCCTCCTGGGTAGACATGGACTCAGGCCCAGCGTCAGCAACAACCGCATACTCAGCTACGGTCTCTGGCTCAGGGTCTAACATGTGACACCCAAAAGAGTAAGGGGCACATGTCAGCAAGTCTACAAGAGACTTGTGCAAGGAAACTGAAAGTGAAAGTAAGCAACCTAGCAGTTCTAGCATGAATGCAATGACATGGCAGTTAAAGTATGAGTGTAACAAGTAAAGTAAAGTAAGGTACGAGCATGGCATTTAAACATGGCATGGATGACAAGTTATACAAGTAACACTCACTAGTACAAGACAAGTAAAGTAAGCACCTCGTGCACAGAGATTCCGCCTTTTGGCTAGAGTGGCTGATCGGGCCAACTCCTAAGCTCAAGTGATCGTTTATCCCTACCCCTCCACGTGTATCGGGCATTGGCTTTTGACCAACACATGAGGCCCGCTTCTGGATCACGAGCCAGGAAGTGTTTTAACATGATGGCCTAGGGGTGCACCAAGCCGGACAAGGAAGTACAAGTACAAGTATTGTAGCGTGTGCTACGAATGCAACAATCAATTGGATGACATGTAAAATGCAATGCATGGCAGTTAAAAGTGCGTACAGTTAAGGAATTTAAACGTGACAGATACAAATGCATGAACAAGTTTAAGGGTTGGATCTAGCTTCGTTGTCAAGCTAGATCAAATTAGGTGACGGATCTAGTTTCGTTGTCAAACTAGATCAAACAGGCGTCTAGCCAGCTATCATTTCACTGACTAGTCTCTTTTACGCTAAAAGCAAGGAAGTGGCCTAAAAACATGGCCCTACACAAGAGTTGGCAAGTTTCACTTGCCTGCAAGTGCAACGTCTGAGAAACACCGTCCAAGAGAGTCCAAGTCACAAATAACCTACGTGCACAAGTCCACCTGCCTAAATTCCATATTATTAATCTTGATTAGTGAATTTAAAATATTTAAAACATTTTAAAAACATCGATTTTAGTCTTGATTAACAGGCAATAGGTTGGGGGTTCTAGGGGTGCAAAGCGTTACCTCAACACGACGCGAAAGCTACACTGGCGTCGGGTAGCGACGCCAGGGGTTGGAATAAGAGAACGCGCTCCAAGTCCTGATTCCAATATAGATTCCTCACTGGAAAGTTCAGAGCCTCAACCGGAGCGACGAATCCATATTCCAAAGTTAGCACGTGCGACGACGGGCTACGACGTGTCGCAACGTCGTACACGGTAATTCCTCGAAGAGAAAGCTCCTAGGTGGGGCCCACAGTAGTCCTAGGGACCAATGGGAGACCCACAATGCCTCTGGAGAACTTGGGGGGCCCACGGTGGCAAGTGGTGCGACGGGTGCGGGGTTGCGACGAATGGCTCTCGGTCGGACACGCTCGGTGCGGGGGATTCCATCGGTCGGACACATGCGGCGGGGCTGTGCAGCGCTTGGGGTCGGTCGCAGTGGCGGGTGCGGAGAAATCCATCGGTCGGTGCGGTAGAGCGGGGCCGGTCGGGCGTTGTGCGGTGCGTTGCAACGTTGCAAGTGTTGCAACACTGCGGGTGTGGGCGAGGGCTTCAGTCAGGCACGGTGCGATGCGGGGCGACGGTGCGGGACAGCGAAGCGGGGTTGTGCGGTGCGGAGCGGGTCGTGCGGAGCGGCCAAGATCTCGGTCAGACCGAGAGCTTCTCTCGGTCGGTGCGAGCGAACGGAGCTGGCGGGGTTGCAGCGGGTGCGAGCGGATGCGGGTGCAGGCGGAAGCATTGGTCGGAGCGGGGGATTTGGGCCTGTTTCATCGGTCGGTGCGGGGTCGTTCGTCGCAACGTCAAATTTGGGTTTTGGAAGCGGCTAGGGTTATTTTCTTGCGAAAATAGGTCTTCCTAAAGGTTATTTATATAGTGTAGATGGGTTGACTAGGTCTAGGGCTAATCCTAATGGGATTAGGAGTTTAAAATAATTTAAAATTCAAATCTACCCTTCCTAATCACATAGGGATTGGGTGCGGCCAAGATAGGGGCTAAGATTTGGCTCAAAAATTATTTAAAACGTTTGAAACTCAAGTAAATTTTATTTGGCCGAAAATAATTTAAAACGTAATTATTAAAAATATTATAACCTTGCTAAAAATATAAAAGTGGTCAAATAAACTCCAAAAATTATAAAATAAATATCGGGATGATCGTGATGACGAAAGTGAGCTAACTAAGAAGATGGATCTCAATTTTGACGTCGGACGACAAAACTAAAAATAGAAACGTCTCCCGTCAAAGTGAAAATCACAACGTCTCTTCGAATGAGATTAGATCGTGGGAAAACGACTCGAGAAATGTCGTTCCAACTTAGTGCCACAATTTACTACTCTCCGAGACGTTCACAACGGCATATCACAACAAAGCGTTCACAAACAAACAAAGTCTAAAATAGACACGTGCACGGTCAAAAGCACGTGCACAAACAACGTACAACGAAAAGTGGTCGTTACATCCTCCCCACCTTAGAATAAAGTCCGTCCTCAGACTTTCTAACATATCTAGACGCTCTAGTAACTACCCCAATCATGTCACATTATAATTCAAACCAGGTATAGTCATCACAAGTGCTTATATATGCACTAGGTATTCAAACATTAACACTACCAACATGTATATATATATATATTCACGTACGTTATACACTTATACCTATTATAGTCAGTCAGTTTCATACATGTATTTCAATCATATACATATATGTACATCTCTTATATAGCTACTACTTACCTAGCACAAAACAATAGTTCAGATACTCACATAAGGATAGTCTCACACTAGCAAATACAATCGTTGTTCTACGTATAAATAACTACCTATGCGCAAACAAAACATGGGTATACAACTCCCTAATATTTCCTAGTATACATCCAACACCGAACACATCATCTCATGTGGTCACACCACACCATTATTAATCAAGCTTCACTATATCTAATACACATTCACCTCCACTATAATTTCACAATATATATAGTCATTCAAATGGATTCAAATATTTCACCATACATTCACATTACGTACTGTCCTATAACTGTATTTACGACACGCCACATATACCATAGTCACCAATAACTATAACTAAGCACATACTTACCCGTGCATGGTGCACACCCATACACGCTAACATTTCATTCATACCAATCACACCACTATATACTTAGCACATCTACCCACCTAGTTTAGCTAGCACACATATGTTCACACAAGCAAGTCCTTAGTAAATAACTATACCACAAGACCAACACCTATAACTACATAATGGTGTAGCGACCCACAATCATGTGCATAGCACAACCAAGCACAAGCACTCCTATCACTATACATACATCATCCATCGCTTTATGCAAGCTACAGTCATACATAATAATACACTTAGAGTATACCCACTCAAGCTTGAGTGAGACTCAACACACATATCAGGATATTCTACATACGTAACACGACATTTATACATATACTATTACCACTCCAATATATTCACGTCTACCCATATAACTATATACATACCATAAGTCAATCACACTTAATATTTAGTCAGGTAATACTCACATAGTTCAATCACTTTATATACCATAATAATACAGACATCAGCACACGTATAATTATAATACACTCCCTAATTCATACGCATTCATCGTATAGTCACCCACATGTAACATACATATTCACACCTTAGCCTACTATCTATAATTAGTATACTAACACATCTATTCCATACATAATTAAGATATGCAATAGTCGTGTATACACCATGGTATACACTCGTTCAACACCCGTAAAAGCAAGCAACACCAATCAAAACTATAATCCTACTATCATATGTATATCACCCATATACTCATGCAGCAAATTCATAACTACCTATATTTAAGCACAATTCATAACTACGCACGAGCACATGCTCACACGTACTAACATATAGGTCATATAATAGGCCCACTCACTATCTATACGCACACCTATTATTATCACACCTAACATATACATAGCTTCACCAACATATTACTTCAACCATTACAAGTATCTCTAACTTCATACACTCCATTAGATATTCCAACACTAACTCTTATATACAAAGGCATCCCTAGTATGGTATAGCTAACCACACACAAATCTATAAATACTATCACACAATCCACTTCATAATATCACGAATAACTCCGAGTATATATATATATATATATATATATATATATATATATATATATATATATATATATATATATATATATATATATATATCACTCAATAGGCAAGCATCAATATACTATGGGGGTATACTCATTCAAGCCCACGTACACAACTTAGGTACGTGCACAACGACTACATTCACAAGGTCCAAGGGCCTACTAACAACTTAGAGTTGACACAGACATTGACGGGCACTAAAGCCTAAGCAATAAAGGGAGGTCGAGGTCGAGAGCGTGACGAGGGAAGGATCGATAAGCACGAGCTCAGATAGGACGAATACAAGGAGACAGCTTGGTTAGGTGAAACAGTGGTTCACCGATGAATGTTTAGGTAGAGGAGAGGGAGGTGTAGTGATACTTATATACGATGGAGAAATGAAATAGTATAAATAACATAAGCTAAAATACGCGAAATTTGAAAACTGTCGTACTTCAAAAGTTGAAATCCTCGTCTGTATAAAAAAAATATTTGGAGGTCGATAAAACGAGTTGTTCAAAATAAGTTTGAGTCGAATATTCATATAAGAGAAAATGGTCTATTGGTTTATATAAAATCATCATAAAAGGAAGTGAATCATTTACACGAATATTAAGGACGAGGTTTAGAAAATATTATGCGTCAGTAATTTAATATAATGTTGGCAAAAAGTTTGGGAGTTAAAGAATGAAATTAAGTAACAGAAGAATGTAAACTCATGTTAAACGCTTTCAAAACCTTTAGGCTAGGGGAAAATTTAAAATAATCAATATTGAAACTACTTTTAGAGGAATCAGGATTTGTCAAAAGAGAAACTGATTTGCACAAGGTTCTTAACATATGAGTACAACGAACCTGGTACATTTATAAAAATAATTGAAATTCTATTTAGTTTAGAAATTATTCTAAAAGTATATATGGCGAACGGAAAGATAATAATAATGACTTAGTAGAAGAATTATCAAAATTGATAGCAAAGCTTTAAAATCGAATCATGGAGGGTCTAAATCAGAAAGTGGTTATGAAATAGTAATTTTGCAAAAATCTGAAGTAGCGAAAACGACAAGCATAAAATCGAATTGCTAAAAGCTGAAATCCCATGTGATTTGGAAAGTATGTTTAGAAGTAAACACGATGTGCCATTCGAATGGCATAAATCAGAAAGGAAAATTATAAATCGAATTGGGCAAAATAAAAGTACGGTTCAGAATAAAATTAATATATGAAAGGAAAATGTATTTTCATAGGTACAAAAGTGTCGGCTGGGAAAATACCATAAGCTAGTATTCAAAATTTCGACAAAAGTTTTAAGAATTCAAGTCAACGAAGGAGTATGAAATATAAGATATATATATTAAAATTTTGAACAAATTTAAACTTAGTGAAAGAGGGAATCGAAAATACTTTCAGAAGATTCAAGATTTGTAACGGAGGGATTCGAAAATTGACGACGAGCGTCAAGAGGCAATCTCGTGAATCGAGGCAAGGAAAATGGTCGGATGATCAAAACATACATACGCCTAGGATATGAATCAGGAAAGTCTACGGGAAAACTCCTACGGTCGACCAACTAAGTATTAGGAAGCTAAGCGCTAAGACTCTTTAAGGGGCTAGACGGTAATGAAATGCGTTCAGCTTGGTCCGAAATCGATGAACCCAAACGAACGACTAAAGGAAATTCTAGAAGTCTAATATGGTCAGAGGTAGACAAGAACCACTAAGGTAACTCCTACGACGATTAAGCCAATTCTTAGCGGGGAGTCTAACTAGCAATCAGAGGTCCCTAGCTAGCACGCACAGACGTCTAACTAAGTCTTCTTACCACCTACTGTCATAAGAAAACGACTAGACTCAAGGCTTATGACTCGGATGTTGCAATTTATTTAATGGACATTCCGTTATTATCATTGTTCCGTTAATCCGCAGTTGCAAGACGGACCTGCATGGGCCACCAACAAAACCTGTCACGCCCCGCTTCCCAAAAATGTGGAGGTGAGACGTGAGAAGGTCCGCTCAGACTTAAAGCTACAAAGCCGCAAGTCCGATAAGCGTCAATCAACTTCAAACTGCAGGTCCTTGCAACGCGAAACGAAACAAGATAATAATAATGAAATGAGACAAAAGAATAATCTCAGAACATCCATAAATATAAATTCCAACATCGCAGAAAAGCCACCAGGCTAAAAGAAAGAATCTAAGGGCCCAAACATGGCCAACAAAAGTACAACGTACAAAACAAAGGTGCCATGCACCGACAGCTAACAGAAATCCTAAAACAAAAGGAAACTCAGCAAGGGTCACCGATGTCCTCAAACTCCTCCTGGGTAGACATGGACTCAGGCTCAGCGTCAGCAACAACCGCATACTCAGCTACGGTCTCTGGCTCAGGGTCTAACATGTGACACCCAAAAGATTAAGGGGCACATGTCAGCAAGTCTACAAGAGACTTGTGCAAGGAAACTGAAAGTGAAAGTAAGCAACCTAGCAGTTCTAGCATGAATGCAATGACATGGCAGTTAAAGTATGAGTGCAACAAGTAAAGTAAAGTAAGGTACGAGCATGGCATTTAAACATGGCATGGATGACAAGTTATACAAGTAACACTCACTAGTACAAGACAAGTAAAGTAAGCACCTCGTACACAGAGATTCCGCCTTTTGGCTAGAGTGGCTGATCGGGCTAACTCCTAAGCTCAAGTGATCGTTTATCCCTACCCCTCCACATGTATCGGGCATTGGCTTTTGACCAACACATGAGGCCCTCTTCTGGATCACGAGCCAGGAAGTGTTTTAACATGATGGCCTAGGGGTGCACCAAGCCGGACAAGGAAGTACAAGTACAAGTATTGTAGCGTGTGCTACGAATGCAACAATCAATTGGATGACATGTAAAATGCAATGCATGGCAGTTAAAAGTGCGTACAGTTAAGGAATTTAAACGTGACAGATACAAATGCATGAACAAGTTTAAGGGTTGGATCTAGCTTCGTTGTCAAGCTAGATCAAATTAGGTGACGGATCTAGTTTCGTTGTCAAACTAGATCAAACAGGCGTCTAGCCAGCTATCATTTCACTGACTAGTCTCTTTTACGCTAAAAGCAAGGAAGTGGCCTAAAAACATGGCCCTACACAAGAGTTGGCAAGTTTCACTTGCCTGCAAGTGCAACGTCTGAGAAACACCGTCCAAGAGAGTCCAAGTCACAAATAACCTACGTGCACAAGTCCATCGGCCTAAAGTCCATATTATTAATCTTGATTAGTGAATTTAAAACATTTAAAACATTTTAAAAACATCGATTTTAGTCTTGATTAACAGGCAATATGTTGGGGGTCCTAGGGGTGCAAAGCGTTACCTCAACACGACGCGAAAGCTACACTGGCGTCGGGTAGCGACGCCAGGGGTTGGAATAAGAGAACGCGCTCCAAGTACTGATTCCAATATAGATTCCTCGTTGGAAAGTTCAGAGCCTCAACCGGAGCGACGAATCCCGATTCCAAAGTTAGCACGTGCGACGACGGGCTACGACGTGTCGCAACGTCGTACACGGTAATTCCTCGAAGAGAAAGCTCCTAGGTGGGGTCCACAGTAGTCCTAGGGACCAATGGGGGACCCACAATGCCTCTGGAGAACTTGGGGGGCCCACGATGGCAAGTGGTGCGACGGGTGCGGGGTTGCGATGAATGGCTCTCGGTCAGACACGCTCGGTGCGGGGGATTCCATCGGTCGGACACATGCGGCTGGGCTGTGCAGCGCTTGGGGTCGGTCACAGTGGCGGGTGCGGAGAAATCCATCGGTCGGTGCGGTAGAGCGGGCCGGTCGGGCGCTGTGCGGTGCGTTGCAACGTTGCAAGTGTTGCAACGCTGCAGGTGCGGGCGGGGGCTTCGGTCGGGCATGGTGAGATGCGGGGCGACGGTGCGGGACAGCGAAGCGGGGTTGTGCGGTGCGGATCGGGTCGTGCGGAGCGGCCAAGCTCTCGGTCAGACCGAGAGCTTCTCTCGGTCGGTGCGAGCGAACGGAGCGGGCGGGGTTGTAGCGGGTGCGAGCGGATGCGGGTGCGGGCGGAAGCATCGGTCGGAGCGGGGGATTTGGGCCTGTTTCATCGGTCGGTGCGGGGTCGTTCGTCGCAACGTTGCGACGATTCGTCGCAACGTTAAATTTGGGTTTTGGAAGCGGCTAGGGTTATTTTCTTGCGAAAATAGGTCTTTCTAAAGGTTGTTTATATAGTGTAGATGGGTTGACTAGGTCTAGGGCTAATCCTAATGGGATTAGGAGTTTAAAATAATTTAAAATTCAAATCAACCCTTCCTAATCACATAGGGATTGGGTGCGGCCAAGATAGGGGCTAAGATTTGGCTCAAAAATTATTTAAAATGTTTGAAACTCAAATAAATTTTATTTGGCCGAAAATAATTTAAAACGTAATTATTATAAATATTATAAACCTTGCTAAAAATATAAAAGTGGTCAAATAAACTTCAAAAATTATAAAATAAATATCAGGGTGATCGTGATGATGAAAGTGAGCTAACTAAGAAGACGGATCTCAATTTTGACTTCGGACGACAAAACTAAAAATAGAAACGTCTCTCGTCAAAGTGAAAATCACAACGTCTCTTCGAGGAAAACGACTTCGGACTGACGAGGAAAACGACTCGAGAAATGTCGTTCCAACTTAGTGCCACAATTTACTACTCTCCGAGACGTTCACAACGGCATATCACAACAAAGCGTTCACAAACAAACAAAGTCTAAAATAGACACGTGCACGGTCAAAAGCACGTGCACGAACAACGTACAACGAAAAGTGGTCGTTACAACTTCTATCTGAAATAGCCAACACCGGTGCAGTAGTCAGTCTCTCCTTCAAAGTGCTGAAAGTCTGCTCACAAGGGTCTGACCAACCGAACTTGACGTCCTTCCTCGTCAATATCGTCATAGGCTCGGCTATCCTCGAGAAATCCTTGATGAATCTACGATAATATTTGGCCAATCAAAGGAAACTCCTTATGTCCGATGTCGATCGAGGTGTAGGCCATTCACTGACTGCTCTGAACTTTTCCGGATCCACTGAAATACTAGCTCCTGATACTACATGCCTAAGGAATGCAACTCTGTTCCGCCAGAATTTGCATTTGCTGTACTTGGCATATAGTTTATGACGACGGAGCGTCTCCAATACCATCCTCAAGTGCTCGGCATGCTCCTCTTTGCTTTTCGAGTACACCAGGATGTCATCAATGAAAATCACCACGAACTTATCTAGGAAGTTATAAAAGATAAGGTTCATGAGATTCATAAACACAACAGGAACGTTGGTCACACCGAATGACATGACAACGAACTCATAGTGCATGTACTTGGTCTGAAAAGCTACATTGGGCACGTCTTCCTTCTTGACTCTCACTTGATGGTATCCGCTCCGGAGGTCCAACTTCGAAAATACCCTCGATCCACCAAGCTGGTCGAAGATATCATCAATACAGGGCAACTGATACTTGTTCTTCACTGTGATCTGGTTTAGCTCCCGATAGTCAATGCACATTCTCCTCGACCCATCTTTCTTCTTCACCTATAAGACAGGTGCACCCCAGGGAGATACGATGAGATGTATAAAACCCTTCTGCAAAAGTTCATCCAACTGCTTCCCCAGTTCCTCCAGCTCTGCAGGAGTCATACGGTGTGTTGCCTTTGAAATTAGTTAAGCTCTCGGCATAAGATCAATGCTGAACTCCAATGCTCGATCGGGCAGCAATCCAAAAATGTCCTCAAGGAAGACGTCTCCAAAGTCTCTCACTACCACAGGCTTCTTCGGTTCAGCTATTATAGATGCAACAGTCAATCTACTCGGCTGGGCCCGAAACTTGACAGGCCCAAGTGAACGACCTCCACTGACGAACTCGAACACTGGATGGTCAGGAATTTCGAATGCCACTTTCTTCCGGTGACAATCGATCGTGGCATAGCAAGCTCCTAACCAATCAATGCCGAGAATAGCATCGAAGTTGGGTAGATCGTGGACAATGAAATCAGCATATAATTCGTGTCCACTAATCACCAACGGGCATTGTCTGTATCCCAATGCAACCTTCACTACACCATTCCCAGTGGTGATACTCCAACACTTGGGAAGAGTGTAGGTGGGAATCGAATGCTCCACTATGAACTTCAGGGATAGGATGCACATGGAAGCTCCAGAATCAAACAGGGTCAAGGCCGGATGAGAAGAAACTAAGATGACACCTAGGATGTAATATATCTAAGTTAAGCAGGGTGATCTAACTAAGCAAACATGAAAGCAGGGATAAAGAAAGACTAGTCAAGATGTTACATGTGATCACGTCATTCTCAGCCTCAGCCTCAACGGCTGTTATGATGAACGCTCGGTGCTTCGGCTGGTTGGCTTGCTGAAAGGCCCGATCTTGTGGAACCAGAGGCGGTCCACGCTGTCCAGGCGCAGGTACTTTCCATTGAGCAGGTCTAGGTGCTCCAGTAGATGCGGGTCGAGTGCCGCGGGACAGTCTCTAGCAGCATGATCGGGTGATCCACAGACTAAGCATTGATTCAGCATCCTCCTGCAGTCTTTCTTCACATGTCCAAGCTTGCCACAGTAGTTGCAAGTAAGCTAAGATCAGCTAGAGGCAGGTGCAGCTGGCATCTTAAACTGAGTAGTCTAAACTAGACGAACACCGGGCCTAGGTGCACTCCTCTGCATCTCCTCGAGCGCTTGCCTGCCTGACGCTCCTTCTTCTGGTTCACGATCAGCTCGTGCCTCCTCGCTGCTAACAGGACTTCCTCATGAGTGGTAAATGTGCTTGCAGACATCGAAGCCTGTATGTCTAGATCCAAGCCCTATTGGAAGCGATGGGCACGGTCCTCTGGATCTGCCACCAGAGTAGGGGCGAAGCGGTTCAGCATGGCGAACTCGTCCTCGTACTCATCGATAGTCATAGTGCCCAACTCCAGGTTGATGAAACACTGCTGCATCTCTCTCTTTGCAGCCTTCGAAAAATATTGGGCATCAAACCTCTGATAGAAGGTATCCCAAGGGATAGGCTTGGTCAGCATGGATCTCCTCAGCATCCCACCAGTTGCGGGCATTGTCCACCAATTGCTTCTTGGCTAGCTCCAACCAATCGTTCGGATTGACTCGGGCAAGCCCCAGTCGTCTGCAGTGCTATGAAGCCATTCCTCGGTCGCTAGTGGACCCTCTCTTCCAGAGAAGCTCATAGATGCACCGGAGTCGAAGAGAACTCGAGCAAGAAATGCACAAACAAGTAACTCCTAACGAACAAGTTAGTAAATCAAAATCTATTCTAGCAAAACAAGATCTAACCTAACATGCTCGGGTAATACGTCTTCCAGCCATCTAAGATAAGGAAAACATTCACATTAGACTCAAATTTTATGAATCGAATGTTTTGAATGTTTCAATGGATAGTTTATTAGTATCGTTGTTTCGATATTTTGCAGGTGCAATGACCTTGCGTGGACCACCACAAAAACCGGTCACGCCTCGCTTCCCAAGTATGGAAGGCGAGACGCGAAGAGTTCTGCTCAGACTTGAAGCTGTGAAGATACAGTCTGATAAGCGTCTGTGTGTTTATCCATTCACAGATTCTTGCATTGCAATAAAACAACAACAACAATAATAATGAAAGCAGACTATAAATAACCAATATTCAGAGCAACATCCAATCTTATTCAAAGCATCCAGAGATAAGTCATAAAAGAAGTACAAGAGTCTGAAAAGAAGGCCCCAAGCATGGCCGAAACTATAAGACATAGATAAGGTGCTACGTACCGAAAAATCTAACGGCAGCAACTAGGAAAACAAATAGCAACTAAGAGAAAGCCTCTAGCTGAGACTAGGATTGGTCTCCGGTATCCTCGAACTGAACGTCGGCAGAAGCCTCAAGCTTGACGTCAGCAAACTGATCGTCCTCAGCAACAACCTCAGACTCAAAACCTGACATGCGACACACAAAGAGAAAAGGGCGCATGTCAGCAAAAATATCCAAAATGTAAAAAGAAGAGACTTTTGTGTAAGGAAACATAAAGTTAATGAATGCAACTAGCAGTTAAAACATGATGACATGGCATAATATTTAATGAATGTAGCAATTTAAAATGAACATGATAGTTATCAATGCATGTCACGTCGTAGCAAAGGCTACTAAACCATATTTCACGATTTCACGAAAAGCATGCATGTCACGTCGTGCACAGGATTTACGCCTTTCAGCTGAAGTTGATGTACATGCACACTTCTACGCCGAGTGATCGCTTAACCCTACCCCTTCACGTGTGTCTGAACTGGCGCTCAGCTTCTGGATCACGAGCCAGGAAGTGTTCTTATGACTTAGGGTTGACCTACCTCTTTACATGCTATAGGAGTCAAAATCCTACTCACCGCAGCTTATGATTCATTACAGTGTGTGCTACGTATTCATGGCAAGACAATCAAATGCATGAAATGACATGTGATATGCAACATTGATAGTATAAAAACAGTTATTGAATGCATACAATATATCAAAATTAAACGTGACATGTGATATGCATGAACATGGCATGGCAAGGGTGTCGGATCTAGCTTCGTTGTCAAACTAGATCAAGCATGGGTGTCAGATCTAGCTTCGTTGTCAAGCTAGATCAAGCATGGGTGTTTAGGCGACTATCATTTCACCGCCTAGCCTCTTTTACACAAAAACTCAGAATAGCCTAAACATGGCTTAACAATAACCGAGCAAGTTCCACTTGCCTGAAATATCGTACCGCAAATCTCAGATCAACGGGATCCAGAAACTTCCTATGTGCTCAAACCAATATCCAACCTACAGTCCCATATTAATTAACTTCAATTAGTTATTTAATCAAAGCAAGAAAAATTTACGGTTTTTAATCTTGTTAAACATGCGGGTGTGTGGGTTCCTACGGATCGGGGTTTATCTTAACACGACGCGAAAGCTACACTGACGTTGGGTAGCGACGTCAGGGGTTGGATTCCGGCAGCAAGCAAAGTACGGCGTCGGCTTGCGGCGAAGATGGTCACGGGATAGCGGACAACGGCACGGCAGCGAGCAACACGAATGCCGACAGCCGTACGGGGCAAAGGAGGCCGGTGGGCTATCATTGGGCATGACCTAGGGTGGCCAGACTGAAGGTGACACGAGGGAGAGAGGGTGCGGCTCTGTGAGGCTAGGGGAGGAGGAGGCCGGCTGTTTGCAGGTGGAGGGTGCGCGCGAAGGGGATGGCCAGATGCTATGACTTTGCCAGATGTTGGGAGGTTGGCTGGCAGGGTTTAAGGGGAGAGGGCACTGTGGGTGAGGCCTGGGGGAGAAGGCCGGTAGTGGGGGTCTCAAGGGGCTGCTGTTGTGCGGTTTGCGTGGAGGGCAAGGGGGTGGCCGACAGTTTGGGGGGTTGCCACGTGCGGTTCTGCGTGGAGGAGATGGCAGTAGGTGGGTGCGGCTGTGGGTGTCGCACGAGGTGGCTGTCCGGAGGGTTTGGAGGGCAGGCCGTGCGGTTTTTGTGGATGAGGGCGTGTGGATGTTTGTGTGGGTGCACCGGGCTACCGTGGAGGTGAAACCCTAGGTTGGGTTACGTTTAAAACAATAAGGGTTTGCTAAGTGGGCAGAAAAAGGGGGTGCACTTAGGGGTAGATTGGAGAGTGTGTGTGAGAGTGGAAGGGTACAACTAGTGTGGTAAATAGCTTAGGAAGATATTTGATGATACGTAGGATCCCCTAGGATTAGTTTTGATTAGATTTAATTAGTGATTTGAATTTTGAATTAGCTAGGGCTAATTATAGATTGAAAGTAATTAGGGTGAAGGGTCAGCCTAACGATGTCCCAAAAATATAAGAAAAATATTTGGACGACCGTGTCAACGAGATGATCGAGACTACGATGATCACTCACATGTTATGTTAACAGAAAATGGTACTAAAAATAGAAAGCCAAATGTCGAAGTCTAAAAGTTAAGACACCCCCTCATTCAAAGCTGATTTGTGGAAGAATGACCCGTGAAATGACGTTCATAAAAAATTCCACAAATAACTACTCTCTCTAAGGGTCACAACGATATATAACTTCGTGCGTTTGGGATACAAGAGGAGGCCATAATAAATCCGCGTACGAAAATAAAGTACGCGCACAAAAAACACGATTGAAAAGCGACCGTGACAAGGGGCCACCCTAGACACTAAACGACCCTTGAATGTCGTCGGCATTAAGTTGAAGGGGCCTCGTCCCTCGCTACTGAACGACCCTCATCGTCAGCCGTAAGCCGAGGGGTCACCCTCGCCACTGAACGCTCCTCGACCGTCGTCGGCCTTAAGTCGACGGGGTCCTTCCCCTTGCTACCGAACGAAACACGTCCACATGGTCTATGATCTAAAAGATCATATTTATCGGGTAAATATGCTTCATGTATCAACGACCCAACTTACCATCGATTTTTGGTAAATTGAAAATTGAGTCGTTAAGGGGCCATACATGAACATATGCTCAAATGAAACTTGGAGATAGAAGAAACTCAAAAACTCAAAAGTTCTTTTATTTCATTTCAAAATAAAAATGTTACATAAAACCTATGTCAGAATTCCACCAGCCTATGAGGGGGAGCACCCTTCTGCATAAAGATGTTCTGGAAAGCATCCATCGCCTTTGTAAACCTCGCCGTAAGCTCCTCCTCATGAATCTCAGCGGCTCTCTCAGACTCAACATCGTTGGCCTGTAGCTCAGCTACATCCACTTTCCAAGCCTCTGCTAACTTTTCCGAATCGGAAGCCTTGGCTCGAAGCTCAATTACATCCCTCTTCGAAGCTTCGAGGTTTGCCTGGTGCTAAAACCTCTCCCTCCTCTATTGAATCTCAGCAGATTTTCTGAGCTCAGACATGGACGATAGGAAAGTTTTGGCCTCCAAGGCTGCCCACTTGGCCTCGGCCTTAGCCGCAAGAGCTCTCCCCAAATCATCTTCCATCTTCCTCATCCGGGCTTTGAGCTCGGAGACCTTGCACTCATCAGCCTCCACCCCGTTGTCCCTCCTCAATTAGTCGATGGCCTGGCGACGCAATACGATACCAAGGATGGACATTTGCAAAATTATTAATAAAAAACAACCGAATTGCAAGTCAAGAGACAAATGGCGAATGACTTACCTGGTATCCACATCGCATGAAGAAGTTGGCCACCCTTTCGATGTCTAACCCTTGAAGTAGCTCCAAATCTCAAAGGAGAATGGAGTTCTCCACCAATTGAGCAGTCATCCCAAAGTCCGACAGGGCCGACTCTTCCTTTCCGATGATGAAGGGAGGCTGACGAGGCTCACCTCGAACAGGTCATGGGGAATAAGACGAGAGCTAGTTTAGCAGCAGAACTCGATCAAACTCCGAGGGGATCGGGCTGACCAAGGGAGCAGGGGGGTCGATGCAGCCGTGTGGCCATTTGTCCACAGGAGGAGCCATGTGGGTCTCAATCGTCCCCTGAGAATCGAGAGGGGCCGCCTTTCGACCTTTCGCCATGGGTGAAAGCGGAAGGTTTGTCTCCTCGACCCGCCTTCTTTTTTTCGAATCCTCCCCCTCATAGGAGGGTGGATCTCGTTTCTTGTTGACAGTTTTAGTGGGCTCAAGAAACCACAATGGCATCAACATCTTTCACTACCGGAGGCTCTGAAACAATGACGGGGGCAATGGGCGGAACAGAGCGAGCGATCGCTCAACTCGGGCCTCCCTCGACGAGGCATAGGAAGATGACCTTGAGGTCTGCCCAACCTCACCTCCCTCGGAAGAAGAGCTCTGACTGAGGGGAAGGGGGGACTGGGCGCTTGATTCCTCAGTGCTTCTCTTCTTCTTGTGTTGTTCTCTCCAAATTTAAACCAGTCCAGGGTCCACGTTTCTGTGAGCTCCACTAGTCATATCTGCAACAACGGATATAATTATCGTGAGTGACTGCGATAAAGACACAAAAGAGGTATACATTACCTGAACTCCACAAAACGGTCTTCAATCGAAGGCCATCCTACAAATACGAAGTCGATCTCTCTCGCCTCGGTCGGCTCAATAGAAGTTTAGCCGCCTCAACCTTTCCCGGCCTCAACCTGGCCTCAACCTCCTCTGGTGCTAGCATGTACCCTTCATCAAGGTCGGGACTCAGAGAATTTCAACCATTAAGCATCGGTCCTAAGTCGGGGAGAACAACAAACACGAATGTGTCTACCCAACTAGGATCAGAGAGTGGTAGATCGTATATGAGCTTTATCATCAGGCAAGGGACGATGTGATACCATACCTTGCGAGGGTCGACTATAATCCGAAAGAAATACTTAAACAGCCAAACGGATGGTCAAAGCCCACAAAGCTCACAAAGCACGATGAAACAGACTAAAGGGGAAATGACTTGGGGTGCAAGCTGATAGAGAGAAAGCCACAAAGAGCACAAGATCTCTATAATGAAGGGGTGAAGAGGAAAGCGAAGCCCAAAACAAAAAGCTATGGGGTACACTCTAACCTCGCTCTTTCGAGGAAAGCAAACTCTCTTATCAAGTCCAGGTAACCTAACCCTATAAGTAAGACAAAGGCAATTTGACCAAAACCTAGCAACCAGATTGTGGGAGAACTCTAGCGCTTTCTCCAAAATCATTTGAGGGACCTTTGAGTTCGGATCCCTTCGACCAATGGGAGGCGATGGTTCTGTATGAACACTTTTCCCTTTACCAGGAGCATCGTCGCATTGAGGAGGTCGAAGGCATGACACGAGCTCTTCATAAGATGGCTCGTGTATCCTTATCGGTGGAAACATGCCTATATGGATCTAAAGAGGAATCAAAACCAGTTAGAGAAGGTACCTTAGCAAGATCAAGCAAACTCCAAAGGAAGCAACGAAGGAGTTGAGCTTTCAAAAAGAAAATGGAGGCGGTACAAGAAAGTCTCTTTCTTCTCATCCCTTCCTTTTATACAAAGGAGATCAATAAATAGATGGCCGATGAGCGACACGTCTCTGAGACCATTCTCAAGGAGCAGTGATGATTGATTTCGAAATGAAAGGTTTTTGGCGACATAAATCAAATCAACCATTTCGAAGACTGTGCACATTTAAGGAGAATACACATCACGCGGTCTCAATCGGCACTGTTTTTTGAGACACGAATGATGGGGGGTCATTGTTGGTACACAGGTACGGACCACGAAACAGTGTTAATATATGCGGCCCATTTAGAGCTTGCTACCCGCAATCTGTCAATAAGGCGGAGTAATACTCAGTCAAGCGAACGGCTCACTCAATTGTTGGGATCCCGTTGATACTCGGGGAGGAGTTAATGGGACCGAGTAAATAGGCAGCTGTTATCACCAATCATGGAGAAGATCCCATCCGAATCAATGAGGGACAATTATTTGTAATCGTCGGACCAACGCCTATAAATACCTGAAAGGAAAATATTAAAATGGTTCCAATTCGCAAGGTACGAGATCTAATACTCGGACTCTACACATTTCATCTTACGTTTCTTTCATCAAAAGGCTTGCGACACCAGATCTGAGATGAGCCTTCGTGGGTCGATTTCAGCTACTCCAAGCCCCCTCCCTCTCTTAAGGTCCATTCTAACTTAAGCATCGGATTCGATTTGGGTCGGGACCCAGATCCGACCTCCCTGAAGCTTCCTTGTGGTGCAGATCATCGAGTCTCAATCCTACGTGAGGGTCGCTCCTGAGCTTCTCAACCTCGATCGACCGACGCATGATCCGTTCAAGGGTCGATCGAGTACCACAAGTCAACCACCATCCACCAACGACACTTGTTCTTCCAACCTAGGGTCACACTCAACCGGCTGACGAGACTCCGACTCAGCAGGAAAGGGTCCACGTCAGCATCTCAATTGTTTCGGTCATTTTTGGCCTAACTGTAACCAATAACCACAGATCTTTACAAGATGTGGTTCGTTGTATCGGGTCACAATCTGCAATGAATGACTTTGATGTGATTTTGGGTTTGGGGATATTTAGACTGCTTTCCATATAGGTCTGGTTTAGTCTTCTTTCCTTATACATCAACCCGAGCCCCCACCCAGACACGCAGTACTGGCCGATCGGGGAGGTGGTGACAGAGGAGAGCCCGGAGGCCCACCAGACGGTGTCGATGAAGGACTACATCGCCTACTTCTACACCAAGGGGCTCAACGAGGAGTCCATCCTCTCCCATTTCACACTCCCTCACATGAAGCATGCGAGGCTCAAGAACTAAGATGGACATTGCGTATCGATAGAGTTTGAGAAGTTCGGAGTACTTAATAAGTGGGCTGTGTAATGTTATGCTGCCTACAAGT
Organism: Scilla litardierei; assembly: GCA_030789695.1. NCBI lineage: Eukaryota > Viridiplantae > Streptophyta > Magnoliopsida > Asparagales > Asparagaceae > Scilla > Scilla litardierei. Next base: position 180,112,867 of record CM061138.1, read on the forward strand.
ATGCAGATAGCTTGTACTTATTGTAAGCTCCCTAACAATGAAAATAATCATAAACCTCTACCAAGTTATATAATTTAGCATGCCAATACTTGTATGGATAAACAAAAAAATTACATGAGGGTTTAAGGACAACTAATATCAAAATATAAATGAGCAATATTTAAAAAGAGCATACTAGATATCATATGACATATGAGTTAATGTTCATACGTAGCTTCGAAAAATCCATTTTTTCGGACTATCGGCACCGGTGATGTTGAAATTCGTGATTTAAAACTCCAAAATACAAAACATTGGGTGAATCTAATGGGCTTTTTTTGTTCATCTACCCATAGCAAATAGTTCTATTCTTACCGAACCGTTAAATTTGCAACAATTGGATGAACGATCAAAATCTTTTGAGTTCATCCGATATTCGGTGTTTTGGTGTTTTAGAATATGAAGATCAAAATGAATGGTTATGCTATGGGAGAGTGGAGTTTCTCGAGTTTGTATGTGAGGTTTAGCGATATCCATTAATTCCATTAAAAACCCCGAAATTTGTATGGTTCTATGATATATAGTAACCAATACCAACATACTATCCTTTAACATCAAAGAAATTAAATTTGAGGAATAACATAACCAAGAAATTAAATATGCAAGGTGTTCAAACCGTCGAAGGGGGGCATTCGCCGGATCTCCACCCCCCTGAAGGGGGTCTCACTATGATGACATCCTCCCTTAAGGGGGTGGCCTCTTTTGTTCTTTTGGGGCTGGATCTAATTATAAACCCTAGGGTTAGGGTTAGGGTAATATAATGCTGCACTTAACATATGGGCTAGTGGCCCATTAACCACTTTATATATATATATATATATATATATATATATATATATATATATATATATATATATATATATATATATATATATATATAGGAAAAAGGGGATCTAAGGTGCCTCCTTAGATGAAAATCTAAGGAGGCGCCCCCATTTTCCCCCCTCTCCCACAATTTTGTTGGAAATTTTTTTCCATAGGGTTATTGTTCACATCATGGATGATCAACATACCAAATTTCAAGGGATTCCAATACTTTTTGAGCCACCATCTACCTCTTACAATTTCAACGGTCTAAAAACGTGCTGAAAACCCCACGAAGTTGTAAGAGGTAGATGGGGGCCCAAAAAGTATTGGAATCACTTGAAATTTGGTATGTTGATCATCCATAAGGTAAACAATAAACTCATGAAAAAATATTTCAAAAAAAATGTGTGAGATGGGGGGAAATGGGGGCGCCTCCTTAGATTGAATCTAAGGAGGCACCTTAGGATCCCTTTACCCATATATATATATATATATAAACTTTTTGGCTGTTGGGTCTGAATCCCGCAGCAAGCCTAAGGGGCTTCAGGCCCATAGGCTTTTTATAAATAAATAGGGTATGTCATAATTCTGTTTTAAATATATATTTAAATCAGAAAAAATCATTTAAATCTGGATAAATATTATAAAAACCCAGAAAATTACTGGAAACCTCTGAAAACTTCTGGATAATTGAGATAATAATGGATGGCATTAATATATTACTTTTAGGATGGTTTTTGTTAATAAAATTAATTATTGGTCCATTTTTTGTTAATTTCAACATCTTGCAATTTATAAAAATTGGATTAAATTAATTATTAATTCACGATTTAATAATTACAAAGATCCTAAGATCGCTTTGTCATTAGTTACCTAACCTAATGGGTAATGACGTTTCCCAATGGTCCAAGTAATTATCAAACGTAAATTTTATATTTCTCCAATAAATTGCTTGCGATGTTGAATAAATTAAATTGTTTATGCATGTGATGTTTTATAATTATTTGAATATTATATAAACTGCCTGGAATGTTAGTCAAACTGTGTTGTGGTTTTTGGATCGGCCGTTTTAGTCACCACTATTTATTTTCCTCGCACTTTTCTTTTTTTCCAACTGAAAATGTAGTGAGGAATTAATTGTAAAAGCCAAAGCCCGGAGATATTTACCCTGAAGACGAATGCAAAATTGCTAATGCTGGGATCCCAAGGGTTTCCAAATTGTAAATTTAAATTTTTCGTACTTCGGATTGTATTATGGAATTTGGACTTTTATTAATGTTGGTGGTGACTGGGATCCCCACAACTAATTTGTTTTACTGATATGCATGTTTTGATTTTTAAAAATAATTAATTCATGCTTATTTCATGCTTAGATAAATGGAAAAGATTGCGAGCGTCGATTTTGATGTTCTCGATACGGCTGGCAAAAATTACTTGAGCTGGCAGCTGGACCTGAAGTTCCACATGCGCTCACAGGGCCTAAGTCTCACAATTCAAGCTCCAGCTATGCATGTGGCATCTGGTGAAGGGACTTTACTGTTAGAGTCTCCGATATAGAGAAGGTGAAAGCCATTATCTATATCAGGAGACATATTGATCGGACCCTGAAGGCCGAATATCTAACAGTGGAAGACCCTCATGAACTGTGGACATCACTTGAGGACAGATACAAACATCAGAAAGATGTGATCCTCCCTCGTGCACGTTATGAGTGGAAGAATCTCTGACTTCAGGACTTCAAGTCCATAGCTGAGTATAACTCAGCTCTCCATAACATCACCTCACGCCTGAAGTTGTGTGGTGAAGAAGTCTCAGATACCCGCATGCTTGAGAAAACATATACGTCCTTCCATGAGAAGGATGCTATTATCATGCAACAGTATCGTGAACGCAAGTTCACGAGGTACTCTGAGTTACTCTCCTGCCTTCTTATGGTAGTGCAGAATAGAGACATCCTACTGGCCACTCATAACCTACTCTCTGCTGGCTCTGCTCCTCTCCTTGAGGCTCACAAAGTTTCTTTCCAGAAGATGAAGAACAAGCACAAAGGCAGATTCAACAAGGGGAAAGCTGCGAAGAAGCAGACTAGAGCGCCTCCCCAGAACTACAATAATGAGGGGAAGAAGAAGAATATGAGGAATAGGAATACCTCTGGCTAGACGTCAGCTTCCAAAAAAACTGGAAAGACAAATGCCACAGATGTGGCATGACTGGACATTAGTCGAGGGTCTGTCGTACTCCACACAAGCTCCAAGATTTGTATAAGGCCAGCCTGAAGCCTTCCACTGAGACAAATCTTGTGGAATACAGCCTCCAACTCGGTTCACCCCCGAGGATTTCGAGAACGACGACCTCCTAGACTGAAGCTGTTTTAGTTATCTTTTAAGCTTTTTCATTTATGTTTGATATATCTTCTATTATGTCCATGTAATTCTTTATCTTAATTATGAATCGATTGTAGTTTTCCTTTTCATAAAAGTTTTTACATTCTTTTCTAGAGATGAAGTATGAATCCCAGTGGACATTGCCTACACGCACACGATCCTTCAAGATAGATGCTATTTTAATAGCATCATTAATTATAATGGTCATGTCACTACAACTTCGGGACTATATAATATAATAGAAGGATCAGGTGAAGCAATTGTATTTCTCTTAAACCAAACACAAGTTATAATAAAAGATGCTTTATTTTCTCCAAAATCAAACAGAAATCTAAAAAGTTTCAAGGACATCCGTTTAAACGGATATCACTTGGAAACTGATGATTTCAATAGTGTTGAATATTTGTATGTTACTCGTTATAAGGATGGTATCAAAACCATCCTAGAACGTTTTAAAGGACTCCGGTCGGGCCTTATCAAGCATATATCCAACCTATATAAGCTAATCTGATGGTGCACCAGCAATGTTCTACATCACCAGAATTCTGTCTCTGGTATTATAGACTAGGTCACCCAGGACCGGTTATGATGCACTACATTATCTCCCAATCCCTTGGACACAATTTAAAGAAGCTGAAGATTCTTCAAAAGAGTGATTTTCTTTGTCCCAATGTTATAAGTGTAAACTAATCACGAGACCATCCCACCTGAAAGTGGGGTTTGAGTCTCTTAGCTTTTTGGAGAGAATACATGGAGAGATTTGTGGGCCAATTCACCCATCAAGTGGTCCATTTATGTACTTTATGGTACCGATAGATACATCTTCAAAATGGTCATTTGTGTGCCTTTTGTCCACCCGCAACCTAGCTTTTCCAAAGCTATTGGCATAAATAATAAAGTTGCAGGCACATTTTCCAGATAAACAGAATTAAAAATATGTCTGGACAATGCTGGAAAATTCACTTCACAAGTCTTTCAAGACTACTGCCAAGCAACTGGCATTGAAGTTGAACATACAGTAGCCCATGTTCATACCTAGAATGGGTTAGCCGAGCCTCTTATAAAGAGACTGCAATGGATTGCTCGTCCATTGCTAATGCAAATGTGGATGCATGGGGACATGCCATTTTTCTTGTCGCTTCTCTTATCAAAATACGACCCTTTGGTGGTCATATTTTATCGTCGATGCAGCTTGTATATGGTGCACCTCCCAATATTTCTCACTTGAGAGTATTCGGTTGTGTAGTCTATGTTTCCATAGCATCTCCACGGAGGACTAAAATAGGTCCTCAACGCCGTCTTGATATCTACGTAGGGTATGATTCACCCTCCATTTTTAGATACCTTGAGCCCTCACGGGCGACATATTTAAGGCTCGTCTTAAAGATTGTGAGTTTGACGAAAATTCTTTTCCCAAACTAGGCTCATAAACCAAGAAGCCTGAAGCTTCAGAGACCATTTCTTGGGACACTAAGACTTTGTCTCATTATGATCTGCGTACTAATCTGTGTGAAGATGAGATCCTGAAGATCCTTCACATTCAAAATACAGTATATTTACTCCCAGACAAATTCACTGATAACCAGAAAATTATCAGATCACATGTCCCTGCTGATAATACGCCAGCTAGGATTGACAACCCCAAAGATGGATGCAATCCACCGGCAGCGGAATCAGCAATACATCAAATAAAAAGATGACGACCGTCTGGCTCCAAGGATAAATTCCATCACAAGAGGAAAATACCTGGAGAAATAACGAATATCCCACCACAGGATGCTAAGCTCAGACCAGTAACCTCTCCCCTCCTTCAGTCCCCGAAGAGGACAATACAGAAGAAATATCATTAAATTTTGTACGTACTGGGGAGGTACTGGATAGAAAAAGCACTGTCTTCGACGACAACTTCACGTTCGATATTGCTATTCATGTCGCTCAATGCGACGATGATATCGATCTATGATCTCTAGCTGAATGCAAACACAAAGATGATTGGCGAAAGTGGAACGAGGCAATATGAGTAGAGCTGGACTCACTCTTGAAATGCAAAGTCTTTGGACCAGTAGTCCAGACACCAAGATGTGTAAAACCTGTGGGATACAAGTGGGTATTCATAAGGAAAAGAAATGAGAATAATCAGATCGTACGCTACAAAGCACGGCTTGTAGCTCAGGGATTTTTCCAACGACCGGGGATAGATTATGAAAATACATATTTCCCGGTTATGGATGCGATCACATTCCGATTCATAATAAGCTTAACATCAATGGACGGCCTAGAAATGTAGCTCATGGTCGTTGTGACTGCATATCTATATGGCAATATAGATAAAGATATCTATACGAAACTTCCAGATGGTTTCAAAATACCAACAGAAATAAAAAATAGATATCAGGACGTCTATTCTATTAAGCTTGGAAGATCATTATATGGTCTTAAGCAATCGGAAAAAATGTGGTATAACAAACTGAGTGAATTCCTTGTTCAACAAGGTTTTACCAATAATGAAGTCTGCCTATATATTTTCATTAAAACCACGTGAACATGATTCATATTAATAGCTGTCTATATAGACAACTTAAATATCATGGGATCTCCTGCAGAGATTGATGATATATCTGCAAGCCTCAAACTAACGTTTGAAATGAAAGACATATGCAAGACTAAATATTGTCTTGGCTTACAGATAGAACACCTCATCGGAGGAATCCTGTTACACCAATCCACATACACAATGCAATTACTCAAAAAATTCCATATGGATAAGAGCCATCCTCTAAGTACACCAATAGTCGTTAGATCTTTGGAGGTATATAAGAACCCCTTCCGGCTGCTTGACGAGGGAGAGGAAACATGAGATCCTGAAGTACATTGCCTTAGTGCCATTGGAGCACTTCTATATTTGCAAACTGCACGCGTCCCGACATAGCATTCACAGTCAACCTACTAGCCAGATACAGTTCAGCGCCTACAAAGTGCCACTGGAACGGATTTAAGCAGCTTCTGCGCTACCTCCAAGGGTCGATTGACCTGGGATTATACTTTCTGAAAGGTGGATCTACCACTTTGATTGGTTATGTAGTCTGATCCACACACCGAGAAATCATAGACTGGTTTCGTGTTCACCTACGGTGGTACGACCATCTCCTGTAAATCTGTAAAGCAAACCACCACAACAGTCTCATCCAACCACTCAGAGCATCTGGCGATTCATGAAGCTAGCAGAGAATGTGTCTGGCTTCGTTCAGTCATTCATCACATTCTAGTGACGACCGGCTTGAAGACAGACGACCATGAGCCAGCCACTTTATTTGAAGATAATGCAGCTTGTATAGCTCAACTACAAGATGGTTACATTAAGGGCGATAGGACGAAGCACATTTCTCCCAAGTTCTTCTGAACGCACGAGCTATAAGAGCAGAAGCAGATTGAAGTACGCCAGATTCAGGTTTGTAATAATTTAGCTGATCTGTTTACTAAGGCATTGTCTAGATGTACTTTTAGAAAGCTTATAAAAGATATATGGATGCGACAGTTGAAAGACCTACAAAACTGAAGCTTGTACGGATCATGGGGAGTTACTTGTATATTGTACTCTTTTTCCTTAAGCTGCTGGTTTTTCCCATTGGGTTTTCCACAGCTAAGGTTTTAACGAGGTAAACACGGTAACTCTGTATCCAGCAGTATCCACACCACATTAGCATATTGAATCCTGAAGAATTCATATGCTAAGAATGGATGGATGTGGGGGATTGTTATGAATGGGAGAGACCTTTGGTCTCCACCCATTAATCATCCACCATTACACTTACTTAGTAGTGGGTGTCCCTTAGGGTCTAGATGATGTAACCTTTATATAAATGAATATAAGTATAGCTAACAATTAGCTAGTTGTTCCAACTGTGAACAGAAATATTAAAATTGCGCCATCATTTTTATGGCCTCGAGAAAATGAGATCTGAACTCGGATGCTTTTAGCAGTACGCGAGCCTCGATGCTCTTGGCCCATTACAGTACCGTACGGGCATCGCATTATAAACGTGACGAGGGCATTTCCGTAATAACATGCCCTTCCACCACCTATATTAATGCCGCTCACCCGCTGTTCGTTACACTCAAAAACTTCCCCTGTCTCTCGCGCTCGCTCTCTAGAAAATAAAGGCATTATTTTCTTTTATCTCCAATTTTAGTTCAAGGGTTCTAGGGCGATCATCAGCGATGGAGAATCTTGCCCTAGCCTCGTCAAATTTGCCGATCCCCGTCGGATCCTTACGCCGCTGGCGGCTGCGCCCACACCGGGCGGTCTCTTGCGAGCTTAGAACTGGTATCGGCCGCGGGGATTCGTTGGGGAGTTCTAAGACTGGTATATTTTGCTTCATTTGCTCCAGCGATTTCTTTAACTACTTGAATTTAATGTTTTCTGATCTTGTATCGATGCCTTGAAAATAATGGAAATTACATGCTGAAACATGCAGTTGGATGACTTCTTGCTTGTCTAGTGCTAGCATTAGCAAGCTTATTTGTCCTGTCAAAAGAACTTTTAGTATCGTTGATATATACCCCCAAATCGATCCTACTTTGAAATTTACCCGATTTCCCCAAATCTTTCATATTTTTAAATTTACCCCTAAAATTTTCGGGTCTTTGAAAAGAACAACCTTTCCGTTACAGTCTGTCGATTTCTAACAGGTTTTTTGAGTAATTTTGCAAATTGCCCTTGGGAGTTGCTACGCGCACATACCGATTTGCTCTACGCACGACGGGTTAAAAGTTTTGGAAAAGTATGGAAGTGCCATTTATAAAAACCCCAAAATACCCTCTCAATATTTACGTCGCACACCGTGTAAATTTTTTTGCATGTTGTGTGCGGTGAGCAGTTTTGCTACGCAAAGCCCAAATTGTTTACCGCGCACAACATGCAAAATATTTACCTGTTGTGTTCGGTCTGAAATATTCATGTTTATGAGTATAGACTTCTATTACTTAATTTTGATGTTAAAATGAAGTTTACATTAATCATGTTAATTTTAACGGCAGTATTACTTAATTACTTAATTTTTGTTTAAATTCTGTATGTTAACATGTTTAATTTTAATCTCAATCATGTTAATTCTGGATGTTAATTTCAACATTAATTCTGCAAAATTAACATAAACAAAAAAAGCTTAAAGATTACAACAAATAATCATGCTTATGAGTAGAGACTTCAATTACATAAACAATCATAAATCGCTTAATTATTTTTGGTTGAAATAATCATGTTTATGATTTTTGTTTGTTTATGAGTTTTGTTTGATAGAGCTGTAATTTTGTTTCAAAGAGGCAAAATTGCTCACCACGCACAACATGAAAAAATTTTGCATTTTGTGCGCGGTGAGCAATTATTTGCATGTTGTGCGCGGTGAGCAATTTTTCCTCTCTAAAACAAAAATTACTCACCGTGCACAACATGAAATTTTTTTGCATGTTGTATGCTCTGAGCAATTTTGCGTTTGTGCATCAATTTTTATATACGGTTGTAAAGCTGTTAAGGATGCATTCTTCTCTTTGCAAATCCATGTAAGATCGGAACATTTTCATGCAAGATCCGATCACAACCCAGAGATTTCAAAATTCTACAGATTTTCGTTGGTGTAATCAATGATTATTTGTAAACAATGGGTATCAAAATTCAAAATTCATGTATGATCACAACTCCCAGAGATTCCATAATTTGTAATTTGCACATATCCTATGATTACAACAAATAACCAAAAACGGAACTCATGAATATGAACATTTTCGTGCAAGATCCGATCACAACCTATGATGCTCTTAGATTTGGGTCGGCGAGCAATTTTGCCATGCAAGATCCGATCACTACCCATGCGGAAGAACTCTGCGGATTCTCTTTCGCTTCTCCGTCTCGACATGTTTCCGATCACAACCCATAAAATCGTTCATGCCTTAAAATCTTTTTGCCCGATCGACATGTTTCGGGTTTTTTTAGAGAAACAACCTGTTTTGGCCTTTGGGTATTTTCGGTATTTCCGATTGTATGCTAAGCAAAAACTTAAATAATAATAATTAATTGGTATGTGCCCAGAGCAAAACGTTGACCGGTCGTGCGTAGAGTAAAACGGTATGTGCGCGTAGCAATTCCCATTGCCCTTGGTTTGGCATATGTTCACATCGCCTTTCTATTTACTTCTCTCTCTACAATTTGAAAGAGGCGACCTGACTCTCATATTGAGTATCAATCTGTTTCCCATTAAGCTGCCTAGGATACTTCTAGGATACTTCTGTAACAATTGCCTCTCTCATTACTATTGTACTTTCTATGTGAGTGTTGTCATTTGCACTACATTTTTGTATACCCACACTACACTTTTAATTACAACTTTGCCGATATTTTTTCATACATATTGCACTCTTTCCTCCGTGCACTAAACACACTTTTTTCTTTTCGCCAACGCCTCTTCTTTCTCCTTTAGCGACCGTTACCTCCTTTGCAGTCACCATGCATCCCTTCCTTAGTCCTCTCCTCCCACTCTCCCACTCTTCCTCCCAAAAAATCCAAAAGACATTCAATAAAATAAAATAAAAATTCAAAGATAGATCCATCAATTAAACCCCAATTTTTTTAAAGCATTTAAACTCAACGAACATAAAACATAAAAAAGCAATTAAAATCAAAATTCGAATAATAAAACTGACCGGCTTGGAGTTTCAAGATTAGATGTCAATTGTGATATCCAAGGCATATAAGCCCAAGCACCATAAAAATCATTTCCCCCGACTTTGTTCATGTTCTTAAGCCCGAAGAAGTGAATTGTTGCTCGAGCCTACACGCCCAAGCATCCATACACAATGCTTAGTTACAGGGACCCGAGCAACAACTTATTTTCTCGAAATATTTTTTGCTTCACTTCCTTGTGACAAGGAGGTGGCGGGAGGAGGAGGAGGAGGAGGAGGAGAGGGGGACAAGGAAGACAACTTGGAGGAGGAGAGGGTAAAGCATGAATTTGTATGAAAAAAAAATATTATGATCTTAGCACTTTCAAAAAAGATAACCTAGGGTATAATGAGCTTGAAAGGTGTAGTGTGCTTATCTTTTTCATGGTGTAAATAACAACAGTCGTCCTTGCCTGCTGCTTGTTACAATCAAACGTCCGTACTCTCTATAAAAATAACAGCATTACTTTCTTTTTTTTTCCACCTTCATTCTAGGGCGTTATGTGATCATCATCATGGAGAATCTTGCCATAGTCTTATTAAATTTTCATCGTGTCGGATCCCTAAATCGATGGTGGCTGGGCTCACATTAGACAGTCTGCAATTAGCAATGGCAATTTGTTGGGTACTTCTAAATCCTGTATAATTTGCTTTTATTTGTTTAATTATCCTTCCATGTTGGTTTATCAAGGATTTTGATTTTCTTTTATTTCTTGACGATGTATGGGTACTTTCTTCAATTATTCAATCTGTGATACTTCTTAATTATTTGTGTCATGTTTTTCTGATCGTGTATTGATGCCATGAAATAATTGAAATTAGGTGCTTAAAAACTACAATTTTTTTTGCATATCTAACATTCGTATTTGCCAGCTATAGCACCTAAGAATTCATGTATCTCAATAATATTCTGTATCATTGAGATGTTTTTTATAGTTGAGATGTTTGTACATCATGTTTTTAATTTAATTTTATTGTCTATCAGTTTCTATAGAAAGTTGGAATCCACGTACTTTAAGCAGCAGGATGCTTGGACACCTTGAGAGCACTTCTCATACACTTCATCGACACTTCAAGTAAGAAAACTATAAATTTATCACAATTCTTTTGTAAGCTTAAGTTTTTATATCCACTCAAAGAAGGGGAAAAGAAAAAAGGAAAATCTTGAGCATACATATGTAAGATATAAATAGTGAATTCTATGAGTTTGAACTCTCAGCCAGTATCTTTTGTTGATTACTCATATTTGCATACACATTTATGACATGCGCCACTTTCATGATTGGATTGGATCCCATATCTGACATTTCGGGACACTGGGTCACATCGTGTAACAATGGGCTTATTTGTTTTAAGGTTCTTAAGTTTTAATGGGGTTTTGGGCTGATTTCATGTTTTTCATATATTTATATGCAGTTCTTGAAAATCTTGAGCTTTTGTATGCAAATTACTACTCCCAGGTTCTGTTACGATAAAAGCAAAATTCAAATAAGAAAATGGAGCAGGAATGATTTTTTTCTAATTTTATTTATCATCCAATGTACCAAATTATACAAATCTTATGGGAGTATCACAAAAAACATCCCAAAACATTTACAAATTCTCACAAAAGGCTATTAATTCAATTCAATCCAAGTCCTCTTATTTATACTAAATTGAAGACTTTTGAACCAAATTGAATTACTATTCAATATCCATAATTGTAACCTAAACTAGACACTTTAATGATATAGAACCCATACAAAAGGAAAACATAGAAACATAATATATCTCAATTAGGACTCAAATTAGATTTTAAGTTACATCTTAACAATCTTCACCTTAAATCCAAATCAATTATCGTCATCCATAAACAAACAATATATCCAACTCGAATAATCTATGCCAGGACCTTAAAAAATCATAACTCGACCTTAATACGAAATTTATTCCACCTTAAACCAATTTTTTTATTTAGCTTGACTTAAGTCTTCACCAACACCTCTAAAGCCATCACACTCACCTTGCTTGATTTGTTATTAGCAACTAGAATTCATCACCATCATCTTCCTTATTTTTTGGTTAATCAATATTTCAAGAGGCAACTTCCTTACTCTATGGTCCGTAAACTCGATCAAATCTATTGCATGAACAACAACCTAGCATTAGTTAGAAAATCAAAGGACTTCATCAATTCACTAACAATCCATGGTAATGGTAATTTCTCAGCAATTTTATTTTATTTTATTTCTTTGTCTTGGTGTATTTCTTAATCGTTGACTAACATCATCTTGGGTATCATCACGAAAGCTTAAGATGAATCCGTCACCTCAGCTTGGTTACTAATTTGTTATGATAAAAAATAAAATTCAAATGAGAAAATGGAACATAAGATTTGGGAGATGAATCTTTTTTTAATTTTATTTATCACTCACTAAATCAAAATAAACAAATCATAAAAATATCTCAAAACCCTTAAAACCATTGCAAATTCTCAGAAAATCCGTTGACTTAATTGAATATAAGACAAATTAGAAATAATCCATGCACACAGTGCACGACGCCAAAAAACCCCACGAACAGAATGCGGTACACGCGCGTAACCGAAAAGGAGTGAGAACTGTGGGTGTGTGTGTCTATATCGTCGGGACGTTTTTGGGATTTTTTGAGTGGTGGGTGTGACGTTGGGTCATTGTTTTTGGGTGGGAGGGTGCATTTGTGGGTCAATTTTTGGGTGGACTTTGGACAGTGGGGTGAGAGGTGGAGTCCCATGTGGCACACACAAAAAGTATGACGGAGATAAAAGTGCCACATGAGACATCTTCACCATTTGTATAATAGATTTTTCATACTTAATCACTTACTCCTAAACTAATTTGAACTTATATTCATTATTGTAGTCCAAAGTAGACTCTTTAATAACATATAACTTGCACAAAATGAAAAATATAATAAAACCCAACCTAATTAGGACTCCAACTAGATTTTATTTTGAGTCAAACCCTAACAAATTCAATGATTTTAAATGCATAGCTAATTTCTTTAATTTATTACTTAACATATAGACACACGCACACACATTTGCTTAAACATCTAAGAAACATAGCTGTGTGCTTGTATCATATTTTCGAAAGATTCCATGTTAGGCCCATTCAGGATACATTGTACACTTGACACCTATGTCTCGTATAGTCGTATCCATTTATTTATGGGCTTAAATATTTTATTTTTCTTCGCGTTTTTATGAGATTAATGGGTATCTTGTGACAATTGAGGAATTTCATTAGTTGTTGCCATCATGTCATCTTTTCATTGGATGTGTAAAAAGTAAGAAAGTACAATCCAATATGCTTCCCTTTTATTAATAGCTCAATGAAAAGTTGTCACATAGGCTGCAACTAAGAGAACTCCTCAGTTCCCACCTGATACCTATTAACCTTTTTTAATATACACCCCAAATCTTTCTGACTTCAAAAATTACCTTCCCCCAATTTTTTCATATTACTAATTTTCCATAAATCTTTTCGATCTCTGAAAAGGACCACATCGTTTTCAGTTTGTTAGTTTCTAAATGTATTTTGGAGTAAATTTGCAAATTACCCTTGGTTTTGTTGTGCGCCGTTGCGGAAGCAGTCGGATCGCCGAAGTATCTAGCACGATGAATAAATAGAGAACATACAAAAGATTTAGGTCACCTTAACGACCAAGAGAACACTTCTCTTGATTTCAATTAGGAAATACAAAAGACACTCAACTACTCCTAAGAAATCCTCACAAATTGCTCTCAATGATCCTATGGAACTTCCAATAGGACCTCATACAACTTTTCCCAATGCTTCGATAGAAGCTCAATTGGATCCACAATTCTTCGATACAAACAATCAAACATTCGGTATCCTTTTATAGGACTCAAAGGGGAGGGGGGTTGGTGCACCAATCCCCCATTGGGTTGGTGCACCAATCCCCCATTGGGTTGGTGCAACAACCATGGGCATCCTATGTTTAAATCAAGCCAACAACCACAAATCTCCACCTTGGCGAGATATTAGGTCTATGTCACACAATCGACCGTCAACGCTCATCCTCGGTGAGAATCATCTCGTGTTCCCATCATTTTACCTCGAAAGGCTCATATGGCTTCGCAGATCCTCATTGTCCCAGAAGAGGCCACCAAAAGTCATCTCATATCGTCAACTTACAAGTCCGAGCCTTACTCGAACTTGACTCCAATATCGATCTTCATATGCTCATCTGTCGAACAATCACTAATGCCAAGTAGCTCCACCCGATCCTTGGCTTCATCATTCGTCGTTGATTCCATCTCATCACACCAATCTTTCCTTCGTCCACATAGGTCGTCATTGTGCTCCACCTCACCGAATAAGGTTGGAGACTCATCACACCTGACAAAGAAAGCAAACGAGACTCTTTTTACAGGTTGACATCTCTCATACCTTGGTCTCCAAACTTTGATTGAATCCTTCTGCTGGACAAGTTGTGGGGATAAGGTATCTCCACCATACGGACTTGAACCATCACCTCTATTAGCACCACCTCTCCGGAGATCATTCAATGATGTCTTTGTTGCGTGCGAGCTTGAGTCGGTAGCTCGCTCATCTGGAACTCTCGTCGTCTTCATCATCACCGTACCATCCAAGTAATAGAGGTTGCCTTCACGCTTCCCCTTCATCAGGATCATTGCTCTTCGTGTCACCTTCAAAGCGCCGTCCTCCATAGTCACTTTGCAACCCTTGGCTTCAAGTGAACCAAGCGATATCAAATTGTACTTCACATCTGGCACATAATGAACATCGTCTATGTCCCGTGTGACACCATCACTCATCTTTATGCGGACCGTGCCAACGCCTGCCGTCATGCATGCTCCATCGTCTCCAAGAAGGACTTTACGCTTACTACCTTCATGAAAGTAGTAAAGTACTCTCTGTGGGGTGTCATATGGAACGAGCAACCCGAGTCGAGTACCCATCCCCCCTTCATCATCCCTTCCGTCGCACCAACTAGGACCCACTCATCCACCTCCTCGCTTTTGACGATGTTGGCGGTAGCATCTTTCTTCTTATTGGCCTTTGGGCACTCCCTCGCCCAATGTCCTCTTTCTTTGCAAAAAGCACATTGATCCCTCTCGATGTCTGTGCGCGGAGCTCTACTATTGTCCCTCGTCTCGGATCTATGGTTCCCTTTGCGGCCTCCACCACTTTCATTGCTCCGACCTCTAACCACGGTAAGCGCTTCGGACGTTTGGCCCACCATTTTCTCATCATCCTTCTTTCTAAATTCATTGCTAGTAAGAGCGTTAGAAACTTCATTGAAGGTGATAGATTCTTTACCATAGGTTAAGATCGAAACGATGTGCTCATAGTCTTTATGCAGTGAGTTGAGGAGAATCATCGCCTTGTCCTCATCTTCTACCTTGACGTCGATGTTCCTCAAATCTGTGAGGAGTTTGTTGTAGTAGTCTAGGTGTTCTTCAACTGAAACTCCTTCCTCCATCTTGAGGCCAAAAAGCTTCTTCTTTAGGTGTAGACGATTCTGAATGTTCTTCTTCATGTACTTCTCACCAAGCGCATCCCATAACGCTTTCACATTCGTCTCCTCCATGAAAGGGTACTTCTTCTCCTTTGTCAAGTAGAGCCGGATCGTGCCGCAAGCGGTCCGGTTCATCATCTTCCACTCCGCATCCGACGTCGTAGTCGGCCTCTCATCTAGTACTTGATCTTGACCAAGTTGGTTCAAGATGTCAAGTACTTCGCATTTCCACATGCCGAAGTTGATACGCTCATCGAACTTCTCAATTTCGAACTTTGTATTAGATACGATAGTTCGCGTTGTTGAAGATTGCACCATTGGAGTAGAAGGATTTTCGTCGCCGTCTTTGCCCGTCTTCTTCGTCTAGAACTTCGTCGCCAAAGCTCTGATACCAATTGTTGTGCGCCGTTGCGGAAACAGTCGGATCGTCGAAGTATCTAGCACGAAGAACAAATAGAGAACATACAAAAGATTTAGGTCGCCTTAACGACCAAGAGAACACTTCTCTTGATTTCAATTAGGAAATACAAAAGACACTCAACTACTCCTAAGAAATCCTCACAAATTGCTCTCAATGATCCTATGGAACTTCCAATAGGACCTCATACAAATTTTCCCAATGATTCGATAAAAGCTCAATTGGATCCATAATTCTTCGATACAAACAATCAAACATTCGGTATCCTTTTATAGGACTCAAAGGGGAGGGGGGTTGGTGCACCAACCCCCCATTGGGTTGGTGCACCAACCCCCTTGGTTGGTGCAACAACCATGGGCATTCCATGTTTAAATCAAGCCAACAACCACATGTTTTGCATATGTTCCCATCTTCTTTCTCTTTACTTCTCTACATACTGTTTAAAGAAGGCGACATGACTCGGAGACCGAGTTTCAGAATATCTGTTTGCTGAAGAGAGTGTGGAGTGCCGTCGTCAATTATTGCTCAGTGGTTGTCACTAAGCCCCATTGTCTCCTACGTATGGATCTCTTCATCACCCTAAAAGCTCATCTAAATCCATTCTTTCCCAAAAATCCGACATCAGCTCCATACCCCTCACAAAACCCACTAGCCAGTTTCAACCTTTTCAAGAAACCAATCACCAAGAACCCATCAACAATCTTTTGCAGTAGACCCAGATCCGAGTTTCTTTTTCAAAGATGAATAAATCATCATTGGTTGTCTGGTTGAAGAAGTAGATGACCAGAAGAAAGAAAAATAAGACTTGATTTTGAGAACTTTTGTTTACATGATTGAATTTTTATGAGTTTGATTTCAAAGTGAGGAGAAGAATAGAATATAGTGGAGGAAGCGGATGATAATGAAATAGAATTTTTATCAGTGAGATTTTTAATAGAATTTTCTCCAATTTGGATAGATTTGAAAGGATGAAGAAGAAAAGGAAGAGCAAATAAGAGTTGGATTTGGGAGAGTAATCATCTAAAAAATGGTAATTCAGTCATCTTTTAGAAAATTTAGGCTAGATGATGCAATTTGATGGAATATTCCTTTTTATTCTAAATAGTAACTGTAGGGGTTTTAAGACCCTAATGATTTGGAGGGTAAATTTCAACATAGAGAAGATATGGGGTTATATATTAGAAAAATCCTTGTTCCTAATGTTTGTGTGCTGATTTCATGCTTTCTAATTCGTGAAGATCTTGATAGAATTTTGCGAGCATTTCGCCATGCACCATAAATTCCAATCCTCCAATCCTATTGGCAACTCACCATCCTACATGTCAGTTCAAGTTTTGCATCTGGCAATTTATTTTTTTCTCTTATCATGTTGCAGCATAATATATTGTTGTTGTGATTTTTGGGCTATATTTGCCCCATCATTTTTATGGATATCTGCAGCGTCTTGCCTATCTTATGGGTTGGAGTTGGAGTTGGAATTGGACTATCAGCGTTGTTCTCGGTGGTGAGATGCCTATAGTTTCTATGATTTAATATCCTGTTCCTTAAAGTGTCTTAACTTTCAATATCGCCTCTAACTGTCTGGTTGACTTGTCAGGTGGTAACCAAACTAAAGGTGAGCCTTTTTTCAAGGTATGGTATTTTTTGTTGCAATGATGTTGATGATGGCAAAAGTCATTCAAACTGATTAAATGAGAATCTTTTCTGCCTCAGAACTTGAAAAGCATCTTGAATATAAACTTCTACGTTTATCCTTCTTTCCTTAGTTCCCTTTTCACCATTTCCATTTGTCAGTCTATTTTTTAAAACTCATGCCTCTTTTCCTCTGTGTCACGAAATATTCTTCTGCACATCTGTACCAAGAACTGTCTGATTGGCAGTGTCTTGTCCTCAAATACCCCGATCCTGGTCACCAGTTTTATAATCATTTTTGAATCATGATTTAGCACGTGCATGATGAAGTTAGTAATTAAATTTGTGGGTGCTTCTGATATTTTGTTGAATTACTAGAGCATCAGCTTGTTAAAGTATTAACTCCCTTTTCAACACAGTCTCTGGATAACCAGACTACTGTAAATTCCCATTTTCACATCAGAATGCTCCTTACGAACTAACATGCATGTTGATTAGAACCAGCTTGGGGGCAAAAAAGATTAACATGTCATGGACATGTGGTCTCGTGTCTTGATGGATATGTTGGCTAAGTAATCTTGTGTTTTCATCTAGTGATTCTTAACATGTGTTGCTTATTCCATACATACTGTCACATCAATGTGCTGTTGTTTGGTGGTTCTATTAAAGTTGGATTGTTTGGTTAAATGCGACTATAATATTCTGCACTTTTTTGTATCTTAATCATAATAGTTTTCTTTGAGAGAAGGATCAGATCCTAGGATCCAAAAAAAAAAAAAATTGTTTGATTATTGGTTACAAGATAGAGTCCAAAAAAGTAAAGCAAGAGAACAGTACAGTATTTACAAAACATGGTAACACGGATACGTGTGTCTAAGCTGGAGAGGTCCCAAATAGTGAAGTTTCTAATATTCACACACACCCACAAAAGAAAACACACACAAAACTCCCTGCATCAGGAACAAAATAAGAAAACAAACATGTGGAAGACAGCTCTTACTTTCACGTCATCCTTGTTCACTTCTTATAACCTGCCAGCCATAAAGCTATTAAATGCTCAATTAAACAAGCCATAGAGTTAGCATACACAAATTTGTCATGAAATGTCCAATTATTCCTCTCATGCCAAATCTTCCAAAAGAGAGTGAATGACAAAGAAGTCCGTATGTTGTCCAATTTGTTTTGGGACTCTCATCGTTCTGATATAGATCTTACCCTGGTACCCAAAGCTGGTAGTTAAGATCCAAGGATAGACCTAGTAAAGGAGAACTCCAGAAAAGAATGCTTCACTATCTCCATTCTACTAGAGCATTGAATCACAACGAAAACCTCAATCCATATTCTTCTTCATGAGCAGATCTGAAGTTAGAATCCTTTCTTTAATAACCCCTCACGTATGGATTTGACCTTGGAAATTACCTTGCACTTCTAAATTGCATTAGCATTAGGGCAGTGTTACCCCGTAGGCCAAGGACCTAAAAGAAAGGATTTCACTGTTTCACATCAAATTATTCATCAGCCTTTCACTTTCAAACACTATAATCAAGTCTCTGTGAAGGATAGTAATGCCAAATTGTGGTGTAATTGTATACTTTTTCTGTTGGAGGTCCTTAATAGTCCAAATGTTAACTTGGGGCAAGGGCAACAAAACAAACACCATTGGGGTATAGCCAAAACACCTCTAGAGTCCATGTGAATCACCTCTGGGGTCCACAAGGACCTACTCTAGAATCCCACATCACCTTGTGAGGGTTACCATGTGATGATGTCCTACCCTACCTTGTTGCATCCCAAGTTTTAAAAGAATAATTCCATATCGAATACATGATAAGAGGATATTAATGTATACAAATTATTGGGAACTTAAGCATTAATCATAGCTAGCTTTTTTTAGGGAGGAACAATACTGACTATCTATTATTGAGCAATGCTCGGACAAGGGTGATTTCAAAATTGGTGATTTCATCGGAAGTTCTTGGTCAGAATGTTGCAAACATAAAACAGCAAACAAATTTAATTAGTTTAGTTATCGGTGATGGTGGTGGTGTTCATGTTGTCATCTAACACCAGCAGTTGAAGTTCATTTCATAACTTTGACCCATGAACTGTGTGATGTGATCTTCTTTAAGAACAACCATATTTCCACCATCTAAGCACTGGTTAATAATCTGCAAAACACATGCTTCATATCAGTTTTTTAATCAATGAAGCACCACAAAGCCTAAAACATATAGGGATGATATAGGTTAGAAAAAGTTAATGACCTAGCACAATGTGCAAGAAATGGCGATCATATGGTGCCAAATGTAGATCCAATTCTAATTTGTATACATCCTACTTTACAAAAAGTACCAATACAAGACATAACTCCACATATACAACCTAGGCTCATTAACATCCTTGATGTTTCTATAAAAATTTTCATTTTCTATAGGGAGATGTAGCATGCGTGCCAAAGTAAAATTCATCCTCTATGCTTATCTAGTCATTGATGTCTAGTTATAATATGAGGGCATGCATATCCAAATAGACATTTCTTTTCAATCTGTTTGATTGGATTTGTTTCTTGTTGATGTATCTCCTGGATTATGACATTGATTTGTTTCCTCTTTGGCTAATTGAAACTTAAAATGTGAATTCGGAGGTTTAAGGTCAAATTGCATGTCTGATTGACCAAGCATTATGTCTAGAGTTTGTGATAGACCTTTGTGTCTGGATTTCCCCCCGCAGGAATTTTAATTCAATTCACAAAGGAAAGGTGAGTAGCCTGATGGAAGACTATGCTATACTCCAAATATATGAAGTTTGAACCAATTTCATTTGTCACGTTGATGGAAGCACCCTTTTAATGACATATTCAGGCTAGGACGAGTTATGAATATTGAATGAATTGAGATGCTATCCCCATAAATGGATTGGAAAATAAAATCCAACGCATACATCTACTTGTGGGACTGTTTTAATACCGGCATTAGTCCTTGGATGGCCCTTCAAGAGTTACTTAATCTCTCCAGTAGAAACTATGATTCTTAGACATGAATATGGAGTCTGATTCTTACAAGGACATGGGGTGTATGACATGGAAATCATCCAAACCAAGACACAATGCCATGATTTTATATGCTCTTTATTTTTTCAGCATATATGTGTGTATAAGTTATATAAATGTATCCACTTGTTTTTTACGAGAATATATGCTCAGTTGTACTCACACATGAAACATTTTTAAATAATAAATGATTGAGAACATTAGCTTTTGTCAAAGGGGGCATGTCATAATGCATTTTTAGATTATTTTTAGGGGAATAAAAAGTTACAAATTTAGAAGTGTCCAATGTGGATGGACACGCTTGACAGGTGTGTTTGAATTTGGTGGATATTAGAACATGATAAGATTGACAGGGGTCCACGGTTAATTATATTTAAGAAGCCACAAACCAATAGTTGAAGTGATATCTAACCAACAAACCTTAAGCTAATGTGTAACGGCCCAATTAGTAATATATGGATATCTCATTCTTCTAATTTATCCAATATGAGACTATTATTCTCAACACCACTTAAAACTCAAGATGTGAATTTTAAGTTTGGATTTTTTATTACATTACAGAATTATACGGAGATGCCATTAGGGCATTGTAAGATAAGATGGCACCTGTGATACATGATTATAAGACAAGATGAAACCTACTAAGATGGAACCTGTGTTACGGAATTACGAGGGAATTATAAGACAAGATGAAACATATGATAAGGGATTGACCCTGGTATCATGTTTAAACATGATAAGATTAAGAGAGGTGCACATGACTAATGCTATATTAAAGTCATAAACTAGAAGTTGAAATCATATTCGGCTTGAGCCTATAGGTAATATCTAAATAACTAAAATATGCACATCATATTCTTTCAATTTTTTTCCTGGGGGACTTATTCTCAATTTCTGTTAATTTTTTATTTGGATTGGTGGGAAGAGAATAGAGAAATCAAATGAGAAGGAGAAGCTTGGTTTAGGGTTAGGTTTGATTTTGAGACATGTTTAGATGAGGTTTGTGGATAACAACAAAGGTGAAAATTAGGGTAAGGGTTAAAACCTTGCTATGATACCATATTAGAAATCAAAGAAAGAATTAGAAATAGTTTAGAGGGAAGATCAATCCCCTCTACATTGTATTATATATAACCAAATGAGTATGAATTTAGAGTCAAACGCCAAAATACCCAATATCTAATTCAAGTAGGAGATGCATATTCTAACAACGGACATGCTGCATTTTGCTTGGGCGAACCGTCCTACATATGATAGATTACGAATTTGCAGAATCGACTTGGGGGTCCACGCTCATTAAGAAATATATACTTTACCCTAATACAAACACTTGAAGTTATGGTTTCATATTTAGTTTCTGTATTACTCATATTTTATATTTTATAAAGAGCAATATGGAGGTCAGTTAGCTAAGGAGGAATTTTTTGCTTGGCTGGCTCATGTTACCCCTACACCCCCATATTTTTTGACGATTGGTTCGGTTTATTTTGATCTTCATGTTTTAACATATCAAATCATCAATTTTCAAGTGAACTCAAACGGGTTTACTCGTTCATCTAACAATTGTAAAAAGTTCTATTATTACCGTGAAACCATTAAATTTTGCTATGAGTAGATGAACAAGCTTGAAAATTGATAATTGAAGGTGTAAAGTTTTAGAACATGACGAGCAAAATGAATGGATCAGATCGAAGGAAAAAATATATTAAGGGGGTGTGTGGTTCTGATGCCCATTTTTTTCTTTTTTAAAAAATGTGCCAATTTTCTTAAAATATTAAGATTTATTTGCTGGTACTAACTGTTTTCTTCTTTAACATTATTTGTCAATGCTAAACATGTCTAAATTTGTCAAAATAGTTGTGCACCCATTGTTTTTACTGTGTATGAGTTAGCCATAGTAAGTATGAGTTAGCCATAGTAAGTTAATAGAACCAGATACCACTGTGCCAGTTGACTAGGTTTGGATCCATAATTTCTATTTCCAGGAACATAGGGATGACAGTTATGTTTCGGTGGTCAATTTCCATTCAGGTCATTTCAGGCTAATCCACTTATATCCGATCCCCACCCAAGCCATTTATGTAAATGGGTAAAAACTTTTTGATCAGGTCCAACCTGGTTATAGATAGGTGAGCCGAATTGATTGGCATAATTCGTTTAGCAGATTGAAGTTCTGTGTGTGTGGGTTAGGAGGGGGTGTGGATTGCGTACGTGTGAAACTTCCAGGACATGAACTCGCCACAAGGATACTACACACATACACTAGCCAGTGACCCGCTCTCTATATATATGGTAAGGCTCTATATATATTTGGTAAGTGTTGGGACCTGTGGCTATACAACATACACTATACCAAGCGTAAATAATGTAATGGCAAGCAATATGCGTAATTAAAAAGTTACTAGTAATTAAACGCACATTACGCAGCGGAAATAAAATAAAACGCTCAACAACAACAATCACAAAGAAGGATACAGCAATGCATACATAAACAAAGAGACGCATCTTGGTTCGGATCCCTTCCCGGTCATCATACTCCAGTCCCATCCTCCTACACCGGAGCGATTGCTTTCCATTAATACTCCCTAAACCGGGACACAAGCATGCTCTTCACCAGCCACAATCCCTACACCGAGACAATCCCTACACCGGGATATGGAGAGAAACTCTCCAAGTGGAGTAAACCCCCCACAATGTACTCACAACCCGAGTACAAGTTTTAGTAACAAAAAATAAACAAAAACAACAATCTTATCTATGCCTTGAATAGATCTTACCAAAGTGTATGTGAATGCATGGAAGATTGAAATCACCAAGTACTTGATAGAGAAGTTGATGCACTTTGGAAAACTCTCTCTTTTGATGCAAGCTTAATGCATTAACGCTTTAACCAAGTGAAGAAACGAGAGAGAATGAGGGAAAATGATTCTCTTCTAGTAAAACCCTCAATTTTGGCTATCTAAAATGATTCTTATCAGTGTGGAGAGATGCCAAAAATAGCCCCTCAAACTGGCTTAAATAAGCTCACAAAACAGCTCACAAACGGATAGAAAACAGCTAGAAACGGCTAGCAAGAACGTCCAAACGGCTAGTTTTGGGGGTCGACCAGGTGCCTGATCAACAATGACTAGACGTCCGATGAAGAGTGGCCAGACGTCTAGTCCGACATTGTGCAGCGTCTGGTCTGACAGACTCTTCACAGAAAAACACTTGATCACCAAAATAGTCATAACTGACTCAAATGAACTCCGATTGAGGTGATCTAAGATGTGTTGGAAAGCTAACAAGATTTGCAACCTGATGGGCTTAGAATGGATAAAAAATTCCAACCACAAAAAAACTGACAGCCGATTGAAGTCAGAAACAGATTGCAGAATTCCCAACAAATTCAACCGGAAACATTAGATCACCAAAATGATCATAACTGACACAAATAAGCTCCGATTGAAGTGATCTAAGATGCGTTGGAAAGTTGGCTAAGAATGCAATCTAATGAGCTTGGAATGGATAAGAGATTCCAATCACAGAGAAACGGGCACATGTTTGAAGTCAGAGACAGATTGCAAAAGTTTCAACACTTGACAACCAGACGTCTGGAGTACACCACTCAAGTGTCTGGGACACTGTTCAGGCACTGAGAATCCTTCTTCAGACAGCTAACAGATATGTGTCCAACCAGACATAGAGCAGAAGAAAAATAGGCTCTACTGTACAGGCGCTTGAAGTATATATACCATGCGTCTGGTCCACTGTGCAAACACCTGGTCATAGACTATCAGCGACTGCTCCGCTGGCTGTGTTCAGCTGATCAGAAAGTTGACACGCCAGGCGGCTGGTGACCCTTCATCAGGCACCTATCCAACTCTAAAAATGCACACACATGTGTGTTAGAGTAATCGACCAAATGGGATGGGTTCAACATGATTTCTAATGAACCCCAAGATGGATATGATTCAAATATGAGTGTATGTACATCTATTCAAGGCTACAAATATTTTAAGTAAAAGAAGCAAAATAAAATGAAAAATAAAATGAAAATACTCTTGAATCTTCAAGTCTTCATGCAATGGTTTGCTCCATGGCCTTGAACCATCATCCATCATCATCCCATCACCTATTGTTTTGTCTCCTCATCAAGATAAGCAATTGTTAATATGAGACTAAAACAAATGAGATGCACACAACATAATGCTGATCATCATCAAAACAACATCAAAACAACATTGGTCTTGAAATCAAGAACCAACAGTAAGAGTTCTACATTCAGTTGATTTGTTTCATAAGTAAAGTTTATTTGTTTTTATGGGACAATCACAATATCCAAGAATCATACCAAAGACATGAATGCAAATGCATTGACCATCATAAGTTCATAACGTTTGCTGCATTATGGACATTTATGCAAAGGGCACATGCACTAATTTAAAATGAGGTCATCTCAGGTCATTAGGGAAAATGACGCATATTTCATAAACATGTCAGGCTGATTGACCCGTTTACAATTGACCCACATGGTAGGGTTCTAATTAGGCAGTCGGTTTAGGTCAACATTCCTATTCCTTGATGTATATTCATTCATGTATGATTTCTCATGTCTAGTGCAAGCAGTTGAAGTGTAACGAGATGCGTGCTAGACAACTATTTATGTCTATCTTACCGTCGAATCTAAGATTCTGCAACTTTACACGGTATAGTTTCCTATCATGGATTACACAATTTATGAGTTACTGTGTTCAGAGACAGGCAATACTGCATGCATTCAGGACTGTGATGGGTCAAGATGCACCACAAAATGGGCAATTCAATACGGCTGCATTCTCTCTGGGTTCACCATTCCCATTTCCTGATGCATCACCTTTGGCTCCAATTACCTCATCTCATAATCCTGTTGCTCCTCCACCAGCTGCAAAGGCAGATGACTCCGAAACTGAAGTTGAAGTGCTTCTGTCTGCTTATGTTAAAAATAGCACTGAACAAGTCATGGAGATTACAAGTCATGGTACTTAGTTCAGTTCTCCATTCACACTAATATTTCTAGTCTTAAATGTATCATATATCATGCTTTTAAAGTTTTACTTAATAAGGCAAATCTTGGTTGTTCTGAATCTGGTTATGCTTTCAGAACCCGATAGTCTTCCTTTGGAGCAAATGGCTTCTAAACAACCTGTAAGTCTGGATACACCTGGAACAGCAGTTGAAGCTAACCCACATACGTCATCTGTTGCTCTTCGGTCAGTTGCAAAGGCGGATGACCCTGAAGCTGAAGTTGAAATGCTTCTGTCTGCTGATGGTGTTAAAAATAACACTGAACACTTCACAAAGGCTGTGAGTCATGGTACATGCCTAGTTCACTTTCCATTTACAGTTGAATTTCTAGTCTTGAATATTTCATATACGATACGCTTCTGGTAGCATTTGCTTTTGATTACTAAATGGAGTAAATTTCCTTTTTTTTTTCGACTTTGCTTCCAGAATCAGACACTCTTCATTGGGAACCTATTGCTTCTAAGCCACCTGTAACTCTGGATACACCTGGATCCGAAGTTGAAGCTAGCCCACCTGCTACGCATACAACAAAATTTGAAGCTGATCCACCTTTTGTCATCAAAGATAATTTGGAGTGAGCAAGGAAGAGCCATGGTACATAGTTCAGATCTGCAGCTGATATTGATGGTGCACGAATCATGTTTCACTAATGAATTTGCAGAAATTTTTAGTTTTTCTTTTCATGTTATGGCACTCTCAAGTTCTTCAGTCTATAGTATGGAAGTAATTATAATGTGAGTTTAGCATATATATTCTTGTAATTTTGAAGAGTTTTATACGAGATTACTGTTTATGTGCTGATAACTTATTTAGCTATGGAACTGTGTTTCCCTCATATGACCCCGTCACGTTCACATAATTTTTGATTAAGGTTAGCAATCTCGTCAGACTTTGATACATATTGCGGATTTCACGCCAATAAAATCCACCAATAGGATTGATTCCAAATAATGCCACAGCTGGTATAAGAGGAGACTCCATGAATTACAAAATCTTATAACAATCGAAAAATTCTCTTTAACCATGAAGATTAAGTTTAAAAAAATTGGCTAATAACGACACATCAGTCATTTTGGATTGAGTTGTACGATGGACAAAAACAACACCCCTTCACCAATGGAACTTTATCAAGTTTGGCTACACAGTATCAGGTTGTTTCAACTTTCAACTAGTGTTTGTCCAAGTGATGTATAAAATTTTAATAAACAACAGAAAATCAAATAAAATTCTACAAATAAGATCAATTAAGATTCATCAAACATGGTCCTCATCATTCTTCATGGTTTTGATAAATTCATCACAGGATGAATTATGTTAAAGGAACGTGAAACAGCGGTAGCCAGCTATCTCTTGTTGTCTTCATACATCGAAATAAGTTAAAATGAAACATATGAGTATCTCTAGGAGATTGTACTAACTACTAAGATCTAGAAAGAAAGAAAGGTGCACAAAATCTTCTGGTTGACGCACAAACTTGAGATACTCAACCAGTGTAAGTGGTCAATCATCTGCAGCTTTGGTGCATCATCAAGTGGCTTAAGCTCGAGCTTTAGCTCAAGTTATG
Organism: Scilla litardierei; assembly: GCA_030789695.1. Classification (NCBI taxonomy): domain Eukaryota; kingdom Viridiplantae; phylum Streptophyta; class Magnoliopsida; order Asparagales; family Asparagaceae; genus Scilla; species Scilla litardierei. The sequence goes on from CM061138.1 coordinate 180,140,046, forward strand.
ATGCTAGATCAGAATTGATCTGGGTTTCTAGTTCTGGTTCATGCTCAATCTCGGGTTCCATTATGAGCTCAAGCTCAATTTTTGTCTCAATATCATACCTAGGATTTTGAGCTCAAGCTTCGGTTCAGACTCAAACGCTACAATATTCTAGCTCGGGCTTGGTCTCCAGCTTGAGCTCAAACTTAATTGTGGATTAGATTTAGGTTTGAGCTTTTGCACAACCTCTTACTGTTTCAAATTTAGCTTCACCATTTGTGGAATCTTATTGATACCATATGAATCGTTTTGATCTCATCGGTAGTGTCTATTGCGACTCTATTTTAGGCTTTGAATCTGAAGAAGTTAGACGCGATGCATAGATTGATCGATGCTTGGAAAAATATTGACGTAGGAGCTCCATTTCAACTAAATACCAATAAGGTTTTTGTCTCCTAAAAATGAGCTTCTCCTTTTTATCTTGTGTTTGGCACATCTGAATTTGTTCTAGTCTCTTGTATTATAGCGTTAGGAAAAGAAATCTTCTGACTCCCACTCTTCATATCTGTTTGACCCTTAAAATGGATAGGATGCAAAACTTCTTATATTCATTTTCATGAACTCACATGTATCTAAATCACGATTTGCATTGTAAAATATTATAAAAGTATGCTCTAAATAATTGAAATAATCTCTAAATATGTATTAGCTCAAAATGGCTTGCAATTAGTTCAACAGACTCTGAAATTGGGCTGAGAATTGATCCGGAATCTCCAAAATAGTGAACTGGCGTGACAATGGCGGAAAAGTTCCCAAAAGATAACCAAAAATCAGAAAATGCGAGAAGACTCGGGAGGTTGTAGCCCAGTTACTTTCGACAGAATGTGCATCATATAAACCAGCATTGTCATACCATGAATATATCATTAAAATTCATATAAATATATTAAGAATATACAATGCAAAACAATGTGAAAAATTTATACTCACGTGGATCATTAGATATGTTTATATATACATTAAAGTTTTAGCACATATTGGTATGACATTTGACATATTATAACTATATAAATATTGGTATTATAGTTATCACAACTGATACGACCCTTGACCAGCCCAGACGTCTTCAAGCCCATAACAAATAAACGTGTGACCCAGTACGACCATGTGCCCAAACCCAGGACCCTCATGTTCGAATCACCCCCTCCCATCATTCATGGTAGAGGACCGATTGTCCCGCAATATCAGTAGGCCGCTCCTCAACCTGAGAGAACAATGATTTCCATTTAACCCGCCATCAATACAGAAAGCGTAGCATGGGGAGGGGCAGGGGTAATAAACGCCATGAATATACGGGCCTAAGGAGGGGGAGGCATAATCAATTCACCTACATATAAATAGCCCGCCACAAGGAAGGCTAAGGGGACGACACTCCGAGATCCAACACTCACGTACGCCAATACTCCATTCTGCTTCCACCTAACAAATTTCTCATCCATACCGCTCGGCCTGCGAACAAGTGAACGATCCCTTAACGGATCGGAATCTCTTCCTCTGAGCCTCCCTTCGTCGCGTACTAACTTAAGCATAGGAGGAGATTTGGTCGGAACCCAGATCCGACCCCATGAAGTGCTTTCTGCCTTGCAGATAGCCGAAGAGACCGTTTAGCCAAGGCTCGGCTCGGCACTATCAGTTTGGTCCGCATCATGTTCACCCATGTATGCTCAGCCGACGCTCTGAAGGTCGGCCTTATTCTCCACGGCATTCGCAACCTTTGGACTTTTCAACAATAATTATCAGCGGTGAGAAAACACACCGAAACATCTGGCACAGTCTGTGGGAACTGTTACGATCTTAAGGCCGGCCCATGAAATTGAGGCCCGTATGCACCAGGGGCCCAAGCGAACACCTCACCGACCCCCGGAAGGGACACTAGCCCGAGCGGAAGATCGTCTCAATCCAGGAAAGCTCGCCTCTCCCTGCCACTAGCTCGCCTCCAAGGTCAACCAGAGAAGCTCGCACATCCGACCGTTAACCTCGCCGTGCCGAGGATAAGCTCACCTACCTTCCAACAAGAAGCACCGTCCGGAGGAGCCGAGCTTGGCTCGACCCCGAGAGCGACCAGGCATAAATATCTCTGACATGGTGACGTAGGCTCACCTCCCCTCCGTTAATGCCAGAGGTTAAGGGCGAGAACTGATAACCGTCCCTCACGTCTCATTAATGCACCTGACACCATCTGACACCAGTAATGCGGAAAATATCTCTGACACAGCTCGCCGACCTATCGCTTCACCACTCGAGTGCCAGCTGGGTTGATTCGACAGCTGACAGGATGGCGAGCAACCACCTCTCAGCCCTATAAATACCCACCTCCTGCCTCCATAGAGGGGGTTGGTCAGTTAAAACATCTAACTCATTCCCATATTAAAGTTCGGATATCTTCCATATATCTGTGCTTTCCTTATAAGCTCGCCACGCTTCGTCGATCTGTCCTAAGATCAAGCATGCCCGACGCATACATTTCGCATCACTTGCTGACTTTAGCATCGGAGAGGCTACGGGCTGACAGCCAGCCCCGCCTTTCTAACAAGTTGCTATTCTCGCAGAAAGCTCGCCTCAGCTACAGGGAGACGGCAACCTCCAGGCGATCTTGAACCCTTCACCTTCAAAGCGAGTTCTGAGCCAAGCAAACCTCGACGTTAGCCAAAAACTTGTAATCATTGTACCCATGATTCCCAGCAACAAATAAATCTCATTGTTAGCGGATCTGACCCGCAACAATTGGTGTCATCGGTGGGAACAAGGATTACACCCATGTCAGGCTCCACACGTCCTCACCGCAATTCTCGCCACGACAAGTCGCCCGACGTCACACCCCCTCTGCCTCAGAGGAGGCTGGGTCGACTTGAGACCATTATCAATGACACTCTGAGGTCGTCCTTGGCCGAAGAGCCCCGTTCTCCCTGAAGGACTCCCCCAATGAATCAACCCCTTGAGGGGTCGGCCGCGGTCATTAAGGACGCGGCCCTCGGCATCTACAAGAGCTTTCAGAGCTTTACCAAGATGATGGCGGAGTGGACCGTCGCCCGGCAAGCGAGACCACCTCGGGCAGAAGGCCCCTCCGAGCTCCGCAATGTGAGGAGAGACATCCTCCCACAATTTGACGAAGAAGCGGCCGCACAGCAGATGTGGTTTGAAGAAGCGGAAGTAGCCGCTCTGCAGAGGGAGATCAATTAGGAGGAGGAGGTCGCTCATCAGAGATGACTGGATGAAGAGGCCTCCATTCGACGGCTTTGCGTCCTTGATGCCGAAAGAGAGAGGCTTCAAGAAGGGAGCCAAAGAGTCCCTCTAGCATCGGCCTTGATGGTGCGGAGGAACCACGTGCTGGACCATCCGGTGGAAAGCTATCACCACGGAAGGTCGCCTAGCCCGAGGTGAGAAGGGCGCGCCTATCGAGATAGGATTCCACCCAGGCCAGATCGCCACTCTCCTAGGCATGGTGACTGGCGACCGAGGAGCTGAGACCACAGTCCAACCACTCGTGAGAGAGGGAGGAACGCCTCTGAGCGCCGAGGTGGCTCATCCGGCAGTTTCAACCAGCGGCGGGAGCATCGGAGCGACAGGAACATTTCTCGAAGGTCGCCGACACCTCCCCCTGCCCCGAAGAAGCCAATCTGCTGACCCAAAGGGTGATCTCAACCCTGGTATCCCATAGGTTCAAGCTAACTCAAATTAAACTGTATGAAGATTCGGGCGATCCCCTGGAGCATGTGCAACCATACCGGGGAGTTATGGAGATCCATGGGGCAGGTGACGCCTTCCGTTGCCAAGCTTTCCGGACGACCTTGAAGAAGGCGACGGTAGAGTGGTACAATGGCTTGCCCAATGGTTCTGTTGATTCGTTTGGTGACCTCTCACAGATGTTTTACCACCAATTCCTGGCTGGGCGGAGAAAGAAGAAAGCGTCGGACTATCTGTTCGCGGTGATCCAGAAGGAGGGGGAGACCATCCGCAACTTCTTGCAGCGCTTTAACGAAGAGCGACTCAGCGTGACGAGCTCCTCATGGCAGCCTTCAAGAAGGGACTGACGAATAGAAGTCTTCACAAGTCGCTGCTTCGAGATCCACTCGTCGATCTCCCCGCACTCTTCACTTGGGCGGAAAAGTTCATGTTGAGCGAGGAGGCCCTGGGGACAATGAAGAAGGATCCACCCGTCGTAGCTCCCCGTGTTGAAGCGAGGTCCAGTGAGCAGCCGAGGCAGGATGAACGCCCACAAGGGCACGATCAGGACCGCAACAGGGGGTGTGACCAAGATCGCCCCCGAGGGCATGACCAGGGGGTCCCCGAGTACAAGACCGCCCCGGACCTCTCAGGGGGTTCTTCGTGCCCAGAAACCCCGCTCCGAGAGGCGGGCCAGAAAGAGCGCAGGAGGTGGTACATTACACCAGACTCAACGCCCCCTGACCGAAGTGATGGAGGCGGCCCTGATCTGTGGGCTTCTCAGAGACCCGCCCCTGGAGATGAGGACAAGAGTCGGCTGGAAGAATATGCAGAAATATTGTCGGTACCACCGCGACAACGGCCATGACACCGACGACTGCTTCACCCTGAAGAAAGATATTGAGCGATTGATCCAGGATAGGCATATCTGAAGATTTGTTGACCCAGAGAGACCCGACTGCGAGAGAAGAGCGACCGCAGGTCCTGATCAACCGACCCACGACGTCGAGTAAGTGGCCCACCACAGGCCTGCCCTGGGCGACACACGTGCTACAATGGGCGGGACAAAGGGTCGCGATCCCGCGAGGGCTCCAAAAACCCGTCCTCAGTTCGGATTGCAGGCTGCAACTCGCCTGCATGAAGTCGGAATCGCTAGTAATCGCCGGTCAGCCATACAGCGGTGAATTCGTTCCCGGGCCTTGTACACACCGCCCGTCACACTATGGGAGCTGGCCATGCCCGAAGTCGTTACCTTAACCGTAAGGAGGGGGATGCCGAAGGCGGGGCTAGTGACTGGAGTGAAGTCGTAACAAGGTAGCCGTACTGGAAGGTGCGGCCCATAATTCGGGACCTCTGAAAGAATCTCACCAAAGCGTCACGCACGACAGCTTCCAAAGCCGTCATCTCATCTCCAGTGGGTGCCCAAGAAGTCGGAGCACGTAGGCGCTGCCCACTGGGCGGGACTCAAAAAGGTTGTTAAGTCGCGATTTTTCAATTTTTTGATAGTTGTCTTGAGGATCAGGCTGACCTGGACCGTGCTTTCGCTCCGGATGTCCAAACCGCATTCGGGACGGGGCAGGCAGCCCACATACATGATGTAATTTGTGGCGGGCCGGCCCAGGGTGTCACATCAGCGTCGGCAAGGAAGGCGTACGCTCGACAAGTCATGACGGTGGACGTCGGCACGGGGGCAAAGCAGAGAAGAGTAGCTCGTCCCCCTATCTCCTTCTCTGATGATGACCTGGAGGGGGTCGAGCTGTCGCATGAGGATGCCATCGTACTCGAAGCTCTCATCGGGCCGACGATTGTGAGCAGGCTCTTGGTTGACACAGACAGCTCGTACGACATCCTGTTCTTGTCCACGATTCAGAAGATGTGGCTGGACCAGGCAGAGCTGAATCCGTGCTTAGGCCCGATTGTCGACTTTACCAGACATTCAGTGCCCATTGTTGGAATGATCACGTTGCCGGTCACATTGGGGGAGATGCCGAAGTTCGTCACTCGAATGACGCAGTTCGTTGTCGTCGTCGTCACCTCGGTGTACAACGGCATCATAGGACGACCTTACTGTTGGGTTTTGTTGGACCCTTATGGCATAACATCTATGCTCGTCCCACGTCGGACGGACTATAGAGGAAAAAAAGCAGCAAAAAAACCGTTAAACCATTTAACTAACAAGCTCTAATGTTATCAAGACCATAACCAGGATCTCTACTATCTTGAGGTGGGTCTGACCACCCCAAGATAGATCTAAGCTACTGCAAAAATTCTAAATAATATGCTTAATTAAACTACATACCCGGAACCTTGCTTGCACCGGCAAGGTATACCGAACCGCGTCCCGAGCCCCTCCACGTCCCGAGTTGAACCGCTTCTCGAGCCGCTCCTGGTCCTGAGTCGAACCACTTCCCGAACCGCACCGCGTCCCGAGGCGAGCAACCCACTGTCGCTGAGCCAACCACGCGACGAAGAAAGTTTCACTTGAGTGGATCCTCCGTCAAGACTTCGGATCCGATCCGAGCTCTTGCATGGCTTTGCTAGAGCCCTTCAGGAGTAAGGCAGAAATTTAGGAAGAGGAGAAAAATATTTATTTTAAGCTTAGATCCGAGCGTGCTCCAAACTTTTGGGAGCCGCTCAGATCTAGAGCTTGGGACGAGTTTTGAGGAAGGGGGCATGCCCCTATTTATATAGGCGGCCGACCCCTCCCCTTACTCTACTTCCGATGTGGGACTAAATATTTGGAGTTAAATAATTCAAGTTAGTTTGCCTTTCATAAAGGCCAAACTTCCATGAATTTGAACTTACTCACCGTTGAGCTTCACATTTGATACAAGCTACCAAATCCAAGAGTGCTGAACGATGAATGTGTAGGAAAAAACGACGAGTCAATTTGAGTCAAACGGCCCATGTAGGGCGCCTGGGCTTGCCTTCCCCCCTTTTTTGTTTCTCACAAAAATCTGGGTTGCCCATTGAATTTGGGCCTTTTATTTAAACAACTTTAAATAGACTTATTGGGCTCTTTGGACTCCGTTTTTGACACGGTTTGATCCTGAGTTTAGAGCGTGACGATCCCGTCATCCAGATAACCTTTTAATGCATTTATTATATTAAATATTGTTGTAAATAATTTACGACACATTTAACTCAGTTTGCATCATACGCAAAATAGTCCTCTATCTAAGCTTAAAATATCATTTGCATCAAATGCAGTTTTCTATCCCTTGCATCACATGGATATTCTCCCAAATGTTTCTACCTATTACTAGACGAAAGATCGCACTATGTGTGAGACCCTATAGCCTGACCCTACGACAGGTGGGGCTCGAAACCCCAGACGACAGTGACCACGAGCAGCAGGTGACGTCCTTGTTTCAGTATCATACTTATGTGGTTAACTCATTGACATGAGTGTTGTCGGGACCACCCTGACTGAGTCTGTGATGAATTCCAAAGTTTTAGTCTCTTCTCAAAACTATGTCGTTTAACCTCAAGCTTAGGGTACGATCAAACGGTCAACCCCAATAGCTCGAAGCCGGTTAGTCTCCATCATTCTTTAGTCAAAAAATGTTGGATATCTTCCAACATACTCTGCCAGAGTTTTCACTAAAGACCGAACTAACACTACGACACTAACTCCCATAACCAGAGAGAGACGAATCCTATCTTGGTCATTACTTTCCTCGCACGTTTCAAATGTCACCCAACCAAAAACCTTTCGACAGGCCTTGCCTCGAAGCTAGGTCAGAGATTTAAGTGACACCGTTCACGTACAGGTTCGTACAATGACCTCAAGTTAAAAGACCAACTCGCCTATCATCACTAAGAGTTATCATTGACAGATATGTCAATCATAACCATATGATAGCTCTTGTTGGGTCGTTCAGTGAACTCATTCTCCAATGAGCACATGTGTCTCGTCTCCGACTTTGCCAAGACGAACGAACATGAGATCATCCTCACCGCTACACGGTGAAGACAAAGACACAATGGTCTATCCGATGTTTCGATATCCTTTTCTCGAAACATCTACGACCACGAACGTTTCTAGACTTATGCTACAGACGGTCAAGCACTTCTACATGATCAAGATCCTCATCTCGATACATGTTTGACCTTGCATTAAGTCTCAGGACTTTACCTAAGTTTCTAATGATTACTACATTATGAATTAACTTAGATAAATTATTTCCCATACAGTTTACTGTAATTTTGAACAAGATGTTTGTACAATTACACAGAGATAAATTGCCTCGAGAGCATACATCTCCCAACATCTCCCACTTGCACTCTGGCCCATTTACACACAAGTCTTTCCAGACTTCACGTGGTAGAGCCTTCGTGAGTGGATCTGCTAAAACGTCTACGTATAGACTTAAAGGGTTTTCTGTGTTTATCTTAGACCATTCATTTGAATCTCATCCAAACAATTCTCTTGGTCCCACGGAATCCATAATATTTATTTTCCTAGATCTCATCTAGCTCATCGTACCTTATGGCAATAATTTAAAATAAGTTACTGGTCATTTTAGACGGTACATATTCTTTCCAGATAAAGTGTCAAACTCTTTGACTACTTTGTCAAAACATATGTCCAGCCTTTTGATGCCTCGCATATATTTTATTTGCTCCCACTGAACTTGAAAACTCTCTGGCCAATTCATATAAGTTCGTTCTTCTAAAATCATATTTAGAAAACAGACTATAAATGAATGCTCCAGTTTTCATGGTCATCATGAGCATTTACATCGAGTTCGGTCCGATTGGATCTGTACAAATCTGTTGGCGAGATGGTTTCATCATAATCCGTTTATAGGAGTTGGGATGAAAACCGTTCTCAGCCAACACAAGTTGTACTTCACTACTTTTTTTCTGCACCTATCTTCTAACTTGAAGATTTCCTTGTAGTCGATAAGAAGCACTTTCTTTTGGGCACTTAAACTAAAGTCCATACTTTATATTACGTGCACAGACCCTTTCTGATTGCATCAAGTTATTAATCAGAGTCCCTACACCAAATTTCATCCTGGAAGCTGTCTAGGCCATCATCTACTATGATGTCTAACTCGACTCCTCGTCTCACGAGACTCGAGTAATTCTTTAATTTCCTAACGATTGATTTAAGGACAATTTTTGCATTTAGGCTTATTTTTTAAACATATTGAAAAAATCGACCAACTTGAAAAGTAATTACCAAAACCGACTAAGTTCTGGGCTGGCGCGTGCGGGGGCGATTTTTGGGCTTTGGACGTGGTTTGAAACCGCGTCCGATTTGAGGACGCGGTTTGAAACCGCGTCCAATTTGAAATTTGGACGCGGTTTCAAACCGCGTCCAAAGCCCAAGTTATCACCTACCCGCAGCTGCTGCCCAGGAGCATATTGTGTTTATTTGTTTCATCCTCGACCGGAAGCGATTTTTACGCCTAGGTCGAAGTAAAATTCAAACCATCTCAAGGAGGTTTTGGTGATTTGGTGTGCAGCTTCTAGGTGATTTTGAGGTGAGAAATCTACTCCATAATAAGATATATGTTCTTGAAATAATTCAAATTTTGATGGTTTTAGAGAAATTAATGAATGTCAATTATGTGTAGGGATAAAATAATGGCAAGTGATAGGATGTTTGTTACATGCTATTTTGATGGAGATTTAATGATTGATGAAAATCACGAACCGAAGTATGTCGGGGGTACTGTGAGACCAATTATTGTGAGAAGACCGTCAACATATTCCGAGCTAGTAGATCGGATATACATAGGCACACGGATAAACCGGCAGGAGTTTGCATTGAATCTGGTGTGCAAATGGCCAATAACTGATCAAAGGTTTACAACGGTTAAGATATCAGATGACGGGGACATGGAGATTCTATTTAGCTTGGGTGAAGTTCAACGATCAGTTGAAATATATGTGGAAAAAGAAGCAATACTTAACACCAGAGTGAGCGAACCACATGTCACATTTACTCGTATGCTGGACATTGGTAATGATTCGGCTGACTTTATGCCTATAGAGAATATGGCGGGAGAAGGATGTTCGTATAACCAACTAGAGGATACATAAGTATAGAAAGTTTTGAAGTAATAAATATGTTTATGTTATATTTGTATGAAATAAATTCCATATGCTAAACATTTCAATTATTCATATGACACTTCGCAGTTGGAATGTTGCGGGACAAGGAGATGATGCAAATGTAACTTACTCCACTTATACTCATGGTCCATCTGTACCAGAGACGATGCCCACGCAAGAAAATATGATTCTTGAAGATATTGACAGACCCCCATATATTAGAGCATCGACGTCTATAGCGAAACAGGTGGATGACGAAAGTGATGGCACGGATGATGATGAACATCCGAATGTGAGGGAGGATAGCATGCATGTTGCTGCCGATCTACATGCAGATGATACAGAATGGATACATCAATCTGTTGCAGACAATACAAATGTGCAGTTTGAAGAGCCGTTGCCAGATGGAGAGGAGGAGGAACAATAGGTAAAACACAACAATTATGAGGAATACCCAAGAAAGGCATCATGTCAAAAAATTACAAAATTCATACCTAATGAATGTTGTCAATACTTGATGAGAGCTAGATTTCAATCCCTGATCGGCGAAGGACAATACGTGGGTTTTAGGGGTTTTTGGCTCGGACGGAAGAAACTAAGAAATAAACGAAGAAGAAGGCAATGAACCGTCACTGGCCGTGGTATAGGATCATTTTGGACGCGGTTTCAAACCGCGTCCAACTTTCTAATTGGACGCGGTTTGAAACCGCGTCCAAATTTCAAATTGGACGCGGTTTCAAACCACGTCCAAAGCCCAAAACCCCCCCGCACGCGCGCGCCCAAAACTTAGTCGGTTTTGGTAATTAGTTTTAAAGTAGGTCGATTTTTAAAATTAGTTTAAAAAATAGGCCTAAATGGAAAAATTGTCCTTGATTTAATGAATATATTATTGATAAGGTCCTCATTAAAACCTTCACAAAACCTAGGCATTACTATCTGGGACTTAACCCAGAGGGAGGATTGTAACTCATAGTCACTTTGTCATGTATCGCACTATGTCTAACAAAATGTGATTCATGTTCTCTAACACACCGATGTGTTAAGAGACTTGACCTGAGAGAAAATCATATTTTCTTTTAATTTACGCAAGATTTATACAGCTAAGTATTCGACTCTTTGATCTGATGGAAGCAGTTCAAAGTACTTCTGTTACTGTGTAATTCTATTTTTATCAGACTTGTGTTTCATCAAGAACACGTGTCGTAATAAAATAAGTATAACCTATCTAGGCTAATTTAGACTTTGGTCTGAATACATCCGTATGTACAAGACCGTGATTTCTCCGACCCATTCTCCAACTGTCTCACAGAAGGTGTTGGGCCATCATACATGGGTTGATAATTTGGCCAGGAGCTTGAACAATTATAGATATAATTTTTGATAAAAATGATGGGGGGACCCCAGCCCGAAATTGAATAATTATATTATCTGGACACTTCAGTTCCGCTATACGTTATAGTTGGCAATTCTTTGGGCAGTAACTATGTTTGGAGTACATTGCCGTGACCTTTAAGTTTTTGGTTGTTTCCATGATAAATTGGGTCTTCTCACTCTGCGGATAATGACTGATATGAATTCTGAATTTCAGGGACTCAAGCAGGAAGTGATTCGTGACCTTTAAGTTTGTGCTATTTTTTAGCAGTATGTTCTCTGCCATTTTAGGGAAGCATTAGGGAAGCCTTGTTAAATCTTAACCCATTCCACTGCATTTAAACCATGTATGTTGCATATGTAACAAACTAAGCAGAATATAGATTTTCTCAGGAAAAAATGGCATATATAAACTGTCATGATCCTAAGTTTTCCCTAATTAAATAACAAATAAATTTTATTTATGAATTAAATACAGTCATTTACAAATATTGTATTCTAATGGGGTTTAAAATATATATTAATATAATAATTAAAAATGTAAATGACGACACGAGCAAAAAAGAACATAACTACTTAACCTGCGTGTCGTTGCAATTCAATCATAACGGCATGCATATTACCGCAAAACCAGAAAAAAGGGGGGAAAGAAACCATAAAAATGAGCAACAGCCATAGAAAAATAGAGGAAATGAGTTTCGGATTTAAAAATATTATTTTTTATTTCATGATTCTCCTAAATCAATATCAATTTACATATTTCTATAGTTAGAATATTTTCTCAAAATTTTAGTGTTTTGAATTGGTGGGTTTAATTGGTCCATAGAGGTAAGAGATGATGGATATTCTTCTCAGCCCAATGTTGCTTAGGATTTTGTTGTGTTCGCATGGTATTCTATTGTTATTCAGGAATGGAAACTTTAGATTGACCCCTTGATTTCAGCATGTTTGATTTTAGGACGATTTTTAGAGAAAAGCCAAAAATTAAAAAAAAAAAGGCAAAATAAACCAGGTTCAAAACTATTGAGGAAAATAAACCAACTTTGGCCACGTCAGGGCCCACGGGGTGACTGAGCGTGTTCCGCGTTGGCCACGGATGCCAACCGCGGTCAAGTTGTTTGGCCGCGGTTGGCAACCGCGTTATGTTTGCAACAGCCACTACTTTTGAATTTCTACATTAGAATATTTTGTAAGCCTTCTAATATGTTGGAAAGCTTGGTGTTGTGATTTGAGCTCCTCATCAGGAGAGGGCGGCCCGGTTTCGATTCCTAGATCCTTCAATCTCCTCTTTTATTTTAAAAAAAATAAATATAAGAAATATTTATATATTTACATAATGTAAGTTGAAAGGCATGCTAAATATTTTAATGTAAATTTATTTTACGGTGATTATTTTGTATTTATTTCAATGGATATTTATTTTAATTTAATGGATATATTTAGAAAATGATAAAAATGCAAAATAATATCCATTTGTAATAAATAACGCTAGTAATATTACAAACCCCAAATGGATATTATATTTATTTTAAAAATAAATATAAGAAATATTTATAATCTAGATATCCATTTGTAATATAGTCTATATAGATATCAAGTTGTAATCTCCTTTTTTATTTTTTTCAAAAATAAATATAAGAAATACTTATATATTTACATAATGCAAGTTGAAAGGCGTGTTAAAAATTTGAAGTAAATTTATTTTTTAAAAAATCATACTGAATGCTCCAAGAATTGAACCCGATCCGCCCTCTCGTGAAAAGGAGCTCTAACCACAACACCAAGCTTCCCAACATATTAAAAGGATTACATCATATTCTAATATAGAAATTCAAAAGTAGGGGCTTTTGCAAATATAACGTGGTTACCAACCGCGGCCAAACAATTTGGCCGCGGTTGGCAACCGCAGCCAACGTGAAACACGTCCAGCCATCGCCCAGTCATCCCTTAGGCACTGACATGGCCAGAAGTTGAACTATTTCCCTAAATGGTTTTGAACTTAGTTTATTTTGCCATTTTTTTTTAATTTTTGGCTTTTTTTTCTAAAAATCGGCCGTGATTTTAAGGTTAGATGATGCATTCATGAGTAGTTTTCAGCACTAACTTCTACTGGAAAACTTACCGTGCAATCCATGTTTGTGCTAAAATCTAGTATTTAAACCTAAACTCTATAAAACCTTGTTGCAAAATTAAATAAAATATAGATACTTACTATAATGTCATGTTACATTAATACATGTGATTTTATTGGTTTTTGGGGGTAGCTTAGGGTAGTTATCACCGTATCAACGTTACTTTAATTACAAAGATCAATTGGTATTATGAATTCCTAGAGACTGATCATTAGCTCAAGCCTTGAATGCAAATTATACCCCCAGATTACTAATTACTGAGTGAATAGTACCGTATGATTTTTTGTGATTTAATCATTGTCATAGTATTAACGCATGTGCATAACAATCAATGTTGCTACATTCTACCTCCTAAACCCTTCACTTTCCAAAAGCTCCACCCTCCCTTCATCTCCAAGCGTGTAAGAATTAAGATTGGGGAACGGGAGGATGATGATGAAATTGGCGAGCTTGGTTGTAAGAGAAGAGAAACCGTCAATCAGTCTTAGTGTTTGGAATTAGAGTTGGAATTGATAAGATTTTTCATGAATCCCTTCATTTCATTCTTGACATCATCCATTTGAGATAAAGATTCAAGTCAAAAAATTTAGGGATTTGACAGATATATTTTTGTGGTAATTTGGAGAATTTTCTCAATTTGAGGGAGTTTTGGCCCAGGTTTGAGAACTCAATTTCGAATTCAGTCGTTGGGAAATTTTTAGGCTTCCAACAGTTTCGTCCATTTCATTTGTTTCGTTGTGAGTTTCAGTTTTGAATTTATATGTATATATATATATATTTCTGTAACAATACTTATAATATTTTTAGAATTTTAATGACTTCTTAAGCGTTTTTATAATATAATTTTTATAATTTCAAAAAAAAATTTAGAGTTTTTATAATTTCGAAAATTTTGTTAAATATTTTTTATGTTTATGGTTCAAATATGTTCATGTATTTAAACTTAAATACATATACTATAGTAAAAAGTGAGGTTAAACCGACCATAACAGAGCGAAACCGAGTTTCAACAAGCAATTCGGTCTCGTCCCCCCTTCGAAATCGAAAGGAAACGGCCGATACCATGTGGTATCGACCAAAACCTCATCCCTTGGTTTTGACTATTGGGAGCGCTCCGAAGGCACCACCAATGGCATTTTATACATGCTAGCTTCTTGGAGGTTAAAACTTAAAACTTCAGGAAAAAAATCTCCATCTATTTTGATTCAATTTGATTTACAAAGGGGTTTCATTGTTGAGGAAATCTCTCTTCTCCTGATCCAAACAAAGCCACGTGGTTGCTTAGCACTTGGTTGTGTCATTTGATTCATTTGATTTTGGATTAAAAAGAAAGAGAGAGGGAAAACGAGAGGAGAAAAATAGTCGAAAAGGTAGGTAGGAGAAGATAAGGGTTGACGGATAAAATGAGAAGAATTTTCAATAAAATAATTTCTGCTAGCAAATTTCACATCAAAAGGGTTAAGTGTTCAAAAAAAAATAATGTCAATGGGGTTAAGAAGCTCATCTTTCTGCCTTTGTTCCATCCCTGTCGCGTTTCTCATTTTAAAGGGAAGGTTGCAAGCAGCAGCATTTCAGGGGATAGGGATGTGGATCCAAAGAGTATACAAGCGGGGGATATCAAAAAATTTAAGGGCAATTTCAAAAAATTTACGTCGTATGACTTGCAAGATCTATTGCAGGTAATGATCTCCCCCTCAAAGGTTTAGACGACTGGTTTGAATATCACAATTATGCCAAATCGAAGAGCAAACCCCAAACCGATAAGCACACATGAGAATGCGAGATAAAATGAGATAAAATGAGACAGGAACACGAGTAGAACAGCCATAATTCAATTCATTACATTGGGTTTTCAATTCCACATGATACAATGCTTTTGGATAAACACCAATCCAACTTCTAAGCTACGTATCCATATCTAAAACCCCATCAAGAATTTTCATCAAATTGATCTTGCCCTTCTTAAAGGGCAACATTTCATCAAAAAAAAAAATCTTGAACGAGACTACAAAGATCCAAACAAATTTTGCCTCTTGCCATTAATCCAAACCTGAAAAATATAAGAAAAGAAAATTTGAATTTCACCAAGATATGATGTAGTTGGCTTAGTTTGCAATCAAGAGTAGATCAGGATGATGCCATAATCAAAACTGAAAATAGATATCGTGGTCCAAACTCTCGTGAGTGCATCTTAAATTCTCATCTAAAATTGACTTGATTCATTGCTCAGAGACATTTGAATCTATCACCAAATTGTAATTGTTAGGTTTTGTCTCTTCTGCTAGTTTATGCTTTGCTTGTCATTTGTGGCACTCCGATAATCGTCCCTCTCTATGTACTCCTTGAAGTGATTGGACAAAGTATCTAAGGGTGTTGGTCATCTTGTTGAACGGTTTGTTGCGACAGATCCTTATTATCTGAAGAGGAGTCATGTCTCAGCTGAGCTTGTTGGACGTTTTGTTGGACAGATTGTTGAACCCCCGTGTTCAACATGCTGTGCCTGTGTGCGACTGCTGTAGATCAAAGCCTGAGGTGCACGTGATCTTAAGTCGCCGTTTATATTTGTTCAGGTATTTATGACGATTAATATCTACTGAAGATTTGATTGGCTGAGAATATCGTTCAGTTCTATCACGTGAAGAATTAGTTGAAGATATCTTCGATGGCGAGATTCTGGCAACGATCTCCTGCGGAGATTTAGGGATCTCGTTCCATCTATGGGAGTTGCGGTTATTGCTGTTATTGAGTTGCTTCTAGATTGATTGATCTAGCGCTGATTGAACGGTGATTGATTGGGTGACTGCTTTAAGGGCTTGAGGGCATTGGCGGCTAGGTTAAGCACTTCGGCGAAAGAAGTTCTTGTTGATACACTCCGGGAGGGAGGCCGACTATCACGTTTGTGGGATCAAGGGAGTTGATCTTGTCGGTGGCGCAAGGGGAGCTTGCAGGCAAGGGGAGCTTGCCAAGAATACTTCACGGGGTTGATTGCGATCACCCCTCACGGTTTGTTTTAAGGATGAGTGTGTTCTTCCTTATAGAAGCGTGAATTTTAGAGTTTGTATTCTCTGATCTTTATAGTGAAGTATTCTATTTTTCTGGGCGTGGCCCCGCAGATGTAGGTGTGCGCACCGAACTGCGATACCAAGTCTCGTGTGTCCTTGCTTGCTGTGTGTCTTTATTGTTGTTCGTTTTGTTCTCTACTGCGTACTGAATTTCAATTGGTATCAGAGCAGGTCATCCACAATACTTTGACTTTCTTTCAAAGTGGGTGTGATCCTGTGTGTCAGTACGCTGATCATGAATACAAAAGAAGGTGCTTCAGTTACTCGTCCCCCTTTGCTCACTAGATCGAACTACACTTATTGGAAGTCTCGTATGCGAGCTTTTATCAAATCTTTGGATGAAAAGGCTTGGGTTGCTACAGTTGAAGGATGGAACCCTCCGGTTGAAGTCAACAAAGAAGGCAAGGAATGCTTCAAACCTGTGAGAGACTGGAATTCTGATGAGGAACGTGCTGCCTTAGGAAACTCAAAGGCGGTTAACGCCATCTTTACTGCTGTTGATGAAGAGCAGTTCAAGCTTATATCAACTTGTGAGCATGCTAAAGAAGCTTGGGACATTCTTCAAAACGTGCATGAAGGAACCAGCACTGTTAAGGCCTCAAAATTGCAAATGCTCGCCAGTCAGTTTGAAAATCTGAGGATGAATGAAAACGAGACGGTTGCTGAATTCAATGGAAGATTGAGAGATATTGCAAATCAGGCATTCCAACTGGGTAAGAAGTATTCACAAAAGAAACTTGTTGAAAAGACCCTGAGGTCATTGCCAGATAAATTTTCAGCAAAGATTGCAGCAATAGAGGAAGTAAGAAACACATCGACCATGAGATTGGACGAACTCATGGGCTCCCTACAGACCTATGAGATGAATCTCAAACAAAACAAAAAGGAGAAGGGTGTTGCCTTGAAGACTGAAGCCAGTGAGCTGTCAAAATCTGATGATGAGTCAGAACTCGAAGATGATATCGCTCTTCTCACCAAAAACTTTAGTAAGATGATGAGAAAGATTAGCAACAGAGGTCAGAATTTCAAAGCCACTAATAAAAAGGTGCGGTCAGGACCTCCTGCTGGTGAAAAGAGTGCTGGTCGCCCTATACAAAGGTATGAGTCTAAAAACAAAGGAAAGGGAATACAATGTAGAGAATGTGAAGGGTTCGGACATATACAGGCAGAATGTGCAAACACACTTAAGAAGCAAAAAGGGAAATCCCTCGCCAGCACCTGGAGCGATGAAGACTCTGGAGGTAGTGTGGAAGATGAAGACATTACTAGTAATTATGTTGCTTTCACAGCTATTTTGAATGACAAATCTGAAGGCAAGTCCTTCAGTCATGTTGAACATAATGTTGCAACATGTGCTGCAACATCCAAGCACAAGGGAGAAAATGTTGTACGAAGTGTTGTAACAAATGATGCTATTTCTGACAGTGAAGTTGAATCAGAAGGTGGAAGTGAAGAAGATATTGATGATGAGGATATCCGAACAGCCTAGCAAACTATGTTCTACAAATGGATGGAAATCTGTGAAATCAACAAGAAACTGAAAGATGAATGCTCTAAGTTGAGAAGTGAGAAGATTGCAACTCAAGCCAAACTTCTGAAGACTGAAACAAGCCTCCGAAACTGTGAGAGAAATATGAAGAGAGCTTTACTAAGAGCTGAGAAGGCAGAAAGCACTGTTAACAGGTGGAACTCTGGAAAAACCAAACTCGATGACATCCTCAACATGGGGAAGGTGGCTGGAGATCGAACAGGAGTTGGTTACCACAGAGGAAGTCATCTACACACACTCAAGACCAGGAGTAGTCTTAATGCTAAGGAACATGACAATAGGAATTCACATGATGAGGCCAAGTCGAGAGGAAAGAACAGAAAAGGTACTACTTTTAGGCAGCCTATATGCAATTACTGTAAACAAATAGGACACAATGATTGGAGCTGTTTCAGGCGCATGAGGCATGTGAGTGAAGGAAGAAATATTATTCATCCACAACAGCGAACAAGCATGAAATGGATTAAGAAGTCAGAGCTGATCAGTATGGTTGCTTACACATCTTTGGCTACCTTTGCTGAAAATCAGTGGTATTTTGACAGCGGTTGCTCTCGGCACATGACAGGGAACAAGGGTCTTCTATCTGAGTACACTGCTGGGAATAAAGGCCATGTCACTTTTGGGGATGGACATAGAAGCAAAGTCATTGGAAAAGGAAATCTGAATATGACAGAAACTCTGAAATTGAAAGATGTGATGCATGTTGAAAATTTAAAGGCTAATCCCATTAGTATCAGTCAGTTGTGCGATCAAGGTCTGCTGGTTCGATTCAACAAAAATGAATGCCTTGTGTTTAATGGTGATGAAGTGTGCATTCTTTCTGGAAAAAGATCTAGTGACAACTGCTACCTGTTGCAAGAACCTGACAGATGTCTGAGTATCACCACAGATGCTTCTGAACAGTGGCATCAGAAGCTAGGACATGTAAATTTCAAGATCCTAATGAAAATCTCCAAAGCAAGAGCTGTCCGTGGAATGCCTACTTTAATCAAGAAGAAAGAAGGAGTGTGCGAAGCCTGCCAACTGGGAAAGCAGAAGAAAGTTAGTCACAAACAAATTCAGAATATCACAACTTCAAAAACTCTGGAGCTGCTGCATATGGATCTGATTGGACCCACTTTAGAAACTAGCGTCGGAGGTAAGAAGTACATCTTTGTATGTGTTGATGATTTTTCACGTTTCACATGGGTGGATTTTCTGAAGGAGAAATCAGATACTTTTGATGCTTTCAAAAATTTGTGTACTCGTCTTCAAGTTGAAAGAGGAGACAACATAGGGAAAGTCATTCGGATCCGAAGTGATCATGGAAAAGAGTTTGAGAATCACTCATTCTCTGAATTCTGTGAGGCACAAGGTATATGACATGAGTTCTCGGCTCCTAAGACTCCTCAGCAAAACGGAGTTGTTGAAAGGAAGAATCGAACACTTCAGGAAATGGCTCGAGTTATGCTGAATGCCCGAAAAGTGAATGTTAAGTGGTGGGCTGAAGCGATTAACACTGCATGCTACACTATCAACAGAGTTTACCTTCGTCCACGGACTGAGAAAACTCCATATGAAATTTGTACCTTCGTCCACGGACTGAGAAAACTCCATATGAAATTTGGAAAGGACGAAAGCCTGATGTCTCCTACTTTCATATTTTTGGAAGCAAGTGCTACATCCTGCAAGATCGAACACCAAGACGGAAGTTCGACACCAAGAGTGACAAAGGAATTTTCTTGGGGTATTCTACAAGGAGTCGTGCTTTCCGTGTGCTGGATGAACGAACAGATGTCATGATGGAATCCATTAACGTTGTGGTTGATGATTTTGATCAGGGAGAATCTATTCTAACTGGTGAGAAAGGAGTTCAAGAAGACAGAAATGAGGATGATGTTCGTGTTGAAAGTGATGTTGCAACAAACAAGACCAAACAGAACCATGTTGAACAAATTGTTGCAACACAGGATACTGCCACCATGGAGTCGATTCAAGTAGAAGCTGAAAATGCTCAAGATGCTGAGGGAGTTACAAAGATTATACGAGACCATCCGCCGGAGCTAATCATTGGTGACGTTCATGACAGTCGTCGCACCAGAGGTACTAGTCGTGTTAATTACAGAGATCTGGCTGGGTATGCTTGCTTTCTTTCTACTATCGAACCCAAAAATGTGAAGGAAGCAATTGGTGATGATTTCTGGGTCTCGGCTATGCAAGAGGAACTAAACCAATTCCAACGAAATGACGTTTGGAGTCTTGTGGAGAGACCAAAAGGAACTAATGTCATCGGGACAAAGTGGATATTCAAAAATAAGACAGATGAGAAGGGAAATGTCACTCGCAATAAAGCCCGGCTTGTTGCTCAAGGGTATACCCAAGTGGAAGGCATTGACTTCGATGAGACATTCGCTCCTGTAGCTCGGTTGGAATCTATTAGACTATTGCTAGCGGTTGCATGTAGTTTAAATTTCAAACTGCACCAAATGGACGTGAAAAGTGCGTTTCTGAACGGGCTGTTGAATGAAGAAGTGTATGTTGAACAACCCAAAGGCTTTGCTGATCCATTTCTTCCAAATCATGTTTATAAGCTGAAGAAGGCGCTGTATGGTCTGAAACAAGCTCCAAAGGCCTGGTATGAAAGATTGACTACATATCTTCTCAAGAAGGGATACGAAAGAGGAGGAGCTGATAAGACCTTATTTGTTCAAAGGACAAGATCAAGTTTGATGATTGCCCAGATCTATGTTGATGACATAGTCTTCGGTTCAACATCGCAACAGCTTGTGCATGAGTTTATTAATCTCATGCAAAGGGAGTTTGAAATGAGCATGGTAGGTGAGTTGAATGTATTTCTTGGCCTCCAAGTTAAACAGTGTCCAGATGGTCTGTTCATCCCGCAGAGCAAGTATGCAAGGAATCTTGTCAAGAGATTCGGTTTAGAAAGTGCTAGACATGTTCGGACTCCCATGAGTACATCTGAAAAACTCTCTAAGGATGAAGGAGGAAGAGATGTTGAAGTTACTCTTTACAGAAGCATGATAGGTAGTCTGTTATATTTAACAGCTAGCCGACCGGATATCAGTTTCAGTGTTGGAGTCTGTGCTCGTTATCAAGCAAGCCCTAGGGAATCTCATATTATTGCCGTAAAGAGGATTATCAGGTATATCAGCGGAACAGCAGACTATGGTATATGGTATACAAAGGATACGAATACTCTTGTCTCAGGATATAGTGATGCTGACTGGGCAGGAAATACAGATGATCGGAAAAGCACCACTGGAGGATGTTTTTATGTGGGGAACAATCTGGTGTCATGGTATAGTAAAAAACAGAACTCCATATCGTTATCTACAGCAGAGGCTGAGTATATTGCAGCGGGAAGTTGTTGTACACAATTGCTATGGTTGAAGCAAATGTTGATAGACTATGGACTGGAACAAGGAATCATGACTATTTTATGTGACAACCAGAGTGCTATAAATATCTCCAAGAACCCTGTCCAGCATTCCAGAACAAAACACATCGACATCCGACATCACTTTATTAGAGAACTGGTTGAGAAGAAGTCCCTAGTCATGGAGTATATTGCTACAGGTAATCAACTAGCAGACATATTTACAAAGCCTCTAGACACCACCAGATTTGAGGAATTGCGACAAGCCTTAGGGCTGTGTCGTATCTGATGTTGTTCACTTTGTTATGAATATTGTTGCAACATTGGGTTGCAACAACAAGAGAATTGTGCCGTATTGGGCTATCGGGTTTGGGTTCTTCTTTCAATTGCGTTACCCGGTATTTAATTCCTTATTTTCATATCCCGTTCCCAAGGCGCAATTCTCTACTCTCTTAAAAATCAAATATCTTCAAGATTCTCCTGTCTGGTCTTCTAGGGTTCTTGATCTGATCTTTGTGTCTGTGAGACCGGTTCTTTTCTTTGGTAGATTATGGAGAGAGATCATTCGAAATCGCCCTCGCAGCCTCCTCGCCGGTCTTCTCATCGGACTGCCTCCGCAAGAAAAAATGCTCCACCATCTTCTTCCTCTCCTATCAAACGAAAAAGGGGGTCTTTTCGCTCCAGGCACGGGTCTCCCATGGGTACTACCTCATTTCCTCAATCCTCTAGCATTTTCTCTAGCATGCACTCTCATGGATCTTCAAATTTGGAGCTAGTCAAGTTTTCCCCAATTCTCGAAATTCCCCTTTGTCAAAACCCGTCCGATGATGAAGTGTCTGATGATGAAAAATTCCCTGAACCTGTTACAATTCAAGACTGGTTTTGGTATTTGCGGAGAACTGGTAAGAGATTAGACCTTTCGTCTTTGGATGTATCTCACATTCATTTCAAAAATCTCATGCACAAGAAGATTAAAGGGAAAGTCATGAGCGTTGAAGTGCCTCGAGATAGGAAGATTATGATTCGAACTTGGAATCCCAAGTCCTATGTGAAAATCTCTGAAATTGAAATTGTGGAAATTTCGGACTCTGAGGAACCTTCAGTGTTTGCTGAAATGCCTAAGTCTGGGGACACTGTTGAAGATTCCACGGCAAATTTGTTCTCTGAGAATTCGTTTGAGCAAAGTGATGAAAAGATGAACAAGGATGTTGAAATGGAAGTAGTTGTTGATGCTGATACTGTGCCTCCTATTCCATCTCAGGAAGAGACCCATGTCCATCTGTCTCCTATGTGTGAAGATGAGAATGCTCAAAATGTGGCTAATGACAATGATCGTGGTTCAAATGAAGGAGCTCAGTCTGTATCTTCTGACTTCTCTCAGCAAGTGCCTGAGACTGAAAGAGAATCCAAGAAAGATGTCTGTGATCAAGGAGCATGCCTTGAATATTCCTCTTGTGTGGGCCAAATTGTGTCAAGTGTAGATGCGGATCCTGCTGGTGTTGGTTTAGAAAATAGGCAGTCTCTCAAAGATGCTGTGGGGTCGGTTCCTGGTTCTATGAATCTAGACATCTCAGGAGAACCCCTGGCTGGTCAAGATGTGGATCTTCCCTCTGTTTTGCCAGAGACTGAGGCTGTGCAAGTTGGTCAAGATGATGATGATGTTGTTGTTGAGACACAGATTGGTTCTGCTGATCGTTGTGGTATGACTCAAGGTTCTGCAGATGCTGATGGTGACATTGCAGGGTCGAATATTAATGCTATTCCCCGCGTGGAGGATGCTGATGAAGACTTTGTTGTACAAAATGTTACAACAAATCCTACATCATGTGAGTTACCTGAAGAAAATGATCCTCCCCTGTCCTCTTTTATGTGCAAGAGTAGATCTGTGTCCAAGAAGCGTCCTGTTCCTCCACCGTCCAGGAGTGCTGAGTCGTCTCCTTCCAAGCAGCCTAAACTTTCAGCTTCTGCTCCTTGTCGCCCTCCCTCGTTTACATCTTCAGATGCCCTGAGCAAAACTTTCTTTGACAAAACCCGTAAGAACAGATGGCCAGCCTACTCCGAGAGATCTCTTATATCAGAGAAAGTCCTCAATCTGTCATCTTTTGACAAGACTCAGTTGGAATCTATTCTGAAGGATCTTGGTCTTGTCCATGCTGCCACATGCTTCAGCGTTTATTATCTTATTTTGGTGCGAGAGTTTTACTGTAATCTCTCCAAATCTGCAAGTGATGGATCCTCTCGTTGGAGCTTCAGAAATTATGTCCGAGGAAAGATTGTCTCATTCTCTCCTGCATCTCTGAACAAATTATTAGAATGGAAATGTTCCCAATCTGTTCCAGCATTTGGTGACACCGCTGGAGTGAGCTTTGACAGACTGATTGAGGTCGTGACTGCTGGAAAGTTGTCACGCTGGCCTACTAAGTCATCTGTGTTTCCCTCGTCTGCACTTACTGCAAAGTATTTTATTCTATTCAGAGTTGCTACTCAAAACTGGTTGCCTACCTCAAATGTTTCAGTAGTCACTAGGGACATGTGCAAACTATTGTTCTCTGCTGGCACGTCTCAGGTGTTCAATTTAGGAAGAATCATTTTCGATTCTATCTTATCTTTTGCTGAATAATCATCCTCCGGGACCTCTTTACCTCATGGAGCTCTCATATCCATGATGCTTTTGGCTCAAAAGGTGCCCTTGTCTCCTTCGGATCTTCCCTCTACCTGTGACAGTATCTCGTATACAGCGAAGTCTGTGGCTGGTAAATTCAATGATATCTCTGAGGTGTTGCCCTCTTTGCATGGTGGTCTGTCTTCACCTCCTCTGTCTAGTAATGCTGGAACTCAGTCCTCTTTGCCTCCTGATTCTCAGTCTGCTAGCTCCTCTCGTTCGAGTGTAGTGGACATTGAGTTCCTGGAATGTGCCCTTCAAAATGTCAATGATCAGCTTCTTGTTCTTGATAGCCAGCGGGTTCTTTTGGATCGTCACAGGCTGCTGTTGCAAGATAAGCTGTCTGCTCTGAAGCATGGCTCCTCTGCCGATCTCTGACTGTTATTTCTAAGATGAGTCTTTTGTTTCTAGTGGCTCAAAAGGGGAGATAAAGGTATGATATTTCGTTTCTTTTATGTAGTTGATGCCAGATGGTTGTGTGGAGGTATTGGTCATGTTCTCCAAAGATTGTAGGCAGTTCTTTTATGTTGTCTTGTGGTTCTTATGGTGAAGGGGAGTACCTCAGTTCTTCTTCTTGTCTGGTGTGCTGTTGAATATCATACTGTATTGTGCCACTAAATGACAAAAGAGGAGATTATTAGGTTTTGTCTCTTCTGCTAGTTTATGCTTTGCTTGTCATTTGTGGCACCCCGATAATCGTCCCTCTCTATGTACTCCTTGAAGTGATTGGACAAAGTATCTAAGGGTGTTGGTCATCTTGTTGAACGGTTTGTTGCGACAGATCCTTATTATCTGAAGAGGAGTCATGTCTCAGCTGAGCTTGTTGGACGTTTTGTTGGACGTTTTGTTGAACCCCCGTGTTCAACATGCTGTGCCTGTGTGCGACTGCTGTAGATCGAAGCCTGAGGTGCACGTGATCTTAAGTCGCCGTTTATATTTGTTCAGGTATTTATGACGGTTAATATCTACTGAAGATTTGATTGGCTGAGAATATCGTTCAGTTCTATCACGTGAAGAATTAGTTGAAGATATCTTCGATGGCGAGATTCTGGCAACGATCTCCTGCGGAGATTTAGGGATCTCGTTCCATCTATGGGAGTTGCGGTTATTGCTGTTATTGAGTTGCTTCTAGATTGATTGATCTAGCGCTGATTGAACGGTGATTGATTGGGTGACTGCTTTAAGGGCTTGAGGGCATTGGCGGCTAGGTCAAGCAGTTCGGCGAAAGAAGTTCTTGTTGATACACTCCGGGAGGGAGGCCGACTATCACGTTTGTGGGATCAAGGGAGTTGATCTTGTCGGTGGCGCAAGGGGAGCTTGCAGGCAAGGGGAGCTTGCCAAGAATACTTCACGGGGTTGATTGCGATCACCCCTCACGATTTGTTTTAAGGATGAGTGTGTTCTTCCTTATAGAAGCGTGAATTTTAGAGTTTGTATTCTCTGATCTTTATAGTGAAGTATTCTATTTTTCTGGGCGTGGCCCCGCAGATGTAGGTGTGCGCACCGAACTGCGATATCAAGTCTCGTGTGTCCTTGCTTGCTGTGTGTCTTTATTGTTGTTCGTTTTGTTCTCTACTGCGTACTGAATTTCAGTAATCGAGATGTAACAGTATTTGATGATAAGCTTGAAAATCTCTTAGCTAGCGAGATCTTCCATTTTACAAAGATTTTCAAGGAGCACAAAAGAATGGTGACGAAAAGATTGAGAAGCTACAGCTTCCTCTTTCTTTATCCCTCATCCTCATCCAAACACCCATAACATCAAGTCAAGTACTGCCAAGACCTCCATAGCTCTTCCTTCCCTCTGCCAGCTGCCAGCATACAGCAAAGATGGGGAAGACGATGCTGCTCAGGCAAATGTAACGCCCATGCCCCATCTCTAACAACTTCCGACAAAATCAAGCTTCACCTCTCATGGTCTCTCTTTATCCCTTTATCAACACTTCATCTTATGATATCACTTCCTTCTTGGGCTCCATGTATAGCTTCTTCCAATGTGAATGTATGGAATCTAAGGGAATAGTGCAATTATCCCTTTTGATTTCTCTAACCTCATGTGCACATGGTAATCTATAAATGTGTATCACTTCCTTCTTGGGCTCCATGTATAGCTTCTTCCAATGTGGATGTATGGAATCTAAGGGAATAGTGCAATTATCCCTTTTGATTTCTCTAACCTCATGTGCACATGGTAATCTATAAATGTGTATAGCTAGACAATCACATCATTCTATGTCTGTCCTAATTCTATGCAGTTTCTATTTCCCTGGCAACTATTCATCATCGACCGTTGCATTAGCTTGATGTCAAGAATATTTTCCTAAATGATACTTGTAGTGAAAAGATACTAATCTGCCAATTACATGGGTTTGTTGCTCAAGGAAAGCCTGGAAAAGTCTGCAAGTCGAGCAAGTTATTGTATGGATAGAAATAGTCTCTTAATTCATGTGTTTGCTAATGCCGTGAAGGAATTGGGTTCCAGAAATGTCTGAGTGATCACTCTATATTTTATTAATATTACAAAAGTGATCACTCTATATTTTATCAATATTACTAGGATATGAAGCTCTTCTTGGTGGTATATCTAGATGACATCATCCTCATGTCATGATTGATAATACAAAGTATATTACATAATTGAATGAGTTTATTCCGTAAAAGTTTCAGACAAAAGATATTGGAGTCATTGGACCTCTTTGATACTTCTTGGCTATTGAGGTAGCTTCAAAATCTCTTAACGTAATAATAATAATAATAATAATAATTCTAAAAGTTTTGAATTCAATGTAAACCAAACACGAGCAAAATTCAAAAACAAAAGTGCTTTCTTGGATTAAATCACATAAACATGATAAAGACATTGACATCTACATAGCTAATCTTTCCATGTATGTAAAGTAGTGAGAGTCATGAACTCAAAGCTTAGACCTTAAACCAAGTTCGAAATCAGTTGCCACGGTTCTCAACAACCAGCCAAAATTAACTGCAATTGGTAAGAATAACATGAATTCTAGACGTAGGGCATAGAAAAAAGTCCATACCTAGAGCTCAGACCACAAGCCAAGTTCGAAAGCAATTGACACTTTTCTCGACAACCAGCCAAAATTAACTGCAATCAGTAAGAATAACATGAATTCTTGACCGTAGGGCAGAGAAAAAGGTCCATACATATGTTTCTCTTCTACATAGATTGCTTCAAAGAGAACATTTTTAACTAGACCTATTTACGGAGCCAGAACCAATATCCAAACATATCAACACATTTCAATACCAACTCAGACACTAATTTCTCGATCAAAGACATTGTATCAGGTCTTTTCATATGTGAGAATGACAGCCATTTCTCAAATCCAAACGAGGATTTGGTGCCATTCTAAAATGCATAGTTTTCAACATTCATGGCCATCAATTATTGTCATATCAAATGAAATCAAGCAGGAGAGGATGTAGTAACCCTCCTGCTTCATCTAGAGCAGGGCATCTTAACAACATTATGAAGACTAAAAAAGTAAATCCATTTTCATGAGTAGTAGCTAACTCCTGGAATTAGTAAGCATATATAAAGCTAAACCGGGTAGGAATTGGATCGGACAAGTTTTAGAAGCAGATTAAAAAACAGCTCGACAACAGGTGCATCATATGTGGACAAGTCAAATATACTTTCACCAAATACTATATCTATGTGAAACACAATGTGCACTAATTGGGAAAATACTTTGGCCAAAATATAAAGTTGACCTTGTTCTAGAGCATCCAAGTAAATTATATGCATGACTACACAAGTATTCAAAAGGTGGCTAAGAAACCTAAGTTAGGATACTTAATGTGCATACTACAATCAATCATTAAGAATTGTAACAAAAACCACTCTTCTTCTAACTACAACAGGGTTACTATCTTGATGATCACACGTATAGATTCACCAGAAACACCAAGCCCTGTATACCGAAATTTATTATTATTTTCTCATTCGGCAATGAATATTACCCTGGACTAACCCAGGAACTATAACCGAACCGATCCCTCTATCATAAGTCACCTAAACATCGACAGCGGCCATGAAACCAATAGCAAGCCATTATGTAATTATTATCGCCTGTTGTACACGAACTATTCAACGTGACAACCACATAATGGAACTTTTACCATAATGTTTATCTTGTATCGTGCAAATAAAGAACGCCTACCGTAAATTGTGCATGTGTACATATATTATGCATATATACATGAAAACTGTGGACAACCAGAAGATTGCAAAGTAAGAACATATTTGGATAAGGTTATAATTATGACCATGAATAGATGATCATAGGTAAAGAGCTAAAAAAATCTGAATCCAAAGCCTTCCACATCCAAACAGACGAACGAAGATAAGATGAAAAAATTCTTAACCACATTGACCGAATTTCTATACATGTAAGTGTTCCTAATATTTCACCAAGAGAAAATTGGGTAAATGCCATCGGTCAACCATGGGTTTTAATTTTTACCACCAACTTTAAAAAGTTTGCTAGAATAACACCCCAACTAAAAAAGAGACGAAAATACCCCCGTTCGTTCTCAAACATTAAAACCCAACAAAATTAAATCCCCATGCGAAAACAATTGCAGCGGACGACGTTCTCCCTCCGGCGAGCGAAGCCCAGCACCTCGCACCACCTGGAACTCCCCTCGACAGCCTCGACACCGATCATCACCGTCAACCCACAACCCAACACCGACAGCACCCCATCTACGTCGACGCCGAACTCCGACCACCCTGCTTCGCCGTACTCCGACCACCCCGCATCTACGGCAACGCCTCGCCGTACTCCGACAAAGCCATATGAGCCAATATAACCCAATTTGCGCCAATATACGTCACGTATATTGGCGCATATTGGCTCATAGGGCTTTGTCGGAGTACGGCGAGACGTTGCCGTAGATGCGGGGTGGTCGGAGTACGGCGAAGCAGGGTGGTCGGAACCCAACGCCGACATCACCCCTCACCTACGTCGACGCCAAACTCCGACCACCCCGCTTCGCCGTACTCCGACCACCCCGCATCTACGGCAACGCCTCGCCGTACTCCGAAAAAGCCCTATGAGCCAATATAACATAGTATGCGCTAATTTGCGCCAATATACGTGACGTTCGCATCATTCTTCTAATCTTGAGTTTTTTTTCCGCTTTGTTCTTCTCAAGTTCGAAGCCATCTAGCTTCTCGATCTTCCGCAGAGCATCGGAGTAAGACTGTGCCAGTTCTTCAAGAGGAGCAAGAGCTAGTATCGCACGGTCATTGGTGACGAGTAGACCAACCCCGTGACAAGTGGTATCAGAGCAATTTGATGGCTGGAGAAGTGAACAACAACGCTGCCACCAGGGATGTGATCCAGCTTGCTGTTCTGGCATGCTTGCTGTTCTGGCCGAGCTGCAGTGGCAACATAATGTGATGGTCCTTTCTAGGAAAAATGACATCTTATTTCATATTGTATTGGTTGATTTTATTGAAATAGCATAATTAGAATTTAAGGTGAAGTTACTGTCTTTTAATCATATCAACATAAATCAATTTTCTCAACAACAAAAAGCAATGCTTCGTTAAGGATCAGGTTGGTTGCCTGCCAGATCTCAGGTTACAGAAGATATCATGAGGCCCCCGATAAACATGTATATTTAAGGATCGATGGAAAACTAAATCACCATTTCTTATGCTAAGCAAGGTTAAAAAAACTTCAAATCAAATCAACCACCCAAAAGACCCAATGACGTACATGCTCTTAACTCTTGATTGCAATGAAATTGTAATTTTGATATGGAACATTTGCTATGGAGGTAGTAGTCAAAACTTCTCTTATTTTGTGCTTGGGAGTTTAACACACAGCTTTGAACATATTTAACACGGAACATACCGTTGGGAAGTGATTAGATATAAGGAAGAACACTGATTTTTGATTTCCCCCTTTTTAATCGGAGCTTGTAAGAGTTTTGGGCATAAATTGCAATGTTCCAGTGACTAGAGAATGTATTCCTATCATCATAGACATTTATTACGACTAATATGGACCAGCCCGAATTACAACGGCCCACGGCCCGACCTCAAAGGAGAAGCCCACTAGAGAAGATGGGCCCGCCCGAAGAGGGCCCACGGACGGGGCTGAAGGCCCAGCCACTTCGCCCTCGGGGGCACCCGACTAACCCCCATTCGGCCGGATTAACCGCCCCTTTGAATCCGCGATCCCATGATGGCCATTAACGGACCCGCTAATGTGCCACCCCTCCACTACGCGCGAGTGGGAGGAGGCGGAGGCGGATCGTGGGGACGTGAGAGAAGGCAGGACGTGGGGCAATGACGAAAGACCCTATAAGGGAAAGGCCAGGACGACGGAGAGAGGGATGTAGACTCAGGTAATCAACAGAGAGGTACTCCATCAACGATCTAGATATTCGCCACTCCATTTCCTCCCTCCCCCCAAACTCGCGCCGCCTGGTTTGACGTTCCGGCTTCCTAACAAGCTGGATCTCCCCCCGCCGAGTATCCTTTCAGACCTTGATCTGACTTAGGCATCGGATGGGATTTGGCCGGAACCTAGGTCTGGCCTCCCTGACGAGTTTCCTCATCTGTCCAGGTAGAAGATATCCGAGGCGCCGAGGCAGCCCCTCAGCGTCGGTCGGTTACCCCCATCGCAGTCGACAGGTGGACGGCTGCTCAGGCATCATCCCACTTGCAAGGCGCCGAGGCTACCCCTCGACGCGGACCCAGCCGAGGCCGAGCGCGACCTACCGAGCCGAGGCTTCTCCTCAGCTCTCCCACGCTGAGAACAAGAGGTCTCGGCGATCCCAAGGGACCCCCAAGTCGGCCCCTTGACCACGTTGACCACACAGCCGACGGTCAACAAACTGTGGTGAGAAAACACCCGTAAACATCTGGCGCCGTCTGTGTGAACGAACAACACCCACGTAAAACAACCACACCGACAATGACACGGCTCCGCCCCCCGCGGCGGAGAAGAGGCGCGGCCCCGGCGGTGGGTACTGACCAACGCCGTGGCAAGCGGAGCGAGGCCGTGCCTCCAGGGCATGCGAGCCGGGCGGCGAGCTCGGATCGTGCAGAGGACAGTGCTGGGGAGACCGGCGGCCGACCGTTAGCTTCCCGGGGCAGTAGGACCGAGAGAACGCGGGAGAGGCCAGGATCGAGCGAAGCGTTGGTGGTATCCCTGATCGTGGTTACCTCCGTGGTGCGGCGGCTGCTAGTCGCCACCGGCAGCTCGTGCGACATCCTCTTCACGTCGACTTTGGAGAGGATGGGGCTGCGTGACGAAGACTTGGAGCCGTGCACGGGGCCCGTGGTGGGTTTCACGGGACACTCCGCACCTATCATCGGGGCGATCCACCTCCCAGTCACGCTAGGCGGAGTACCCGATTCGGTGACGCTGACGGTGGAGTTCATTGTGCTGAAGGTCGGCTCGGCGTACAACGGGATCATCGGCCGCCCCCTCCTCAACGCTATCGATGCGGTGGTCTCGACACTCCACCGGACAATCAAGTTTCAGACCCCAAAGGGGGTCGGGCAAATCAACGGCGACACAAAGGGAGAGAAGATCTGCTACCACCTGACAGACGAGAAGGTCGTCGAAGGGCCGGGCGATCCAATGGCCTCACTCGACCTGAGGCATGGACCGAGACCCACCCCTGCGGAAGAACAAGAGCAGATCCCCGTCACGAACGTCGAGGGGAGATTCGTCTCCATTGGGTCAGGGCTGGATCCTGACTCGAAGCGCAAGCTGGTCGAGTGCCTGGAGGTTAACCTGGACGTCTTCGCGTGGTCGGCCGAGGACATGCTTGGCGCTGATCCCCGGGTGATCGTTCACCGATTGAACGCCGACCCCAACTTCAGGCCCGTCCGGCAGAAGAAGCGGAACCTAGGTGGCGAAAAGATGAAGGCAGCCTCTGATGAAGTAGAACGACTCCTCGACGCCGGTTTCATCCGAGAAGTCTGGTACCCCAAATGGCTGTCCAACGTGGTAATGGTTAAAATACCCAACGGGAAGTGGCGAATGTGTGTGGAGTTTAGCGACCTCAACAAAGCCTGTCCCAAGGACAGCTATCCGCTGCCACGGATCGACCACCTCGTAGACAGCGCCTCGGGATACGAGATGCTCAGCTTCATGGACGCTTACTCTGGGTACAACCAGGTCCAGATGGATCCTGATGATGAAGAGATGACGGCTTTCACGACGGACCGAGAGACCTTCTGCTACAAGAAAATGCTCTTTGGATTGAAGAACGCGGGGGCAACCTACCAAAGAATGGTCAACAAGGTGTTCGACTCCCAGATAGGAAGAAACCTGGAGGTCTACGTCGACGACATGCTGGTGAAATCAAAGGATCCTGCTGACCATATCGCCGAACTAAGGGAAACCTTCGAACGGCTACGAAGGTACAACATTCGGCTCAATCCCGCGAAATGCACGTTCGGGGTGAGATCCGACAAGTTCCTGGGATTCATGATCACCAATCGCGGGATCAAGGCCAACCCCGACAAAATTGAGGCACTGATTAACATGCGGGAGCCGACAACCATCAAGGAGCTACAGAAGTTGAATGGCCGCATTGCCGCCCTCGGGCGATTTCTGTCCCGGTCGGCGGAAAGATCTCTCACGTTCTTCAAAACTCTAAGGAATGCCATCGCCGCGCCAGCCGACGAGAGGAAGACAATACCATGGGATGAGGACTGCTCCCGAGCATTCGCCGATCTCAAAGAGTACCTCCGCAGCCCACCACTCCTCTCCAAGCCACGAGAGGGGGAGTCGTTGAGCCTCTACTTGGCCTGCACGATGGAAGCGGTGAGCTCGGTGCTGATCCGGGAGGACGACGGGGTGCAAAGGCCGGTATACTACACCAGTTATGTCTTGAAAGACGCTGATGGGCGGTACACACCAATGGAGAAGTTGGCATATGCCCTCGTCCTCTCAGCCAGACGGCTCCGACCCTACTTCCAGGCTCACACGATACTGGTCCTAACCGATTCCCAGTTGGAACAGAACCTCAAAAGGTTTGACCGCATGGGAAGGATGCTGAACTGGGGGGTCGAGTTGAGCGAATTCGACCTACGATTCAAGCCACGCACTGCCATCAAAGGGCAGGCCCTAGCTGATTTCATCGCCGAGTGTACCATAGAAGAAAGGACCCTCTCGCCGGAGGACGTCTCGGTAACGGTAACAAACCAACCTTTGTACTTACTTATGACTGACATCAATTCGGCTGGCCACTCAGGCGACCAGGACACGTGGATTATTCATGTAGACGGCTCGGCGACCCGGGCGGGGAGCGGGGCCGGGATCACGATTCGATCTCCCGAGGGGAACGTCGTCGAATACGCGCTTAGGTTCGAGTTCCCGGCCACCACCAACGTGACCGAGTATGAGGCCGCGATAAACAGCCAGAGGCTGGCCCGAGAACTCGGAGCTGAGTACGTACGGCTCCTTAGCGACTCGAAGCTCATCATCAACCAACTGCAAGGGAGCTACGAGGCGCACGAAGAGACGATGCAGGGCTACCTGGCCACGGCCAAGACTGAGATGTCCAAATTCAAAAGGGCCGAGACCCTTCACCTCCCACGGTCGGAGAATGCCCGAGCAGACGCTCTATCCAAGCTTACTTCCTCCTCGCCCAGGCAGTTGGGTCGCACCATCTATATAGAAAACCTCAGGAGCCCCAGCACGGAAGAGAAGGAGGTGATGGCGATTGACGGAGACCCCACCTGGATGGACTCAATCATCTGATACCTCACCCAAGGGGAAACACCGACCGATGTGGACGAACGTCGAACCTTGGAGAGGAAGGCGCTCCGGTACGTGATGCACGAAGGAGCCCTCTACAGAAGACGGTGGACAAAGACGGACGTCCTCCCCTACCTTAAGTGCCTCGGCCCCCAGGAGGCTGACTACGTCCTCAGGGAAGTGCACGAGGGGACCTGCGGGAACCACCATGGAGGCACAACCATCGCCCAGAAGATCTTGAGGCAAGGATACTACTGGCCGACCCTGATACACGACGCGACAGAGTACGTCCAGAGGTGCCAGGAATGCCAAAGGTTCGCCAGCACCGGGACCATCCCCCTTCAGAGCTTGTCCCGATCATCAGCCCGATACCTTTTGCGAAGTGGGGGCTCGATATCCTGTGACCGTTCACGACGGGCCGAGGGCAAAGGAAATACCTGATCGTGGCCGTGGACTACTTCACCAAATGGATCGAAGCCGAACCTCTAGCCTCAATCACCTGGAAGAAGGTAAAGAACTTCGTATGGAACTCCATCATCTCCAGATTCGGAATCCCCCGCGCCATCGTCACCGACAACGGAAAGCAGTTTGACTCAGCTGGGTTTAAAGACTTCTGCGTCGAATGGAAGATCAAGCTACTCTTCGCCTCGGTGGCGCACCCCCAAACCAATGGGATGGCGGAGGCCGCCAATAAATGCATCATAGAGCCCCTCCGCAAGAAAGTAGAAGGCACCGAAGGGAAGTGGCCTGAAGAGCTTCCCGGGATACTCCGGTCTTATCGTACGACCCACAAACAAGCCACGGGTGAGACCCCATTCATGCTCACCTATGGCGCCGAAGCAGTGGTCCCAGTCGAGGTGGGCGAGGAGTCCCTCCGCAACCGACATTTCGACGAGGAAAGAAACATCGAGGGTTTGGAGCTCGGCTTGGAGCTCCTGGGTGAACGACGAGAACAGGCCTTGGCCACCATCATCCGCCAGAAGAAAAAGGTGGCGCGCTACTATAATTCCCGCGTCAAGGAGCGGAGTTTTCGCCAAGGGGATTTGGTCCTTAGAAAGGCGGTCTTCTGCCCAGAGGTCGCGCGCAACGGAAAGCTGGCAGCCAAGTGGGAAGGTCCCTACCGGGTGATCGAAGTTCTAGGACCCGCTACCTATCGGCTAGCAACCCCGGAGGGAAAGACCCTCACCCATCCTGGAATGCTGAGCATTTGCGCAAGTATTACCAGTAAAACTTACGGGATCGCCCGCGAATGTAACTCTTGTAATGCCATGCTAAGCTACTGCACAAGTACTAGAGGGGGGGTGAATAGTACTTTAAAATAATTAAGAGGCTAATTCCTAATTACCGGGCAAACTCTACCAATTAATGCGGAAATGCAGAATAGTAAATAATCGACAACAAATAAACAATCGCAAACAAACGATATTACTGGGTTCGGATCCACCCAAGTCTCCCCGACTTGTTCCCGGTGATCCTACGTCCCAAACACCCGGATCCCCTCCGGATACTTGAGTTAGAAACCCTAACTCAAGATTTCCACTATGAAATACTTGTGAAGAACCTTCACCAAGTCAAATCATACACAAGTAATTTGTGACTCCTACAACCCGGGATCACAAACACAACTCTCACAACCGAGAGTTAAACACTTACAAAATGAAAGTAAATGAAATAGAATAGCTTATCACAAAAATACCTATGCCTTGAGTATACTTACAAATTAGGGCAAGGATGATTTTGAGGAAGAAGAAGGCACCAAACCCTAGCTCCAAGATGTAGATCAGCGATGGAGAGCTATGGGGTTGTTGGTGACCTAGGATCAAGCACTTGGCTTGGAAGGCTCTCAATCAATGAATCTCTCTTTTGAAATGAATGAGGAAGAGATTCTTGAGAGGGAAATGAATGAGCTTTAAATGAGATGATAGCTTTCTCTTTGATCTCTAAACTTCTCCAATAATCAGCCTTGAGTGCAATGAATGCAGCTCAACAAGTATTTATAGGTTAGAGGAAAGAGAGAGAGAAAAACGTTTCAATTAAAGCTCCAACGGATCTATTCTGATCGTAACTAGTC
Source organism: Scilla litardierei (assembly GCA_030789695.1). Classification (NCBI taxonomy): domain Eukaryota; kingdom Viridiplantae; phylum Streptophyta; class Magnoliopsida; order Asparagales; family Asparagaceae; genus Scilla; species Scilla litardierei. The sequence goes on from CM061138.1 coordinate 180,175,798, forward strand.
GGTCAAAGAACAACCACCGACCGACTAGTTCATCAACTAGTCGGTCGGTCAATCAACGTAGACCGACTAATGAGTGAACAGGGAATAGGTCGAAGTTCAGACAAAAGGAACTAGTCGGTCCAAGAAGAGTAACTGACCGACTAGTTTCACAACTAGTCGGTCGGTTACTCAACTGAGACCGACTAAGAGATAAAACTGAAGTCTGAGCACAAATTGATTTAGTCGGTCCAAGAACAAATGTTGACCGACTAGTTCACCAACTAGTCGGTCTCCAAATGTGCATAGACCGACTAACTATAAACAGTAAGTTAGGTGAAAATTTGCATGTATAGGAAAGCTAAACTAGTCGGTCCAAGAAGGAAAGTTGACCGACTAGTTCATCAACTAGTCGGTCGATCAATGAACACAGACCGACTAATTATAAACAGTAGTTCAGGCTCAACTTGGCATGTACAGGGAAAGCTCAACTAGTCGGTCTAAGAAGCATCACTGACCGACTAGTTCACAAACTAGTCGGTCGGTGAGTCAACGTAGATCGACTAACTGTAAACAGTAAAGAGCTAGAAATTGAGAATGCAAACTAGTCGGTCAAAGAAGGATTGCCGACCGACTAGATCACCATCTAGTCGGTTGGTTCTTCTTCTTGAACCAACTAACATGCACAAGAAGTCGCGAAACGAAGCGCGATGCTTCGGGAAAGTTAGTATGGACTTCTACTAAGATCCTATGTCTAAGATAGGAGTGTTATGAAGATTAAAACGTAAGACCTACTCAAGGCTTAACATTCTACGAAAGAAGCTTAAAAGACTATAAATAAAACTTGACGATACCGTCTTCAAAAGCTTCAATCGAATCTTCATGACTTCTAAAATGGTCCAAAAGCTTCAACGAAGCTTTATGCATACGATCACATGCTTTGAGAAGTCTCGAGACGTCGCTTTGGATGTTCAAGTGAATTTGGCGACGATCTTCATAACTGCGCTCACAAATTGTTAGTTCACAATATATTTATGTGTGTTCATCATCCAAAACCAAATCCGGGGAGTCCAATATCCAACATTCTCCCCCTTTTTGGTGATGACAAACCAACATAAATAATAATAAAAAATAATGATTCAAATGTAATTTACTTACTCCCCCCTGCATTGATGACACGTTAATTCCAAAATGAATAATAATAATACGCATCAAGCAGACGAGTAAAGTATAAAAATGAGAATCCATTATTGAAATATCGGATTTGAAATCTAATTTTTATATCTTAACTCCCCCTGAATCTAACATATCAAATTAGATTCTTGGAAAAATGCTTAAATTATCATTTAGCACATGTCATTATTATATCTCTCCCCCTTTGGCATTAGCAAAAAGAGTGGGAGGAGATCAACGACAACAACAATTGCTTCAAATAAAAGCATGGGAGTCGTAGAATACGGCTACGGTCCAAATGACACCAAAGGGAAATACGAATTAAATCAAGGCGTGTCAATGAGACCAAAGTCGAAAATCGATAAATAAAATCATCAAAACTCAAATTAATTTTACGAATTGAGTTATGGAATATACTCTCCAATATCAACATTCTTGGTTAATTTAGTGCATGAAAAACAATTCTATGTTTTCATAAAATGAATTCTATTTAACCAAGTTAATATCGTCGAGCGACGAAATCAAACATCAGAGACATATAAAAAGTTAAATGTGCACAAGATAATGAAATGCCAACATCGATGTATATATATATAAAGCATGAGTACATCAAAAGATACATCCGTCAACATACAAAATGCGATCCAACGATCGAAGCACAATAGATACAACAGCATATCACACATATATCATCATCAGAGTACACCAAAATATACGAAGATACCACAAAATACATCAAAATGTCAAAATCATCCAGAACCCCACTCTATTCTACCCAAACTCTCTCACACTAGACATATCATCCAAGGAGCATCGGAGAGTCCTCAAGGAAGCTCAAGAGGAAGTGGCAAGATCTGCAGCAGCAGCAGGCTCTGCAGGAGTGGAGGTGGTCACCGGGTCATCAGTAGTGTCCACAGGAGCGACAGAAGTGGTAACCTCTGGATCAGCAACAGTAGTGGCCTCGGGAGCACCAGTCGGAGCATCCACCGCAGGAGCGGTGGCAACAGGTGTGCTCTCGGGGGCACCAGCAGACGAAGCAGCAGCATCATCACCAGAAGTGCCCTCGGGGGCACGAGTAGAAACACGCACAAGCTCCTCAATATCCTCCTCATCCAACTCCTCCTCGTCAGAAAATGACGGATGGATCTCAATATCAAGGTGACGAGCGATACGGCAGAGAATCTCCTCAGAGCGAGCCTGACGAGACTCCAAACGTCGCACAGAACGAACGAGCTCGGCAAGAGCGGAAGAGTGAGCAGCTGAGGCAGAAGCAGAGGCTGACGCTGAAGGTGTCGTCCTTTGAACGTGACGGAGCGCCGCAAGAGACTTCTTGACGGTTGTCGCGTTTAGGGGAGGACCAAGTGGACGCTCATCGTCAGGAGGAAGTGTGACACGGAAGTGGCGAAACACAAGGGTCAACAAGCACGGGAATGGGATATGAGCCGACTTCGTGGACTTGCAGATACACTCGAAAGAATCCATCTTATCGAGTATAATCCGAGCCCAGTTAATCGAGCTCCCCATGAAGATGGCATAAATAAGCTTCAAGAATGGCTGGGATGGCAAAGAGGAGGAGCCGTACTTGGGAAGCAAGCACGACTTCAGAATCAAATTCAGGACCCAGGCAATAGGCTTGAAGGACTTGGATGGAACGCCAATCATGGCGGGGGGAATCTCATGGAAAATCTGAGAGAGAACGACCTGATCAAGAGAGGATATGTCATCAACAGAAATTTCAGACGGTAGAAGGCCAGACGAGGAGATACCCAAAACCTCTCCTAAGATTTCTGCCGTGAGGACTATCGGAGTCCCCAAAACAGTCGTCTCAATCGAGTGGGACTCGTCGTACTGACCACGAATCCTATTGGCATAGAAGAGCTTCACGAGGCGAGGGTAAGTGTGTGGGTTCGCCTTCGGGTCATATCGAAGGTAATCGAGAAGACCGGACGACGAAAGAAGATCTGCGAGGCCAAGTAAGTCACTAAACTGAACGAAATGCTCCAGAAGCAGCGGGCAGTGTTCGATACGGTTGTAAGCCGTGAGACACATAGGGTCATCGCGACACAACGAAATATCAACACCGCCAACCGGCATCGGAGCCTTTCCCTTAGGCTGACGGGTACGGGGTCGTGAGCTAGACTCATGATGCCTAGGAGGAGGTGAGGGTTCCCTACGAGTCTCAGTCTTGGGTATATACTCGGTGTCGGAATCCGAAGCACCGGGTGGAGTGGGAGCACGAAAAGTCACTGGTTTGGGCTTGGGCTGAGATTGGGCACGGGGTTTCGAAGTCGCCGTCCTCTTACGCTTAAGAGGAGGCGAAGACGAAGAGGGTTGGGTGGTCTTCGAACGGCGTCTAGGAGGGGTTCGCGTAGGTTGATCGGGATCCGTAGGGGATGGTTCTACGGTCATCGGTGAAGGGCTCGAAGGACAGATAGGGATGCGTGTTCTTGCCATAAGCGCAACAATACACGACACAATCAAAATTGAAACGAAGAAACCCTAAATCAAAACCCTAGCAAACTGAAATGAAACCCTAGCCGTGAGAATCTAACCCTAGAAAGCTAACCCTAACCCTAGGAAGCTAGGAGAGGAGAGAGGATCACCTAGGAGGAGAGGTCGACGGTCGGCGACGGAGGGTTTGGCCAGAAAGATGATCGGACACGACGGAGGAAGTCGAAGGGTCGGGGGTTTTTCGAGCTGGAGAGAGTTTTTGATCGACTGGAAGTGAAAGAAATCGACTGGATGGAGTTTTAATCGATCGGAATGCGAAAAGACAAGTCAGTCCCCGTCACAACTAGTCGGTCACAGTTCAAGCACCGACCGACTAGATCACGATCTAGTCGGTCGGTCAATGAGCTTGAACCGACTAGTTGTAAACAGTAACTGAAAGCAAATTTCCTGACAAGAATTAGTCGGTCTAAGCTCATTCACTGACCGACTAGAACTGAATCTAGTCGGTCGGCCAATGAACTTGGACCGACTAAGAGAGTCCAAAAATTGAAAAATTTTGAAATTTGATTTCTCTCCTAATCACACTTCGACGAAACATCAAAATACTCTCATTAATCATTATACTACCCCATTAAACATCGAAAATCTGAAATTTGACGATTACGCACAAATCGAGCGAAAATTCCGAAAATTCAACAAAACAATCCAGAAAATTTCAATTAATCTAGCATGAGCAAATATAAAGAATTGAATAGCATGCAAGATTATTGAAAACATATGAATCCTAAATCTCAGATTCACCCATAATCCCCAATTCTCGACGCAACCGCACAAAGGAGTCCTCCTTTAGGGGTTTCGTGAAAATATCGGCGATTTGCTTCTGGGTTTCAACGTACACTAATATGATGTCCTTTTTAGCAACATGATCATCTAAGAAATGGTGTCGGACATCTATGTGTTTCGAACGGGAATGGTGTACCGGTTCTTGGAAAGACATATTGCACTTTGGTTGTCAACCATGATAGGGCAAGTATCACAGTTTATACCAAAGTCTTTAAGTGTGTGTCTCATCCAAAGAACTTGAGCACACGCGGCACCGGCGGCAATATATTCCGCCTCGGTGGTTAAAAGTGATACGGAATTCTGCTTCTTGGAAAACCAAGAGACGAGAATTTCCTATAAAATGGCAAGTGCCACTAGTACTTTTCCTGTCGGATTTGCATCCCGCATAATCTGCGTCACTATATGAGATTAACTCATACGTGCTAGATTTTGGATAAAGTAATCCAAAATCAAGTGTGTAACTTAGATAACGGAAAATACGCTTTACCGCTACTAAGTGAGACTCCTTAGGTTGAGACTGATAATGAGCACATACACATACGGCAAATATAATATCGGGCCTACTTGCGGTAAGATAAAGTAAACTACATATCATACCTCGATATAGACGAATGTCTACATCTTTTCCGCCCGCGTCTTTATCAAGATGTGTAGTCGTGCTCATCGGAGTCTTTTTCCCGGAGGCATTATCCATTCCAAATCGCTTTAGCAACTCCACCGTATACTTCGTTTGGTGGATGAAGATTGCATCGTTCATTTGGCGAATTTGGATACCTAAGAAATATTTGAGCTCACCCATGTGGCTCATCTCAAATTGATCCTTCATCACATTAGAAAACTCTTCGCAAAGAGCAAAGTTAGTAGCACCGAAAATGATATCATCAACATAAATTTGAACTAAAATTATATCATTATTCGAATACTTAACAAATAATGTGGAATCAACTTCTCCCATTTAAAAACCTAAATCCAAAAGAAAATTCTTTAGACGGTCATACCAAGCTCAAGGAGCTTGTCTCAAACCGTAAAGAGCTTTCTTAAGTTTAAAAATATGATTTGGAAATTTTTCATTTATAAAACCCGGAGGTTGAGAAACATAAACTTCCTCAATAACATCTCCGTTTAAAAATGCACTTTTTACATCCATTTGAAATAATTTAAAATCCTTATGGCATGCAAAAGATAATAGTAATCTAATTGATTCTAATCTAGCTACCGGAGCAAAGGATTCTTCGAAATCGATACCTTCCTCTTGCCGATAGCCTTGAGCTACTAACCGAGCTTTGTTCCGGACGACGACTTGGTTTTCGTCGGTCTTGTTCTTGAAGATCCACTTTGTCCCTATGACGGTGTGGTTCTTCGATGGCAATGGAACAAGCTCCCAAACTTCATTCCTCTCGAATTAAATGAGTTCCTCCTCCATGGCAAGGATCCAAGCGCTATCTTCGCATGCTTCAATAACATTCTTTGGCTCTATCGAGGAGGCAAAGTCACAATGAGCGAAGTGGTTGACTTGAGATCTCGTCTTGACACTATCATGAATATTGCCAATGACTTGCTCATGAGGATGGTCACGAACGGTATGAAGCCGTCTGGGAATTCCTTGATCACTAGGAACATTCTCAACAACTTCATTAGTCGGGTTAGTATCAATAGAATCAATAGAATTAATAGAGTTAGAATTACCAATTGAATCACATAAGACATCCATATAGTCATCATCATTAGTAATTCTCGTTGGAACAAATCCTTCATTAAATGAAACATGAAGTGATTCCTCGATCGTTGAGGTTCGTTTGTTGTATATCCGGTAGGCTTTGCTACGTGAGGAATACCCAACAAAAATCCCCTCATCGGATCTTGGATCGAATTTGTCCAAACTATCATACGTGTTCGTAACAAAACATTTTGAACCAAAAACACGAAAATGTTTAACTTAAGGCAACCTACTAAACAACAATTCATAACAAGTTTGTTTAGTGTCGGGCCTCAAAAGTATTCTATTAAACACATAGCAAGCGGTGTGTACCGCTTCCGCCCAAAATTGTTGGCCAAGTTGGCTATCATCAAGCACAGTGCAAGCACACTCCACTAGCGTCCTATTCTTTTTCTCAATAACACCATTTTGAGGAGGTGCGCGAGGGAATGAAAAGGTGTGTGTAATACCAACTTCATCACAAAATGTCTCAAAAGACTCATTCTCAAATTCACCTCCATGATCACTACGAATAGTGACAATGGTGGTTCTTAAAAGATTTTGTACTTTCTTAACAAAAATTGTGAAGTTTTCAAAAGCTTCATTTTTATTACATAATGAAAATACCCAAGTAAACCTAGAAAATTCATCAACGATGACAAGTCCATATCGTGCATTTCCTAATGAAGCAACTCTAGTTGGCCCAAATAAATCTAGATGTAATAGCTCTAGTGGCCGCTTAGACGAAATGCTTTTCTTAGGTTTAACCGACGATTTTGGAAGCTTGCCTCGTTGACACGAGTCACAAAAGCTTTTCTTTTGAAAGATTAGCTTAGGGAAGCCTCTAATAGAGTTTAACTTGGAAAGCTTAAATAGTGTTCCAAAGTTCATATGACCAAAACGTCGATGCCATAAGTGTTGTTCACTTGTGTTGGCAATAAGACATTGTTCATGTGATCTTGGAAGATCTAGGATGTATATATCCTTATGGCGTGTGCCGGAAAACAATAATTCATTATTATCTTTTCTTAAAATATGGCACATTCCTTTCGCAAAGCTAACTTTGTAACCTTTGTCACAAAGTTGACTTATTGAAATGAGATTGTGGTTTAATCCTTTAACAAGGTAAACATCACATATAAGGGGTTTAGAAGGATTACCCACTTTACCAACACCTATGATGGTTCCACTCTTGTTGCCTCCAAAGACGACGCGGTTTCCATTAGCAATGGGCACCACTCCGGAGAGCAATTGAGCGTCACTCGTCATGTGTTTTGAACACCCGCTATCGAGTATCCAATTTCCTTTGGAGCTAAATTTAAATTTGTTGCTCCTTCTCTTTTTCTTTTCCTTGAGTACCTAAAGATAGAAAATTTCATATCATGGTACCCAAGGTCATTGGGTCCAAAAGATTAGACCTTTGGAAGCCAAGTCCAATTGGACTTAGACTTCCCCACATAATTAACACTATGCACAACATCCGAAAAATAAGCATTCATGTAAACTTGTTTTTCATTCATGCTTGTGTCCTTTGGGCTCCAAATTGTGAATATTTTGGGAGCCCTCATCCTATTGGGTGCATGCATGCGTTGTTGGTTTCTACGTGATGCATGACGTGGATAGGCATAAGAAACATGATGAAATGGTGCATGTGGATTATTATTCATACGATGATGTGGGTGTACATGTGCATGTGGAGGAACACGTGCATGCGGGTGTCTCACATTGTGTGCACGTGGCCGTGAACGTGTAACATAGAATTCATCATATGTGTGAGCCGGTGGAGTAGGACGTGTGTTCCTACGTGGCATAATATTGGTGTACATGTAGGCATGGCCCTTCTTTGGAGGTCCACCCAAAGTGGGTTTCTTTCCGAAAGAGGGTGTGGACGAGGTGGAAGCACCATTGGTAGATGAACTACCAATAGAGTGTTTGCTACCACTCGTTGAGTCACCGGAAGTTGGCCTAACAAAGGTAGTGGCCGATTTGGATGAACTTCCCATCGTATACCCCAAGCCAATGTGGTGATTGGCCGGAAGTAAGTCACTTAGGATTTTATCCAAATGGTCCTTACCCTTATTGAATTTATTAATTCGGCCTATTGTGTTCTCATATTTCTCGGTGAGAGAATGCATAGAAGCATCCAAAGTGGATACTTGCGATGTGAGCACATAAACACGAGATTTAAGATTCTCATTCTCAATACTCAAAGTCGAGTTTTGAGAAGTCAAATCCGCTATCTTGTGTTCCTCCGGATCCTCAATGCTAACATGTTCAAGTTGAGTCTTGAGATTAACAATCTCATTCTTCAACCCTTCAACAACGGTGTCGTTGTTGGTGATGATAGTTTTAGGCGAGGTTTGAATGCTAGCTAAGTCATCTTTTACTTTAGTATACCTATTTACTAATTTAGTATACTTAGACCACAATTGAGAATTAGCATTCCTAAGGTCATCCATTGTTACCTCATCGCCTTCATTGTCGCTATCATCAGAGGAGGCATCTTTATCTTGCTCCTCTCTAGCCATGAAGCACATGTGTGCTTGATCCACTTGTTCATCATCCGACTCTCCGCTTGAGGAATCATCGGAGTCGGTGAAAGTCCCGACAAGTCCCTTTTTGTTCCCTTTCTTGTACTTCTTGGACTTGTCATACTTTGGCGCCTTCCACTTCTCCGTGTGCTTGTTTTGAGGACACTCCGCTTTCATGTGTCCGGGCTTGTTGCATTGAAAACACAAAGGAGAGGAGGCGTTAGAAGAATTGAACTTTGACTTGTTTTTGAAGTTACCTTTCCGGAAGAACCGGTTGAACTTCTTAGCCATGAGAGCCATGGACTCCAAGTCCAACTCGTTTTCCGAGTTTTCATCATTGGTCGATGTGGAAGTAGATGGAGCGGCCTTGAAAGCAATCGCTTTCTTCTTTGGCTCGTCTTGTTGTAGGTAAAACTTCATCTTTTCCTGCAACTTCAACTTGCTATCCTTGCGTACCTCATAAGACATCAAGGTACCCATTAGTTGAACAACGGTATAAGTTTTCATATCATTACCTTCCTCGATGGCGAAGGTTCGTTTTTCCCAACTAGAAGGAAGTCCATCGATAATCTTCGAGACTTTCTCCTTTTGGGTGTAGGTCTTACCAAGAGCCTCCAACTCGTTTGTGATGTCGACGAAGCGAGCATAATACTCCTTCATCTTCTCACCCCGTAGCATATGAAATAACTCGTAATCTTTATTAACTACAACGAGTTTAGAGTCTCTTACCCTACTTGTCCCTTCATGCAAAATGAGGAGGGAGTTCCATATTTGATATGCACTCTTACATGTGCATATCTTGTTGAAATCCTCGGGCTCCAAAGCACATTGCAAGGCGTTCATTGCCTTGGCATTGCTTACCTCCGTGGCGATCTCTGCGGGAGTCCATTTCTCGAAATCTTCTTCGGCGGGCTCGACGTACTCCTTCATCGTGGCCCTCCATAGTGAAGCACTCCGGAGGAAGGTTTCCATCTTTCATTTTCAATACCCGTAGTTGGTACCGTTGAAGAATGGAGGCCTCGTTGAGGAATGTCCTTCCATCACCGAAGACGCTCCTTCACGGTTCTTGAAGGTGCTATAGTCGGAAGGTGGACGAACGGTCTGTAGGAAGATATATGCCCATAAGGCAATTTATCTTGATTACACGTCTTGTTCATACCGTATATGGTACGTATTATTCTAAGTATAAAATCATTTGTATTAATATACTTAGATAATATCCATAGACTTATAGTTAGGTCCTTACATATCTGGATGAGATCTCGATTATGAGTAAGTAAGCGACCGAATAGAAACGTAGGTCTTAAACGGTTCGTGATCATAGATGTGTCGAGAACTGGATATCGACACATCGGATAGATCACTGTGTCTTCGTCTTACCTTCGGGTAATGATGATCTCATAGTCATTCGAATTGGTGAAGTCGGAGACGAGACACAGGTGCTCATTGGAGAATGAGTTCACTGAACGACCAAGTTAGAGTTATTAAATGGTTAACTTTAATGATCTGTCTTTAATAACTCTAGGGTGATGATAGGTTAGTTGATCCTTAAGACCTGAAGTCATCTGTACCAACCTGTGAGCGGACGGTGTAGCTTAGACCCATGATCTAGCTTCGAGGACCAGTCCTGATGAAAGATCTTAGGTTGGGTTGCACTTGAAGCTCTCTAGGTGAGTAAGTGACTAAGATGGGATTCGTCACTTCCATTAAAGGGAAGTTAGTGTTATAGGCTCAGTACGGTCTTTATGTTAATCCTCGGCCGGGGTACGTTGCAAGTAGTACAACGTGTATACAATAAAGACCGCCGTATACTGACCAATGTTGTCTAATAGGGTTGACAGTAAACCATACCCTAGGCCAACAATAACACAGTCTTGACGAATGGATTTTAGCTAACGGAATTCATCACTGACACAGCCAATGCAAACCCTATGATACTTTTCTCAAGGGTCGATCACGTTATGATGACTCTGAAACAGGGACGACAGCTACTGCTCGTAGTGACCGTCGTCTAGGGGTTTCGAGCCCCAACCTGTAGTAAGGTCAGGCTGTAGGGTCTCACACCGAGGAGTGTTCGTGTCTTAGTAATAGGAATATAGAATATAGAGAAATATCATTTGATGATATTCACAAGTTAAGTTGTGAAAGTTAGTCGCATTAGCAATAGGGACACAACGTTGCATTAGATGCTAATTTTGACTAAACGTGTTGTAAATTAGTTACAACGAATTTAGTAGGAACAAACTCATTGGAAAGGGTTACCTGGATGACGGGATCGTCCCGGTCTAAACACGGGTTCAAACCGCGTCTAAATCGGAGCTCAAACGAGCCCAGAAACGCAAAAAGAGTTCAAGGGGAAGTGGGTTAGACCCACTGGGCCAAAAGGCCCATGTGCAAAGGCAAAACGGGCGACGCCCGCTGGCTGCAGCGGGCGCACGCCCGTTGCACAGCGGGCGCGGCCCGCTGCACAGCGGGCCCGCACCCGCTTGTGCGCCCGCTGCAGCAGCGGGCAGGCGGCCCGCCCTTGCTCCCTTGGGCGGGCGCGCCCGCTAAGCCTAGCGGGCGCACCCGCAACTTAAGTCAAAATTAGGGTTTTTTGAAACCCTAATGACGGCTACGAATTTTGAGAAATTGCTAAACTTTGAGCAATTGTTTGAGGGGTCAAACGAAGTCGAAATTCGTCACCGTCAGTTCCTACGCGTTCACCATTCCAAGCTTTTCTGATTGATAGCTTGTTTGGTGTCTGAAGTTTAGTATGTGAGGAGAATTAATTAGTTAAAGTTTGACTTTGTGAAAGGCTAACTTTAAAGTTGAAATTAAGCCAAATGGCTTAATTGAATTTTTCTCTTCAGGGGAATTGTCCCACATTGCCCGCAACGAGAAGTTGAGTGCTCACTCCCTATATAAATAAGGGTGCACTCTCCTCGTTGAAAAACACACCAGTCAACGATCGAGTAACTCCAGATTTTTAGAGCAAGCTCGATCGGTGACTAAATCTCTGTCTCTATTTTCCTATTCTCCGGAGTAGTCCTAGCACGACTACGAAGGGGGTTTGGATCTGATCCGGACGTCTAAGACGCGGGTTCTTCTCAAGTGAAACTTTCTACCGCGTGTGATCGGCTCGGAGGCGAAAGCAGCTCGGGCGGATCGGTGCGAGGGTGCGAGGCGGCTCAGGGAGATCGGGTCAACGCGGCTCGGCTACGAGGAGCTTCTCAAGACGGTGCGGTACATCTTGCCTGCTCCAGGGCCAAGATTCCGGGTATGTGGTTAAGCGTTTTTCTAGCGTAGTTTTAATTAGTCGCTCTAGTGTAGATCCTTCTTGGGGTGGTCAGACCCACTCCAAGTCGGCATAGATCGGGCTAGGTTCTGGCTCCCCAGAGCCTAGCTAAATAGTTTAGCTAGTGTAGAAATTTTGATTTCTGGTTTTTCCGCTACGCTTTTGTGCCTCCGTGGTCCGTCCGACTTAGGACGGATACGGATCCGAGCTCTGGGGGTCCGCCAAAACCCCAACAGTGGTATCAGAGCCACGGTTATGCTATAGATCTACTATAGCGACTTTTTAATTGTTAAAAAATGCTTAGCTTTCATGTGCAAAACTTTTTAGCTTTATGTTAAATTAGTTTTGAAAATATTTTTGTGTTTCAAAAATTAATTTTGCAACACGGAAATTTATTTTAATTTTGGGACAAATTATTTTTATGCGATAAATCTAAAAAGAAGTCTCCTTTGTTTTAAATACTTTATAAAATTTTTATGAGACATTAAAATTTTTTAAAAGAGTGTTTAAAGTTTATGTAAACTTTAGAAAAATTTTATTTTTGAAATTTAAGAATTTTTCTTTAGTTACATAAAGTTAGAGATCTTTAAAACTTTATTTGAAAGCTTCTAAAAGGTTTCTAAAAGTTTTAAAAGAGTTTTAAAATTATTTTAAAATATGTAAGTAATAGAAATGATTCTATTTCATGAGATGAAACATAAATTAATTTCTTTTTATTACATAGATGTTTCTAAAATTATTATGTGATATTTTAATTTTAGAAATAAGGTTATAATTTTTAAAGGCCTAGGTTTAAAATTATTAGATAATTTTGTACGACCTAGTTTTGTGCGATAAAAATTTTTATGAAGGCTTTAAAATTTTAATCTTTAATTTTAAGTGTTAAAATTTAGATTTGCATGTTTGTATTATATAGATAATTTTTAAACTTGCAAATACGTTTTATATGTCACTAAAATGAAATTTTCTTTTATGCGGATAAAGTTAGTTGTTTCATTTCATGTTGAATAATGTATTCACAAACCTTATTAGGTTAGCCATTAAAATTTTATAAGATGAAATTTAAATGTGACAGTGACATGCTATGTTTGATAAAACAAAACAACATCGAACCTAATACCAGATTAGGGTAGTCCCTTTGTTTTGTAAATCATTTCATTAAAACGTTCAATTAAATGATTTTCATAAAAAGACAATGTTGAATTGTTTTATTAAAATCCTAATTAGATTAGGGTAGCAAGTTGAACGTAGAACCTTATAGTTGATAAGGACTTAATAAAAGATGTTCAACCAATCTGAAAATTTTTGAATTTTAGGATCAACTGGTTGATAAGGATTAACTAGTTCTCTTAATTAAAAGCCATTTAGTTGTTTGGAAAACATAATATTGATGACAACTCCTTCAATGGATCATGATGTCGGTCAATGTGCTTGGCTAAAGTTTTTGGACCAACCTAGCTAGACTGGGTAACAAGTGGTCCTGGCTTAGTCAATTCCCTGGCCGCGTCCGCTGGACCGCAAGGAGTCGATTCATGACTATGTAAGTCCATCGACTATACCTAAGTCAATACGATAATAATCTTGTTCAAGATAAATCGTAGCCCTCGTTTTAGGAGTTGGCAACTGTAAGAAACATGTTCCGGTTGTTGAGCTACACTCAAGCCGTGACATGTCAATCTTATAGAAACCGATTTCTTGATTGACATCTTAACCTGACTGAAACCGTTGTCTCATCCCTTGAGCTTCGGCGTAAGTCTAACCAAGAATGTAGTCTAAGACCTGACCCAAACCGGCGCGTCGTGCATACACCGAGCAAAGGGGCAAGTCAGGCTAGACACGAAAACAAGGGTCCAACTAGGCTAGCCATTGTGATCCGGTTGAGCACACTCATGATCACAAATGACTAGGGGTAAAATCGACAGGGAATCATAGTAAATATGATTGACGACGAGTTCGTCTACCGACTGCAGAGTCGGACAACTTGTTGAGATACACTCAAGGTTGTCAGACTCAGGGTAGTCGGATCCCTCTCTCACAAATATTATTTTATAATAAATTGTTTATTATTATGGCTTTAAATAAATTTAGTGGGAGAATATAGTTTTATTAAAACCATTAAAACTATACTACGAACATATACTAACTAAAGTATCTATAAAATGCAGAATGGACTCAGGTCTAAAATACATGGTAGAAAAGAACGTGCTGGATGGAACCAACTACAAAGACTGGCTTAGGAACATTAAGTTGGTCCTTTCCCTAGCTGGGATTGGATACATATTGTTCGAGAACGCTCCGGATAAGCCCGATGAGGATTCGACCCACGAAGAGAAAGAAGCCTTCAAGTTGTACCGGAGGGATGCAGAGAAGGCAAGATGCCTTACTCTAGCTTCGATGACCAACGAACTGCAAAGGAAGCATGAACATATGGATGTTCAGAGCATACTCCTTAATGCACAAGAGTTGTATGGCAAGCGATCCAGAGCTGCCAAGTTCGAAGCTACTAACAACCTCTGGGGCACGAAGATGACGACAGGACCCGTACAAGATCATGTTATCAAGATGATCGGGTACGTAGAGGACGCAGCCCAGTTAGGATTTGTCCTGGACAATGAGATGTCCACGGACATTATCCTAAAGTCTTTAACTCCCGAGTTCAAGCCCTTCATAACTGTCTTTATAATGAACAGCCTTGAGACGGATCTTCCTGGTCTCCTCAATATGCTCCGGCAATTTGAGGAGATTGAGAAGAAGCCAACTGCACTGGTTGTTGGCTCTGCTACTTCCGACCAGCCGAAAGGCAAAGGGAAGAAGAGGCAGGTCCCACAACCTGCGAAGGCTAAGAATGGGAAGAAGAAGAACAAAGGGGCCCCGTCGAAATCTGAGTGCTTCCATTGCCACAAGATTGGCCATTGGAAGAGGAACTGCAAGATCTATCTTGCAGAGAAGAAGAAAGGGCATACTGATGCCTCTACCTCAGGTACAAATTAAAATTCAATTAAATGCAATTATTTCCATTCATATAGTGTGAGACACTTATAGACATCTGTGTACTGTATACAGGTGGCTGATAAGAACTGGAGATTGAAGAAGTACGGAGATCGGTCGGCAATCAAAGCAACAGTTGCTGCTGGGACCGCTCAGAGACTTCTGGAGACGATGATCGTGATGGAGATGATATTTTTCTTATTTGAATAAAATGTATCATCTTTAAGGATCGAAAACAATGAATGAGTGCTTTGCACTCAAGGTTTATTTTTGATAAACAAATTAAGGTTCTTTTAATGAACCCGTTGTTTTGGAATGGATGTCTCGTTTATTGGAATTGAAATTGGCTTAAATTCTGTGGATGTGGCTTTTCTGTGATGGTTGCGTATATTTTCGAATAATGGTGTATTGCTTCGATAATATTGATTTTGGAGCTGACTAAATGCTAGAAGTCAATCAGTAGTTAAGTGTAGGTTCCAGGGGGCGTATAAATTGTGTGCAATCACAATAATACGCATATCAAGATTAATTCTTGATTATCTGCATTTAGTTATTAAAAGAGTTAATATTAAATGTGGTTAAAGGAATAAGTATAGTGTAGGACGTTTTGATTGAACGAGTCAATGTCAAGATTCCTTAAAACGATCTTGACTTGACCCATTCGTCAAACCGAATCTGACACTTTGTACATTCCATCTGAGGCACTTACCAAATGGTTATTTTTGCACATAAATCTAAATATGCTTCAGATATTATGTTGCAATAATTTAACCAGGTAATTCTTAAAGTCAGTGGGAGCGAGCTCATATACTTAGTTCCGTTTTTCGGACTAAGTAAAAAGGATATTTCACTTTAATGAATCTTCTATATAAATCATTAAGTCAAAATTGTTTTGATTTAATCGTATATATATAGACTTAGGGTGTCAAATATGTACTTGACATATTGACAAAATAAAGTGGAGTGAGCTAGAACTGACTTACGGAAATGTTAGACCCCACATCTAAATCGTATAAGCTAACTGTTAGCTATACAAAGTTAGGAAAATGGATCCAGATCATTTTTCCAAAGGATCAACCCTGTGTGAGCAAGAGATGTAATTTCAATCCATTAAAATTCGTTGTAGATACTTGTTAGTAGAACCATTCTTAGGTTTGCCATATCAAATGTCAAAGTGACTGATATGCTATAACGGTATGAGATACCGAGATAAATAGCCTAAGTGCAAGTGGGAGATGTAGGAAGATATATGCCCATAAGGCAATTTATCTTGATTACACGTCTTGTTCATACCGTATATGGTACGTATTATTCTAAGTATAAAATCATTTGTATTAATATACTTAGATAATACCCATAGACTTATAGTTAGGTCCTTACATATCTGGATGAGATCTCGATTATGAGTAAGTAAGCGACCGAATAGAAACGTAGGTCTTAAATGGTTCGTGATCATAGATGTGTCGAGAACTGGATATCGACACATCGGATAGATCACTGTGTCTTCGTCTTACCTTCGGGTAATGATGATCTCATAGTCATTCGAATTGGTGAAGTCGGAGACGAGACACAGGTGCTCATTGGAGAATGAGTTCACTGAACGACCAAGTTAGAGTTATTAAATGGTTAACTTTAATGATCTGTCTTTAATAACTCTAGGGTGATGATAGGTTAGTTGATCCTTAAGACCTGAAGTCATCTGTACCAACCTGTGAGCGGACGGTGTAGCTTAGACCCATGATCTAACTTCGAGGACCAGTCCTGATGAAAGATCTTAGGTTGGGTTGCACCTGAAGCTCTCTAGGTGAGTAAGTGACTAAGATGGGATTCGTCACTTCCATTAAAGGGAAGTTAGTGTTATAGGCTCAGTACGGTCTTTATGTTAATCCTCGGCCGGGGTACGTTGCAAGTAGTACAACGTGTATACAATAAAGACCGCCGTATACTGACCAATGTTGTCTAATAGGGTTGACAGTAAACCATACCCTAGGCCAACAATAACACAGTCTTGACGAATGGATTTTAGCTAACGGAATTCATCACTGACACAGCCAATGCAAACCCTATGATACTTTTCTCAAGGGTCGATCACGTTATGATGACTCTGAAACAGGGACGACAGCTACTGCTCGTAGTGATCGTCGTCTAGGGGTTTCGAGCCCCAACCTGTAGTAAGGTCAGGCTGTAGGGTCTCACACCGAGGAGTGTTCGTGTCTTAGTAATAGGAATATAGAATAGAGAGAAATATCATTTGATGATATTCACAAGTTAAGTTGTAAAAGTTAGTCGCATTAGCAATAGGGACACAACGTTGCATTAGATGCTAATTTTGACTAAACGTGTTGTAAATTAGTTACGACGAATTTAGTAGGAACAAACTCATTGGAAAGGGTTACCTGGATGACGGGATCGTCCCGGTCTAAACACAGGTTCAAACCGCGTCCAAATCGGAGCTCAAACGAGCCCAGAAACGCAAAAAGAGTTCAAGGGGAAGTGGGTTAGACCCACTGGGCCAAAAGGCCCATGTGCAAAGGCAAAACAGGCAACGCCCGCTGGCTGCAACGGGCGCACGCCCGTTGCACAGCGGGCGCGGCCCGCTGCAGCAGCGGGCCAGCGCCCGCTGCCAGCGCCCGCTGCAAGCGGGCGCGGCCCGCTGATGCAGCGGGCCCGCACCCGCTTGTGCAGCGAGCGCGGCCCGCTGCTTGCAGCGGGCGCGGCCCGCCCTTGCTCCCTTGGGCGGGCGCGCCCGCTAAGCCTGGCGGGCGCGCCCGCTAAGCCTGGCGGGCGTGCCGCAACTTAAGTCAAAATTAGGGTTTTTTGAAACCCTAATGACGGCTACGAATTTTGAGAAATTGCTAAACTTTGAGCAATTGTTTGAGGGGTCAAACGAAGTCGAAATTCGTCACCGTCAGTTCCTACGCGTTCACCATTCCAAGCTTTTCTGATTGATAGCTTGTTTGGTGTCTGAAGTTTAGTATGTGAGGAGAATTAATTCGTTAAAGTTTGACTTTGTGAAAGGCTAACTTTAAAGTTGAAATTAAGCCAAATGGCTTAATTGAATTTTTCTCTTCATGGGAATTGTCCCACATTGCCCGCAACGAGAAGTTGAGTGCTCACTCCCTATATAAATAGGGGTGCACTCTCCTCGTTGAAAAACACACCAGTCAACGATCAAGTAGCTCCAGATTTTTAGAGCAAGCTCGATCGGCGACTAAATCTCTCTCTCTATTTTCCTATTCTCCGGAGTAGTCCTAGCACGACTACGAAGGGGGTTTGGATCTGATCCGGATGTCTAAGACGCGGGTTCTTCTCAAGTGAAACTTTCTACCGCGTGTGATCGGCTCGGAGGCGAAAGCAGCTCGGGCGGATCGGTGCGAGGGTGCGAGGCGGCTCAGGGAGATCGGGTCAACGCTGCACGGCTACAAGGAGCTTCTCAAGACGGTGCGGTACATCTTGCCTGCTCCAGGGCCAAGATTCCGGGTATGTGGTTAAGCGTTTTTCTAGCGTAGTTTTAATTAGTCGCTCTAGTGTAGATCCTTCTTGGGGTGGTCAGACCCACTCCAAGTCGGCATAGATCGGGCTAGGTTCTGGCTTCCCAGAGCCTAGCTAAATAGTTTAGCTAGTGTAGAAATTTTGATTTCTGGTTTTTCCGCTGCGCTTTTGTGCCTCCGTGGTCCGTCCGACTTAGGACGGATACGGATCCGAGCTCTGGGGGTCCGCCAAAACCCCAACACGGTCTTGTTGTCGTTGGCAGACATAGCTATAGACTTGGCTCTGATACCAAATGTAATGCCCTGCTAAGCTACTGCACAAGTACTAGAGGGGGGTGAATAGTACTTTAAAATAATTAAGAGGCTAATTCCTAATTACCGTGCAAACTCTACCAATTAATGCGGAAATGCAGAATAGTAAATAATCGACAACAAATAAACAATCGCAAACAAACGATATTACTGGGTTCGGATCCACCCAAGTCTCCCCGACTTGTTCCCGGTGATCATACGTCCCAAACACCCGGATCCCCTCCGGATACTTGAGTTAGAAACCCTAACTCAAGATTTCCACTATGAAATACTTGTGAAGAACCTTCACCAAGTCAAATCATACACAGTAATTTGTGACTCCTACAAACCGGGATCACAAACACAACTCTCACAACCGAGAGTTAAACACTTACAAAATGAAAGTAAATGAAATAGAATAGCTTATCACAAAAATACCTATGCCTTGAGTATACTTACGAATTAGGGCAAGGATGATTTTGAGGAAGAAGAAGGCACCAAACCCTAGCTCCAAGATGTAGATCAGCGATGGAGAGCTATGAGGTTGTTGGTGACCTAGGATCAAGCACTTGGCTTGGAAGGCTCTCAATCAATGAATCTCTCTTTTGAAATGAATGAGGAAGAGATTCTTGAGAGGAAAATGAATGAGCTTTAAATGAGATGATAGCTTTCTCTTTGATCTCTAAACTTCTCCAATAATCAGCCTTGAGTGCAATGAATGCAGCTCAACAAGTATTTATAGGTTAGAGGAAAGAGAGAGAAAAACGTTTCAATTAAAGCTCCAACGGATCTATTCTGATCGCAACTAGTCGGTCAAAGAACAACCACCGACCGACTAGTTCATCAACTAGTCGGTCGGTCAATCAACGTAGACCGACTAATGAGTGAACAGGGAATAGGTCGAAGTTCAGACAAAAGGAACTAGTCGGTCCAAGAAGAGTAGCTGACCGACTAGTTTCACAACTAGTCGGTCGGTTACTCAACTGAGACCGACTAAGAGATAAAACTGAAGTCTGAGCACAAATTGATTTAGTCGGTCCAAGAACAAATGTTGACCGACTAGTTCACCAACTAGTCGGTCTCCAAATGTGCATAGACCGACTAACTATAAACAGTAAGTTAGGTGAAAATTTGCATGTATAAGAAAGCTAAACTAGTCGGTACAAGAAGGAAAGTTGACCGACTAGTTCATCAACTAGTCGGTCGATCAATGAACACAGACTGACTAATTATAAACAGTAGCTCAGGCTCAACTTGGCATGTACAGGGAAAGCTCAACTAGTCGGTCTAAGAAGCATCACTGACCGACTAGTTCACAAACTAGTCGGTCGGTGAGTTAGACCGACTAACTATAAACAGTAAAGAGCTAGAAATTGAGAAGGCAAACTAGTCGGTCAAAGAAGGATTGCCGACCGACTAGATCACCATCTAGTCGGTTGGTTCTTATTCTTGAACCAACTAACATGCACAAGAAGTCGCGAAACGAAGCGCGATGCTTCGGGAAAGTTAGTATGGACTTCTACTAAGATCCTATGTCTAAGATAGGAGTGTTATGAAGATTAAAACGTAAGACCTACTCAAGGCTTAATATTCTACGAAAGAAGCTTAAAAGACTATAAATAAAACTTGATGATACTGTCTTCAAAAGCTTCAATCGAATCTTCATGACTTCTAAAATGGTCCAAAAGCTTCAACGAAGCTTTAGGCATACGATCACATGCTTTGAGAAGTCTCGAGACGTCGCTTTGGATGTTCAAGTGAATTTGGCGACGATCTCCATAACTGCACTCACAAATTGTTAGTTCACAATATATTTATGTGTGTTCATCATCCAAAACCAAATCCGGGGAGTCCAATATACAACAACTCTTTTTCCCCATGCTCAATAAATTGATTTGATCCTGCTTTCCTTTTATAGCATGGCTGTAGAAAACCTCCTAGAGAGGGGGGACCCCGCCAAGGGAGTGTCCGGACGGCATCACGTAAGGACAAGGGACGACCCCCAAACAGGCTGGCCCCCCCTCCACGATTCGCCTGGTCGGAAAACTCCCCGGGGCCGAATCTCGGAGTGGGCCGGCCACTAGGTGGGATAGCCCTCCCAGCCAACGAAACTACTCGAACCGGCCGGGGGCAAATCCCCCAGCGGACCGGCGAACCTACCGACCGAGAGACCAGGGGTAGCTCCCCGGGCGGGTCGGTCGAAGGCACGACCTCAGAGGTCGACCTCATCGACTAGTCACATGACATGGGGTCGCGCCCCAGGCTGACTAGCCAACTGAGCCGGGGGCAACTCCCCCGATACGGCTGCACGTTAACCGAGCCGACGGCAACTCCCTCGGCCCGTCGGCACGCCAATTGAGCCGGGGGCAACTCCCCCGATACGGTTGCACGTTAACCGAGCCGATGGCAACTCCCTCGGCCCGTCGGCACACCAATCAAGCCGGGGGCAACTCCCCCGATACGGCTGCACGTTAACCGAGCCGAGGGCAACTCCATCGGCCCGTCGGCACGCCAATCAAAGCCGGAGCAACTCCCCCGATACGGCTGCACGTTAACCGAGCCGAGAGCAACCCCCTCGGCCCGTCGGCACGCCAACCAACCCGGAGGACAAAACCCCCGGCAGGAGCGCCGACTCTTCTCCGTCAGGACTCGAAAAAAGGCTCCACCCCAAGGGAGGAGATGAGCAATAACAAACGAGGAAAAGACACTTTACTTTCGCGGGATTGTACGAGGGGCTACACCAAAAGCCCTGGTCCGGAAAAACTTAAGGACCAGGCTAGGGATCTAGGCACTCCCACCCTCGGCCTCTCGGGGGGCCCCCTCAAGACCGTCAGCTGGAGAGGCATCGGACCGCTCCGGGATCTCTTCCTCTTCATCCGAGTACGCTTGAAGCTCCTCGAGGTTGATCTCCGCGAGCGGGAACCTCTTTCGAACCTCGGCCAGGCAGCGGGCGAAGCCCTTCTCGAACGCCGAGGACGTGGCCTTAGTGACAAAGGAAAGGGCATATTCCTTCACGGCGTCCTGGGCAACCTTAGCAAGTTCCACATCCTCCAGCTTCGACCCTCGAGAGTGGCCACCTGTCGTTGGTGATCAGATCGCATCATCTCGATCTCTTTCGATCTCGCGTTAAGCTGGGATAGGAAGGCCCTCTCCCGCTCTTCGCCGCCTCCAGAAGGGCGTTAAGTTCTTGGACATCGGACGTGATGAAAGGGGCCGGATCGGCGCCTGCCTCAGCCGCCGCGCCAGGGGCCACGGTGAGCGCGGCAATTCGCTCCTCGACCTTGGACTTCTCGACCAGAGCTAAGGCTTTTTCCTGGTCCGACCTCTCCAGGGCAGAGGAAAGCTCGGCCACGCGAGACTCCAGGGACTTCACGAGGGCCTTGGACAAGTGATCGGCCTCCTCCTCGCCTTCCCGGGCCCCAGGAACGGGCGCCGCGTCTGCCTCAGCTTTGGAGAGAGCCACAAATTGGCGCCTCATCGAAAGCCCCACAGAGGATAGCTACACAAAAGAAGCGGGAGTAAGTTGAAGATAACAACGAAAGACTGGGTTAGGGAAGAAAACCCCACCTGCTGGTCGGCTTATACCACGAAAGCGGCCAGACGGTCGCCACTGACCTCGTCCAAAGCAGCTCGGTCCGAGGAGAGACTGCAGTTCTCGGCCACCCGTGCCGCCACATCGCAGCCGGAAAAGACCGACTCACCCGCTTCTACGGGGAAGCGGGGACGGAGAAGACCCTCTTCCCCCGGCGGTAAATCCATAGGGGCGAAGCAGAACGCACCTAGATACCGCTCGTATATGTCAGGAAGAGGGTCCAGCTGCGGAGATGATGGGCCATCCCATGGCCAAACCGCCTCGGCCGAGGGTGACAGATCCCGGCACTGGGGCAATGAAGCACTAACCCCCCCCCCGGCGAGGGTGCGGACCTTCTTAGGGACGCCATGCTGGGAGGAAGAGGGGATCTTTCTCTTCGACTTCTCGGCACCAGCCGTCGGGCGGTCAGCACGTTGTTTCTTCCGGACCGTCAGCACATGATCCCCTCTCCGAGAGGCAGGGTCCGGAATCCCGACTTGAGGAGGAATGGCCAAGGAGGGAAACCCACCTGTGCAGGGGAAAGTCATCATCAACCAACCCTATCAGCCACAGAACAATGGACACGGAGCATTATCTTCGGGGCGATGAAGGACGGCAAAACTCACCAGCGGGCCACGTGGTCTTTCGCAGATTGAGGTCAGAAAAGAGAACGGTGACTTTCCGATCGCCTGGCGGGATCGCCAACAGGGCCTCCATGGTCTCGAGTTCAGCCGCAGTCGGGTTACCCAGCTCCAGTGCCAGCATCACGTCGGCGCTCCAGTGAGTTGGGAAATCCATATCCGACGGGTCGACAACGAAGAGATACTCCCCCTTCCAGAGCTTGACGGAGCTCGGCAGCCCCAGCATCAGGCTCTTCGAGGGCCGAGCGCTAATATAAATCCAGGCCCCAGACTGGTGGCGGCTCAGACGATAGAATTGTGAGAAGAGCCGGAGGGAGGGGACCACCCCCTTCTGAAGGCAGAGCACGGCGAACCCGATGACGAGCCCGATCGCGTTGGGGCAGAATTGGCATAAGGCCGCACGATGAGCACGCAGAAACTCAACGATGAAAGGATGAAGGGGGAACCGAAGCCCGAATCGGAAGCACACCTCATATACCCCGACCGCCTTCGGACCCGGAAAGCAAATCCGCTCGTCAGGCCCAGGGGCCCGGATGGAGTATGAGGGTAGAAGGTAGCGGACGCGCAAATCTCCGGCGGAGGTGGCACAGAAGGAAGGACATCCCAGAACCTCCGAAGGCACCCCCGAGGGGTCACCCTCCTGACTACCGACCGCCGAGCCGGGGCTATCAGACGAGTCGAGTCGGACTGCATCCTCTGGTCGACCCAAACCGGGGGCAGGAGAAGACGACATGATGAGGAGTTGGAGCAGGATTAGACAAAGGAGATGCTGAAGGAAAATCTGGCCACGTTCGACTAACTGATGTCGGCGCTTCTTTCCTGGTGCCCTTTGAATGACCCTGCGCACGGTGGAGATGAATGCAAGGGACACGTGGCGACATCAAGGCGGCGGCGATGCTTCGGAAACTACACCAACGGGAGTTCAAACGGAGCGGTAATAATGACATTCATTTAATAGCGGAACCTCGACTGACGCACCCGTCGGATCATGAAAGAGTCACATCACCCGAACCGAACCGACGGAAGCCGAACGGTCCGGGCGATGGGGGCAATTGTTACGACTAATATGGACCAGCCCGAATTACAACGGCCCATGGCCCGACCTCAAAGGAGAAGCCCATTAGAGAAGATGGGCCCGCCCGAAGAGGGCCCACGGACGGGGCTGAAGGCCTAGCCACTTCGCCCTCGGGGGCACTCGACTAACCCCCATTCGGCCGGATTAACCGCCCATCTGAATCCGCGATCCCATGATGGCCATTAACGGACCCGCTAATGGGCCACCCCTCCATTACGGGCGAGTGGGAGGAGGCGGAGGCGGATCGTGGGGATGTGAGAGGAGGCAGGACGTGGGGCAATGACGAAAGACCCTATAAGGGGAAGACCAGGACGACAGAGAGAGGGATGGAGACTCAGGTAATCAACAGAGAGGTACTCCATCAACGACCTAGGCATTCGCCACTCCATTTCCTCCCTCCCCCCAAACTCGCGCCGCCTGGGTTGACGTTCCGGCTTCCTAACAAGTCGGATCTCCCCCGCCGAGTATCCTTTCAGACCTTGATCTGACTTAGGCATCGGAGGGGATTTGGCCGGAACCTAGGTCCGGCCTCCCTGACGAGTTTCCTCATCTGTCCAGGTAGAAGATACCTGAGGCGCCGAGGCTGCCCCTCAGCGTCGGTCGGTTACCCCCATCGCAGTCGTCAGGTGGACGGCTGCTCAGGCATCATCCCACTTGCAAGGCGTCGAGGCTACCCCTCGACGCGGATCCGACCGAGGCCGAGCGCGACCCAGCCGAGGCCGAGCGCGACCTACCGAGCAGAGGCTTCTCCTCAGCTCTCCCATGCCGAGAACAAGAGGGCTCGGCGATCCCAAGGGACCCCCAAGTCGGCCCCTTGACCACGTTGACCACACAGTCGACGGTCAACGAACTGTGGTGAGAAAACACCGTAAACAACATTGTTTGAACTTTATTTTATTGTGGATTCCCCTTCATCTAAGTTGGATATTTTAAAATAACCAACCAAGGAACAGAGGCAGAATGTGAAATAATGCTGTCTTGAATTAGGAAGAATCCAATAGGGAATCCAATTACATTGTAAATAGTGTGAATGCATCCTTAATGTGATTAGCTATAAGAGAATCAAATATATCTGTCATTGAGGATAAAATTTGAACAGTTTTTTTTCTTATTTGTCTCAGAATTTGTCATATCCTCCTAGTATAATGTTTAAGAAGAGACTACCAAATAAGCTATCCGATGAAATTGGGACGGATTATGGTTTGATGACTTCAAATATTATTAGCTTTATAAGAATACATAGAAATCACGTCAAAATTTCAGCCCCAGATTTAATTCATTTTCATTGAAATAAAGAGGTTGATAAGTTATTATTTTTTATATTTTGGTACTGTAAACAGTCCACTAACTCATCATGGTTTAATATTGGGTTGCTCTTAAATGATAAGTGTCTGTTAATTGTGCTCGTTTGGTCAATATGATGTACACTAGGAGTGCTAGAAGAATCTGTTGACATTGGATCACACATGTTGAATTATGGACATTAGTGATTTGGAACTAGTAAAATCAATGTTTTGGATCTTAAATAACTTTTTAGAAAAAATAAAAAAAATATTATTGCCAAGACAATACTCACCTTTGCAAAATCTTATAAGACGAGATATTATGTAAACATATATATACCCATGCATGTGTATGACAATACATGGGCTCTTTAACAATCTTGTAAAATTTTATTTCTCCTTCTAATAAAACTTTGTTTATTCCTACTAAATATCCAACAAGGCTTGCCTCTAATGTTCCATGTTCTGGACCAATAACATTTTATGTGTCCATTTTTGTTTCATGCACCAAAGCAATCCGTATTTCTGGTAACTTTGTGTTGTGGTATACATTGCAAAGAGATTTCTATGTCATTACACTTATTGTGATTGGTGCTTATTACAAGGTCCATTCCAACCAATCTTGTTCTTTATGTTTTTTTGATAATGTCTTATCAAAGTACACGTGCTAGAACCTCTTGGATCTATGTATACAATGATTACATATTGCGATAAAATATTTTGTTATTTTATGCATTTCCTTTTTAAAATATACCCAAGCTGGGCATTATTCGGACCAACTTCTTCATATTCATCATCAATTACAACATTTGGATTTTCTTCTTTATATGTAACTATATTTTATGGAATAAATTCTAGTGTACGTGGTGTGTAGTAGATAAACGGGTTGTAATATCACCATGTCTTTTATTATTATATCTCAGTAAAGTACTCGTCCCGGAGCCTCTTAGACATTTGTATATTATTTTACAATAATTACACATTGCGAAATAATCTTTTGTTGTTTTATACCTTAATTTTGTAAAATGTGTCCATGGGGCATTACCTAGGTTAACTTGTTCATATTCATCGCTTATTTTAACATTTCAAATTCTCATAATAAATAAACACAAGAATTGTAATTAAATTGACAGAATACATAATAGTACTAGTAACATGGGGTTGTGCATGCTTGCCTCTGACCCGAAACTGACCAAGCCATGCTCGGCTCGTCACATGTCGGGTCACGTTAAACCTATGTTGAAACGGTCCATCCGCCATACTTAATTTGTACAAGGGTTCACATATTCTTCCACCAATTAGCATGGTTTTAAAATCTTGATATTATTTAGAACTTTTTAGTATGCCATAACATTCCTAAACTTTATAGCCAATATTGTTAAATCTTTCTATGCTATCAAGAAATGTTCACAACATATCTTGAATTTACAAAAGTTAAGGAGATGCTCCTAAATTTGTGCAGATAATTGATTTTATCCTAATTTATATACACTTTGGAAGCATTCTTTGGTCCATCAAATAAAAAAGAGAGAAATAATGGGTATCCTTTACTCCTTTTCTATATTGTTATTTTCAAGCCACATATTTTCTTGATGAATAATTATTGGTAATAAATCATTATAGTACCATGAATTTCAAGTTGCAATTGTGAATGCTCCCTTGAAATATATGAGTATGCCAGATACATGGTTTTGCTCTAACTATCATGCAATCAAGTTAATATGTCATATCATGTAGCTGTGTGAGAGTGTGATTAAATTTAGTCAAATCACAAAATCAATTTGGTTTTATGCATGATGTTGAATAGTTGAGGCAATTCAGGTATATTAAGAAGTATCATACATCAAAAAGAGAGATTTACATATGGTCTTTATTGGCCTGGAGAAAGCATACGATAGAGCTCATAAAGAGGTTCTACGGTGTATCTTAAAGAAGAAAGGGTCAGTCTAAGATATGCTATTTTTATTTCAAGATATATATCAATGAGCAATTACTAATGTGAAGGCTTGTAGATGCATAACATATAGCTTCTCGATTACTATTAAGTTTCATCAAGTGTAGGTTTGAGTCCCATCTTCTTTGCTATAATGATTGATTAGCTCACTACGTATATTCTTTGCTTTAGATCCTAGGAGATTTAGCGCTTATCTTGAATCAAAGCACGTGAGAGTGGTTCCCTCTCGAATAGAAACTACTTATCATTGTATTTTGTGCCTTGATTTATAATAATCATCTTTTTATCCCCTCAAACACTAGCATTTCCTATCAAATTGGTATCAGAGCTTAGATCATCGTGTCAGGACTAAGAAAAATCGAAGCTTGGGAAGAGGAAATGATGCTAGCGATCTTGGAGAAGATGGAGTCCATATCAGCATCGTTAGATAAGCTGTTGAAGACTTGCAGCCATCCGAGGAAGACACCGACACACCATATCTGGAGGAGGATGCGAACGATGTAGATCTAAAGAATTTCGGTACCGACGACCTAAATCCAATTCCGACGAAGGCACGTGAGGACGTACCAGAGGTGGCGACCTCTAGCAGTGTAGCCGGGGGGTCGCGGCCTCC
Source organism: Scilla litardierei (assembly GCA_030789695.1). NCBI lineage: Eukaryota > Viridiplantae > Streptophyta > Magnoliopsida > Asparagales > Asparagaceae > Scilla > Scilla litardierei. The sequence goes on from CM061138.1 coordinate 180,203,652, forward strand.
AAGCGACCCCGCTAGGCTTCGGCGAGCCCCGACAAGTTGTCGGGGCCTTGCGGACACCGGGCGACGTTGCCTGGGGCTAGCGACCCTCGACGGCCCACCAAAGGCCTGGTGACCTCTGCCGAGCCGCCTGACCCCCCGCGAGGTTTCTCTGGCGATCGTAAAAACTTTCGATGTTTGTCGGCAATGCCTCCGGTGACATTCGGAACCGTCACAACCACCATCTTCTTCTTGTCATCCGGGTGAACCCAATGGCGCAAGTTTTGCGGCAAACCGTCGTTGGAGATACCAGAAAAAGATATTGGCACTGTCAAGCCGCCATCACTACAGTAGCAGTTTGATCCAGCCGATTCCATGGGGCAGCCGAGCCGCGAGTTGCATCGATCGGAGCCGCGAGTCGTGCCGACCGGAGCCGCCTTGGCCGAGCCGCTAGACCGAGCCGGCTCGAGCCAAGCTGTTAACCAGTCAACGGCTGTATAGTGCGCCGTTCTATTTTCGACGATTTTCTGGGCTATTTTCGGAGGAATTTCTGCAAACTTCCGTATTTTGATAATTCCAGATCCGTCTGTAGCCCAAATTTAGAACGGAAAGTATCAGTGCTTAGACGACTCAGTCACGGATGCATTATCACTCCTGGGTGGCCTTGAGTGGCCTTTTGATCCAGGAGGAGGCGATGAGACGAGCACTAGCACTCGGAGAAGCGCACTCACGGATTTTATGCACTACCTTAAGAACACGGTGATTTTTCGGGGACAGTAATGTTGGGAATGTGGGTTTTGTCCACACTGCTGGTAATTTTGTAGTTTTGGGGCCCGATGGGTAATTTTTAATTTGGTGTCCTAGGGGCAATTTTGTAAATATGGGCAAATCATCTCTATAAATAGGAGTGAAGGGGTTAGGGTTAGGGAAGAAGAAAATTGAAGAAGAAAAGTAGAGAGCAGGGGATTAAGGCTTAGTCTAGCTTTAGATCCTGAGAGATTTAGCGTTTTATCTCGAATCAAAGCGTAGGAGAGTGGTTCCCTATTGAATCGAAATTACTTATCTTTGTATTATGTGCATTGATCTATAAAAATCATCTTTTTATCCCCTCAAACCCTAGCATTTCCTATCAAATCCCTTCTGGTCACTTCATATATACTCAAGATCCCCAGAAACACTATTTTCACATACATATGACGTAACTCTAGATCATAATGAGCACCCATTGTGATGTCTCATTTTAAACTTCTAGCAGTGAATCGCCATTTATTAATGGTTATTCTAAGCGTGATTAATATTGTTAGGAATAAACTCTCTTGTATTATTCCAAGGGCAATAGCCCGATATATATAGAGTACAGGGAATGGTAAATAAGCACAAAAGACCTTATACAAAGGGAGTATATACATATACATCTAACACCCCCCTCAAACTCATGGTGGATCAACAACACTGATTGGAAAGATAAAAACTGTGCTGTGCTCTAGTCTAGGCCTTTGTGAAGAAATTCGCGAGCTGATACTCAGAAGGCATATACTGTAGAGCAATAACATTATCCCGTACCTGTGAACGCGTAAAAGAGGCGTCCACACCAATGTGCTTGGTGAGCTCATGCTTCACCGGGTCACGAGCAATACTGATGGCACCTGTACTGTCAGACAACAAAGGAGTAGGTGTGGAAATGGGGACGCCAAAATCCTCAAGTAACCAACGTAGCCAAATAATCTCTGCTGTCAACAAGGCCATAGCACGCAACTCAGCCTCTGCACTCGATCGAGAAACCGCCTGCTGCTTCTTGGTCTTCCAAGTGATGAGAGAGCCACCCAGGAAGACGCAATAGGCAGATAGAGACCGACGATCGGAAGGATCACTGGCCCAAGTCACATCAGAGTAAGCATGGAGCTGTAAAGGGCCAGAGCGTGGAAAGAATAATCGACGGTGGCTGGTCCCGCGCAGGTAACGCATGACACGAAGAAGGTGGCTGTAGTGGAGCTGAGTAGGTGCAGAAACAAACTGGCTCAAGATGTGCACGGAATATGAAATATCCGGTCGAGTGATCCCAAGATAGACCAGACTGCCAACAAGATGGCGATAACGAGTGGGGTCCGGAAGAGGCTCACCGTCACTAGAGCAAAGGTGTACATTCAGCTCCATCGGTGTATCAGCGGTACGCTGATCAACATGAGAAGCCCGATCAAGAAGATCCTGAATATACTTCTCCTGGGAGAGATAGTAGCCATCAGGTGTGGAGGAAAACTCAATCCCCAGAAAGTAACGAAGAGGGCCAAGATCCGTCATAAGAAACTGCTCGCTCAGCCGTGCTTTCACAAAAGCAATAAACTGGGGATCATCTCCAGTGATAATCATATCATCCACATACAAAAGGAGAAGTGTCCGACCACGAGATGAAGTATAAACAAAGAGAGCAGGATCATGATCACTCGCTATAAAACCAGCAGCAGTGACGACAGAAGAGAACCGCTGAAACCAAGCACGGGGAGCCTGCCGAAGACCATATAGAGAGCGACGAAGGCGACAAACCATGCCCTCGGGGACAGAATAACCAGGTGGTGGTTGCATATAAACCTCCTCATCAAGAACGCCATTGAGAAAAGCATTCTTGACATCAAGTTGGGAAATAGTCCATGAACGAACAGCAACAACAGCAATAAGACTGCGAACAGTAGTCATATGAGCAACATGAGCAAATGTCTCCTCAAAATCTATCACATGCTCCTGCTGAAAACCGCGCGCTACAAGACGAGCCTTGTAGCGCTCCAGAGTACCATCAGATCTGGTCTTGACCTTGTAAACCCACTTGCACGTGATAGGACAAACACGGGCAGGCAGGGGTACAAGATTCCACGTACCAGTACGCTCAAGCGCAGCAATCTCCTCTGCCATAGCATGCTGCCACTCCTGGTGAGCAGCGGCATCCCGATAAGAGGTCGGCTCAGCAAGAATAGCACCCAGAGAAGTAAACCGACCAGGAGGGCGTAGTGACTCACGATTACGAAGGTGGTAACGAGGAGGGTCACTGGAGGAAGAGGGCAACTCAGGAGGGTCACTGGTGATGGAGGGCATCTCATGAGAAGGCACTGCAGGAGGATCCTCGACTCGCTGACGACGAGTGTAGTGAAGAGGAAAGGGAGAAACATGTCCTGGGGTAGGTGCAGAGGTGACCGGAGGCGCAGGGGGCACTGGTGGTGGAGCTGAGGGCACATGGGATGGAGGTATGGGTGGTGGAATGGTGGATAGTGGACTCTCAGGAAAAGTGAGAAACAAAAGATGCTCAATAATAGAAGCCGGACTGGAAGATGAAGAAGGACGAGGGAAGAAGGGACAAGACTCATCAAAAGTCACATCACGAGAAATCCGCATCCGTCGAGCTACAGTATCCCAACACCGATATCCCGTGTGCACAGCACTATATCCAAGAAAGACACACTCAACAGACTGGGCTGTCAACTTGGTACGCTCACGAGGGGCCAACAAGACATAGCAGACACAACCAAAAAGACGAAGCTCAGGATAGGACGGCAGATCTGGAGGTGGTGTAGGAAGGCGCTCAAGTGGAATCGCACCCTGAAGAGGAGAGGATGGCTGCATGTTGCTGAGATATGTAGCAGTAGATACAGCCTCAGCCCAAAACTGAGGGGGAACAGAGGAAGCAATCATAAGGGCACGAGCAGTCTCAAGTAAATGACGATTCTTGTGCTCAGCAATGCCATTCTAGGCATGAGCACCAGGACAGGAAAACTGTGAGAGAGTGTACTGGGTATCAAGAAAGGCATGAAGGTGCCGAGATAAGTATTCTCCAGCAGAGTCAGCACGAAGAATCCGAATGGGAGTGCTATACTGTGTACGGATCATGGTAGCAAAAGATTTATAAATAGACAAAACCTCAGTACGAGAGGACATAAAGTATATCCAAGTGTAGCGAGAAAAATCATCTATAAATATAATATAGTAGCGATGACCCCTTTTCGAAACGAAGGGGGCCGGACCCCATACATCTGAGTGAACAAGATCAAAAGGACTCTGGGAGACAGACTCACTAGTAGGATAAGGTAGTTGTAACCAAGGTTTAAGGTATCGGTTTCGGAGAGGGTATCGCTCCGACCAAAATTTAGGTTTCGGTATCGGTATCGCCCGTTTCGGCGGTTTCGGAAGCCAGTTTCGGTATCGTTCGTATCGTCCGTATCGGTAGTTTCGTTTCGATATCGGTATCGGTATCGGTTCCGTTATTTTCCTGTATTTTCCTGTATTTCGATATTTTCTTGTATTTGATACTTTGTTGTATTTTCATGTATTTTCATGTATTTTCATGTATTTTCATGTATTTTATACTATGCTGTATTTTCCTGTATTTTCCTGTATTTCGATAAATGGAAGGGTTTGGTGGCTGAAAATGATAAGTTTGTAAATAAATGGAAAACCTTTAGTGGCTGAATGTCAAGCTTGTAATTAAATGGAAAGCCTTTAGTGGCCAGCTTACTCAAAAGGTCAAACTTCTTAATAAATGCTAGCATGTGTTGGACAACTGCACTAGCACCGTGCAAACAAAATTTAAATTAAATGCTAGAATATGCTACTATGTAAGACCTCAAATTGCAGGAGACGGGCTCCTTCGGGGATGCGGCGGGAGGCGGGCGACCATGAAGTACGTCCATCTCTTCGTTTCTTCTTCTTTTTCTGGACTTTGGTGATGTTTTCTCCTCCTCATCCTTCTTGTTTTCATTTTTTTAAGTTTCAGTCTGTATCGGACAAGTTTCGGCCTGTATCGGCCGAAACGGCCGAAACCCCGGCCGATACGGCCGAAACCCCGGCCGATACGGCCGATACCGAGAAGCATCGTGTGGTTTCGGACCGGTCCCCTCCGAAACCGATCCGAAACGGCCGATACCGGTCGGTTTCGGCCGAAACCTAAAACTATGGTTGTAACTGTTTGCCAAGTTTACAGCCCATACAGTCTAAAGACATATCACCAGAGACCGACCCTAATAAACCTCTACGAACCAAAGAAGAAAGACGCGAACCACAGAGATGTCCTAAGCGATGATGCCACTGGGCAAACGAACCGGTGGAGGATGCAGCAGAGGCGGAGGCAATAGTGGTGATGGGAGGACTGGCAGAGGCAGCAGAAGGAAGATGAAGCCAGTCAAGCTCCCAAAGACGCGGAGAATCACGCCTGCGGGGGCCAGAACCAACTAGACTGCCCGTGCGACGATCCTGGATAGTACAAGAGTCAGAATCAAGAATAACACGATAGCCATGATCAGTAAGTTGGCCTGCCGACATAAGCTGTATGGTGAGTTTTGGAACGAGGGACACAGTAGGGACATGAAAAGTGGGACTAGAAAGTGTGCCTAGCCCAGTAACTGAAAGTGGGGTGCCATCTGCAGTGAGAACTGTGACAGAGCGGGAGGGAGTACTAATGGAATGTAAAGTGGTAGGGTCAGGAGTCATATGAAATGAAGTACCAGAGTCAAGGATCCAAGGAGAGGTACCTGAGGTGGTGGAAGATGGTGTCGCAGTACCTGGCAGAAGAAGCAGAGCCTGATGCCCCAGAAGCAGACATCCGACGAAATAACGTGAGAAGCTCCTGCTCAGTATCAGATGGGGTAGAGCTCCTCTGAGAGGTGAAACCCCCAGTGTCAGTCTCCTTCTTCTTCTTGGCAGCAGCCTGATCCCTCCGCTTCTTGTGACACTGCGCCTCCACATGTCTGTCTCGGTGGCAGTAGGTGCAGCGTCTGGTGTCACCTCGCACGGGTGCTGTAGCAGAAGGCAGATCTGGTGTGATAGGAGCAGAAGAAGCAGGAGCACGGGTCGCCAAAACAGAAGCAGAGGGTGCTAAAAGACCAGCAGTACGAAGACGAGTCTCCTCAGTACGAATAGCAGCAAGAACCTCCAAAAACGTCACGCGTGGGTGACGGGCAAGCAGCTGGGCACGTATCTGCTCGAACTGTGGCCGAAGTCGGGTCAAAAAGTCATAGACCCGACGAAGCTGTAGGTGGGAGTGCTGATGCTGGCAACACTGGCAGATACGACAGATCGCTGGTCCCAAAGAGTCGAGCTGACGCCAGATAGAAGATATCTGTGTATAGAACTCATCGACCGTGGCATCACCCTGCTGAAGAGCCTGCTCCTGTCGGACGACAGCAAGGTAGAGGGAGTCACCGATAGGCTCATAGTGAGAGCGAAGATGATCCCACATCAGCTGAGACGTCGCCAAACTCACAATGTCACCAGTCAGGGACACATCAATGCTAGCGATGAGGATGTTGGCGGCACGAGCATCGTCATCACACCACCGCCGATAGAGAACATCCTGAGAGGAATAAGCAGCAACAGCAGTCGCATACGCATCGGTTGCCGCCTTCTTGGCGGTGTCATCAGCAGTGGGGGGAGTGGTGTCTCGCTGGGAAGCACCGGTCGCGGTGGACAAGGACGATCGCCGGTGAGAAGGTCCCAAAGGCGCTGACCGCGCATATGGAGACGAATGTGCGGTACCCACTCCTTATAATTAAGGCCATCAAAAATCAACGAACACCGAGGGATAGCAACATGATGATGATGAAGAGGTAGATCCGTAGGAGACGCCATATGAAGAGGTAGATCCGTGGGAGGCGGAGGCTAGATTGCGGTAGGCGGCCGACGTGTGTAAGGCGGCCGGAGATAGGCGGCTAGTCACAGGAGTCGAAGGTGGACGGCGCGCAGGCGGATTGGGGGCTGTGCGGGAGTTCCGAAGGCGACGTGTGGATCTGAGGGCCACGGCGAGGCAGATCGGGGCCACGGCGAGGCCTGGGCGCCTGTAGCAGGCGGCGGCGGCGCAGCAGGGTGCGGCAGCAGCGTCGGGTGGCTCGCGGCGGCGGGATCAGAGGCCCTGGGCTGAGCGGCAGGCGCGAGCGGCTTCGGCAGGCGGGCGCGGGCGGCTTCGGCAGGCGCGGGCGCGGCTTCGGCAGGCGCGGGCGCGGCTTCGGCAGGCGCGGGCGCGGCTTCGGCAGGCGCAGGCGCGGCTTCGGCAGGCGCGACTTCGGCAAGCGCGCGGGCGGCTCCGACAGGCGCGGCGCGCAGACTGAGACGCGGCGGGGGAGAGAAAAAAAAACGGCTAGGGTTTAGGTTAAACCTAGCTCTGATACCATGTTAGGAATAAACTCTCTTGTATTATTCCAAGGGCAATAGCCCGATATATATAGAGTACAGGGAATGGTAAATAAGCACAAAAGACCCTATACAAAGGGAGTATATACATATACATCTAACAAATATAACCATGTAGAAATGTGTGTGATTTATATAAACATGTAGAAAGTTTGATGTGCTTCACTTTAAGTTTTGCATGTTCTTGTATATGTACAAATTTGTCGTCTTATATAATCAGTAATTACACTCTGCTAGGCAAGACATCAATAACAATAAAAAAGGACACAATTTTAAAATAGGCTAAAAATTAGAAATAAAATTAAAACTAACCAAATGTAAATTTAATTATAAAAATAGATCAATTTCGTGTCACATCGTCACATCAGATTCCGCACATGAATTCGTGTCTATAAAACAATCGGGGTTAGCAACCCGACCATTTGAGATCAAAATAACTGGATTTACCAACCCCGCTCATTTTTTAGGATTCCTTTGTTACTCTGTTTTAATGAAATAGCCGGGGTTGACAATTATGATCATTTAGGGTGCGCAATTTGACTGAAGTTGTCCTCCGTGGTGATCTTTCAGTGTGAATTTCTGTGTGGAATCTGACATGGTAATAAGTTAGTTGGTTTTTGTAATTAAATTTAAATTTGGTTGGTTTTTAAAATTATTTCTAATTTTTGACCTATTTTGCAAAATGTCCATCTAAAAAAGAAAATGCATTTTCTTTCGTGCAATTAAATGTTCAGTAGAGATCGATTGAACCTGGTAGTCATGGTTGTACCTTGTACCTGTATAATTGTAAGAATATAAACCATGAAAGTAGATACTGCTGCTACTAATTAAAAGCATTTCCAAAGGAAATGATAATTTGTGTTTACTTACTTATGTCATTAACACATGCCAAATTGTTCATATCCTTGAACACATGTCTTCTATATTTGATTAATCATATTCCTCCAGGGGTCTATATGAAGTTTCATAGTTGCTTTGAATTCCCTGAAGTTTTACTTGCTTTATGTTGAAACAGACTAGCAAAGGATGTTGTTAGAGGCCTTAAAGGCGTATTGGACATAAGAATCCAAAGGTTCAGCTTCTTGCACTGACAGTAAGTCTATGAATATCTTCGATAGCTTATGCACCTTTCATTTGCAGGCATTTGTCCTTCGTCCTGCTCTTGTGTTGTTACTCTTGTGTCTGCGACTTCTTGTATTAATGAGTACCCTTTTATATGTGCTTTAATTCTTTTTTAATCTAGAAAATGTGTTTGCAATTCCTTTTTCTTATACATCGGAAAGCTGGTTAAAGGCGCGCGCGCGTTCCGCATCCACCAGGTAGTGCTCTATTCTTCACAGACTTCTCATTAACATTTATCCATGTCTGACAACTTGAATGATGATGATGTTAAATCTATGTGCAGCCTGAGTTTAATGTCAAGGAGAAGATTTTAGTTTTGATAGACACCTGGCAGGAAGCTTTTGGTGGTCCACAGGCAAGATATCCACAGTTTTATGCAGCATATCATGAGTTGATGGTATTATTCATACTTGCTTTGAATTCCCCTCCTATGACATTTAAGCAACAGTGACTGCAAAATATCCTGAGAATTTGAATTGATGACTGATGATTTCTTTCATTCATTGTAAAGAATAATCAGTCATATATAATCTGCGTGGGAGTGTATGTGAGCAAGCGTGTTGGGTGTGTGCATATGACCGTTATATCCTTTCTGTTTACAGAATCATAAGTAGGTGTGTCCTATCAATGAGACACCATCCTTCATTGAAACAATTTATCCAAATCAATCAACTTAGCTTCAATTTCTGTGGAGTCAAACTTTGATGTCATTGCCTCATATTATAGTTGAAACAGATGATACCATACATATCTCAAAGATACTTGAATTGTTTCGCCCCATCCCAATAAAGCAGTCTCTATTTTTTATCTTACCCTGCAAGTCCCATTTTAAAAGGACAGTACATATTAGAATCAACCAAATTTTTTGAACTTTAATTTTGACATTTGTAACGTCCCGCACCCCGGGTGTCGTCACAATTTGTACAACTATATGCAGGTCTTGCAGGTGCCAGTAAAGTCAATGTGGAGCAGTGCAGAAAGAGATAAAATACTCATAGCATAACAGTTAACACAGTTCTAAACATGAAATAACAATACAATCTACACTATAACTGAAATGTAACTTCAACTCTCTGCAGCCAGCTCACGGATCAAAGCCCTGCACCAAAAGCTCGGACTCCTCGTGCTCAGGCGTCTCCGTATGATCCTGTGCACCACCTAGTAGGGCAATAGAAGTCACACCATAGCTCAATAGAGTAGACAATATCTAAACATACAACTAAAAGTTACGGTGCACAAAAGGAGATATGGCAGCAACGGTTATAATGGTACGGTACAAAAATGTAACTGATATGATTATTAAAATGTCCACAAACTACCTTAGGCGGTACTCACTAATGTTAAACAATCCTAAGTCGTGACTTATGACGGAGTGCGATGTGCAACCAGAAGACCTTGGACCACAAGGATGCTACCCCGGGCAGAGTAACTGACTACTCAAGATCCATTCAAATGTTAGTACCTGGAAAATGTATATCGTGAACGATCGTGATAGATCGTGAAATGGAAATCATCCCAGACAGTGGCCAAAGGACAGGCTCCAATCGCTTCCGTACTCTCGCAATCATAGGTTCCTTCAAAATTCGGCAAGTCAAGCTAAATTAATTAATTAATAGTTTTAGTGTCGCGATGTGGTAAAAGTTCAATATTATGTAATCTACGTAGTCAAGAGGTTCCACTGTCGTACCTATAACAGTAAACTGTCATGTCAAGAGCACTCAATTCCACCCGTCATTCCTCAATGGTGATATCACAAGTAACATCCATTGGACTATGTAATTTAACACAATATTGAACTTGCTATACTAGCATGCTCAGAGAGATAATTAAATGGTATAACAGTGAAGCTGACATAAAGTGAAGCAGAGATATACTCCATATCATGATATTCCAAATCTGAACTGATATAAAGAAACCACACACCAACTGTTCCATGCAATGAATTAAGACGCGAAGGAAACATGATAATTACTTAATAAAGAAAAACCCGAAAGTCAAACTTATAATGGCTCTAGAGGCTCTAGGCCAGAGGGATCAGATTTGGGGTCTTCTCATCACGTAGTGGGGAGAACCGTGCTTACGGCAATGTCCACAGGGTGTCTAGCAAGGAATCATGGGCTAACGACCAAGACAGCTGGGGAATGAGGCTCAGATCCCAAGTAAACCGCACCGAAAGCCAAAAACAACAAGAAAAAGATTCAGCCGAACACAAACAAGCAGCAAAAAAGCCAACCACGACTCAACAATCAGTAAGGAGCCCAAGCCGCAAGTAAGTGTTGAGTATTGATTCCCATGATTTGGTTTTGATGATGAACAAACATAAATATTGGGTACTAATTATCTTTGAGCGCAGTTATGAAGATCGTCGCCAAATTACTTTGTAGATCTCAAGCGACATCCCAAGACTTCCTTAGAACTCGTGATCGATGTGCCTAAAGCTTCGTTGAAGCTCAAGGAGTATTAATGAAGTCAAGGGATTCAGAATCTTCGTGTTGAAGCTTTGAAGACTGTTTTTCGAGTTATTTATTTGGTCTTCTTGCTTCATTTCTTAGAATGTTAAGCCCTGAGTAGTACTTGCCTAGTTATTCTTATTTCTATCCTAGCTTAACTCTAGGATTGTCTTAGAAGCCATTAGAAAGTCTTTCCTTAGCTTATCGCGTCGATTCATGACTTTCTGTGCATCTTAGTTGGTTTATGAAAAAGGACCAACCGACTAGATAACGATCTAATCGGTTGGGAATCCTTCTTGAACCGACTAATCATCCTTGTGAATTTTGGCATTCTTACTGTTGACCAATTAGTTGGTCCAAGAAGGTTCACCGATCGACTAGTTGTCAAACTAGTCGGTTGATGTTTCTTCTTAGACCGACTAGTTTATCCTCCTCACTTCACTGTATTCTCTGTCATCCATCTAGTCGGTCCAAGAAGGTTCACCGACCGACTAGTTGTCAATCTAATCGGTCAGTGATCCTTCTTAGACCGATTAAGCAGCTTTTATTTTACAGCCGTTGGGAATTTTATTTTCACGATTTTTCTTGATTCGTTTTGATTCTTTCCATATCTGTTTGACTCGTTTCAAACATGGAAATATGTCTATTAACAGAGTGATTTGAGATCTAGAGATTGATCAATCGTTGAAAAAGTTTTGAAGCTCTCTCTCGCGAAAAATCTCTCTCTCACTTTTGTGACCTAATTCCTTCAAAAGAGATTCTCAGATCTTGAGTGATCAATTTTCCTGTAAGGTTGAATCTCATCATCAGCACTCTAGCCATCTCTCGTTGTTCATCACGTGGAGCTAGGGTTTCGTGATCTTCTCACAATCTCTCCTTGCCCTAAATCCGAAAGCAATTCTCAAGGCATAGGATATTGTGGTAAGCTTTTCTATTTCATTAAATTTATTATATTGAGGCTTTCTCTCGGTTTGTGAGAGAAGTTCGTGATCCCGGTTTGTGGGACTCATGATTCATTTGTTGTAACGATTTGTCTTGTAGTAAGTTTCTACAAGGAGTTATTAGTGAAACCTTGAGTTAGAGGATTCTAACTCAAGTAGCCAGAAGGGATCCGGGTGTCTGTGACGTAGGATCACCGGAAACAAGTCGGAGAGACTTGGGTGGATCTGAACCCATTACATCGCTTGTTTGCGTTGCATTCTTCTTCTTGTTCTTATTTATTCCGCATCGTTGTTTTTGATTGCTCAATAATTAGGAATAATACTCTTGATTATTTTAAAGTACTATTCACCCCCCTCTAGTACTTGTGCAGTAGCTACCAAGGTATTACATTTGGTATCAGAGCCAAGTTCATAGCTATGACAAACAACGACAACAAGGCCGTTCGACCACCTTCCGACTACAACACCTTCAAGAATCGTGAAGGAGCCTCTTCAGTGATGGAAGGACACTCCTCAACTAGGCCTCCTCACTTCAACGGTACCAACTATGGGTATTGGAAATGCCGGATGGAAACTTTCCTCCGGAGTGCATCACTTTGGAGATCCACATTGACGGAGTATGTTGAGCCCACTGAAGAAGACTTCACGAAGTGGACTGCCGCAAAGGTCGCCGCGAAGGTGAACAATGCCAAGGCATTGAATGCCTTACAATGTGCACTGGAGCCTGAAGACTTCAAGAAGATATGCACATGTAAGAGTGCATATCAGATTTGGAACCAACTCCTAATCTTGCACGAAGGAACGAGCATGGTAAAACACTCCAAACTCACTATTGCTAACAAAGAATTCGAGTTGTTTCACATGGAACAGGGTGAAAGGATCAAGGAGTATTATGCTCTCGTCGTGGATATAACCAACGAGTTGGAAGCCCTTGGGAAGACCTATACCCAAGAAGAGAAAGTCGCGAAGATCATTGACGGACTTCCTTCAAGTTGGAAAAAGCGAACCTACGCTATCGAGGAATGCAACGATATGTCCAAATACACTGTTGTTCAACTAATGGGTACTTTAATGTCCTATGAGGTACGAAAGGACAGCAAGGTCAAGATGCAGGACAAGATGAAGGCGTTCTTGAAGCAAGAAGAGCCGAAGAAGAAGGCGATTGCTTTCAAGGCCGCCCCTACCACACCTACTGATAGTGAAGATTCGGACTCTGAGTTGGACATGGAATCTTTGGCCCTCATGACAAAGAAGTTCAACCGGTTCTTCCGAAAAGGTAAATTTAAGAATAAATCTAAAGTTAGTTCTACTAATGTGTCTGCTCCTTTGTGTTTCAAATGCAATAAGCCAGGACACATCAAGGTAGATTGTCCTCTCAACAAACAAAAGGAGAAGTGGAAGGCACCCAAGTTCGACAAGTCACGAAAGTACAAGGAGTACAAGAAAGGGCTTGTCGGCACATTCACCGATTCAGAAGAGGACTCTTCAAGTTGAGAGTCAGATGATGAACAAGTGGAGCAAGCACACATGTGCTTCATGGCAAAGGAGCAACATGATCAAGACACCGCTTCAGATGAAAGCGAGGATAAAGGTGAAGATGTAACTATGGATGACCTAAGATTAGCTAATAAACAAATTTGGTCTAAATATTCTAAACTGGTAAATAGATATACTAAGATCAAGGATGAGTTAACTAGTCTTCAAACCACACCTAAGCCTATCATCACCAACAACGACACCGTTGTTGAAGCCTTGAGAACTGAGATTGTAAATCTCAACTTGAACATGTTAACCTTGAGGATTCGGAGGAACACGAGATAGCGGATTTGATTTCTCGAAACTCAACTTTGAGTATTGAGAATGAGAATCTCAAGTCCCGTGTTTGTGAACTCACTACACAAGTGTCCACTTTGGATATTGCTATACTTTCTCTCACTGAGAAATATGAGTCCACAATAGGCCGAATTGGGAAATTCAACAAAGGGAAGGACCCTTTGGATAATATTCTGAATAACTTACTTCCAGCCAATCATCGTATTGGTTTGGGGTATAAAAAGGAAAATTCATCCAAATCCTCCACCACCTTTGTAAGGCCATCATCCGATGCCTCAACTAGTGGGAGTAAACACCCCATGAGTAGTTCATCTACCAATGGTACTTCCACTAGGTACACACCCCCTCTTGGAAAGAAACTCACTTTGGGTGGACCTCCAAAGAAGGGTCATGCTTTTATGTACACCAATATTATGCCACGTAGGAACACACCTCCTACTCCACCTGTTCACAAGTATGATGATTTCTATGCTCCACGTCCACGAGCACGTGCACATCAAGTGAGACACACTCACGCACGTGTTCCTCTACATGCATATGTTCACCCACATCACTACTACATGAATGATTACCATCATGCACCTTATCATATGTTGCTACCACCACTTCATCATGTGCCCTATACTTATCCACCTCATGCATACACTAGGCCACTTCTTCGTAGAACACATGCACCACGTAGAAATCAACAAAATATGCATGTTCCCAATAGGAAAAGGGCTCCCAAGAAATTCACTATTTGGGCCCGAAGGACACAGGCATGCATGAGAAACAAGCATATATTAATTCTTATTTCATGAATGTTGTGTATAATGATGACTATGTTGGGAAGTCTAAATCCAATTGGACTTGGCTTTCAAGGGTCTAATCTCTTATGACCCAATGACCTTGGGGTACCATGATACGGTATTTTTATCTTCAGGTACTCAAGAAAAAGAAAAGGAGCAACAAATCAAAATTTGGCTCCAAGAATGGGTGGATACTTGATAGCGGGTGCTCAAAACACATGACTGGTAAAGCTCAGTTGTTATCTGAAGTGGTGCCCATTGAAAATGGAAACCGAGTGGTCTTTGGAGGCAACGAGAGCGGAACCATCATCGGTGTTGGAAAATTTGGTAACCCCTCTAAACCCCTTATAAGTGATGTTTACCTTGTTAAAGGCTTAAATCACAATCTAATCTCAATAAGCCAACTTTGTGACAAGTGTTACAAAGTTAGCTTTGAGAAAGGAATGTGCCATAGTTTAAGAAAGGATAATAATAATGTGTTGTTCTCTGGCACACGCCATAAGGACATATATATTAGATATCCCAAATTCACATGAACAATGTCGCATTGCCAATACAAGTGAACAACACTTATGGCATCAACGTTTTGGTCATGCGAATTTTGGAACACTTTTCAAACTATCCAAGCTAAATTCTATAAAAGGATTCCCTAAGCTTGCCTTTCAAAAGAAAAGCTTTTGTGACTCGTGTCAACGAGGCAAACTTCCAAAATCGTCATTCAAACCTAAGAAAAGCATATCCTCTAAACGGCCTCTAGAGCTTTTACATCTAGATCTTTTTGGGCCAACTAGAGTTGCTTCATTAGGGAATGCTCGATATGGACTTGTCATCGTTGATGAATTTTCTAGATTTACTTGGGTATTTACTTTAATTAATAAAAATGATGCTTTTGAAAACTTCACAGTATTTGTTAAGAAAGTACAAAATCTCATTGGAACCACCATTGTCACTATTTGTAGTGATCATGGAGGAGAATGAGTCTTTCTCAAATTTCTGTGATGAAGTTGGTATTACTCACACCTTTTCTTTCCCTCGTGCACCTCCTCAAAATGGTGTTGTTGAGAGAAAGAATAGGACGCTAATGGAATGTGCTCGCACTATGCTTGATGATAGCCAACTTGGCCATCAATTTTGGGCAGAAGCGGTACATACCGCCTGCTATGTGTTTAATAGGATACTTTTGAGGCCCGGCACCAAACAAACTTGTTATGAATTGGTGTTTGGTAGGCTGCCTCACGTTAAACATTTTAGAGTTTTTGGTGCAAAATGTTTTATCAAGAACACGTATGGTAATTTGGACAAATTTGATCCAAGATCTGATGCGTGGATATTTTTTGAATATTCCTCCCGTAGCAAAGCCTACCGGATATACAATAAAAGAAACTCAACGATCGAGGAATCTCTTCATGTTTTATTTAATGAAGATTTTGTCCCTCCTAGAATTATCGATGACAATGATTCTATGGAAGTTGTTAGTGACTCTATTGGTAAATCTGATCCTATTGATTCTGTTGATACTAACCCTACTAATGATTCTTTTGAGAATGTTCCTAGTGACCAGGGTGTTCCCAGACGGCTTCAAACAGTTCGTGATCATCCCCATGAGCAAGTCATTGGCAACATACAAGATGGTGTCAAAACAAGATCTCAAGTCAACTTCTTCGCTCAATGTGTCTTTGTCTCTTCAGTGGAGCCAAAGAATATCAACGAGGCGTGCGAAAATAGTTCTTGGATCCTAGCCATGGAAGAGGAACTCATTTAGTTTGAGAGGAATGAGGTCTGGGAGCTAGTTCTGTTGCCTTCGAAGAACCACAATGTTATAGGAACGAAGTGGATTTTCAAGAACAAGACAGACGAGAACCAAAACGTCATCTGAAACAAAGCTCGGTTAGTTGCTCAAGGCTACATGCAAGAGGAAGGTATAGATTTCGAGAAATCTTTTGCACCTGTAGCTAGGTTAGAATCTATTAGGTTGTTATTGTCATTTGCATGCCATAAAGATTTCAAACCTTTTCAAATGGACATAAAAAGTGTGTTTTTAAACGGAGATGTCGTTGAGGAAGTTTATGTTTCTCAACCTCCGGGTTTTATAAATGAAAATTTTCCAAATCACGTTTTCAAACTAAAGAAAGCACTTTATGGTTTGAGACAAGCTCCTAGAGCTTGGTATGACCGCCTAAAGAACTTTCTTTTGGATTTGGGCTTCAAAATGGGTGAGGTTGATTCAACGCTTTTTGTTAAGTATGCAAATCATGACATTATTTTAGTTCAAATTTACGTAGATGATATCATTTTCGGTGCTACTAACTTTACTCTTTGCGAAGAATTTTCTAATGTTATGAAGGACCAATTTGAGATGAGCCACATGGGTGAGCTCAAATATTTCTTAGGACTCCAAATTCGCCAAATGAACGATGGAATCTTCGTCCACCAAACCAAGTACACGGTGGAGCTGCTAAAGCGATTTGGAATGGAGAATGCCTCAGGCAAGAAGACACCAATGAGCACTACTACACACCTCGATAAAGATACGGGCGGAAAAGATGTAGACATTCGTCTATATCGAGGTATGATAGGTAGTTTACTATATCTTACTGCTAGTAGGCCTGATATAATGTTTACAGTATGTGTCTGTGCTATATATATATACATCCTGTTGTCGTTCGTCTCAGTGTGCACATTATACTTATGTCTTTGATATTTACTTCATCGCTCGTCGATTCTGTGGACTAAATAGCTTTGTTTGAATGGAAACATGAATTGTTTTCCATGCACTCTATTTGCTAAAAATGTTGATATTGGAGAGTATGTTCCTTTCATCAATACTTGGAATTGATTTTGGTTTTGATGATTTTTCTTTTCGACTATGGTCTCGTTGGCACACCTTGATTTTATTTTCGGTGTTTTCCTTGGTGCCATTTGGGCCGTCGTCATTTCTTCAATCTCTTGTTTATTTTTTTGGCCATGGTTGTCGTTGGCTTCCTCCCGCTCTTTTTGGATAATGCCAAAGTGGGAGAGAATTAATAATGACTATGTGCTAAATGATAATTTAAACAATTACCGTGAATCTAATTTCATATGTTAGATTCAGGGGGAGTGAAGATATAAAAATGGATTTCGATCCTATATTTCAATAAATGGATTATGTGTTTTATACTTCTCTTCTTCTGCTTGATGCATATGTATTATTTAATATGGAGCTAACGAGTCATCAATGCAGGGGGAGTACGTAAATTTCATTTATCTCATTATTATTGATTTATATTTATGTTGGTTTGTCATCACCAAAAAGGGGGAGAATGTTGAGTATTGATTCCCCTGATTTGGTTTTGATGATGAACAAACATAAATATTGAGTACTAATTATCTTTGAGCGCAGTTATGAAGATCGTCGCCAAATTACTTTGTAGATCCCAAGCGACATCCCAAGACTTCCTTAGAACGCGTGATCGATGTGCCTAAAGCTTCGTTGAAGCTCAAGGAGTATTAACGAAGTCAAGGGATTCAGAATCTTCGTGTTGAAGCTTTGAAGACTGTTTTTCGAGTTATTTATTTGGTCTTCTTGCTTCATTTCTTAGAATGTTAAGCCTTGAGTAGTACTTGCCTGGTTATTCTTATTTCTATCCTAGCTTAACTCTAGGATTGTCTTAGAAGCCATTAGAAAGTCTTTCCTTAGCTTATCGCGTCGATTCATGACTTTCTGTGCATCTTAGTTGGTTCATGAAGAAGGACCAACCGACTAGATGACGATCTAATCGGTTGGGAATCCTTCTTGAACCGACTAATCATCCTTGTGAATTTTGGCATTCTTACCGTTGACCAATTAGTCAGTCCAAGAAGGTTCACCGACCGACTAGTTGTCAAACTAGTCGGTTGATGTTTGTTCTTAGACCGACTAGTTTATCCTCCTCACTTCACTGTATTCTCTGTCATCCATCTAGTCGGTCCAAGAAGGTTCACCGACCGACTAGTTGTCAATCTAATCGGTCAGTGATCCTTCTTAGACAGATTAAGCAGCTTTTATTTTACAGCCGTTGGGAATTTTATTTCCACGATTTTTCTTGATTCGTTTTGATTCTTTCCATATCTGTTTGACTCGTTTCAAACATGGAAATATGTCTATTAACAAAGTGATTTGAGATCTAGAGATTGATCAATCGTTGAAAAAGTTTTGAAGCTCTCTCTCTCGAAAAATCTCTCTCACTTTTGTGACCTAATTCCTTCAAAAGAGATTCTCAGATCTTGAGTGATCAATTTTCCTGTAAGGTTGAATCTCATCATCAGCACTCTAGCCATCTCTCGTTGTTCATCACGTGGAGCTAGGGTTTCGTGATCTTCTCACAATCTCTCCTTGCCCTAAATCCGTAAGTAATTCTCAAGGCATATGATATTGTGGTAAGCTTTTCTATTTCATTAAATTTATTATATTGAGGCTTTCTCTCGGTTTGTGAGAGAAGTTCGTGATCCCGGTTTGTGGAACTCACGATTCGTTTGTTGTAACGATTTGTCTTGTAGTAAGTTTCTACAAGGAGTTATTAGTGAAATCTTGAGTTAGAGGATTCTAACTCAAGTAACCGGAAGGGATCCTGGTGTCTGGGACGTAGGATCATCGGGAACAAGTCGGGGAGACTTGGGTGGATCCGAACCCATTACATCGCTTGTTTGCGTTGCATTCTTCTTGTTGTTCTTATTTATTCCGCATTGTTGTTTTTAATTGCTCAATAATTAGGAATAATACTCTTGATTATTTTAAAGTACTATTCACCCCCTTCTAGTACTTGTGCAGTAGCTACCAGGGTATTACAGTAAGGGGAGCCACCGAACCCAACTCAAGTAAGGAAGGGATAGACTGCAAGTAAGGGGAGGCCATACCACACCGCAGCAAGCCACGAGGGCCACCGAATCCCCAAAATAGTACGGAAGCCCAAACCACAAGCAAGAGAAGAACAAAAATCCCAACATAACAAGCCGAGAGGACCAACCGAACCCCAAAACAGTAGCAAGGAAGTCAGCCGAACCCTAAACAACCCCAAACAAGAACACCGGGACCCCACACAAGCAAGCGAGGGATTCAAACCCCACAATAGAGTTGTAGGGAAATCAAACCATAGTTATCTCCCTAAATCATCCTCTCCCGACTCATAGAAAATCAAATTTCCCCACAATTGTTAACTAATCACCTCAGATTAAAGCATGGTAAAAATCGCAATTAAACTTGGAGTGTAAGGGGAGATAAGTCTGTCGAAAATATACCGATAACTCACAGAAATCAATAACCGAAGACACAGTAAATCTCGCAATGATCTTATCGAATAAATCGATCGAAAAGCTTTGAAATTATAGAAAAACGCTTACAGAGCCGTGTAATCAAGAAGAAGGAGAAGAGAGGTTATAAGAGAGGTTATATAGGAGTCGGAGGAACCCCGAGAGGCGTGATATCACTGCATCAATGGCAGGACAGCGTCGGAGTGGCCTCGCAGTCCGTACGGAGGAGAGGGCATTGGGGTGTCGTGTGAGAAGGACAGAGGGGACGATGGGTATCGTCGAGTCGTTGCGACAGTGAGAGCGAGAAGGGGAGGCGAACGCGTCGAAAAGCCTCAAGTGCTTGTCGCTGCGAGAGCGAAGCGAGAAGGGATCATGATCGAAAATGAGGAGCCCAGCTGGGCTCGACATGTGCAAATGAGAGAGTGGAGGGGAAAATAAAAGCCCAAAGTGGGCTTGGGCTCACGGGCCACGAAAATGAAGAGAGAGGTAAAAACGAAAAAAAATGGGGACGGCCCATTATAGTATTAAACAAGTATCCTTTAAATCATTACATAAAATAAGTGAGGATTTCAATATTTGGTACTTAAAACCTTGGATCTTCTCTTGTACCAGTTGTTGATAGTTAAATATCGATATTGTCGGCTAGTTTTCAATCGCGTGTATCAGCATGCTTAAAATCCGATGAGATATGCCAGAATAGGCCATTTTTTTCAAACCATGATCAAAACCATTTATCATGTTATTAAATGAAGAAAAGAATCATCTCCAAGTATGTTCCTTTCATCATGCATCTCATCTCTATTTCCAGGATTTAAGTAATTTAGTATCAGACAATTATATAACGGTATCCATATTTCAGCGTTCAAACTACAAAAATGGCAGATTTAACTATTCGGGATCATCAAGTTTACCTCAATAAGAGTCTTGTATGTGAACTAAAGAGTTACAAATACATATTAGATGATAATTCATTTTCCCATTTTCATCTTTGACCAATTTATATTGTATCTGACCAACATTAGCCCACAGGAGAATCCTTCATGCAGAATCATCTTTTAGGATAAGATATAGATAGGTGGGAAATAATTGTGGTTCAGATAAATCACAATTAACTCTTTTATGCTAAAGGTATTAGCACATGATATCCCCGCTAGAAGTCACACCTGAGAGAGAACCCGTGTGCAACTCTCACAACACGTACATTTTTCGTTCCTGCAAAATGGCATATGACCACTCGACACTTATATCCTAAATTATCTTGGTAAGACATCTTGTATAACCGAATATGTCCCCCAAGATTACTGCAATGGAGGAGGTAATGTTTGTGGTGTTGGAAATGATGGTAGTGACAGAAGGAAGAAAAGATAGGCAGCAACAATGGTTGGTGATGGTCAAGACGAACGAAGAGGATGCAGAATGGTCATGGAGGAGCAGAAGAACAGGAGGTGGGGTGGATGGATAGGTGATGGTAGTGGAAATAAAGATGGGGTGGTAGTGGTGGTGGAGTTGGTGTTTTTTGGTGATGATTTGGGAGAAGGAAGTTGTGATGGTTCTGAGGAAGAGGAGGTGATGGTGGTGAGGATAATAGAGGATGTATTAAAATTAATTTTGAGTTGGGTTTTAAGCTCGGGTACGCAAGGTTTTAACACTAAATTTAACTAATTAATTAGGTTTTCTGGAACAGAGTACTAATGAAAGATTCAATGGCTAAGCAAGTAACCAAGGTGCCACTTAAACAACATGTGAACCCCCTGAATGTAGGCATATGGTGTGTACCCTATTCATAGTGCATGTTGTTATTTGGGATTTTTTAACAGGATTGACATCTGCAAATTTCCCTTTTTCTTATATTTCATAATGGTAAATAACTCCGGTATTGATTTTGTATACATCCCTTAGTTATGTCTCTGTGCGTGCACACTAGCATTTGTGCATGTTTTTTCTCCCTTCATCATTTCAACTAGCTGGAAATTTGCACATCTATATGATAAAAGCATGCATGTAATTTGTGATGTTTGACAAGCTATATATAAACGTTAACACATAATCATCCACAATAAAAATATTCAGCAATATTGGTTATGTCATGTGTAATGCTCCAATACCAATTGATGGAGGTGATTGGATCACCTCTCTTGGGCTCATATACCCTCTTGATAGTCTTATCAAGAAAGCAATCGCCTCATGGAATTCTAAGATAGTTGAAAGCAGCGAATAAAGCAGATGACTTTTTCCTACAAACTCGCTACACATCAATATATATATATGAAAGTAACGTAAAACAAGAGAAAATCACGCACATCACACTAAGATTTATACTGATTCCATCCAACACTTGATGCAAGTCTAGTTAAAGATATCACTAATACTTTAATAATCCTATATTACTAGTTATAACGTTTGGTTCAAAGGAAAGAATCAAACCAGCTAAGAATTTGGGTAAGAAAACAATGGAGAAACGCTATCAAACAGCCCACCCAAAGCCCTTAGTTTGCCATCTGTGTTTTCTACAAGTAGATACAAACTTGTACAGAAAATTCGCACCAAGCTTACCTCAAAACCTTAACCAAAACATGCTTTAAATACCCTTTAACGGGTCTGTCAAATGGTGTCAAATTAGGTCAGCATCGGATTTCGACCAGCTCCTCCGCGCGTGCCCGAACCGCTCCCCGCACGCACGCGCTGAGCCGCAGGTGGGCCCACGGGCCGCACATTTACAAGCTTCTAGGATCTGAAAAATCCGAAAATAGTTATCTGGAAAATATTGTTTCGGCTCCAAAAAATTTCTAACAAATGCTCATAAATCCTAGATTAATCCCAAGATATTTTTGGTGTTTTGTATCATATTTTTCAACATCATGCAAATGGCATTAAAAACACAAGTACAAGCATGGTAGAAGTTTGTGTTAAAACGAATCATTTGATGAGTATTCTAGGCATACTCCGAAAAGTTGTGGTTTGAACCAACATAAATTATATTGTGAGTGCAATTGGAGGTACGTTCTTGTTGGAAGCCAGCATTAAATTGTACATGCCTGTATGATGGATAGTTAAAATGTACTTAAAATGTAGAAATGTGGATAACCCTTTAGCATGCTTGAAACAAGTGAAGTTAAATTTGTGGCATCAAAGAATGCATCAAAGTTGCCATGTTGGAGGAAGGACAAGTGGTATGAAGTGACATGGCTCATATGGTCATGTGCGAAAAAGCAAAATAAGATGTTTCATACAGAGTGATTGCTTCTGAACCGAACGGTTGAGAATGAAAGACCGAAGATATGCATGCATGCATGTATTTATTTATAGGATGGAGGACGACTTGAAGTTCCATGCTGGAGCCACTGCAAGAACCCACTCTTTTCGAGTGTACTGGTCGACCATAGTTCATTGACTGCTTGGCCAGTTTTTTGATACACCGACACTGATAAAAAACTCTAGTTTTTATTTTTTAAATCATTTTAAAGTATTTTTATTTGTTCATATGTGTGTGGAGCTTCAATCTGAGGCCGTACATTGAATCTAAAGACATGAAAGAAAACACATCAAAATTACCCGAAACTTTGGTCTTGATGTAGTTTTGAATCTCCATCTTCATGTCTTTAATTCTTGAACTATACATTGCCTTGATTGAGCTTCTCCATACTTCCATCTTAACTAAGTGGTCCCGATCTTAATATCTGCATAACTTTGGGTGAGCTTGATGAGACTGCATTCTAAGAAGAAGGGCAGATTTAGAATTTTTGGAGTCTAAGGGGTGTTTTTTAATTTTCAGTTTTTAAGGGGGTCTTTTTTGAAATTTTTAGCTTTAAGGTTATTTCTGCAATTTTATATTTTCAGTTTAGTATTTATATGGGGCTAGGTGGATTAGAGAGGGTGATGTTGAATCTTGACAGAAGAAACTCTTTGTTGGAGATTGCGGCTTCATCTTTAATAAAAGCTTGAAAGAGCGGTTCATCACTCGAATTTGGCCAAAGGGGAGCGAATTCCTCCCTAAAGAACTCAACGTATCTTGTATCTTCTTTTATATTTCAGTTTATAGCAATAAAAATCCCATATTCCCCTCAAATCATCTCTATTAAACCTTAAAAATCCATTCTTTCTACTAAAAATCCATGTTTCTACCGAACACTCTAATTTTATCCATCAAAACCCCAGTGGATCCAATCAATTTGGTATCAGAGCAACAATCTTGGCATTAAGGGACTCTCTTGGGCTCGAGTCTATATTCATAGTGCATGAGACGAGGATGGAGGTGAAGTGTGAAGCTAGCATGCAAACCCTAACGTAACGTGGTGCTTTCCTGCAAATCCTAACACAACGATTTTCGGATCAAAGGTGTCGAAAAATTCAGATTTGGACGAAAATCCAGATCTAGGGAAAAAGGCAGCAAATTTGTCTAAAACGAAGGAGAAAGATGAAGAATCTAAAGAATGTCTTTTTCCCGACGCGAAGGAGTCTGACGAAGCGGAAGATGATCCCATGAAGGGATGGGACCACAGTCACCTTCTCAAGGCCAAAGAGTGCTCTTTGAACTCCCCTACCTTACGAATACAAGAGTGTATGGGTATAGCAGGACTTGAACCTGCGACCATTAGGTTAAAAGCCCAATGCTCTACCAACTGAGCTATACACCCGATTTGACAATCAGGGTTGGTGCGGAAAAGAAAAGAGGACATCGCCTTTTCTTCTTATCATATCACAAGGGCGCGGCTCTGTATGAGGCTCGTACTGCGGAGCAAGCATCTACTAAAATAAAAGGAGTCCTTTCCACTCATTGAACATTCTATCTATAAAAGAAGGTCAACGGGGGAGACTACAGTAGCTCTCACTGAGACAAGCTTCATAGGGTCTTTCTATCCAGGTGCCATCTGCGATAGCATTTAGAACGGGGCTCTCGTCCCGAAGTCTCTTTACTGGATTATTTAATCGGATGAAGTAACCTACGTAGACCAGCTCCCTACTAGGGTGAAAGCGCATTGGCCCTTGGTTTTTTTCGAATCTCTAACTGGTGGAAGAATGATAGACTAAAAGCAAGCATTAAAAAGGAACTCCCGGATCACTCACCGAATCGAGATGGGCGGGAAACTAAGATGTAAGGGATTGTTGAGAATCACTCTGTCTTCTAGCCAGTAGCGAGCCGGATGGTCATAGAAGTCAGATCATGCAGACGCAAGAACTAGAGTCTGCTCAGTCCTTTTTCTATTTTTTTCCGATCGAGATGTATGGATCCATGGATCTATGTGTCTATAACTTAACTGAACTATCGAAAGCAGCAACGGAAGGCCTAGCTACAGGTTTCCTCCTTTCCTTTAAGCTACACTATCGACGAAAGAATCCAATCATTGAAAGATCGTGAAATGACACTCATAACAAGGCAAGAAAGCAAGCCGGGAAGGCATAGAGTCGACGCAGTCAAGCAAGAAATCCCGTAATCGACGACCAAAAAATTAGACATTCCATGCCCTCGGAGAGCGGGATATTAGGGGAAGCAGTGAGTGGAGATTCCCCTGCAGAGAGCCGGATGAGGGGAGACCCTCACGTCGTGAGATATCACATTGTTCGAGGAACAGAGTAATGATGCAACCGTATTCTATGAATAAGGACAGATCTGAAATTTTTGGAGTTTTAGGCGTGTTTACATAATTTTCAGTTTTAAGGGGGCTTTTTGTAATTTCGGCTTTAAGGTTATTTCTATAATTTTGTATTTTCCGTTTAGTATTTATATGGTGCTAATGAGATTAGAGAAGGTGGTGTTGAATCTTGAGAGAAGAAACTTTTTGTTGGAGATTGTGGCTTCGTCTCGAATAAAATCTTGGGAGAGCGGTCCACCTCTTAACGTGACAAAAAAGTGAGTTTCTCTCGAAAGAACCTAAGGTATCTTGTATCCCCCCTTTATATTTCAGTTTATATCAATAAAAATCTCATCATTCCCCCAAATTATCCCTATTAAACCTCAAAAATCCCACATTCCATCAAAAACCCCTTGTGGTTCCTATCAAAGCTCCATTAGTCTTGATGTGAATTATCATTCATAGCGTTGAAATCTTTCTTTTGCAATTACTCTTTTGTGCCTACACACTCATACACGTGATTAGCATACTTTATTTTTTAATTATCATCAAAATCACACTTGGGTGTTTCAATATCTAACATATACCTGATAAGATAAAGAGTATCGCTTGAGATAATTTAATCATATATGTTGAAGACTTACTATTTTACTCGTTAGAAAGATAACATATAACCCTTAAGTCAATAGAAAGAGAAGCAAACCAAAAAATACATGAAAGGATATGATAAGACTTGATTTGACGAAAAAGAGCTTTAGATCATAATATGTGGAAAACGAGTATTTGACATAAACATCCAATGTGATTACAATCAGACGTGATATTTTTAACTTATTTGCATTAATTTGTATTTGTATTACTGTTATTATTATTTCTTTTTAATTGTGATTGTTATTTAATTATTTTTTCTATCCAATTGAGTCCATGAAGCCGACCGTAATTTGTTGGGATAAATGCCTCCTATGTGGCATAAAATATTAAGTATCATATGGCATAAGATAAGGCCTTCAATGCAGCCTCGAGAACTCCACCCCCTTTTTGACCGATCAGGACATTCATTTTGATCTTCATATTCTAACATTCTAAAATAACAAATATCATGTGAACACAATGTGGTTTGCTTGTTCATCCAAATATCACAAAAAGTTCTATTCTTACGGAACCATTAAATTTACAAAGGAGGGATGCACGATCAAAATCCAACATGATATTCGGTATTTAGATGTTTTAGAATGCAAAAATTAAAATGAATGGTTCCGATTATTGAAAATATGAGAGGTTGGAGTTTTCGGGTGGAGTTTTGGGATCGCATATGAGGCTGAGCCACATATATTATTCTCATATGTGTGTGTGAAAAAGGATCTAGGGTGCCTCTTCAGATAAAATCTAAGGAGACACCCCCATTTTTCTCTGTTTCTTGCATCAGTAGGGAACCGATCGGTTGGACCCATGGGGCCCATCACCAAACCACATGTGACCTTGAAAATCAAGTGACTAGACCCTGGCAGCAGTTGGCGAGTTCCCTCAGCAGTGCAACTTAGCAAGGATGGCCCCGACGGCTATGCCTTCAGCAGTTCAACTCCCCATGGATGACATCCAACAGGTCGACCCCTCGACTGTAGCTCTCCATGGGACGACCTTTTGCAGGTCGACCCCTCAAACCGTGGCTCCCCGCGGGCCGACCCTCTGATGTTGTCCCGCTTGACTCCATCCGAGCTGTCACATATGGGCTCGCCCTATGTGGGTGACAGTCAACTTTATCAGAAGGGACATGCAGATTGTCTTGTCAGACGATGCGCAATCAACCTTGTTTGAGATAGTGCGCAGTTGCTTTATCAGGCGACATCCAACTAGCTTTGTCAGGGAGGGTTGCGCCAGGTACCCCGTGTCCCGCCAAATCCATTGACATGTTTGTTACTTAAGGGCATTGAAGGTCGGCTGACGTGGTGGAACCGTCCCCCGACCCCTTAAATATGGTAGAAACTCTCTTCATCATATATGCTCAATCTCTCTAACTCAAACCCTAGCATCTCCATCGTTTTTCCCATCAAAAAATCCTAGCAACAGCTACCTCTAGCCGACGCCTCCTCCTTCATCCACTTGTTAGTAATTTAAGCATCGAAGGCGAATCGGATGGCCACCGCCCTCCGGTTCTACAAGCGAGTTTTCTATGTGTTTCAGACGACAGCGAGGGATCTTTCCTCTCAATCCGGCAAAACCATCCGCTATGGGCTCCCATGTTGGGCCTAGCGAGATTCTGCGCATCAACAACAACAATATTCACCTAAAGAAGACAAACCATTGCCACGGCAAGGCTTATCAGCTTCACCCCAACTTTATTGGCTGCATGCTTCCTAGTGCAGAGCCCCCCTTTTCTTGCAACCATCCACTAATGTGCTGTATTGCCCCATCAGATCAAATATTCTTTTCGCACTAGTATTGGCATGTCGTTACTATTAGAAGTCCCGAGTGATCACCTTTATCACAGTGGCCTTCCAAAGTATGTCACATCCATCTTAACCCAGCCCTGAGGCAGACATGCATGTATTGTGTGCATGTTGTGCTGTCTGTTTAAACACAGCAATACTTATGAGTGTTCATGAGGCAACAGTTGGTGTGGGATCAAATTATTGGGAGGTATAATGAATCCAATATGTTGCTCTCTGAAGTCGGTATGTTATGTTATCCTACTTTTTATCCCTTTGAACAACTTTTTCTCGTCTTTGAACAGCACTTTGCAAGGCGATGGATATGCTCTCTGCAGTGGACTACACTGTCATACATGATGCAATCTTGCCATGTGCAAGTCCGTTCGTATCATTGGTTCTCAAGGATTCTAGCATGGATTGTGCCAGGATGCCTAATTGCATGGTAAAGTAGCAACTTTTAGCTGGAGGCTTCCATATCTCATGTGTGCATGTTATCTCATTTTATGCCTGTAACACCTCAAAAGATCAGCAAAGTAAGATCAGCAAAGTTTCTCTCTCTCTGGTTTCAGGTCCATGTCAAAGCGTTTCTGACACTTTTTCCCCCCTTGTTTTTGTGTTTTATGTAGTAATCTCGTCGTCTCCAAGTCAAAAGATCATCGCTGGTTCCTGTCACATTTAACTATGTAGGAGAACAAGGTACGCAATATTGACAAACAATCGGGGTACAGTGGCAATTTGCTGATACCGAATGTCTTCTCTCTTGCACGATCAAGGCTCATGCATGTTGAAATGAAAACAATTGACACTTGCATGATGCTGATACCGAATGCCACACTAGTTCTCCATTTGCTGATATCCATGCGGCACTACTATTGTAATTCCAATCATGTAACGTTGTTTCCAGTGATGCGGTTGATCGGATTGCTAGGATTATTTTGACAGTTGATTGATTGAGGAGATTGAGAGCAATCTGTAGCAAAGCTGTTGAGGGAGGGGGGCAGATGGGGATGCATAGGGGAATGTCATTGGTCCCTTGTTCTTCACTCCACCCCTTGTCTTCTTCGATTAAAGCTAAAACAAGGGACTGTGAGCAAGCACTACGAAAAGCATGCCAGTTGACCCCCTCAGTAATCAACGCAGGTTTGTAGGTAGGCCGAGAGCACTATGCGGCATTGAGCGGGGCGACCGCAGCTGTGAAAACCTGATGCATTTGCTATATAGCTGTACGAAGGTTTCAGTGTAAATTTTTGCCATCTTTGGAAAATAGAAGACGTTGTGACATTGTGATGTGATATTTGCTTTTTTGGCAAAATAATTTGCTTGCACCTCATTTCATTTCTTGAGGTGTATGTAGCTTTGTCCAAACCGAAAAGGAATCTAAGCAATCGAATTTATAAAACATAAATATAAATGATGTGTGTTAAATACGTGTCAAAACTTTTGAGGTGTATTTAAGACTTTGCCACAATTAGCAAAAAAAAAATCACATCCATCAATCATCTCTCTCTTTTCATTTTTTGTGTGTGGCAAAGTCCTAAATGCACCTCATATAAATACATGTTTATGTATTCACCTAACTGCATATCTGATAACAAATCCACAAAGGTATGTGCTATTTACATCTCCAAACATGGGTGTGTATATAATTATTGGTTCCAAATATAACTTGTTGCGGGTCAAACCTGTCCAGCAATGAAATTTGTATGGGTTGTAGAAGAGGCTAATACGCTATAGAATGTGCTTTGTAGGTTAAGGATCCAAGGTCACCGGTTGGTCGCCGACCGCCTGGTAGGTGGGCCGAGCTTCCTGCGGGAAGAACAGCTCGTTAAAAAGGCTGGGTTTGCTGTCAACCTGTAGTCTCTCTGATGGTTAAGTCAGTAAATGACTCTTTTAGGAGTAGGTTGGACACGCTGTCCGATCTTAAAGTAGAATGGCTTTGCGTGACGAGCTTTAGTGGAAGGCACATATATATGGAAGGTATCTGATCTTGTTGTATTGAATGTAAGTTTATGATTTCAACTATTCGACCCCCTCATTGGTGGCCAGAGGAGGGTATTTATAGTGGCGAGAGTCGGTTGAGCGCCGTCAATCAGCTGTCGCTTTTGCTTAGCTGGAGCTCGGCTGAAGCATTAATGGGGAAGTGATGGGTCGGCGAGTGTGTCGGAGATATTATCGCACCGCCTCAACCTAGCATTAATGGAGTGTCAGTGTGTGTCAGAGATATTTGTGTATTAATTGAGACGCGACGGAAGACCATCAGTTCTCGTCTTTAACCTCTAACATTAATTGGAGGCGTATGTGGCCATACGTCATCATGTCAGAGATATTTGTGCATGATAGGTCGCCCCTAGAGAGAGCAAAGCTCGGCGTCCGAGCTTAGCGTCCTAAGTCTCTCTTCGCCCGTCCTTCTTGCTTGGTGAGTAGGCGAGCTTTCTCTACGCTTGGCTGGCGAGCTTCCCGCTCGACCAACTGTCGAGCTCTTCTCTTGACTTTGTCGTCGAGCTTCCCATTTGGCTAGCCTGCTAACAGCATAGGCTATATCAGGTCGAGTACGGTTCATAAGGAACATCACACTTCCTATGATCTTAGCATATTCAGATTGAGAAATACTCACTCCTAAATTCTTTTTCAAATGTATGCTAGGGTAATAGGGAGTTCTAGAAGGAACAACATCAAAGCAGTTGAATTTCTTCAGCACCTTCTCGACGTAATGAGATTAACTCAAGGAGATGCCATAAGAGTTTCTAACAATTTTAACTCCTAAAATGACATCAGCTTCTCCAAAGTCTTTTATCTCAAACTGAGATGACAAGAAATTTTTGGTATCATTTACAATATCTAGATTGTTCCCAAAAATTAACATGTCATCGACATAGAGACAAATAATTACACAAGCTGATCCTATTAATTTAGAATAAACACAAGAATCAGATGTGTTTACAACAAAGCCATTCCTTATTAAGGTGTTGTTGAATTTCTCATACCATTGCTTAGGCTTGCTTTAAGCCGTATAAAGACTTTCTAAGCCTGCAAACCTTATTCTCTTCACCAGCAACTACAAAACCCGCGGGTTGGGACATGTAGATTTCTTCTTCTAGATCGCCATTTAGGAAGGCTGTCTTAACATCCATTTGATGTATGACTAACTTATGAATTGTAGCTAAGGCAATTAGAGTCCTTATGGTTGCAATCTTGGTCACATGAGAATATGTGTCAAAGTAGTCTAATTCTTTCTTTTGAGTAAAACCCCTGATCACAAGTCTGCTTTGAATTTTTCTATCGATCCGTCAGGTTTCATCTTTTTCTTGAAAATCCATTTACTGCTAATGGGCTTATTACCTTTAGGTAACTCAGCTAATTCCCAAGTTTGATTTGATACAATAGAATCAAGTTCGCTTTTAATAGCCTCTTTCCAAAAACTAGCATATATGGATCTCATTGCCTCATCATAGGTTTTTGGGTCTTCTTCTATTATAAAGGTAGACACTATCTCATCACTAAGTATGTCTATACATCCATTTTTTGACAGAAAGGAAGTTATAAAATCAGGTCCAAAATTGGTTTCAGTCCTTTGCCTTTTACTCCTTCTAGGTTCTTCACTAAAAGTAGAACGACATGTATGCATATCAGAAGATATATGTGAAGAAGAAGGAAGAGACTCAATAGGAGGTACAAGGGACAATGATCCTGTTAATTCCCTTTTTCAAAGGAAAACATGCTCAAAAAACTCTGCATCTCTAGACTCGGAAATAGAGTTATCTGATAAGGACATGAATATATATGCAGCGCTATTATGAGCATACCCTATAAAAACAGTATCATAAGTTTTAGACCCAATGTTTGACTTCTTAAAGTCAGGTAGTCTTACCTTTGCCAGACACCTCCACACTCTAAGGAATTTAAGGTTAGGGGGATAACCTTTCCACAATTCAGTATTACTACTGAATTCAGTATCCCTCTAACCTTAAATATCGTATATGATCGGCTATATAAGTTGTTAGTTTAATCGGTTATGATCGGCTAGCTTAATATCGTATATTTAATGACGCAGATACGTCACGTCTTTCCATACAATTGCTTGGACACACAAAAACGTCCCAGTCGGGCAACTGTGCGAATTATTGCAGTTTAATACATATTAATCGCATTTTGACTTGTAGATGAAAAACACTTGTGCACAGCACGTTTGTTAATTAATCAATAAATTGCCTTGTTTTAGATTGTGTTAAATGTCAAAATGAAGATACGAAAATTCTAATGATTAATATGATATCATGCTCGCATCACGCTTGTACACACCTGTTAGAATGGAAATTGATGGAATAACTCGAAAGAACTTAAATTCGTGGATTCGTGCGCCTCAAAGGCAAAATCTTGAATTCGTGAACTCGTGCAACCTGACTAGGCTGGCTCATGTTCCAGCACAACATTTGGGTGGGGTTAAGGTTGAGCAGCCACTAAGCGTGTGCAAGCGTCACCTTCAAGAGCACCACCCGTCTGTGGTGGGTGGCGTCAATCACGATTATACTCCCGTGAGAAGGACTGACTCACTCACCACGTCTTAAAGGCGAGAACCCTATATAGATAGAAATCATTTGCATGGAACTTAAATCATTTATCGTCACTTCACTTGCATACTAGAATTGCTATGACTATCGTTTTATACTATCTTTAGAACTGACATGTTCATAAATGCTTTTACTTTAACTGCTTAGAATTGCCATGTTCATAACTGCATTTGAATAAATGTATAACTGCGACTTTAGAACTATTATTCTATTTTAATCTGTTTAATAATTCGTACACCTCGTCTTGGGTCATCTCACCTTTTACTTGCCAGACCATTACTGACATACATTCATGTTTTTGGAATGTATGTCAGATTGCGAGACAACTTACCAGGAGGGGGAGTTGTTTGAGGTGGCTGACCCAGAGAGCCAGGAGTCTGTGGACGCAGAGTCGCTCCCTGCGGAGGACTAGGGACTTGTTCTGTTGTTATTTTCAGATTTCCTTTAGCACCTTGTAGTACGAGTATGTTTCTATGTTGTATTTCCTTTGGCCATGCTGAGGCCGTGTTGCTTTTATTTCGTGTACAAACTTCTGGATGTGGCTTGAATTTAATGAATGTTTTTATTGTTCTGAATGCATGCAAGAATCATGCAAGGTTGTTATCACAGACGTTTAGTGAACTCGAGATTCATCGCTCCAGTTCATGCGGACCTTTGTAACATTCTCGCTTCTATTGTATTTTGGAAAGTGGAGCATTACACAAGTCCAGCAGCATAGAAATGAAGGAAAGCGCAAGTTCACTTGGCGCAGAAATGACAACAAAAAGAATGATGCACCCCCACCCAAAAGGGATTGGGAAGACCAGTGCCATAGCTGTGGCACAAAAGGCCACTGGTCCAGAGTGTGTTGAACTCTGCAGCATCTCTAGGAGCTGTATAAAGCAAACAAAAAAAGAAAGCTGAAACAATCCTGGTGACATCTGATGCTCCAGTCAAGTTTACTGCTGACGACTTTGAAACTGATGACATGCTGGATTAGCCTTCTATTTTTATCTTAGCAATTTGTCTAGAACATTTCATGTTATGAGAGCTTTTATATTATGTAATTTGAATTTGAATGAATAAAGTTTATGTTCCTGAAATGCAAATGTTTTATTCATCTTTACAGATGGATTGTTCTCATGACTGCTTGGTAGACAGTGCTTCGACACATACGATCCTTTAGTATAAGTGCTATTTTCATAGCATTATACCATACAAAAGCCCTGTAAATACAATTTCAGGGCCATCGAATATAATTGAAGGTTATGGAAATGCAACCTTGTTGCTCCCTAATGGAACAAAAATTAAAATAAAAGATGCACTATTCTCTTTGAACTCCAACCGAAACTTACTAAGTTTCAAGGATATCCGTTCAAACGGATTCCATTTGGAAACAGTAAATGTAAATGAAAAAGAATTATTGTATGTAACGTCTCAAGAAAAAGGAGTAAAATTCATACTTGAACGTTTTGAGAGCCTTTCATCAGGCCTCTACCATACAAAGATTCGGAGAGAGGAAGCTAACTTGACGGAGCACCTGAAGTGCTCGACATCAGCCAAGTTTTTACTTTGGCATGATAGAGCTTGGCCACCCTGGATATGTAATGATGCATCGCATCTTATCACAATCCCA
The DNA here is from genome assembly GCA_030789695.1 of Scilla litardierei. NCBI lineage: Eukaryota > Viridiplantae > Streptophyta > Magnoliopsida > Asparagales > Asparagaceae > Scilla > Scilla litardierei. The sequence goes on from CM061138.1 coordinate 180,237,373, forward strand.
TGGGCACAACCTGAAGAACCTGAAGATTCTTCAGAAAGGAGAATTCCCTTGCATCCCCTGCTTCATGGGGAAATTAATAACAAGACCATCACCACTAAAAGTGGATATCGAGTCTCCAAGCTTCATCGAAAGAATACATGGAGACATATGTGGACCTATCCATACCCCTAGTGAGCCATTTCGGTATTTTATGGTATTGATTGATGCATCTTCAAAATATTCGTATGTGTGTCTATTATCAACCCGCAACTTAGCTTTTCCAAAGCTACTGGCACAAATTATCAAGTTGCGAGCGCATTTTTCAGACAACCATATAAAGAAAATACGTCTGGATAATGCTGGGGAATTTACCTCCCGGTCATTTCAAGAGTATTGCCAGGCAACGGAAATAGAAATTGAACATCCAGTGCCACATGTTCACACCCAGAACGAGTTGACAGAGTCAATGATAAAAAGACTTCAATGGATTGTACGTCTATTGTTAATGAAATCCCAGTTGCAGGTGGATGCATGGGGACATGCAATTTTGCATGCTACATCGTTAATAAAAATAAGACCTTCTAGAGGTCAGAGTCTCTCTCCAATGCAACTTGCATATGGAGGACCACCTAACATTTCTCATTTGAGAATCTTCGGTTGCGCAGTTTACATCCCATTGCACCACTACAGAGGACAAAAATGGGTCCTCAACGTCGCCTATGTATCTATGTAGGGTTTGACTTACCCTCAATTATAAGATACCTAGAGCCCCAAAGGGGGACGCATTTAAAACACGTCTTGAAGACTGTGAAATTGATGAGACAATTTTTCCCAAAATGGGCCCAGACACTAAGAAATCTGGTGCGAAGCACATCATAACGTGGGATACAAAAAGTTTGACCCACTACGATCCGGTAACAAAACAATGTGAAGATGAGATCTTGAAGATTCTCTACATTCAAGACACTGTCCACCAATTACCGGACTCATTCACTGACAACCAAAAAATTGTCAAATCACACATCCTTGCTGCAAATACTCCAGCTAGGATTGACATTCCCGAGAATAGATGTAATCCACCAGTAGCAGAAGTGGCTGCACCTCAACAGAAAAGAGGCAAACCACCAGGCTCCAAGGAAGAGTACAGTCGTCGACGCTGACTTTGTATTTCATATTGCTATTCACGTCGTCGGAAGCGACGATGATCATGATCCACATTCCGTTGCTGAATGCAAACGTAGAAATGATTGGCCAAAGTGGAATCAGGCAATAAAAGATGAGATGAACTCGCTTAAGAAACACAAAGTTTTTGGGCAAATAGTCCAGACACCTACTGGTGTCAAACCTGTGAGATACAAATGGGTATTCGTGAGAAAAGAAATGAAAATAATGAGATCACACGCTACAAAGCACGACTTGTAGCGCAAGGATTTTCCCAAAGACCGGGTATTTGACTATGAGGAAACAAACTCCCTGGTCATGGATGCGATCACTTTTCGATTCATGATAAGCTTAACAGCAAAGGAATGTTTAGATATGCAGCTAATGGATGTTGTGACTGCATATCTATATGGTAATCTCGACAAAGAGATATACATGAAACTTCCTGATTGCTTTTCAATGCCTGCTGAATTAAAAGATAGTCCTAGGGACGTCTACTCTGTTAAGCTTTAAAGATCATTGAATGGTTTTAAACAATCGGGACGGATGTGGTATAACAGACTAAGTGAATTCATTGTACAACAAGGATTTAACAATAATGAAGTCTGCCCTTGCGTCTTTATAAGAGCAAAGGGAAAAGGATTCGTCATAATAGCAGTCTACGTAGACGATCTGAATCTCATTGGATCTTCTGAAGAGATCGCTGAGATATCTGTAAGCCTGACAAAAGAATTCGAAATGAAAGACCTAGGCAAAACAAAATTCTGCCTTGGCTTACAGATTGAACATCTAAAAGACGAAATCCTATACACCAAACCATATATACGAAGAAAAAGTTGCAAAGATTTTATATGGACCAATGTCATCCACTTAGTACACCTATGGTGGTACGATCTCTGTATACACATAAAGACCCCTTCCGGCCGCTGGAAGAGGGGGATGGTATACTTGATCCAGAAGTCCCTTATCTTAGTGCTATTGGAGCACTTTCATATCGGGCAAACTGCACGCGTCCCGATATAGCGTTCGCAGTAAATTTACTAGCCAGATACAGTGTATTGTTGACGTAGTGCCACTGGCCGGGATAAAGCACCTTCTGCGCTACCTCCATGGGTCTACAGATTAGGGACTCTTTTACAAAAACGGATTATCCTTCGCACTTGTTGGTTATGCTGATGCAGGTTACAGGTCTAATCTCCACAATGCAAAATTATAGATAGGGTACGTGTTTACCCATGGTGGGATAGCCATTTCCTGGAAATCCGTTAAGCAAACCATGACGGCAACCTCATCCAATCACTCAGAGATCATCGCCATCCATGAAGTAAGCATATAATGTGTCTGGCTACGGTCAGTTGTAAATCACATCTTGGTGATGACTGGATTGAAGTCTGGGGATCTTGAACCTACTACAATATTCGAGGACAACGCTGTTTGCATAGCTCAGCTACGAGGTGACTACATCAAAGGCGACAGAACGAAGCATATTTCCCCCAAATTCTTCTGGACGCACGAGCTACAGAGAGATGGCGTAATCGACATCAGACAAGTACAATCATGTGACAACCTGGTAGACTTATTCACTAAAGCCCTTCCTACTGCTACCTTTAGGAAGTTTGTATAGAAAATTAGGATGAGGCGCCTACGAGATCTGAAAGCCTGAGTGCTCGTACATATCAGGGGGAGTTAGGGAGTGTTTGCACTCTTTTTCATTAACTATGGTTTGTCCCACAGGGTTTTCCATAGCTAAAAGTTTTAACAAGGCAAACTTCACCAACTCATGATCCTGAAGTATCCACCCCATGTGAGACTCCTACTACACTCAGAATCCTGGAGTATTCATGAGCAGAGCCCACACCTATGGCTGGATAAACGAGAGTGTTGTGAAGGGATAATACGAGTTGTTTAGTCGGTTGGGATCACAGATTATCTTATAGATAAGACCGTATATAATGTATCTTATTTGTACACGCTCTTCTATATGCTATAAATTAAGATCTGGGGGTTTTTCCCCAGATGATGATTCATAACAGAGAACAAAATTGAAGAGAGATAGAGAAGCTGAGAATTTTTGGAAGGGGGAGAATTCGGCGGAAAGAAAACTACCGTAGCCCTAGTTATTCTAATTACTAATTAGTTGGGTGACCAATAGACTAAATCTCCTCAACTTGTGGTCTGGTCCATCGTTGGTGTGGGAACCGTTGTCAAAATCCAGACACCGTTCACTTGCTTTGCGCACTATTGAGCACAGGATGCCTGGGCTGGACTTTTTCTTTTTCTTTTTTTGGTTTGGGCTGTACATTTTCAAACAGAACGAAGCATATTTCCCCCCAAATTCTTCTGGATGCACGAGCTACAGAGAGATGACGTGATCGACATCAGACAAGTACAATCATGTGACAACCTGGCAGACTTGTTCACTAAAGCCCTTCCTACTGCTACCTTTAGGACGTTTGTATAGAAAATTGTGATGAGGCGCCTATGAGATCTGAAAGCCTGAGTGCTCGTACAGATCAGGGGGAATTAGGGAGTGTCTGCACTTTTTTCCTTAACTACGGTTTGTCCCACGAGGTTTTCCATAGCTAAAGGTTTTAACGAGGCAAAATTCACCAACTCAGGATCCTGAAGTATCCACCCCAAGTGAGACTCCTACTACACTCAGCATCCTAAAGTATTCATGAGCAAAGTCCACACCAATGGCTGGATAAAGGAGAGTGTTGTGAAGGGATAATACCGAGTTGGTTAGTCGGTTGGGATCACGAATTATCTTACATATAAGACCGTATATAATTTATCTTATCTGTACACGCTCCTCTATATGCTATAAATAAGGAGCTGGGGGTTTCTCCCCAGATGCTTATTCATAACAGAGAACAGAATTTAAGAGAGATAGAGAAGCTGAGAATTTTTGGAAGGGGGAGAATTCGGCGGAAAGAAACCTACTGTAGCCCGAGTTATTCTAATTACTAATTAGTTGGGTGACCAATAGACTAAATCTCCTCAACTTCAGGTCTGGTCCATCGTTGTTGTGGGAATCGTGGTCAAAATTCAGACCACGTTCACTTGCTTTGCGCACTATTGAGCACAGGATGCCTGGGCTGGACTTTTTCTTTTTCTTTTTTTGGTTTGGGCTGGACATTTTCAGACTGTGCTAATTGGTTGGGCCCCATGCTTTACTTATATATATATACAAGGTTTTATCCAAAACTGACCCGGTCTGTAGCCCGGGTCAGCCTATGAGTGCGGGTCTTCTCTAACCCGGCCATGGGTGCGGGTCTCGGGCCCCGACCCATTATCAATCCCAATCCCACTCCCACTCCCATGCAAGTACTGCATTAGGATTACAATGATAATGGCAGCTGAAGCTTGCAACTTGCAATGCTGGCCATCCAAAAAGGCCAAGCACATGTCGCTTCATTTGGGAGCTAGCTCAGATAAGGCCACATCTTGGGGCTTGTGTGGGCTCATTTGGGTCAATCTCATTTGATCAATAAAATAGTAGGGGCTAGAATAATTGTCACCTTGATTAAATCATTTTTAGAATCATTTTAAAAATTATATAATATTTTCGTAGTCTTCATTGGATCGACGAAACATTGGTCTTAGAGCCGAGAAAAACTTGTATTTTTTAATTTAAAAAATTTGTTGGAGATTTAGAAGTTTCAGTGCTAGTGCTAGTCTTTATATTGATTGACTGTAGTTGAAAAAAATTTATCAAGTCAACCTATGAAACACAGCCATATAGTGAAATAAGATCCAAGTAGAAAACTTTGGAATCATGATTAAGAGAATTTTGGAGAGTTTTTTTTGGTAGTTTTGGATAATTTTGGACGTTTGTGAAAGTTTGGAAGTAATATTGAAAATTTATGATAGTTCGTGAGAGTTCGTAGAAGAAAACTTAAGTCAATTGTTACATGTACTTCAAATAATGAGACGCATGCAAGATAAAGGTGATTGAACATTATGAAGTGACATATTCACTTTTTTTAAAAAAACAAAGTACATGCACCTCATTCCCTGATGTGCATATAGGCATTTGCCAAACTCAAAGGCCCAAAAACCCCAAAACATCATATCTCCTCGTCTCCATATTTAGTTCATGGTTCCGACCAACCTAGATATGACTGGGTGGATGTCCAAGTATCATCGCTCTTTGTCCCGCGGACACATCTTTCTTCTTCTTATTATTACTAGTATTCTGGACCCGTGCAAAATACATGTGGTGTTAAAAAAAAGACATACACATCTATTATACAAATGAAGGATGTTGTCCCAGTCACAAGTTGAATGTGACAAATAATTGACCATAGGGTGAGCCACCTCATCTCGGTGTGGCCCAATGGGGGTGGATGGGATTTTGGGCTGAGTTTGGGGATGGGTTTTGGGGGGTTTTTTTGCGCTTTAGTTCATACTTTTCCTCCTTTTGCCCCCGTCGCTCTTCTCACACACCAACATACTTTTTTCGCTTTGGTCCCCGCTTCTCTCTGCATTTGCAGTTGGACGACGGCTACCTCCATGACCTCCTTACACGGGCAATTTTTAGGGATGAGAATGGGCATGCCCAAAGCCTGTTTGGGCTTCCAATTGGGCATGCCACATCATCATCCCTACAAAAACTTTCACAAATCATTTTAGGATTTGTGAAGGATTTCGTAGGGATGATGATGTGACATGCCCAATTGGAAGCCCAAACGGGCTTTGGGCATGCCCATTCTCATCCCTAGCAATTTTTAGTTTGTTTATGTTTCGTAAAAATAAAATTTTTTGAGAGATTTACATCATTCGTTATTTTCCAACCTAGATATGACAGGCAGATGTCGTCCAAGTATCACCGCTCTTTGTCCAACGGACACTTCTTTCTTTTTATTATTATTACTAGTATTCTGGACCCGTGCAAAATACACGTGTTGTTATAAAAAAGACATACCAGTCTATCATACTAATAATGGATGTGTCCCAGCCACAAGATGACTGAGACAAATGATTGACCATAGGTGAGCCACCTCATCTTGGTTGGGCTCAATGGGTGGGTGGATGGGTGGGGTTTTGCGCTTTAGTTCATACTTTTCCTCTTTTTTGCCTCCGTCACTCTTCTCTAACACAAACATATTTTTTTTGCTTTGATCTCTGCTTCTCTTTACATTTGCACTCCGTCACTCTTCTCTAACACAAACATATTTTTTTTGCTTTGATCTCTGCTTCTCTTTACATTTGCACCTGTGCGGCGACGACTGCCTCCGTGACATCAAGACACGTGCAATTTTTAGTTTGTCTATGTTTCGTAAAAATAAAGAAGTTTGAGAGAATTACAGCATGCGTTATTTTCCAATTATACTGTAATTATACGGTAAAGACAAAAGGTTGTTATTATTTAACTTTTTATTTCTAAAAATAGCTTTGAAAAAAATTAGATTGATGGTTTCGAAGGGGGGGAAGCGGTTTACACGTGGCACCCGGTCCACGCAACTCTTAATTAATGGTGGTTATCTCTTGTCCTCCACCTGAAGCATGCAGGGGGAGGCCAATTTCGTCATTTCATCCGAAATAAACGCACTCCCCTTTTTGTCACCGTCCGAGCCCAAAAGCACTGGCCCCCGCGAAAGGGACGCCGAATGAGGGAGTGCGACTTCAACAAATGCGCCTGTTATATATCAAAATCCACTCCAATTAAAATTAATTAAATTAAATACTCCCCCTTCTTCCTCTGCTTCGAATCCCAACACTGAGAGCTTCGATTCCAACGCCGAATAATTCAATGGCGAGGTCCGAGGAGTCCCTTCAAAAGCTCGACCCCCAAACTCACCCCCCGCGCCTCTGACTGGCTTTCGAGCTTCTTCTTCTCTGCTGGAGAAAGGACGCCAGCGGTTTCGGCTCGTTGCTTTCTATTCGGTACGGAATTCTTACGCATGTTTCAATAATTCGTGTAAGAGATGCTGGTTTCGTCTTCTTTGGCTGGAACTTGATTCTGCATGTCAGTTTGCGGTTGCCCATCTGGCCATTTTGACCCACGTTGTGTTTGTGAAAAGTTCGCGAATAAAGCGCGCATGCTTCGAATAATTCGCTTTCTTCTCAGTTTGCCATTGCATGCCTTGGGTACTCTATCATTGATGCTAGCTAGATGCTATTTCCCATTTTATGGTATATATTTAATTTCTTCCGTGAATAGCTGGCGAATAAATTGCGAATTTTTCGATAATTCACTGCCACTCGCACTGTTTTTACATGTGTTTTTATTTTCGCTTAAAATAATTTTTTCTTTAGTTTCTCTGTTTGAGAACCGAGGAACACAAAATGGGTTCAATTTATGATTTTTTTTAAAAAAATTTTTGTTTTTTTGGGCCAATGATAAAGTTTCTGAATTTTCTTCATAAAACAAAATTAATAAATATGTGCTGTAGCTGAATGATAATTTAGATTAGAGCTTTGGTCAGCTTGATCGGTTCTCTTGAATTTTTTTATTCTGTTTGATGTTGAAATGACTTGGTTTCACTGAGCTTGTCTAAATCCACAATAACTCACAGTGGCAGTCTCTCCTTGGTATTTTGTTATGCTTTTGTTCTCGATGATATATAAAATTGTTGGAATTCTTAGCATTATTAAATGTGTCTATATTAAAATAAATTTCATGTTGTCCAGTGTATTGTTTGATTGTTAAAATATCGATTCTTTTATTATGCTTGTATCTGCTGTTGTTTTGCCTTCTGTTCTGTAGTGATACATCATTAGAGCTGCATATTGATTGGGCTTAGCTCAGATTGATTGGGCTTAGCTCAGATTTTGTAGACATAAACCCAAAAATTATTGTAATACATGATTAAAACTGTAAATGAATCGGAAATTCGATATCGAAATTAGAAGGGGATGTGGAATTCCTTTCTCTAACTTGGGTTTCTTCTCGAGGAACCTCAAAAATTTTAACTTCGGTTTGTAGGAGATTGAATAGAGTTGTTGAACATGACATGCAAAGAAACCAAGATGTCTCTTGCTACTTTCAAAAGATGGAATCATTCTGTATAGATACCATAAAGCACCATGGACAAGGGTAAACAGGGTGGAAATTATACAGTTCAGAATCTCAGATAGTGAGGATGACATCAAATAATTATTGGGAATTGCTTCTAGAAGGTCTAGGCTCTCAAGACTAGAATTCAGAAAAGATTTGGAAAATTCAGGAATTGTTCGGCAAAAGTTTAAAAGAAAACTTTATTGAGGGTAATACGAGCATATTACCTGTTGATTTGTACAGAAATTGTAGGCTGAATAAGGTGATCTTAACAATTAAAAGTTGGTTCAACAACCCGAGACTTTCAACTACTTTAATTTTTAGGGAAAGTGAAAAAAATCACACTATCAACCAGTAATGCCTAATTGATCCATGAATTAGTTGAAAAAAAATTAGGCTCACAAATGAATCATGTTTCTATTGGGTTGTGTCACCGTTTGACACTATTGACAAAATGAACAAGTGCAAGAGGGAATTGATGTATCACGATTCAACATTGTTGGCCTACTTGCAATCCTCTAATGCTTCTTAACTTCGATGACTTGTTTACTTTGCCAATTATTTTTGTTAAATCGCTGTTTAGTATTGAGAGAGCTGCTTCGATTTTTGTTTCCTCCCAAGAAAAACACTTTAAGATTTTTCTCCTTTAGTTATTACTCCAACTATCTAATCTTACATGGAGATATTCTTTACAACTAAGAAGGAAGAATGATATCAAGTACAGACTCTTTGTATCTCAAAAAAGCGTTAAGTGATATTTAATTGGAAGCTCAAAAGAATTAATGATAATAGACAAAGGAATTTAAATACCTCAAGCAATCTACACGATTTGGTTACTTGTGAGAAACATCTAATGAATCATATGAAGTAGGTGGAGAGGTTGAACCAGTGGAGGCTAGTGTGTTGGATATCTGATTGGTATGACAAAAAGGCATGTGAAGTGCTCAGTTTAGTATCTGTCACGGATATGGGCCGGATCGGGAGACTTGTACCCACTCGAAATGGGCCGAGGGCCCACGGACTAGGGGAAGCTGATCACTTCAGCCCAAGAACCCTAAGCGGGGAGGAGACCCCGCCTCACGAGGAACGCAAGTGGCGATCCGCAGCTCGACCACGAGAGCGCTCGCACCAGAGTCTGCTCGGTCGATCGGGTTTAAAGGTCTTCCACGTCAGCAACAACCTTTGGACCGTCCAACTACCAATCAGTGGTGAGAAAATACTCCGAAACAGCTGGCGCCGTCTGTGAAAATCGAGTAGACATCCATGCTATCAACCACATAGGCAATGACTTGTTCCCTTACTGAGTGGCCCGACAGGTCCATCACTACTGAACTCGCCACGGACTCGTCAACCCCATCTTTGGCAGACCCGCGTCGGGCAAACAAACCCCCCAGCTCCGATGCCATGCGCTCGGCAGGCGATGGTTGCAAGCATAAGCCAGAAGAGGCCAAGGATCGCCTCCCCACCCATCAGCTTCTCGAAAGAGGATTTGGAGGGAATTGAGCTGCCACATGATGACGCCATGATCATCAGCACCATTATTGCCACATCTGAAATTCAGCAATTACTTGTCGACATTGGCAGCTCGTGCGACATCATGTTCTCGTAGACCTTAGAGAAGATGGGATTGCGAACAGACAACCTGAAGGCGTGTTCGGATCCGATAGTCGGGTTCACAGGACACACCACCTCGATCGCAAGGATGATCAACCTACCCGTAATGATCGGAGAACCTCCTCGCTCGGTTACTCTGATGACGCAGTTCATAGCGGTAAAGATCGAGTCGGCTTACAATGGTACCATCGGTCGGCACTCTTGAACATGTTCGGCGCCATAGTCTCCACCATCCACTAAATGATCAAATTCCGAACCCCTGAATGGATCGGAAGGGTGAGATGAAAGCAGGCTCAGTCAAGGTCCAGCTATCAAATCTTCAACCGGACGTGGGGAGCAAGGTAGCTTGACCCGATGAATCTCCTCGACCAAAGAAGGGGCATAGACAGACCACTACCTATTCTGGTCGAGGAACCGAAACTTGTCCCCGTCTCAAATTGCGAAGGGAGGTTCATGTCCATCTAACGTGGTCATGTTGAAAAAATCAAATGGCAAGTGGAGAATGTGCGTAGATTTCACTGACCTCAACAATGCATGCCCCAAAGACAGCTATCCACTGCTCCGAATCGATCACTCGTGGACAACGCCTAGGGAGCTGCTCGGCTTCATGGACGCCTACTCGGGTTACAACCAGATCTAGATGGACCCGGAGGACAAGTAGAAGACGTCGTTCATCACCGATCGAGGGACTTTCTGCTACAAGAAGATGCCCTTCGGTCTGAAGAACGCGTGGACGACCTATCAGAGGATGGTCAACACGGTTTTCAACTCTCATATCAGGAGGAACATGGAAGTGTACGTGGACGACATGTTGGTTAAATCCAAGAGCCCGGTGGATCACATCGCTGACCTCATAGAGGACTTCGAGAGAATAAGGAGACAACATCAAGCTTAACCCGACCAAATGCATGTTCGGGGTCTGATTTGGAAAGTTCATGGGCTTCATGATCACGAACCGCAACATCGAAGCCAACCCCGGACAAAATCAAAGCATTATTCAAAATGAAGGAGCCAACAACGATCAAGAAGTTGCAGCGGCCGAATGGCCGAATCGCAGCTCTCGGGCGTTTCCTGTTCAAGTCAGCAGAAATGTTCCTCCCTTTTTTAGAGTACTAAGAAGAGCTCTCTTTAAACCCACTGTTGAGAAGGTCATGGAATGGGACAAGAGTTGCACCAGTGCCTTCTCCGAACTAAAGGTCTACCTCCGCAGTCCCCCGCTCATGACAAAGCCCAAAGAGGGGGAGCCGCTGAGTATGTACTCGACGGCCACCGAGGAGGCGGTGAGCTCGGTGCTGATCAAATAAGATGCATGCATACAACGGGCTGTCTACTACATAAGTCAGATCCTTCGCGAGGCGAAGGTGCGATACAGCCCGATAGAGAAGCTGACATACGCCTGGTCCTCTCGGATAGGCGGCTCAGGCCCTACTTTCAGGCCCACACCATCCTGATCCTGACCGACTCCCAGCTTGAACGAAACCTCAAAAGGCTTGATCGATTGGGGAGAATGCTGAACTGGGGGGGTCGAGTTGAGCGAATTCGACATCTGGTATAGGCCGAGGAGGACCATCAAGGAGAATGCCTTGGCAGATTTTGTCACCGAAAGCACGACGGATGGCTTGGCACCCATATCAAAAGCAAGCCTCGACTCAGTAATGATCCCTCACTTGCCCCATTTCTGACTAACGCCATTTCTGATGTCCGCCTAGAGGCCAAAGACGCGTGGGTCATTCACGTCGATAGGTCGGCGACCAAATCAGGCAACGGTCCCCTGATGGGACCACCGTCGAGTATGCCCTCCGGTTGACTTCCCTGCTACCAACAACGAAGCGGAGTATGATGCTGTCATCAATGGTCTGAGACTGTCCCGCACACTAGGGCAAACATGGCCCACTTCCTCAGCGACTCTAGACTCGTCATCAGTCAACTGCGAAGAGACTACGAGACCCAAGAGGAGACGATGAAGTGCTACCTACCGTGGGCTAAGTCCGAGCTGTCCAAGTTCGCTCACATAAAAGTCGTTCATATGCCCAGGTCGGAGAACGCCCTAGCGGACGTCCTTTCCTAATTGGCGTCATCTTCGCCCAAAGAGTTAGGTCGCGCTGTATATGTCGAGAGCCTTCAAAGCCCCATCACGGAGGAAGAGGAGCTGATGGCCATCGACGAGGAGCCGACCTGGCTAGACCTTATCATTCGATTGCTCGCCACTAGCAAAGTCCCAACCGACCCGGAGGAAGGGAGGAAGCTGAAGAGGTAGGCCCTCAGATATGTACTCCACGATGGGATGCTATACAGGTGGTGTTGGATCCGGTTGACGTCCTCTCCTACCTCAAATGCCTCGGGCCTCTCGAAGTGAACTACGTCATCCAGGATATCCATGAGGGACACTGCGGGAATCACCATGGAGGCAAAGTGGTCGCGCTAAAAGCTTTGAGGCAAGGATACTACTGGCCGACTATGGTCAACGACGCGATGGAACATGTACAAAAATGTTCGGAATCCCAGAGATTCGCGAATCTTAGCTCGGCACCCCCATTCGAACTTATATTGATAATTTTCCATGTTCCATTCGCTAAGTGGGGGCTGGATATCATCGGCCCATTCACTCAAGCGAGTGGACAGAGGAAGTTCATAATCGTGGCGGTGGACTATTTCATAAAATGGATAGAAGCCGAGCCATTGGCCACCATCACTTGGAAGAAGATCAGGAGTTTCGTATAGAAATCAATTATCTGTCGATTCGGCATCCCCGGTCCATCGTCATCGACAACTGGCCGCAGTTCAACTGCATGGGATTCAAAGAATTTTGTGCAGAGTGGAAAATCAAGTTGATCTTCGCTTCCTAGCCCACCCGCAGACCAACAGAATGACGGAGGCTGCCAACAAGTGTATCCTCGAACCGTTGCAGAAGAAAGTTGGAGATGCACGCACAACCTGGCCGAAAGAGCTCCCTGGGATACTATGGTCTTATATAACCACCTACAAGGAGGCCACGAGGGAGACACCCTTCATGCTCGCATATGGGACAGAGCCGGTTGTCCCGGTCGAAATAGGCAAGGAATCCCTACGCATCAAGTAATTCGATGAGGAAAAGAACTCAAAGGGCCTTGCACTGAGCTTGGAGTTCAGGGACGAGTTGCGCGACCGAGCCTTGGCGTCCATCATCCAACAGAAACATCGGGTGGCTCGATACTACAACTCCCGGGTCAAAAGAATGAGTTTCCACTTGGGAGACCTGGTCTTGAGGAAGGCCGTCTTTTTCCAGAGATTGCATGGCAGTGCAAGCACGCTGCCAAATGGGAAAGACCCTACAAAGTTACCGAAGTGCTAGGCCCAGCTACTTACCGAATCTCGACAATGAGGGGAAAGAGCTCGCCCATACTTGGAACGTGAAGCCATTGCGAAAGTATTACCAATGAAGGCGAAATGAACCATGTAAAAACCTTCTGATACTTGTACTCGGTAAAAACTTCAATGGGAAAATCGTCCTTGGCAAAATGAAAGCACTTTGACTGATTGTCGTCCAATATGAAAGAAGCTCGGTCTGCCGTAAGGTTGGGGGCCACTTTCCCAGCAGACCGGCCATCCGATCAGTCGTAAGGCGGGGTGCCACTTCCCCGCCAAGCATCTGATCAGCCGTAAGGCTATGAGCCACTCCCCAAACGGACTGAGTATCTGATCAGCCGTAAGGCTGGAGACTACTCCCCAAGTAGACAGACCATCCGATCAACCATAAGACTGAGGGTCATTCTCCCAGCGGGCCAAGCATCTGATCAGCTGTAAGGCTGGGGGCTACTCCCCCAGCAGGCTGATCAGAACCTCGGTTTATCGTAAGGTAGTGGGCCACTTCCCCAGCGGGCCGACCATCTCATCAGCCATAAGGTTGGCGACCAGTCCTCCAGCGGGCCGACCATCTCATCAGCCGTAAGGTTGGGGGCTACTCCCCCAGCGGGTCGTCCATAAGGTTGGAGCCACTCACCCAGCGAGTCGATCATCTGATCAGCCATAATGCTGGGGGCCACTCCCCCAGCGGGCCGACCTACCAGCATTAACACAACGAATAAAACTTCCCTTAACTTGAGCTTCCGACACACCGATGCGGACCCGAGTCATGGGAGGGGCCAGAATTAGATCTCAGGCAACAAATACAACTTGAAAAGGGGGTGTGTAGGCAAGTTCATTCCGAAAAGACGACAAAACAGGGAGTAATTTTACAATCTAAGGCGACGCGACCGGAAGACCAGAGGAGACCCCGTCGTTCCTGGCCGATCGACCGTTGCGGTCTCCACCGTAGCGGCAACCTTAACGTCCTTGTCCTCACCCGAGAACACCCGAGCTGCTCAAAGGTGACACCCGAGCCAGGAAACTTGCATTGGATCTCCCGTCGGTAATGTAAGAAACATGCCTCAAACGCTTGGGACATCCACGGAGCATCAAATTCTTTGGAATACTCATCCACGGCCTTCCGAGCTATTTTGTTCGGATCCACCCTCTCTGACTATCTGATTTGAGTCTCGAGGGCGGCAATCCGAGCACAGAGGTTATACCTCTTTGCCCGCCCCTCTGCATCTCCTCGGTCAGCTGAGCTTGGAGAACGGCCTCTCTTCCTTCAGACGCTGCCAACCTCTCCTCTGCATCCCTGTGGAGGCTGGCTTCGGCCCCTGTGCCACCAATTACCATCGCCCGAGCAGTCTTCTCCTTGGCGAAGTCGACATCAACTAAAGCCTCCGCCCGCGTCGCGTCAAGCTTCTCCGTCTCAGCGGATCGCTTGACAACCCTGGTCTCCATGGACCTCACTCGGATCTCTGACTCTTTAACTACCTCCGCAGGATCTACCTATGCTTGTTTCTGGGCGAGGCTCGCCTCCATGTCAGCAACCGCCACGGCTCGACGTCGCAACTCCAACCCGACTGAGGATATCTGCGTCAAAAAAATTATTGGTCAATCCCGTGCCTCATGACAAGGATCAAAGACGACACAAGCTCTCACCTGTTGACCGCGCAGTATCACAAAAGTGGCTAGCCTGTCAGCCTCCACCTCCCACAACACCGACTGGTCCTGGGGCAAGTAGGAGTTCTCTACCAGACTGGCCACGACACCATAGTCCGAAAAGACGAACTCCTTAAGACCCACTGGGTATGCGGGACGGAAAAGATTGTCCTTGGAATGGGGAAGGTCAGCCTCCGTTGATCTCCGTTGATCTGAACACTTCCAGAGCCTGCTCGTAGTTGGATGGGAGCTAGCCCGAGCTAGCAAGCCCGAGCCGATCGGAGAGAGGCACCTCTATGGCCACTTATCCTCATGACTCCGAGGACTTGGAGGCGATGAATGAGCCTCGGAAGCCATGGTGTCATCGGTAGGGACACCACCTGACGTAGAAGAAGGGCACCCCCTTTCTTCACGCGCCCTCTTCCCCTCCGTCCTCTCATGCCTGGTCCGGGAACCACCCCTCTTCTTTTCCCGACCACTCACACCCCCGGGTGGGCCCCTCCCTACTGGGGCCAAGCCAGACCGCTTCGGACGGGTGGCCAAGACCGCCCCAGATCTCTTCGAACCAGCCCTAGGAAGGGGAGTCGCCATGGATCTTGACGGCCGGTCCTGTCCGGCCACGCCTGCCAAAACCGGAAGACCTCTAAACGAGCAAAAGCAAGAAGTCGGGACCAGAGAGGAACAGCCTTACCTTCAGACCACATGGTCATCCTCACGATGTCGTCGAAGAAAAGGAATGCGATCGATCGCTCGGAGTTCGGCACTGTAGACAATTTGTCTACCACCTTAAGTTCCGCGTCAGCAAGGATCTTCCTTTCCAAAGACAACGGGCCTTTCCGGGCCCATCGGGTTGGGAAGATCGCCTCCTTAGGGAGAACCATGAATATGAAGTCATCTTTCCAGCCTTTACGAAGATCATGAGCCCCAACACGAGATTCGTGTCCTTCTTGGCGGTAAGGTAGGATTACGTGCACGACCCGTGGTGACTCAGGCGGTAAAAGTGCAAAAAAGAGATAGGAGCGGTTCTACCCTGTTGAGCAGACACAGCGTGGTAAACCCAACCAAGGACCTGATGGAATTGGGGGTGAACTGATAGAGGGGAAGCCCAAACGAGGCAAGGACTTCAAGAACGAATGGGTGAAGAGGGAATTGGAGTCCATACGAGAAAGTCTTCATGTACAGCATGACCTCACGAGGACCGGGGAAGCAGATCCTTTCATTCGGGAGAGGAGCACTGGCCGTATATGGAGGTCGAATGTACGAGAGGCAGAGCGAGGAGATCGAGGTGGCGCATACTACCGACTACTGGTCCCTCACCTCACGGGGCATCTCTTCGAAGTCATCTCCAGCCCAGGAGACAGTGGCAACCATATCAGAAATCACGATTTCCGCAGCGGCTAGATTGTCGAGCACCTCAGACACCGACCTCTCGTACTGGAGCCAGAGGAGGAAGACGATGAAGAAGGTGTGGTGCAGAACCATAAGCAGACGTCGACGAACACGAATTCAGAAGAGAAGAGGGAAGACGACGATAGAGCAGAACGCAACTCTGGTGAAAGAGGGCTCCACCCACTGTCTAACAACCCCCACTTGGGCAACGTTGAACGGTCCCGTCGGATCGTCTTCGACCGTTCGATCATGCCCACGTGTCGACATCTCGAGATAAAGCCTCTCCGAATTCTGTGCTCGAGAAGCGGGAGTATTTTGGCGTTCCGCGCCATGATGGCCTTCATTAAATGTGTCGTCTCGACTGCCGAACACGCTCATACACGTCACATCATTTGGCCTCAATCCCAACGGTAGTTGAGCCCAGATGATGGGGGCCATTGTCACTGATATGTGTCAGATCGGGAGACTCGTACCCACTCGAAATAGGCCAAGGGCCCAAGGACGGAAGCTGCTCTCTTCAGCCCAAGAACCCCACGGGGGGAGGAGACCCCTCCTCACGAGGAATGCCAGTGACCCAGGCAGATGCGACTATCAATCTCCCCGAGCATAACGCCCATCAACAATGGAGGCATTTATGACCATTATTGGGCTCCCCCCATCGGAGGTTGGGGCAACGGGTCAACTACAATAATGCGCCTTCAATGCCCGGGCACCTAGCCAGGGAATGCTCGGAAGGATGCCCTCGCGTATAAGTGCTTCTTCCAACAAGGAAAGAAGAGACGAATCTTGGATATCAGTTACTCCGGTACTCCTAATCTATAGATCTGCTTTCACCTAAATATCTCATTCACAGCTCGGCCCGAGAACTAGTGAACGGTCTTCCCGTGAGCCGGAATCAGTTCCACCGAGTACTCTTTTGTCACGATCTGACTTAAACATCGGAGGAGATTTGGTCGGAACCCAAATCCGACCCCCCCGACGAGCTTTCTGTCTTGCCGATCGCAGAGGCATCGTCCGGCGGAAGCACCCTTTGGCGATCTTCAGCTTGGCCACGAGAGCGCTCGCACCAGAGTCTGCTCGACCGACTGGTCTCGAAGGTACACCACGTCAACAACGACCTTCGGACCGCCCAACTAGCTGATCCCAACTACCAATCAGCTGTGAGAAAACACCCTGAACCAGTATCATTAAAAAGATTGGCCTGAAATGGCATGTCGATTTTAATATGAGCATCCTGGTGAAAAAAGAATGACAAAGCTTACTAGGAGTACTGACTAAATGGGATTCTTTGAAAAATAGAGCGACGAGCTAGTACAAGGTTAGATATTTGGCAACCAATTTCTCATGAAATATGCGATAAATTGGCATGGGATATTCATATCATCAATTATCGGTCATTTTTTATTCTTTGTAGTTTGGAAATTTTGAAGACAATTTCTGGATTGACTTGATGAACTAAGCACAAATTTGACGTCGGTAGCTTCTTTGTTGATTTCTATCTGGCACGAGTTCCCATGAATTTGAATTTTCTATTATGCGACATTATTTTTCGATGCATACAGAATTCATTTCTTTATTAATGTTTCCAGCCATGCATATGCAGTTGATATGGATAACTTCTATCTGTGACATGTCCTGAGTCTGTAATCTGGGACTAGCTGTGTTCGGTATACAATCTATAAAGAGAGATTATTTCTGTTGATGTTCGGTTGAGGTCTAAAAGAATTTGGTGTGAATAAGCGCAAGACTTGAATTAAGTGCTTCAGATTTTGGATTACCAAGAAATATATGAACTGTTATAATGGTTGACCTCTCTTTTGGCTTGTCATTGTTCATCGTAGATATGAGATCAACCCACCAGCGTATTGTTACAAAGGGATAACATTAGACAGCTTTCTTTCTTGTGTTACATTTCAGTTGAATATTCGATATTTCCAGAATATTATTGCAATCTGATATCTTTATATCGTCCTGGACATTGCAAATCTTGGCTACTTTTTTCATTTGTTGTTTAAATATACAGCTATTTCAATGGCCAACTTCTTGCTCAAGATATTTAGTTGCCTTCTCCTGCTATGCATTCTCCCAGTGGCAAATGCCAAGGCGGTGGAAACTCAAGCCCTTCTTGAACTCAAAAAATGGTTGAATGATCCCCTGAATCATCTCCAAAGCTGGGACGAATCCCAGTCTCCATGTCAGTTTGTCGGAGTTGCCTGCGACCCCAAATATGGCAACGTCGTTGGGATTTCACTGGCAAACATGTCTCTCTCTGGGCAGATATCGCCATCTATCTCTGCCCTGGGTAGCCTAAGTTCACTGGAACTCCAATCAAATAATGTCTCTGGCACGGTTCCTTCTGAGCTGGCCAAGTGCACCAGTCTTCGACGCCTCAATCTCTCATTCAACAGTTTCACTGGAGAGTTGCCAGATCTTTCACTCCTTCAGAACCTACGTTCCATCGATCTGTCAACTAATCGATTTTCTGGCAAGTTTCCTGCATGGGTTGGGAAGCTACCAGGCCTGCGGAAGCTTAACCTCGGACACAATGATTTTGTGCAGGGAGAGATACCGCGAAGTATTGGAAATTTGAAGAATTTAACATCGCTATACTTGGCGGAGTGTAATCTCACAGGAGAAATCCCATCATATATCTTTGAGTTGACATCACTGCGGACTTTGGATCTGTCCATGAATAAGATCTCAGGGAAGTTTCCAAAAGAGATCTCGAATTTGCGTAACCTGTGGAAGATTGAACTGTACCAGAACAACTTAACTGGAGAAATCCCTCCTGAACTGGCAAACCTCACAAGTCTGCGTGAATTCGACATCTCTCACAATCAAATGACTGGACAGCTTCCTCCTGAGATCGGCGGCATGAATTTTACAGTCTTCGAAATTTTTCGGAACAACTTCTGGGGAGAGCTGCCTCAAGGGTTTGGAGACATGCAGTTTCTCGAGGGCTTCTCGATCTATGAGAATGGTTTCTCTGGCAAGTTCCCGGCATCCTTTGGCCGCTTCTCGCCCCTCAACAGCTTCGACATATCTGAGAACAATTTCTCGGGCCAGTTCCCGAGGTTTTTGTGCCAAAGCAACAATCTGCAATTCTTGCTTGCTTTGGAAAATGGCTTTTCGGGGGAGTTCCCTGATTCTTACTCCAGCTGCAAATCCCTACAAAGGTTCAGGATTAGCCGAAACAGCTTCACTGGGAGAGTACCTGATGGATTGTGGGGATTGCCTCTAGCAGTGGTCATCGATGTAGCAGACAACGGTTTCGTTGGGGGGATTTCTTCGGATATTGGGATCTCGGCCAGTTTGACTCAGTTGTATGTTCAGAACAACAATTTCTCCTTGGAGCTGCCACCGGAAATTGGCAAGCTTTCCCAGCTGCAGAAATTGTTTGCTTATAACAATTCCTTTTCCGGTCAGATACCATCCCAAATTGGCGAGTTGGTTCTGTTAGCATCATTGCATCTGGAAATGAATTCTCTCACAGGCCCAATACCGGCAGAGCTCGTGGGGTGCAGCAGCCTGGTGGACTTGAATCTTGCGCTAAACTCACTGAAAGGCGAAATTCCAGGAAATATAGCCTTGCTGAATTCTCTGAACTCGCTCAATCTATCGGGCAACATGCTTTCTGGCTCGATTCCCAGCGGGCTGCAGTCTCTGAAGCTGAGTTCTCTCGATCTTTCCAGAAACCAGCTATCGGGGAGGATTCCACCGGAGCTTTTGATGATAGCCGGAGCAGGAGCTCTTTCCGGCAATCTGGGTTTGTGCACTGATGAAATTCCTGGCAACAAGCTGGGTCCTGAGGTAGGCACTTGTGCCTTGAGCCCCGGGCACAATGGCATCCTCAGAACACGCATTGGCCTCGCGTTGGTCATAACGTTGAGCATGTTCTTCCTTTTGGCCGGGCTCGCTTTGGTCAGTTACAAGAGCTTTAAGCTTGAGCAAGGCGGTAACAAGGTGGACTCTGAGAGCGGCATGGCTGGCGATTCAAGTTGCAACCTGGAATCCTTCCACCCAACCGAGCTCGATGCAGAAGAGATATGCAAGCTGGAGGAGGAGAAGCTGATTGGAAGCGGGGGCACGGGCAAAGTCTACCGACTGGATCTCAGCAAGAACAGAGGCAGTGTCGCAGTGAAACAGCTGTGGAAAGGGAAAGGAACAAAAGCTCTGATGGCGGAGATAGGCATACTGAGAAAAATCAGGCACAGGAACATACTCAAGCTCTATGCCTGCGTGACGAAGGGGGACTGCAGCTATCTTGTTTTCGAGTACATGCCGAATGGGAACTTGTACGAGGCTCTCCGTAGGGAGGTCAAGGCCGGCAAGCCTGAGCTCGACTGGAACAGAAGATACAATGTTGCTCTGGGCGCGGCGAAGGGCATCATGTATCTTCATCACGACTGTTCGCCCGCCGTTGTTCACAGGGATATTAAATCCAAAAACATATTGTTGGATGCTGATTACGAAGCGAAGATTGCTGATTTTGGGATCGCAAAGGTTGCTGAAGAGTCGGACTACAGTTGTTTTGCTGGTACTTACGGCTACTTGGCCCCTGGTAAGCATGGTTGAGCGACTTCACTTTCTTCGTACTTTCACCTTCGCTTTATCGTTTACTTGGATGCAGAACTCGCGTATTCTCTGAAGGTGACCGAGAAGAGTGATGTGTACAGCTACGGAGTCGTTCTACTCGAACTGCTGACCGGACGTGGCCCAACAGGGCCGCAGTTTGGCGAGGGGAAGGACATCGTCTGCTGGGTCTCAACCCAGCTCAACGACAACGAGCAGATGGTTGGAGACATGCTCGATCCCAGAATTTCTGGCGCTGCAGCGGGAGACATGATCAAGGTGCTGAGGATTGCCATCCTCTGCACCACCAAGCTGCCGTCCCTCCGCCCCACGATGAGGGAGGTGGTCAACATGCTTATCGACGCCGACCCTTCTGGCCGTAGGGTGAAGAATTTCCGTAAGAAGTAGGGCTGCCAACAAGCAGTTCTTTTGGGGGAGATGTTGGGATCTTGTGGAACCTGTAAATGCTGTGCTCAGTTCTCTTTTAAGTATTGTATCAGAACATGTGGCAGGGCCTTCTTAGATGGCCAGTGTTGTGTATCATGGTCTTGCTTTCTATCCATCTCTTAGTACTGTGAGCCGTGTTATGTTCTCCAAGCTTGAAGGAATGTGTCTAACTACTGTCTAGTTGTTCAAATGCAGCGGATACATGTATTCGTCACCCAAATATGATAGGATTGTGCCATGTACGTATGGTTTCTTTCTCCGGTGACGGAGCGGTGGGTGACACCGGCAAACCCGGCGGCAACCCAACCCAGCTGAGCTGCGCTCCATGGCGGAGCCAGCACTACTGTCCTGACCCAGCCGTTGATCGTGGATTTTTGCCCACGGCCATTTCCGTGGGCGGTAGCCTACCATGGATTTCTGCAGTGGGCAAAAAACAATGGTGGCATATCGACTTCACCAGGTTGTGTGTTTTATGTTCTCGGTTCCATGCAACACTAACCATGTAGAAATTGTTAGTTTTTGCACTTGTGTGTGCGTATGCGTGTATATGTACACACATGCCGCATGAGACATATTGATACATGTAAGTTGTTATGGCTTGAAATGGCCAAAGATCCCGGTTTTCGACCCGATACTCGGCTGAGGATTTTCCTCACCCGAACGACCGAGTCTCACGTGTCCGTTGAGAGAATCGATGGTCGGTTGAGGAAATCTCGGGGCGGTTGCGGGATGGAGGATATGTCGGTGGCCCTATAAATAGAGAAGAGGGTTTCTCTTCTAAAGTATCAAAACCATTCAGTCATATCCGGAATCCCCAAGTAAAAATATTTCTATTTCTCTTTCTCACGTTCTCTTGTTGGTATCATAGCAACTCATCGATTCGAAAACGCATCCGACAACAACGCGTCTCTCTTCCTCCCCGACAACATAGAGATTCGTTTCCTTTCTCCACCGGCGAGCAGCCACGTCGGTCGGCTCTGTTCACCAATTAGAAAAGAGAATTGCTCTCTGCACCTCAAACTGAGGTGCAGGGAGCTGACGTTGGCTTTAAATGGGAAGGAAATGAGGGAGATTAGGTAAGAAGTGACCCAAAGAATTGATTTTTTTTTCTAATTTTAGTAAAGTGTCCCTTCCCTGCACCTCAGTTTGAGGTGCAGAGAGCATTAGCCAATAGAAAACTCTCACCAATGTGATGCAGATCAAACCCAGCTCTGCGGTCAGCCCCTTCACCAGTTCTGAGGCAACGTGTGTGAGCCATCACAGTTTTCCGAGGCAACTCATTTTCACCGATCGAGGTGAAATTTTTTAATCTACGATGTACGAACCGAGTGACGTGCTTCAGAGCTTTTCTCTATTTCTTTTCCTCCCATCACCGATCAAAAAGCAGCCACAATTATTTTTTTTCATTGAGCCACCTCCTCTATTTTTTGCACTCTGAAAGGATGTACTATTTTTAACCAAAAAAAGTAAATATACCACTTCACTATGTCTAATCATCTTCTCACTCACCCGGGAAAAAATCAAAAATTGACACTGAATGCAACATGCACCTCATTTCTTGAGGTGCATGTAGCACTTTCCTTTTTTTTCCCATCGTATACACTTCTGCATCATACTACGGACCAATCAGGAATCAAATAGGCATTTTTTAGGTTGTTGCTTTTTCGCACGGTTTTCGGCGCATCTGAAAGAGTCAGCAATTGTTCGGCAGACTGCTCTAGCACACGTCGGTTCAGTCGGTTACAACTGCAATAGTCTCGATCCGTGTGCGAATCCCAACAATTTTTTCACAATTCACGCACCAATCAGTGACATATAATGACAATCAAATTAATTGCTTCTGAATTGGTAAAGATAGAACATCTAAACAGTTCCAACTATGACATGTGGCACCGGAAAATCAAATAAGAACTTATACATGATAATCTAGATAGTGTCATTTAGTCAACTGCTCATGCTCTAACTGAAAATCCCACAGATGCCCAGAAAAGAGAGATAGACCAGTGGAAAATTTATGACAAGAATGCTAAGAGTCGCATGCTTATGTTTATGGACCATAGCCTAATAAAGGTGTTTGAAAACTGTAGTACTGCTAAGGACATATGACAGACTATTAAAGAGAAATATGACATCACATCAGACGTGAACATACAACTCCGTATGCAGGAAATTGACAATGTCACCGAACACATGAATAAAATGACTGGCATGGCTAAGGACATAACCACTGTAGAAACTGAAATTCCTAAGAAGCTACATGTTGCAACTATTTTGAATAGTCTGCCGCCGTCGCTTGATATGGCTGCCACTACGCTTAAGCTAAATGGATCCGTTAAGCATGTCACCGACTTGCCAACTCAGCTAGCAATGGAACAAGACCTTCTGCTAGGAGGAATGGCTCAGACGTCAACCTTGTACAGGAGGAAGAGGCAAATGCTGCTCAATACTGGAAGGCACAAGGGAACCAGCATCTTGAACCAGTGAAACCCTCCTTCAATGGATCTGACCAGTAATCAGCTCGCGGCAAGAAAGGACCTCCTGGATCTTGCTACATTTGCAGGAAGTATGGTCATTTTAAGGCCAAATGTCCTCAGGTAAGGAATAAGGGCAACTCTAAACGCCCAAAACACGGAGGATCCGAAAAGCAAGAGTTCATCGGCATAATTGAATGTAACGCTGTAACAACATATGCTGAAGGATGGTGGATTGAGGTGCTACCCGACACATAGCAAAGACAAAGGAAGGAATTGTCGACAGCCAGGAACTGAAGAAAGGAGACCAAAGGATATACATGGGGAACAATACATATCTGGATGTAGAAGGTATTGGTTCATACAGATTGGATCTTGGGGACAGCATCATGAGACTTAAAGATAGGTTTTATGCACCTGGTATAAGACGTAATCGGGTCTCTGTTCAAGCTTTGCTTAAGAATGGTCTTAAGGTGAAATTTTACAACAATAGGGTTTTTATTGGGAACGATAAAAAGGTGTTTGCCATGGACAAGTTTGAACCCGGTCATGATTTATTTTGTCTTTCTGCTGTAAAATGTGATATTGGAAATGAATATTGTGATTTGAATTATGTCTCGTGTCATTTGTCTGATTATGATCTTTGGCATATGAGATTAGGTCATCCTAGTAACAATAAGATGGACTATTTAATCAAAATGGATTTATTATCGAAACTGACAATTGTATGGACATTACCCTGTGAACATTGTTTAACTGGGAAGATGACCAAGAAATCATGCTCGGAAGGCCAAAGGGCTAATGAATTGTTAGAATTAGTTCATTTGGACATTTGTGGGTCATTGAGCATAAAGACACGTGGGAATAAAGAATATTTCATAACCTTTATATATGATTATTCCAAGTATACTTTCGTGTATCTTTTAAGCAGAAAGTCGGAAGCCTTTGAAAGTTTTAAAAGATACAAATCAAAAGTAGAAAGAAAACTTAGAAGGAATATAAAGGTGTTAAGAACTGATAGAGGTGGGGAATTCAACTCAGAAGAATTTGAGGATTACTGCATTCGATATGGTATAAAGAAGCATACAACTATGCCTTATACGCCACTACAGAATGGTATGGCTTAAAGGAAGAATAGAACATTAATGAATGCAGTGAGATGTATGTTATCACATTCTGGTCTCTCCAAAGATTTTTGGGGAGACGCCATATTGACTACAAATTATGTTCTGAGTAGAATTCCCATAAAATCAGTCGAGACAACATCGTATGAGATATGGAATGGATGCAAACCCAATTTAAGTCATTTGAGAAATGGGGTTGCGTGGCACATGTTCTCATCCCATAGCAGGTTAGAGATAAGCTGTATCTCAAACCCGTAAGATGTATATTCAAAGGATATTTTGAAAAATCTAAAAGATACAGGTTCTTCCATGAAAATAAAGGAGTCTTTGAAAGTAGAGATGTTACTTTTCTAGAAAATCTAGAAGAAAAGGACAAGTCCAAGAAAATGTGCCACCCTTGCTAGACTTCGATGATGTTCCAAATGATGACTTGGATATAGTGGATGATGTAAATCATCCAATTATGGAAGATGACCATGTAAATGAGAATATACCTATAGAAAATCAACTAGCTGAACATGTCCATCATGCAACCCTTAGTGGCAACAAACACCCAGAACAACACATGTATGTATGGATGATTATTATCTATATTCATGTGAACCATCTTGTTTCTCAGTGGATATAGATATAGATGAGCAAGCTGATCCCTTGAATTTTACAGATACAATGAAGTCATTTAAGTCAGATCAATGGCTTGAGACCAGGAAAACGGAGCTTGACTCAATTGAGAGAAACAATGTTTGTGAGCTTTACGACTTACCAGAAGAGAAGAAGTCCATTGGATGTAACTGGGTGTTAAAGAACAAATATCGGGTTGATTGGTCCATTAACACATTCAAGGCCCAGTTAGTTGCAAAGGGATTTACACAGAAAGCATGGATTGATTATCAGGAGACTTATTCTCCGGTAGCTAAGTTTGCATCCATAAGGATAATCTTAGTAATTGTTGCCACATCTTGACTTGGAACTCTACCAAATGGATGTCAAGACTGCATTCCTCAACAGAGAGTTGAAGGGATTATATATATGGATCAACCTGAGAGATTTTTGGTTGAGGGACAGGAAGACAAAGTTTATAAATTGAAGAAATCTTTGTATGGTTTAAAACATCATCTAGACAGTGGTATCTCAAATTTCACAACACTACTATCCAACTTGGTTTCATTGCAAACAAATTGGATAATTATGTATACGTCTTGAAAAGTGGGAGCAGTTTTACGATATTAGCCTTGTATGTTGATGATATTTTGCCCGTTGGAAATGACATTGAAGTGCTGAAGAAGATTAAATTAGCACTTTGTAGTGAATTTGAGATGAAGGACATGTGCGATGCATCATATGTTCTTGGAATATAGATCCTTAGAGATCGGAAGTCTAGAATGTTAAGTTTCAACCAAGAAAAGTATTTGCATACAATATTGAGGAGACTTGGAATGTATAATTCCAATCTGGCCCCTACACCATTGGTTACGGGGAAGCCGTTAAGCAAAGAACAATGTCCTGGAGAGGGACAAAAACGGCTAGATGTTTCATATGCTCAGGCTATTGGAAGTTTGATGTATGCAACGCTGTGTACTAGACCAGACTTGGCATACCCAGTTAGTCTGGTTAGTAGATATCAAAGTAATCCTGGTCTAGTTCATTGGGAAGCTGTTAAGAGGATTATGAAATATATAAAGGGTACGGTGCATCACAAGTTAGTTTATAAAGCAGACTCGCTTGTGGTTCTTGGTTACTCCAATGCAGATTTTGGAGGGGAAGAAGATGATAGGAAGCCAACTGCAGTACATGTGTTCATCTTTAGTGGTGCAGCTGTTTCTTGGGGTAGCAAGAAACAGAGTTGTGTAGCAAGATACATACAAGAAGATGAGTATATAGCCTATAGTGTGGCGGCTACTTATGCAGCCTGGATCAGACGGTTTCTATTGGACTTGGATCTCAATTTGATGGATGTGTAAGGACTGTCTACCTTGCAATATTAACAACAAATACTATCGGGGGTGAATAGAGAAATGTCAATAAATTGTGCAATTAAAATTTAACTTGGAAATGGGAAATAATAAATGCAAGATGAGTTAATCAACACAATCAATCCAAATGCAAACACAAGACTTTACCATGGTTCCCCAAACTTGGGTACGTCCAGCCACAACAAATATTCACTATAATCCTACCTTACTATAATCCTACATAAGGTAGTGAATACAATCCCATAAAGAGATACCTCACACAGAGGATTTTGTCCTACACAAGAACCCAACCAACCCTACACAAGGGTCAAACTCCCACATAGAGAATTACTAACTCACACACAGAGAATTAGGGTTAGTCTTACACTAGGACACCAAACTCACATAAAGAGAGTAACTCCCACAAAGAGAGTATCTAATTCCCACAAAGAGAATTAGGGTTTCAAGAAACAAAATGAAACAAATAAACTCTTACCTATGTCTTGATGATGAACTTACTCATTAATGAATACAAGGCATGGAAGAGATCTCCAAGTGATGAGATTTGCTTGAAATGCCCTTGGATGATTTTCCTTGAGCTTCACTTCAATACATGAAGGAGAGAAGGATCTCTAAGAGGGAAATGAGAGAGTTTGAGAGTGGATTTGTAACGACCTATATTCTAGGCATGTTTGATTGCGTGTTTGCCTGTATTTTACTTCAGTCGTACGAGGGTTCTTTTCTTTTACCCGTCGACGCAAGCGCGCCTCTATTTTTGTGTGTGGAATTTTTCACCCTAGCTTAACTACTTGCTATTAACCCTAACCATATACACCTACCCTGATTAATCCCTAACCCCACACCATTAACCCACCGTTATAGTTAGGTGAGATCCAACATCTCAACCCACGTACAACTCATCCTCTTCAATCGTTTAACCCCACCCCCCTAATGATTTATTTTCTTATAACCCCTCCTCTTTATTGAAAGAAGGCAGCACAATCAACAATTCCCCCTCCCCCACTCTGTTTTTCTCATTCCTCTTTCTTCTCTCCATCAACCCCAAGCAACCACCTCTCCGGTTCTTCCTCCTTCCCCACTTCAGATAGTCGCCGCCCAGATCCACGCCACCGTGCCCTGCCGCACCTCCCCCACCTAGCCGCACGCTACCCCACGCCCGCCTGGCCGTCGCCCCGCTGCCCCGCGTGCCCTGCCTGAGAACCCGCACCCGCCGTTCAGCCCTGCGCGTGCGCCGTTCAACCCCGCGTGTGCCTGCCGTTCAGCCCTGCGCGTGCCCTGCCTGCCCCCACACCGCCACCCTACCTGCCCGCGCCGCCGCCGCCTAGATATGCCCTCGCGCCCCGCTGCCCAAAACCCCCCGACAGCCCCTCCCCCTCCATGTCGAGCTCCCCCTCCCCTCCCCAGGCCGAGCTCTCCCTCCCCATGTCGAGCTCCCCCTTCCATCACCAGGCCAAGCTCCATCTCTCCCCACCTGGCCGTGCCCCCTTGAATCTCCCCCTCTCTGCGTCAAAAAAAAAAAAGAAATGAAAAGAAAGAAATAACAGGGAAGAAGACAGAGGGTGAGAAAGAAAGGTGAGAAGGGGAAGATATTTTATTAAGTTATAATAGTTATAATAGTATATTATTTAAGATCTGTATTTTATTATATAAAGCATTAATACATAGAGTTAGTATTATAAATTAGTGTATAATTATATGAAGAGATATTTTATATTAAAGTATTATAAATTATTAGTTATATTTGTTTATTATAAGTTCGTGTAGCTAACTTGTCTTGTAACACATGTGAACCCAGATATCGCTACCGCTGATCGAACCGTGCCTTTCACGACACATCATATCGGTAACTCATCGTACCCTAACTATGGGTTTTAAAAACTATAAAGTTGCATACTAAACTAGTTTCATTTCATTAGCAAAGTGTCTCATTTGAATAATTAGGTACGCTTGATAAACTGCACAATATCGTAAAAGACTTGATCAGACTACATGTCATACTTGATTGTAAAAGGTGTCAATCTAGAAAATGACGCCTAAATTACAAATATGGTAACATCATAGACACTTGGGGTTTTGGGGTAACTTATAATAGTGAGTGTGCAGTAGCGACCAGTTCAGGCTTTGTTGTACCGACCGGGTCCTAGCAACCCTTTCAAAGTTCGTCGGTGACAAATTCATAGACTCGAATCACAGATTATTGAATAGTATTGTATTGTAGCACAGTTTTGGTTTAACCTGAGTACGCGCACCCGTGCTATAAGATGAACTATTGGTTGCTCACTGTACTCCGCATTATAAGTCACGATTTAGGCCCAGCACAGTTATATTTCCATAACATTGTCATCTTATTTAATGTTTCATTTTCTTGTTTATAAATTGTGAATGTCGTAAATCTACGAAGCTATGTTTCTGCTCTATTTCCATACCATTATTGTATGCACTTTTACTTCTAGTCTCTGCTAGATTTCTATGCTTGCATATTGTTTTAATTTCCATACTAGAGATACTTTGAGTTACGGCTGATCATGGCGACCCTTCTTTTTGTGGTGGACCCGCCAGATACCTCATAGGTTGACGAGGTGATACCTGAGTTGGCAGACGATGAGCTTACTGTTGAGTTTGAGCAGGAGAAAGCTGGTTATGGAGAGTGAGTTTGAGAGTGTTACGTTATCTTATGTTTTTCATTCCAGTGTGTGGCTTGGTGTGTATTTGTATTCGGACTGTATTTCTTTTTCTGTATTCTGCTGGCGTGTAATAAGGTTGTATTTCATTTTCATGTATGAGTATTTGGCATATTTCTACAACGGAGCCTGTATTGACTTCATTGGTGCCTAGCAGGACTTGCGCATGTTCCAAACAGTAACGGGCCCCTGGAGTGGGTCGTTTCAGGTTTAGTGATTCTCAAATGATTTTCAATAGTTCCAAGAAGTTCTAATGAACCCAGCCATATCATATATGTAGGAAATCCAAAGAAACCCTCAAACCCAAAGAAAAACATCAAAATAATAAATCTGAACGACTAGATTTTGACAGTTTATGACACAAACAGTCGACTGATGAACAACTTACAGTCGACTGGTTAACAGCTATAAAATTCCCAACGGCTATAATCTGAGTAGGGCTGTTGACGAACAGAACGTTCGACGAACTACTCGTGAACAAGCTCGGTACATGTTCGTTTACGTTCGTTCGGAAAGCTTAATGAACAAGCTTGAACAGATTTTTAGAGCTCGGTTAGTAAACGAACAGAGCTTGAACATAACTATGTTCGTTCATTTATGTTCATGAACAAGCTCGTTAAGTGTTCGTGAACAAGCTCGTTAAGTGTTCGTGAACAAGCTCGTTAAGTGATGTTCGTGAACAAGCTCGTTAAGTGTTCCTGAACAACCTCGTTAAGTGATGTTCGTGAACAAGCTCGTTAAGTGTTCGTGCAGGGGCTTGAGTGAATTAAAATTAAAATTAAACACTCACCTCCTCAAATTGAATTAAACACCTCCACCTCTTCAACTTCCCAGCTTCCCACTCCTAGACTCCCAGGCTCTCAGCTCTCTTTTGGTCCATTGCCATTATTCGTTTGTTTGTTTGAAAATCTGTTCATGAACAAGATCGATTGTGTGTTCGTGAACACGTTCCCGTACATGTTCACGAACAAGCTCGATAAGTCTTGTTAACGAACAGAACATTCGTTCGGTAAGCTCGGTTTACATTCATTTATGTTCGTTTACGTTCGTTCGGTAAGCTTAACAAACAAGCTTGAACATGTTTTTGGAGCTCGGTTAGTAAACGAACAGAGCTTGAACACGGATTTTGTTCATGAACAAAACCAAGCACACTGTTCAAGCTCGTTCAAGCTCGTTCGTCAACAGCCCTAAATCTGAGCCAGGACAGGCGACTGTAGAAGTCTACACAGGCGCCTATAAATGAGCAGGTGCCTATATATCCTTCAGCAGGTGACTGTCACATTGGATGGAAAGGAGCTGAGAAAATGCAACTTTCGCACTAGCACCTTCAGATGATAGATGAACAAATCACATGCGCCTGTAATTTGACAGGCAACTGAAATCTTGTCATCAGTCGACTGACTTGCAAAGTGGGATAAACCCCAGAATCTGCAAGTTACGCACTTTGGCACACAGACGATTGGAGAACAAATCTAAGGTGCCTGATGGAATACATGCGACTGTAAAATGAACGTCAGTTGTCTGTCTCCAATAGCTCAAGATAGAGGCAAATAAAAGTTGACTTGAGCTAGTGCACAATAGCCGACTGTAGAAGGCTCGACAAGCGCCTAGAATCACCCAGTCGCCTGTAAGACCTTCAGCAGTCGCCTGTTGGAGAGCCAAAAACTCCAGTAAGAGTTTAAGGCAAGGTGAACCTATTGAGATGGTTTCTATGATATTCATAAGGCTCACTAATGATAGAAAATGCATAAGCATGAATGAGTTAGTCCATCTGTCAAGGCATTACATATAATCCTAGACTCAAAGAGAGAAAAGCAATAAATGAAATAATACATGGATTACATTGCTTTCTTTAGAGTTTATGGCTTCAGTCCTTGATGCCTTGATGCTTCTTCATCATATCTAAGCTTTTTCACCTCATGTCCAAACTTTGGCATTGCTTCTCTTGATGTCCATCCTTGCACCAAGCATTTAGTCTCCAAAAGTGATATTCTTCAATTGATAACTAAGAGACTAAAACATGAGAGACATTAGCAACAACATAATGTTGTGATCGTCATCAAAACAATATTGGTATGAAACACCAATACCTAACAGGATGGACCATTTGAAATGTATTGTGATAATCACGCAGCCATCAGCTTGATCCACAGTGGTGCAAACAGTTCAAAAGGAAAGCATATTGAAATACAATATCATTACATACATGATATGGTGGAAGGGAGAGAACTCAATGTGACATATATTCCAACAAGTGATGTGATTGCTGATCTCTTGACGAATGGTATTCCCGCAGGTACATTCATCAACATGATGGTTTGATGGGACTTAGAAATATCTAAGTCAAGAAAACTTTCATGAATAATAAAAGGAGACAACATGAATAATGATTGTACTCAGTGTATAAAATGTGCATGTCTCACGAATATTGGGAGTATGTGAAATTACATCATGTGTTATAGATAGTAAGAGTATGATCGGAATGCACTTGGCCATTTCTGGCCAAGTGGGAGATGTAAGTTGTTAGGGCCTGAAATGGTCAAAGATCCAGGTATCCGACCCGGTACTCGGTTGAGGATTTTCCTCAACCGAAAGACCGAGTCTCACATGTCCGTTGAGAGAATCGAGGGTCGGTTGAGGAAATCTCGAGGTTTTACAGGATGAAGGAAATGTCGGTGGCCATATAAATAGAGAAGAGGGGTTATCTTCTAAAGTATAAAAACATTCAGTCATATCCGGAATCCCCAAGCAAAAATATTTCTCTCTCTCGTTTTCTTATCAGGAGCTGATTTGGGTATAAAATTAGAGTTTTGATTAATTATGGAAAGAGGAAATACACAATAAATGGTTTCTTTTGAGAGGATGACCATTCTCATAATTTTTAATTCGAGAGAAAATGCTTAACTCTCCATAATTTAAGGTTCTAAGCTAAGCTTTGGGATTTTTTTTCTTGATTTCAACATGACAAACATTGACACTAGGCAGGGACGTAACCGGGAATTTTTTTGCCCTATGCGAAAATAAAGATGTTGTAAAGAATTTTTTTTAAATATCAAAAAATAAAATAAATGTTAGCATGCTTTAATTATTTATTTACAGTAGCTACAAAATAGCACTGTACATATATTTAAAATATGATATATAACATATAAAATGTATATTTAAGTTGAAAAATGTATATGGAAATAATAGTGGATAAACACAGTAATGATCAATGATTAAGTTTTTACATTAATACATATACGCGCACAACAGAGGGAAATAATAATTGATATAGATTTTTTACATTAATTTAGAGACAGAGGTGAGGGAGACTTAGAGAGAGAGAAAAGATTTAGAGAAGTGAAATGTAATGTGAAAGAGAGATAGAGGAGAAAATATGAAAGAGATGGTGGTTTAATACAAATAGAAAATTTATTGTTTTCTTGTCCTAAGCTTCCCAAGTCAAGTTGTATGTAGTTCCGTCCTTGGGTGTTGTAATATCATATGAATTAAAATAAACATAAAAAAGGCAAAAAGTAACACTATTATACCTCAAAATACAAATTGCACTTTAAAATACAAAGTATAATAAGTAACCAATTAAAAAACTTGCAAAAAATAATACAATATGTATAAAATAATGGTAAGTAATATGAGCTGACATTTGTTAAAACAAAATTTTAGCCATTGGGCCTTTGAAGGGAACATAGAGTTATGCGACGTTTTTTGATATAAATAAAAAAATTAGAAAGAAAAAATCACAGAAGTAGAAATTTTAAAAAAACTTCATTGGGAATCGAACGCGAAATTCACGTTCGGAAACCCAACGCTATACCCACTTGGGCATAAACAGCTACGGGAGTTGTATGATAATAACATATATTTTATTTTCTTGTCGGTAAGTTCAATGTAGTTCCACCCTAGTCCCACATAAATATGGTAGACTAATTTGTCCAGAATTACAACAGTACCACTGATTTCCAAAATTACACGTTTGCCACTGATTCTTCTCCTTACCTTGCAACGCCATGTTCTAGCCTCTGTCGACGTCTCTGGTAGGTCAGACCTTATCATTACTCTCCTAAAAAGTTACATTGTCCTCAAGATAGAAGTCTGGGAACTGCTATTGGATAACACCATAAGGCTCTAATACAGTGTCATGGTCAAAAAGTCATTTTACATTGGATCACCACCTCCTTGGTCCCCATCTCACCGACGAACCACCCTCGGCTCTAATGGCTCTAATATCGCCTCCATGTCTGTAGTCAAAGTAGGTGATATCGATGATGAAAGTGTGGGGTCCCCAATAGCACGCTGTCGCTATGACATGGAAAACTGCATAGTGACATCGACGGTAGCTTCAATCTATAGGCAACATGTTCAATCCTGTCCTCTATCTCATAGGGCCCAAAATATCGGGCTGCTAGCTTCTCATTTCACCTTTGGTTCAGGGATATCTGCGGTAGCTTCAATTTATTAGCAACCTGTCCATTCCTGACCTCAATCTCATGGGGCCCAAAATATCAGTTTGCCAGCTTCTCATTTCACCTATGGGCCATGGATATCTGGAGGTAAAGTAGCAGCTTCAAGTAAACTCTGTTGCTTACTACGAATTGTACCTCTCTTCTTTGACCATCTGCATTCTTCTTCATACTCTGCTTGGCTTTGGCCAAGTGTCGCTTCAACTCCTTTAGAACCATGTCACTCTACTCCAAATACTGCTCAACATGCGACACATGTGTAGTACTGTAACCGTTGTGGAGGATTGATGCACCCCGAATTAACCTCAAAACCCACCTAGTTATGACACGAATCACACGAAGATAAATCCCCGCTAACAGTGCCAAGGCTAGATGTGTTCCTAAATTAACCCCAGAAATTACCGCAAGTGCACGATATCAGGCTTTGAAGTATAGAAAGATGTCGAACCCACAGGGAGGTGATGCTAATTAACCTGGGTATTTTCCAAATCTCAGAACAATGCCAGCGAGCGTATTCAAATTGGTTGTCACAAAATATCTTTTATTAAGATTATTAACAATATAAAAAGACTAGGGCATTATGACTCACCACAAGGATCGTCGGATGTTGATGCTAGGTTAGGGTTCTTACGTTGGATTGACTTTATTAGGGAGAGATTGCCGCATCTAAAATGTAGAAATCATGGCCAACTATCATCGTGTCACTCGTCTAACGCATCCCGTGCTTAGCCCCACCATCGTCGATGGCCTAACACGCGATCCATGCATTACGATCAACAACTATACTCAATCTATACTCACGCTACTATCGTGGATAGAGCTTCAATTTGTGAATTGGTGGCTCTCATTGATGCTACTATCGTAGTCACTGATTAGTAATATAGGATGTCAGTAGATCCCGTCAGAGTGTGCGCCACTATCGTGGTCATGAACACTAATTGGATTCACTAACATACTAATTAAGTTCATAGAATATCCGTCCAAAGTGTGTGCCACTATCGTGGTCACGAACCCTATTTGGAATCTCCTGCAAACTTGGCTAGATCAACCAAATCATATCCCTTTTATACCAAAACAACATAAAAATCCTAACTTTATATCTAAATCCTAAAATCCTATAGCTAATCCATTTGCCCTAGAAAAGACTACTCATGGATCACAGAGATGACAATAGGAAATTCTATAAAAACGAGAGAGATTAACATTGCAATTGAAGACATTAAGTAAAGCATATAAAGAGAGAAGATCGTTACCAAAACGTCGTAGATCAATAAGCAAATGCAGATAATTAAGGGTACAAGATTCCAAGCAAAAGCAACTAATAAAAATATGAACTTTATCTTCTACAAATTAGCGACGGCTAAGAACTCTCTTTAAAAAAACTAGAACTAAAGAAAAGTAGTCTCTCCCAATAAAGGGTTAAAATCCTGCTTATATACAAGGGGTAAAGGGTTAAAATCCTGCTTATATACAAGGGGTATGGACCCCACAAAAATCAGAAAATATGAGCACTTGGGCCCACTAACTAATCTGGCCGCGGTGCCCTAATCGGTCGAGTAGCGACGCCGCTCGGTCGAGCTGACATGCGGCTCCGCTTTGCAGCTTCTTTGGCTCTGGGCTGATCCGGGCTACTCGGTCGAGTAGCCCTTCCATTCGGTCGAGCTACAGTAGGCCTGAACTCTCCTCAAAACAATGTTCTATTTGGTGGAGACTCGGGTCGAGTAGATGGTATGCTCGGTCGAGTACGCTTGGTTGCTCGGTCGAGCTACATCGCTTAGAGAATGGCTCAGAATAGTCGCTCTGTTTGGATGCAGCTTGATCGAGATGGCTGTCTGCTCGATCGAGTGGGGCGTGTCCGTTCTCGCTGTGATTTCTTCCTGTCAGCTGCTCAGCCCAAAAATGTGCTTCTCTCAAGCGAAAGAGTCCGTACAAGTAATATAATCTGGGAGTCCAGATGTCGAATCCTCGGGAGAAAATCAGTTGCAACCATAAAACTTAAATCAAATAGAAAGTCAACGTAGAGAAACTAACCACTTTTGATGATGGTGGTGTGAATGGAGTTTGATCGTGGGTTTGAATTCGTGAACAATACGAGCAAAAGAAACTTTCGTTTATAAAAATATCTATGAAAAGTATGCACATGGTATGGGTTCATTAGGATCCATGATTCGTATTAACTTGGTTGATTAAATATAACTCATTGAATTCTCTTTTTGAGGGCAATTCATCGGAGGATACCCTTGTGGGGATTAAAGCGAAATATCGAATACGATCGTTGCTAAAGTTATAATCTTTTAAATATAGATATGAAACTCCCATTTGGAGAGATCAAAACACACCCTTGTGGGGTGATCATCAACTTAATCACGTTCTTTTGGAAGATGAAAAGATGATTTTAAATCAAAGAACACAACTTTATCAACGTTAACGATTATAGCACAAAGATTCAACCAAACAAATACACATCATATCTCCTAACTACACCATACCATGCACAATGAAAATTTAGCCACACATACTGAAAATAACTAAGAATTTCATCACAATAAACATGGTTCTAATCAATACAATCAACTAGAGTTCAAAATACGCAAAAGAATTCAAGAATATCACTAAATACGCTATCTATTTGCCTAAGAAACCCCTTCTTCTTCCTCCTAAAAGCCTCTGAAAATTCCCTCAGGTTGATCTCTGTAGTGTCAGGGATTTGCTGCAAAAATCGGCTCCAAAATCGCCTAAATACGCCAAGAATACGCAACAAAAACCCTAAAATACGTTATATACTAAACATTGCGGGTTTAAGTTGCTATCGGGTTCACAATTCGCATCCAAACCCGAACCGCACAGCCGCTTGAAATCATCGCCGTTCGATCCAATGCGGGATTAAATCTGGGCACGCCACGTGGAAATGCGGGTTGCGAATCTCGCCCGCTTCGTTTGCAAGTAGAAACCGCTGGGATTCAATATCGACCGTCAGATCACGATCGTGCGGTGATGAGAAGGCTGCGTCGATCGCTCTCTGAGCTCAGCTCTGAGTAAATGATGGCCGTAGGATCTGGGATCGCTCGGTTCTCACTTCACCACGCCGCCCTTGGATGGGAGCCCGCCTCGCGAATTCGAATTCGCATCCGCTTTCGATCCGGGTCGTTGGTTCAAGCGGTTGGTTGCCAGGATCGTGCCACGTGTCCCTCCAATTACCGCTCTGCCTCGTGAATTCAGCTTCGACTGCAATGGTTGGATCAAAGATCCACGGCGATAAACGCGCCACATCGCCCAGAGAGATTGCAGCCGCCCGCTCCGTCTGCTCTCGATGCGTGGCCGTTCGATCTGTGATCGACGGCCACGATTTTGCCCCGTCTTTGCTTGATTACGGTCGTAGGATGAAGGCGGGGGCGATCTGATGATGCCACGTGTCAGCATTTGATTTGCGGGCGGTCGTATTTTCGTATTTACTTGCGTATTTCCCCATTTAATTGGTTTTCTGCATTCAAAAATACACAGTAATTAGCACAGATCTCAGAAAAATACAAATAAATAGTCGTTGGAATCGTGAGATCGAGACCAAGCCATGAAAAATATAAAAAGGCAGAAATACTCAATAAAATTCATATTTTGTGCACAAATCAATGGTTTGCTCTAATAAACAATGATATACAAAATAAGAATGTCCTAGAGACCAATTTAGCATCATATGAGCACAAAATAGAGTTAAATGGGGGGTTAAATATGCAATATTCAACCCGAATCACACCCCCAACTAGCGTTTTGCTAGTCTCTAGCAAAAAGAGCGACGAATACGGATGATTAATAAAACAATAAATTCTATCAATCGCTTATGGCATGGCTCAATGTTACGCTTTCCAACATGATCTAGACTATCAATATACACAATCCATGCAAAATATCAATCACATGATATTTTCTCTAATTTAGTTTGAATAAATAACATGCAAGCATCGTTTTGCGCAAGTGAACGTATAACACGTCGTTATATTCTAGTTTTCTTGTTTCCAAGGAATTGGCCTATCAAAACAATCATTCAAATCATGGTTATTGACGTTGCTTAGTATATTCACAACTTCTTTTCTTTTATTAGTTCCGTGTAATGCGCATAAAGCAACATTTGCGGAAAAATGTATAACTTGGATCGCTCCATCAAATGAGTGAGTTTCCGGTCAATGGCTCCCAAATCAGACGATAATAGGGCATTAGGCCAAAAAGTACCCATCGGACTGTACTACTCAAGCCAACCAAGTTATTTATTTAGTGACATACTTATTCATTCATTTTTCTTTTGTTTCTTCATTTTTTTCCTTTTTTCTGTTTTTTTCGTAAGCAACTCAACACCCATTCTTTGAATCATAAACATTAATAACAATGGCCAAATTCCTCTTCAACTTGAAGACTATTCTAATAAATCGTGTATACTTAAGCTTTTCATCACATTAGCATGCATGAAATAAATTCAAACTATTTCGAGATATTAATCATGAAAATTGAAAGTTTTCATGAATAGCATATTAACGGTAATTCCATGAAGGAAAATAATTAACTCAAGCCACAAACAATTTTTAGAACTCAATTAATGTATAATCATCCGTATTTGGAGTGTGAAGGAGTTTTAAATGATGATATTATGTGATTAAATCTTTTCTTTGCCCTTTTAAAAAAAATCCTAAGGTCTCATACACACCCCCCAACTAAAGATGGACATTGTCCTCAATGTCGAAAGGGGTACGAGTTTATTCAAAGCAAGCAACCTAGAAAGCTTATAAAAACTACACTAATGGAAAGAACACACCGTGGTCAAATGGCGGATCCCGAATATTAAATGGTGGAGGAAGTTGTTCAATTTTCTCCTTGCGCTCCTCGGAGAATATTCTTCCCCTAAAAGCTAAATTGGACCCCAACAACACAACTCCAAGCATCTCTATAAGCTGTTTACCAATGTCCTGCAAGAGATGAATTATGTCGGTCCAAATTAGTTTACAATTCTTCGCCACAAACATATTCCAAATATAGTCATCAAAGTAAGTAAAGTAAAATAAATCATGGTGATGACAACTCCCTGAAAGATATGCACTACTCTCGGTATGATGCTCAATCATTGGGGAGAGGGGTAAATGATTTTGGGAAAAACTGGAGGAGAGAGTGGTTCGGGCTCTATAGCGATACTCTTTGAACCGATGTCCCTAGTCGTCTCCTCATCCTGTTCATCCAAAATTGCTATCTCGTCCACTCTTTTGCACACACTTCCTGCCATGTCGATATTTTTATTCGTGTCCTCATCGTGACATGGCTCGCTCGATATACCTGCAATAGAAGATGAACTCAAATTAGATTTTGAAAATTGAATTTCAAAATAATTATTTTCTTCTAAGCAAGTGGTAATCAGAGTAAGATTTTCAATGGATTTCTGAATCTGCCGACTCCGAGCAAGGAAATTCTCTTGGAATTGATTGGATGTAGCCTCCTGTGTCTGAATAAGCAAATAAACTTCCTCTTTCAAAGAATGCAAAGGTACGTCTACGCTTTGCTCCCCTTGATCGAGGCTTGAAGGTTCCGTTGAATCGCACTCTGAAGTCTCTTTCATGATTTCTTCATTCTCTCGTAAAGACTCCATGTACTTCCACGCCTCTGTCGGCGTCATGACACCCAATAATTCCTGCAGCTGTGGTCGTAGTCCATCTAGAAAGGACTCCATAAGCTCGTTCTTTGTGTACCCATGCTGCGGATAGCTCGATATTATGTCTGTGAACCTCCTCCAGGCCTGAAAGAAGGTTTCACAATCAGTCTGATTAAAATTAACGATCTTGAGCTTCTCCATTCTATGTTTGTGTGTAACATTATAGTCTGCATCATACCAATCGTTTGTGCAATAGAAATTCATATACTCCATTTTTTTAAAAAAAATAAAAAAAACTTGCTCAGCCCACAAATGTGCTTCTCTCAAGCGAAAGAGTCCGTACAAGTAATATAATCTGGGAGTCCAGATGTCGAATCCTCGGCAGAAAATCTGTTGCAACCACAAAACTTAAATCAAATAGAAAGTCAACGTAGAGAAACTAACCACTTTTGATGATGGTGGTGTGAATGGAGTTTGATCGTGGGTTTGAATTCGTGAACAATACGAGCAAAAGAAACTTTCGTTTATAAAAATATCTATGAAAAGTATGCACATGGTATGGGTTCATTAGGATCCATGATTCGTATTAACTTGGTTGATTAAATATAACTCATTGAATTCTCTTTTTGAGGGCAATTCATCGGAGGATACCCTTGTGGGGATTAAAGCGAAATATCGAATACGATCGTTGCTAAAGTTATAATCTTTTAAATATAGATATGAAACTCCCATTTGGAGAGATCAAAACACACCCTTGTGGGGTGATCATCAACTTAATCACGTTCTTTTGGAAGATGAAAAGATGATTTTAAATCAAAGAACACAACTTTATCAACGTTAACGATTATAGCACAAAGATTCAACCAAACAAATACACATCATATCTCCTAACTACACCATACCATGCACAATGAAAATTTAGCCACACATACTGAAAATAACTAAGAATTTCATCACAATAAACATGGTTCTAATCAATACAATCAACTAGAGTTCAAAATACGCAAAAGAATTCAAGAATATCACTAAATACGCTATCTATTTGCCTAAGAAACCCCTTCTTCTTCCTCCTAAAAGCCTCTGAAAATTCCCTCAGGTTGATCTCTGTAGTGTCAGGGATTTGCTGCAAAAATCGGCTCCAAAATCGCCTAAATACGCCAAGAATACGCAACAAAAACCCTAAAATACGTTATATACTAAACATTGCGGGTTTAAGTTGCTATCGGGTTCACAATTCGCATCCAAACCCGAACCGCACAGCCGCTTGAAATCATCGCCGTTCGATCCAATGCGGGATTAAATCTGGGCACGCCACGTGGAAATGCGGGTTGCGAATCTCGCCCGCTTCGTTTGCAAGTAGAAACCGCTGGGATTCAATATCGACCGTCAGATCACGATCGTGCGGTGATGAGAAGGCTGCGTCGATCGCTCTCTGAGCTCAGCTCTGAGTAAATGATGGCCGTAGGATCTGGGATCGCTCGGTTCTCACTTCACCACGCCGCCCTTGGATGGGAGCCCGCCTCGCGAATTCGAATTCGCATCCGCTTTCGATCCGGGTCGTTGGTTCAAGCGGTTGGTTGCCAGGATCGTGCCACGTGTCCCTCCAATTACCGCTCTGCCTCGTGAATTCAGCTTCGACTGCAATGGTTGGATCAAAGATCCACGGCGATAAACGCGCCACATCGCCCAGAGAGATTGCAGCCGCCCGCTCCGTCTGCTCTCGATGCGTGGCCGTTCGATCTGTGATCGACGGCCACGATTTTGCCCCGTCTTTGCTTGATTACGGTCGTAGGATGAAGGCGGGGGCGATCTGATGATGCCACGTGTCAGCATTTGATTTGCGGGCGGTCGTATTTTCGTATTTACTTGCGTATTTCCCCATTTAATTGGTTTTCTGCATTCAAAAATACACAGTAATTAGCACAGATCTCAGAAAAATACAAATAAATAGTCGTTGGAATCGTGAGATCGAGACCAAGCCATGAAAAATATAAAAAGGCAGAAATACTCAATAAAATTCATATTTTGTGCACAAATCAATGGTTTGCTCTAATAAACAATGATATACAAAATAAGAATGTCCTAGAGACCAATTTAGCATCATATGAGCACAAAATAGAGTTAAATGGGGGGTTAAATATGCAATATTCAACCCGAATCACACCCCCAACTAGCGTTTTGCTAGTCTCTAGCAAAAAGAGCGACGAATACGGATGATTAATAAAACAATAAATTCTATCAATCGCTTATGGCATGGCTCAATGTTACGCTTTCCAACATGATCTAGACTATCAATATACACAATCCATGCAAAATATCAATCACATGATATTTTCTCTAATTTAGTTTGAATAAATAACATGCAAGCATCGTTTTGCGCAAGTGAACGTATAACACGTCGTTATATTCTAGTTTTCTTGTTTCCAAGGAATTGGCCTATCAAAACAATCATTCAAATCATGGTTATTGACGTTGCTTAGTATATTCACAACTTCTTTTCTTTTATTAGTTCCGTGTAATGCGCATAAAGCAACATTTGCGGAAAAATGTATAACTTGGATCGCTCCATCAAATGAGTGAGTTTCCGGTCAATGGCTCCCAAATCAGACGATAATAGGGCATTAGGCCAAAAAGTACCCATCGGACTGTACTACTCAAGCCAACCAAGTTATTTATTTAGTGACATACTTATTCATTCATTTTTCTTTTGTTTCTTCATTTTTTTCCTTTTTTCTGTTTTTTTCGTAAGCAACTCAACACCCATTCTTTGAATCATAAACATTAATAACAATGGCCAAATTCCTCTTCAACTTGAAGACTATTCTAATAAATCGTGTATACTTAAGCTTTTCATCACATTAGCATGCATGAAATAAATTCAAACTATTTCGAGATATTAATCATGAAAATTGAAAGTTTTCATGAATAGCATATTAACGGTAATTCCATGAAGGAAAATAATTAACTCAAGCCACAAACAATTTTTAGAACTCAATTAATGTATAATCATCCGTATTTGGAGTGTGAAGGAGTTTTAAATGATGATATTATGTGATTAAATCTTTTCTTTGCCCTTTTAAAAAAAATCCTAAGGTCTCATACACACCCCCCAACTAAAGATGGACATTGTCCTCAATGTCGAAAGGGGTACGAGTTTATTCAAAGCAAGCAACCTAGAAAGCTTATAAAAACTACACTAATGGAAAGAACACACCGTGGTCAAATGGCGGATCCCGAATATTAAATGGTGGAGGAAGTTGTTCAATTTTCTCCTTGCGCTCCTCGGAGAATATTCTTCCCCTAAAAGCTAAATTGGACCCCAACAACACAACTCCAAGCATCTCTATAAGCTGTTTACCAATGTCCTGCAAGAGATGAATTATGTCGGTCCAAATTAGTTTACAATTCTTCGCCACAAACATATTCCAAATATAGTCATCAAAGTAAGTAAAGTAAAATAAATCATGGTGATGACAACTCCCTGAAAGATATGCACTACTCTCGGTATGATGCTCAATCATTGGGGAGAGGGGTAAATGATTTTGGGAAAAACTGGAGGAGAGAGTGGTTCGGGCTCTATAGCGATACTCTTTGAACCGATGTCCCTAGTCGTCTCCTCATCCTGTTCATCCAAAATTGCTATCTCGTCCACTCTTTTGCACACACTTCCTGCCATGTCGATATTTTTATTCGTGTCCTCATCGTGACATGGCTCGCTCGATATACCTGCAATAGAAGATGAACTCAAATTAGATTTTGAAAATTGAATTTCAAAATAATTATTTTCTTCTAAGCAAGTGGTAATCAGAGTAAGATTTTCAATGGATTTCTGAATCTGCCGACTCCGAGCAAGGAAATTCTCTTGGAATTGATTGGATGTAGCCTCCTGTGTCTGAATAAGCAAATAAACTTCCTCTTTCAAAGAATGCAAAGGTACGTCTACGCTTTGCTCCCCTTGATCGAGGCTTGAAGGTTCCGTTGAATCGCACTCTGAAGTCTCTTTCATGATTTCTTCATTCTCTCGTAAAGACTCCATGTACTTCCACGCCTCTGTCGGCGTCATGACACCCAATAATTCCTGCAGCTGTGGTCGTAGTCCATCTAGAAAGGACTCCATAAGCTCGTTCTTTGTGTACCCATGCTGCGGATAGCTCGATATTATGTCTGTGAACCTCCTCCAGGCCTGAAAGAAGGTTTCACAATCAGTCTGATTAAAATTAACGATCTTGAGCTTCTCCATTCTATGTTTGTGTGTAACATTATAGTCTGCATCATACCAATCGTTTGTGCAATAGAAATTCATATACTCCATTTTTTTAAAAAAAATAAAAAAAACTTGCTCAGCCCACAAATGTGCTTCTCTCAAGCGAAAGAGTCCGTACAAGTAATATAATCTGGGAGTCCAGATGTCGAATCCTCGGCAGAAAATCTGTTGCAACCACAAAACTTAAATCAAATAGAAAGTCAACGTAGAGAAACTAACCACTTTTGATGATGGTGGTGTGAATGGAGTTTGATCGTGGGTTTGAATTCGTGAACAATACGAGCAAAAGAAACTTTCGTTTATAAAAATTTCTATGAAAAGTATGCACATGGTATGGGTTCATTAGGATCCATGATTCATATTAACTTGATTGATTAAATATAACTCAATGAATTCTCTTTTTAAGAGCAATTCATCGGAGGATACCCTTGTGGGGGATTAAAGCGAAATATCGAATACGATCGTTGCTAAAGTTATAATCTTTTAAATATAGATATGAAACTCCCTTTTGGAGAGATCAAAAATCACCCTTGTGGGGTGATCATCAACTTAATCACGTTCTTTTGGAAGGTGAAAAGATGATTTTAAATCAAAGAATACAACTTTATCAACGTTAACGATTATAGCACAAAGATTCAACCAAACAAATACACATCATATCTCCTAACTACACCATACCATGCACAATGAAAATTTAGCCACACATACTGAAAATAACTAAGAATTTCATCACAATAAATATGGTTCTAATCAACAATCAACTAGAGTTCAAAATACGCAAAAGAATTCAAGAATATCACCAAATACGCTATCTATTTGCCTAAGAAAACCCTTCTTCCTCCTAAAAGCCTCTGAAAATTCCCTCAGGTTGATCTCTGTAGTGTCAGGGATTTGCTGCAAAAATCGGCTCCAAAATCGCCTAAATACGCCAAGAATACGCAACAAAAGCCCTAAAATACGTTATATACTAAACATTGCGGATTTAAGTTGCTATCGGGTTCACAATTCACATCCAAACCCGAACCGCATAGCCGCTTGAAATCGTCGCCGTCTGATCCAATGCGGGATTAAATCTGGGCACGCCACGTGGCAATGCGGGTTGCGAATCTCGCTCGC
The DNA here is from genome assembly GCA_030789695.1 of Scilla litardierei. Taxonomy (NCBI): domain Eukaryota; kingdom Viridiplantae; phylum Streptophyta; class Magnoliopsida; order Asparagales; family Asparagaceae; genus Scilla; species Scilla litardierei. The sequence goes on from CM061138.1 coordinate 180,282,245, forward strand.
TTTGTTTGCAAGTAGAAACCGCTGGGATTCAATATCGACCGTCAGATCACGATCGTGCGGTGATGAGAAGGCTGCGTCGATCGCTCTCCGAGCTCAGCTCTGAGTAAATGATGGCCGTAGGATCTGGGATCGCTCGGTTCTCACTTCGCCACATCGCCCTTGGATGGGAGCCCGCCTCGCGAATTCGAATTCGCATCTGCTTTCGATCCGGGTCGTTGGTTCAAGCGGTTGGTTGCCAGGATCGTGCCACGTGTCCCTCCAATTGCCGCTCCGCCTCGCGAATTCAGCTTCGACTGCAATGGTTGGATCAAAGATCCACGGCGATAAACGTGCCACGTCGCCCAGAGAGATTGCAGCCGCCCGCTCCATCTGCTCTCGATGCGTGGCCGTTCGATCTGTGATCGACGGCCACGATTTTGCCCCGTCTTTGCTTGATTACGGTCGTAGGATGAAGGCGGGGGCGATCTGATGATGCCATGTGTCAGCATTTGATTTGTGGGCGGCCGTATTTTCGTATTTACTTGCGTATTTTCCCATTTAATTGGTATTCTGCATTCAAAAATACACAGTAATTTGCACAGATCTCAGAAAAATACAAATAAATAGTCGTTGGAATCGTGAGATCGAGACCAAGCCATGAAAAATATAAAAAGGCAGAAATACTCAATAAAATTCATATTTTGTGCACAAATCAATGGTTTGCTCTAATAAACAATGATATACAAAATACGAATGTACTATAGACCAATTTAGCATCATATGAGCACAAAATAGAGTTAAATGGGGGGTTAAATATGCAATATTCAACCCGAATCATCAGCTCGGTCGAGTGATGATTGACTCGACCGAGTAGCCTGGGAAACAGACTCCAATTGCCCATAGAGCTCTCAACTCTCGCTCTCTTCTCCTCCTCTCCATCAAACTTCTTCCTTGCCTTGCCAAACACCTATGGAACCTGGCCAATGATGCTTCAGATGTCTCAGATGTGTCCGTGTCCTATAATAGCTCCGATTCACTCCAAAGTTCCTGAAAATTCACAAATCTATACGAAACTCGAATATAGCGTTAGAAGCGCGATAATATATAAAAATATGAACTTTGGATGGCGAATATGATATGAAATGATGCAGTAAATGTATGGAAAATACGGACACATCAAAATCCACCAAGCTTACCTCTTACTCGTCCTCGAGGAAGACGAATAGGAGGCTCGTCGGACGGTAAAAATAAGAAATAGGAAAAGGTTGAAAAATAGAAGGAGGCGCTAGGATTATTCAGTCAGATCTCAAGCCATAAGCTACATATCACGATACTCTGAAAAATGAAACACATGCTATAGAGATTGCATATCTTAGGTACTTGCAAACTTTTAAGAGCAAAGAAAGTGACTCTCTAAATTCATACAATCAATTCATATCCACTTCATGCACTTCATAGGATATAATATACGAATGTTGGCGATGCACTTTTCAATCAAAGGTTATAAATGAAGCATATAAGAATCACGCCAAGCATGCAATAAAGAATGGAATAGAAGTCATGGCATTCACATATTCACGTCGAATCATAAGAAATCTCCAAGCTAAGTTATTTCGCTAAGTTTAAGCATCATCAAACATCCACATTCATGCACAGCTCCACTCTAATGTCGTACTCACTCATACGGTCAAAAGAATTCACCCCCAAACTTAGCTTGAGGCATCTCATCTAAAGGAAAAGGATAGGAGAAAATGAAATTTTTGGCCTTGGTTTTTCCAAGTAATTTTTGTAGCACCAAGTAATGTGACTGAGAAATTTTCTTTTCTCCTTTTTTTTCTTTTTTTTCTTTTTGGATTTTTGTAGGAGCTATTTGATTTGTATTTTTGATTTTGGCTCCTTTTTGGCTTTTTGGCTTTTTGGACTTTTTGGAGCTAACTTTTCTTTGTAATGGATTTTTGGGAATAGATGCGGTATAAGTAGCTGCCCAGGGTGGACTCAAGTGACATGTAGAGAAATAAATATATATGTGGAGAAAGAAATAATATGACACTCGGTTCACTCTAATGAACGGTTCAATAAGATAATACTTCAACTAAAACTCATATGTAAGCATGAATATTCTTAATCATCTCAATGAATAATGAAGTCAGTCAGTAAATATATCACTCATATCAAGCATGCAGTAGAAGGTGAAATAAGACAATAATGCAGATGCTTTAAATATACCAATGATGCGTGAATCTTTGTGCATTTCCAACAAAAGCATACTAAATATTAATCCATACATTCAGCTTCAATAAATTTCTTGCATTCATTTAGAGAAGTCATCAAAAGAGATATATATGCAAGCACAATGATAGTAAGATACTGAAATACTCTAATAGCATGGCAAGAGATATAAGCACCGTGAAAGTTGCTAAAGCTAAAAGAGATATCATCATTCGGAATATATCTAGCATAAAGGGAAAAAAAGCGGGATAATAAAATAAAAACAAGCATGCAAGCTTACCAAAAGATGGAAAATATGATGCTAAAAAGAAAAAAATAAAAAGAAAAAAATAAAACGATGTAAAAAGGGTGGAAAATAAAAATAAAAGGGATAAAATGAAAGGGAAAAGATAAAGATAAAAATGAAAAGCGATAGCGCTAATCCCCCAAGCTAAACACAGCAGTGTTCTCACTGCTGAGAACACGTGTGCAAGGTGGGAGAATGATGCTGGGGCGGGGTGGACGGGAAATAAAAAATAAAAAAAAAACTAAAAATAAGGAAACTATACAGAAGAAAAGAGAAAAATTCATATGCATGTCCTAATGCCTATAATATGTACAAGCACACAGATGATGCGAATGGTACAATGATGGTATATGCATGTGGAGCAAAATGGGGTTCTCCGCCAAGCTATGCAAGATCAAGGCTCCAAGCAGGGTACCACCATCTGGAGGGGAGAACATGAGCAGAAATAATATAGGGATCAAGCAGGGTACCACCATCTGGAGGTGGTGATGGGTTCCGCTGCTGAGGACCAGAAGAGGAACAAAAAGTGTAGGCTCGACGTGTGTGTCGGCAGGCTGGTCAACAAAAGTTGCATCCGGCTCAATGGAAAGGGTGACAAGCCCTGCAGAAGCCTGAGAAAGAGGCACGGTGAGTGGTGTGGGTGTGACGGGAGGGACAGGGTCGGGTCTGGCTGGAGGAGCAGGTGCGAGTATAACAGCTGGTGCATGCTGCTTCCTCAGAATATCGATAATGGTAGTGAGGTCCTGCTCTATTGAATGCTGGTGGGTAGCGACCGTGCGCGCTAGGGTGTCAAAGGCACACCTCAAGGCAATGACCTTGGTCTCCGCTGTAGTAAGACATGCGTCAGTATTGCGGGAGCCCGGAGGTGGACGTTCATCCCTAGGTGCACCTCTCTCAGAATGGGCTCGGGCATGTGCGCTACGAGCCCTAAAACCAAAATTGTTAGAGGGTAGCCTAGGGGGATCTCGGCAGAAGATGGGAATGGAATGGATCCGAGATCTAGTGCAGAGTGTGAAGCAGCATCAGCATCAGAAATAGGAGTCGTCGTGGCAACAGAAGTGATGACAGACACCACGACGCTCTCAGTGAAGACAGCTAATGGGGGACAGAAGTAGTACCAGGAAGTGTAGCTATGGATGTCGAAGTGATAGGATCGAAAGTGATGGGGTCCACAGGGACAGATAGGGTGCTTACAGAGTCAAAAGTGGTGGGGACAACAGTGGTGGGGACAGGCTTCGAAATGGTGGAAACAGAAGGCTCGGGAGAAACAGAAACAGACGTGCAATCATGGCCGGGCACGGAAGAAAGTGAGGTAGTGACATCGAGGATAGATGTATCGACAGCCCTGGAAGTCACTACGGTGGAGGTGGGCATGGAAGTGGTGGTGGCGGGAGCACTGATAGCTGTGGGGACAGAAGTGCTCGTAGGCCGGGTGGCTAGAATGGCAGCGATATTGGGATCCTCATCAAAGCTGAGCACCCAGTCATCAGTGTCCTCTGCGGCGATTGGTCCTCCTGGGGGCTCAAGCTCGTGGATGGGTGGGATGGGAAAAATGCTAGGTATGACCCAGTCAAGCATGACTGGGGCTACATCAGTAAGATCAGGGCGGGGCAGATACATATGGTGCTCGCGGCAGGTGCCCAAGAGATAGATCCAGTGGCACTCATCGTGCGGCCTGATGATATGCATGTGAGCAAGCACATCTAAAGTCAGTCGGATAGGCCCGGTGGGTGCCACTAGTCCTGCTGGAAGATCAATGTTGAGCATGGAGGCAAAAATGGTGAAGAAGTTACTGCAACAGATATCCGTCGTGGCGGTGGCAGTCTGGAGAAGGCGATGACACAGCCAGGCAGCTACGTCAGAGAGTAAGAATGGGTGGATCTGGCCATCTGGGTGGCGGCGTAGAAGTCGGGTCATCCCCATAAGATGGGCAAGCTCAGGTAGTGAGAGGGTCCCGACCGCTGGCCTAGAGAATAGGGTGGTGGCGAGGTGGCGCTGGGCATAGCAGATGCATGGGTGGACTATGTATAAGGACTTAGCCCAGTTGGGGCTATATCCTCGAAGGCCTATGATTCAACACCAGAATTGCTCGGTATCGAAAGAGGTAAGCTCCATGACAGGGCCGTACGCACGGCGGGGTCGGGGATGGGAGGGAAGCGAAAGTGGGCTCAGATCATGGCGTGTGTGACCACAATGTCACGATCGAGCAATCGGAAATGGTTGTCGCGCCCAAACCGTAAACGGGACGCCGGTCAAGTTTTTGGCGCCATTGCCGGGGAGGCGTTCGGTTTGATATTAGCTTAGCTTGTGTTCGTTAGACTATCAAAAAATATATAATAATAATAATAACAATAACCGAGAAATTTTTTCCCCACCATTATATTATCCTTTTGTTATTCTCTTGTACTATTGACGCTCCTCTCTAGTTTTCTTATTTTTGTTGTCCAGGTATCTTTGTTATTGCCATGTGGAGATCAAATTTCGATGCTCAGATGGGAGGATATGATCCTTATTCATTTGTGGTTTGTGAGACTTGTGGGATGGCAGGGCACGTGTATTATGATTGCATATTCACGCTTGAGAGCCTCCCCCTAAACCAAGGCCAAAAATTTTTCCACAACCTTAGCCTGAACACCTCACATCCATTTCATCAACCTTATATCCCTTCACCAACACAAGAAGAATCAAGCCTCGTGTCTCTCCTTGAAAGTGACATGTCTAACCAAGGCAACATATTACAAAATTTGATGGTACCAATCACCGAGCCTACACCAAGGAGAGGGGATGAAGGAGAGGATATAAGGGTGAGACCACCATGCCATCGACCACCATAGACACATCTCATGCCGACACCCCATTTTTCCAACACTACCACTTGGATGACAAAGCATTTTTTGATGATGATAGTGAGGATGGGGGGATTTCTCTAGGATCTGTGGGAGAGACTTCTTGTCTTGATTTGGACACCCCACATGAGTCCTATGAGAGCACCGAGGAGTTTACAGAGCTTATGCATACCGGCGAGGAGGATATGCGTGAGGACGAGGACACCACGACCACATACGAGGGGTCCGCTCTACATCCATCTCCACAGCCATCTCTGTCGCAGCTTCTTCCTTGGTCTGTGGTCAACCACGAGGACGTCATTCAGGACATCGGGCAGATGGAGGAGCATGAGCATATCGTCGAGGAGAATGTGCACGAAGGCCTGGATACGATGGTCCACTTCATGGAGCCCGAGTCACATCCACCTCTACCGTCTATCTCCATTTCTTTTGAGGCTGAGCATCTACTTGATCATATTGCCCCTATTCAGGGAGATTTTCATACTCACTCTCACTCCACTTTTGAGTCTCGATTTTTACTTCCTATTTCTTTAGACTCATATATTTTTGACACACCATATCTCTCGCAGGACACATGATCTATTTCCCTTGAGGTATGTTATGGTGTGTCACCACCTGGAGAGCAACTTCACATGGAGAGCGGGGATTTGATCGTCGCTAGCATAGAGGATATCATACCATTTCCAGGGAGTGTTCACCACATTTCATATATTTTACCATCATTTACCGGCGACTATCTCTGGGATACATTTGTTTTGGAAAATAATTTCTTGCCATGGACTAATGCACCTCGTCCTTTGCAGGTCACAGGTGGAAACCTACGAGGGATGCTTGGAGGTGCATTGCTTGGGTCCATTGGCACACGTGGCACAACACTTCTGGTGGCGCCACAGAAGGAGCAGTTAGAGCAGCTACCTACCCCACTTCAGATCTTGGATCCGCCTATGCTCAGGTGTATCCTAATCCAGTAGTGTAAAAATTTACAGCTTTCTAGTTTAGATTTGAATAATATCGTCTCCTCTCATTAGCGAGGGGAGCGTATCTAAGATTTACTTTTGTATCATAATAACCCATCATGTCGTGCCCTTCTATCACTTCTACCGCCTATACCATGCATCCTCTTCCGAGGAGAATGAGCACACCGTCTCTCCTGCATTCTGATTTCTTTCTTTTCCGATTTTTCCCCTAGCATATCTCTACATCACCATTGATCATATCATTTTGCTAGCATTGTCATGTTTAGCTTGGGGGAAATCGACTTTTGTGTGTATGTTTTCGTGTGTCGTTGCTGTGTGTTTGTGTCTTTGAGTCCTTCGTTGCGTTTTATATCTTTTATTTTGTATGTTTCTTTTTCTTTATTTTCCAGTTTTGTTCGTGTGTTTTTCGTGGTTTTCATTTTTTGTGTCGGTGCGTAACTCCGCCCCATTTTCATTGCCCTCCCGTATTCACTACTATTGCATTAAGGACAATGCAAGTTTCAGCTTGGGGGAGTCACACTTTGTGCGTCATTTGTGTCTTTTTCTTTGTTTTTGAGTCGTTTTTTCTCGTGTTTTTCTTTTTCTTCTCATCTTTTGTTCTCTCTCTCCTAGAGATGACCCCATATGATGAATTTCCACAGAAACACACACACACTTAGCCTAGTTACGATGATCACATTCACTAACCCTAGGAAGCCGAGTCCTATTGCATTTCATGCTTCGTGGGTTCACTCTGCTTTTATGTGAGTCATGAGCCGTAACTAGCTAGGTGGCGTGCTTCTACTTTGTGATGTTGTTTTATATACCTACCCTTGGTTGACCCCTAGATTATCACGCTTCGATTTGAATATACGGTATTTGTTTCTCCTGTCTGCTTCTGCATGCTATATATTTATATATATCGTATACTTCATTTCGCATGTGTCGGGATTCCACAACTAAGGACTAGGATAACCCATTTAGCCCATGCTCTAATTAGCGAGAATAGTTTCCTTTACCCAAGTGTTTAGATATTGGGATTTCTTTTTTGTTTTACTTGGTGCAAATCCCCTCGTCGTGTACCGTTCTCCCACTTGGGAGAGTACACATGTATATATCCCAATATCCAAAAATCCAAAAAAAGAGAGAAAAGAAAAACCCAAAAAAGAAAAGAAAAGAGAAAAGAAAAAAAGGAGAGAAAAAATACGTATAGCCAAAAAAACAAAAAAAATACAAATACCCAAAACCCAAAAAAAATTCACGTGTGAATATTTTTCCTATCTTCCGAGAATAAAGGGACGGCGAGAGTTTGCACCGAGTGTTCTACTCCATACCTTCTCGACCTCCATCGTTTTCGAAAATACTTGGCATGGGGACTTTCTAGCGATTATCTAGGCGATAGTGTGGTGATCTTCTTGTCCCTAGCTGTGGAGTCCCCGATGCATGATATGCTTCTATTCTTATACTCTTCTCATGCATGTTTGAGCTATTATTCACTGCAATTTCAAATTGAATCAATATTTGGGTCTTTCTTTGGGTATGTGTATATGGAGCTTTATTGCACATCTTAGATAGTAACACCGTCTGCTAGCACACGACCATACTCACTCGCGCTTCACCGCATGGGCTCACGACACTTGTTTGGACTCATATTCATTTGTTAATGTTGTGTTTGGTCGCATGCTTGCTTAAGTGTGGCGTGTTTGGTTTTGTTGGCTCTGATACGTGATCTATGATTTTCCTTTCTCTTTTTGTCTCTCTCTCTACTTTACCCTCCAAACTCCTACTCTCACTAGTCTTCCTCGAGGACGAGGAAGGGTTCAGCTTGGGGGATTTTGACGTGTGTTTATATTTTATATATTCACGCACGTCTTCTTTGTGTTTTTCCGTTGTTTTCCGTCGTCACGTACCTGTTTTCTTGTGATTTCTAGTTTTCTTTCACTTCTTTGTCTTTTTGTGTGAATGCAGGAGATTTCCAGCATTGGGACATATAATGAAGATATCATGAGTCCCCGGAGCAACGGGAGGAGTCATGCGCGATCCAGGGGGTCAAACGACCAAGATTGCCACTTTTCAGCCCCCACCCGATCGGTTGGACACAACCAACCGATCGGGTGATGCACGCGTGTCCGACCCGAACTGAAGCTGGAGCGAAGTGCAAGGTCAATCGACCGGTTCATCCCAACAGAGTTCTCGGGAATTTGGAGCTTAATTCCAACCGATCGGGTGATATCTCACCCGATCGGTTCATCTGAAGCTGAAAATCAACAAACGACGATCCAGTCATGCCACCCGCTCTCCTCAGTGCCCGGTTGAAGCTTCTGAAGCCCGATGGCCAATACGACAAGCAGCTCACCCGATAGGTTGATGTTTCAACCGATCGGGTGGCCTTTTCTTCCGCTTTCGCGCGTTGCTGATGCATTCATTGAAGATCTACTGTCATTTCAGAGGGATTTTGGGTGATATCTTATTTTTCTAGCGTCGGCATCGTTGTTAGCTTTCCAATGATAGGTCGCATGCCCAAATCTGATTTTTCTACATTTTTCTGGAATTTTCTGAGCGCAGCTGTGTGCTGAAATGGGCTGCTGTCTGGATTTTCAGATCAACCGATCGGTTGGTGTCCGGGTGGCCGTCCGGGTGAGCCAAATTTCAGCTGTTTAGTCACTGTTTATTTCCACCCGATCGGGTGAACTTCCACCCGATCGGGTGGGCCGGTTTTGACAGTTTTAATGGGTTTTCTGGACCCGAACCGGTCAAGTTTTGGGGGGGTTATTTATATGGTTTGGGGCACGACTTGGGGAGGATCTTCCCCCATTTTTTCAGTAGTTTTCCTCCCCTTTCTTAGGAGTTTTAGGTTAGGTTAGATTAGGTTTTTCTATTGCAATAAATCTTGTAAAGGATTGAAGATTCAACGCGAGATAAGTATTTCTTTCTTTTGTCTTTCATTGTTTTGTATTGTGTTTATTTTGCTTGATGGTGAACGTTTGTATGTCTTTTCTGTTGCTTGTTTTTATGTTCTTCACCATTGAGTAGTATTGATGAACCCTAATACGGTTTAGGGTAGGATTGATGCTTAGGATTTACATTTGACTTAATTGCATGGTATGTGTTCGATGAAATGTGTCAATGGGGATTTCTAGCAATCTGAGTCCAATTCATTTGGAAACACACTAGTTGTGTTGGGGATTGGGGTCCGGTGTCTTGTCCAGTCAAGATCCGCTTCGATGTATTGCTAGAAATCACATTCGACCTATTTGGCCATTAGGGTTACGCGGGGGTGTTTCATTGTCATTGGCGGGAGAAAGACCGCCTCTGACCGTCGGGCCAAGGGGGAATAAACTTGGCGGTTGACTCCCTAGCCATAGCTCATGCCCCTAATGTAGACATCGAGTCCTCGTGCGTGGGAATGGCTTGGATGAAATGTTGGGAGTTATCATTGTGGCCGTAATGCTCCCGGTTGCGGAAGGTGTTAATGGGCATGGGAATGCCCACCGTCCGAAACCGGGTAGACCTAGCGTACTAGGCACCGACCGGAATATCGGGCCATGGACACTAGGTACCACCTTTTGGGGAAATGCTCTAGCCCGTGTTAGCGGGGATTCATTTCGTGTCTTTTCATTTCTTTCTTTTATTTCTACACATCCACCCATATCATCCACGTAGCTAACACACAACCTAGGCGAGGCTAGTAGCCATTCAAGCCATCCACCTCCCTGAGTTCGATAAACCCGCACCCTACACTAACTGTGCACTTGCGGTAAAACGAAGCCACGCCCAAACCGTAAACGGGGCGCCGGTCACTTCTCGGTTGAGTTCATTAAAATTTCAGAGCACCCTTTCAGCACTTTTGGACTCCTACTGTAGCTTGACCAAGTAGGGTTGCTACTAGGTCCAAACCAATTGATTACAAAGTGATGTTTTGCCCCTTTCCTCTAGCTTACTGTAGCTCGACTGAGCAGGGTAGCTGCTCGGTCGAGTGACATTGTGTTGTCTCCCAAGCTAGATTTGGCTCTCCTTGTCGTTTCTTCTCGGCTCCTTCTCCAAAGTTTCATCGTTTGGTGCACGCTCTCTTTTGCTCACCTGTACAAGTCAGAACACATCAGAAATTTTTATATTTTTTTATTTTTTATGATTTTCTAATGAATTAAAAACATTTTTATTTTGGTTTTTGAATGAAAAGAAGAACAAAAGAAATAAAACTAAAAAGATAAAAATTTCGGGTTGCCTCCCGACAAGCACTTGTTTAAAGTCGTAAGCTCGACTCCCTCAAGATTTTCAATGACGCTTATCGTTGTTGGGCGCATACAAAATACGCCTGTCATGCTTCCCACTGAGGCATTGCTGTGGAATTTAGCATGCCTCTCCTCGTTGGCCATCAACGGCCGAATAGATTGTGGCCTCCGATTGTTGATCAAGCAATGGTATATCCGGTGGCTCCTTGTCGAGTACTCGCAAGTAAGCGGCCAACGCCTTGTGGTGTTCGATGTCACCGTCGTTGTCTAGGATCGTCCTCATGGGGTCTTTAGAAATCTCCTCCATGGTGTATTCGTCAGTAGTCTCGTCTTATAGGAGTTCTAAGTAGCTTGCATCCTCGCGTGGGAAGCACTCCTTTATCGGCCTTTTGAGATGGAACTCGACCTCAATGTTGCCAACATTCATAGATAGCCTCCCCTCATAGACGTCGATCAAGACTCTGGCTGTCGCCATGAATGGACACCCCAAAATAATATGAGAACTCCCATTCTCCGGAATGTCAATAATCACTAATTCTACAGGTAAGCATAGTCCTCCCGGTATTTGTAGAATGATGTCGCGTGCAATACCGACTGGGTAGGTAATAGATTGATCCACCAATTGGATGCTCATGTTGGTAGGCTCGAGTTTTGTTCCTGTACATAATCTCTTGAAGATGGAGAGCGGCATCAAACTAATTCTTGCCCCCAAATTGATCAAAGCTCTGTCAATAGGGGTCCCGCCTATGGAGCATGGTACCGTGAAGCTTCCGGGATCCGACAACTTTTTAGGTATGGAATTCTTGATGATGGAGGTGCAGTTATCCGCTAGCTTCATCGCTTCTTGCTTGCGCTTCCCTGTTATTAGATCTTTCAAGAATTTGGCATAAGTGGGGATCTCTGTAAGCGCATCCAAAAAGGGGATATTCAAATGGATACCCTTGAGTAGCTCTATAAACTTGGCATACTTTTTCTCTTGCTTCCCCATGGCTAGTCTCTGAGGATAGGGAGGTGGAGGTCGGCTCTCCTTATCCTTAGCGGCATCCTTTGGAACATGTTTTTCTGAAGTAGTAGCATCCGCCGGTGCCCTAGTGGTAGTAGGCAAGGTGGAAGGTAAAGCTTCCCTCTCTCCAATAGCATGTGGCTCCTCTGTAGCTCTCTACTCGTCCTTGGCCGTAATAGGTTCTGAAATAGTGGTGATATCTTCCTCGTGAGTGGGAATAGCTGATTTTTGGCTCACATTCTTAGAGACCGGTGCCATTGCAGTGTCGGTATTCTTTCCTCCCCTCGCGGTGATCGCAACCACCGTGTTGGCTTGACCCCTAGGATTTGGCTCAGGCTGAGAGGGAAATCTCCCTTGAGTCTTCATGAGTTGGGACATTTGTGCCTTTAGTTCATCCATGGAGGTGTTTAGATTCCTAAAATGCGCTGAATTTTCGGCATTGATTTTCGCTTGCCCACTCATTAAGTTGTCCAAGGTCGCCTCTAAATTGGGTTTTGGGGCTGTCGATGGGTGTTGTTGCTGTGGTGGACGATTGTAGTACCCCGACAGTCTATAAGGCCTAGATGGCCTAAGCCATACTGTTGTTGCTGTGGAGGCGTCCCTTGTTGCTGAGGAGGTTGTTATGGCCTTTGTTGGGTTGGAGGTTGCAATGCTCCATTTGGGTTGCTATAAGAAAACCCGAGATGATTCCTCGCTGCCTGATTTTGCCATTGATTTCTCCCCTCTCCTCCCATATAATGGACTTGCTCAGCCAGTACGTCCGTTCCTTCGCAGGATACTTCTATTGGGGGCATACCCTTGCTCGGCATAGTCTTCATGAGTAGCATATTGTAACGACCACTTTTCGTCGTACGTTTTTCGTGCACGTGCTTTTGGCCGTGCACGTGTTTGTTTGGACTTTGTTCGTTTGTGAACACTTTTGTGTGATATGCCGTTGTGAACGTCTCTGAGAGTATTAAATAGTGGCACTATCTTGGAACGACGTTTCTCGAGTCGTTTTTCCACAATTTAAACTTACTCGATGAGACGTGACGATTCTCACTCTTGACGGGAGACGTTTCTATTTTTAGTTTCGTCGTCCGACGTCGAAACTGAGATCCATCTTCTTAGTTAGCTCACATTCGTCGCCACGATCACCACGATATTTATTTTATAATTTTTGGAGTTTATTTGACCACTTTTATACTTTTAACAAGCTTTATATTATTTTTAATAATTTATTTATAAATTAATTTCGGCCAAATAAAATTTATTTGAGTTTTAAACATTTTAAAGAATTTTTGAGCCAATTTCCAGCTCATTTGGACCAGGTCAAATCCTTGGATGAGTTGGAGAAGTTTAATTTCAAATTTTAAATCTTTTTGAACTTCTAATCCTATTAGATTTAGCCCTAGACCAAGTCAACCCATCTATACTATATAAGCAACCCCTAGCAAGACCTATTTTCCAAAGAAATTAGCCCTAGCTTCTTCCAAACTTGAAATTGGACGTTGCGACGATTCGTCGCAACGTTGCGACGTTCAGCCACCGCACGACCGAAGGAAATCGCTCCGTTCTCCCGCTCCGACCGAAGGCCATCCCCGCACCCGCTCCGCTCCGCACGCAGCAGCGACCGCCGCCCCGTTCCCCCGCTCTGACCGAGAGAGGCTCTCGGTCAGACCGAGGCCCCAAGCCCCGCACCGTCGCCCGCTCGTCGCCCCGCTCCGCTCCGTGTCTGACCGGTCGCCCCGCCCGCTGTGACCGAGCGCCCAAGCGCTGCACGTTGCAACGCTGCCCCGCCTCGCATCCCAAGCGCACGACCGACGGTCCCTATCGGTCTGACCGAAGGAAACGCCCGCACCCGAGCTGCTGCACACCCCCAACGCTGCAACAGCGCCGCCCAGCGTGTCTGACCGACAAATCTCTCCGCACCGAGGCTGTACGACCGAGAGCCACTCGTCGCAACCCCGCATCCGTCACACCGCTTGCCACCGTGGGCCCCCCAAGTTCTCCAGAGTTATTGTGGGTCCCCCAAAGGTCCCTAGGAGTACTGTGGGCCCCACCTAGGTGCTTGCTCTTCGAGGATCAGTCGCGTACGACGTCGTCGCACGTCGTAGCCCGTCACCGCACGTTTTAGCTTTGGAATCTGGAATCGTCGCCGAGTTATTTGCTCTGAAATTTCCAGCGAGGAAACTAATTGGAATCTGGACTTGGAGCGCGATCTTTATTCCAACCCCCGGCGTCGCTACCCGACGCCGGTGTAGCTTTCGCGTCGTGTTGAGGTAACGTTTTGCACCCCTAGGACCCCCAACCCAATTGCATGCTAATCAAGACTAAAAATCAGTATTTTAAAGTATTTTAAATGTTTTAGAAATCACTAATCAAGATTAATAAAACGGATGTAGGCCGGTGGACTTGTGCACGTAGGAATCGTGACTTTGGACTCGTTGGACGGTGTTTTCTTGACGTGATAGTTTCAGGCAAGTGAAACTTGCCAACTCTTGTGTAGGGCCATGTTTTTAGGCCACTTCCTTGCTTTTAGCGTAAAAGAGACTAGTCAGTGAAATGATAGCTGGCTAGACGCCTACTTGATCTAGTTTGACAACGAAACTAGATCCGTCACCTAAATGATCTAGCTTGACAACGAAGCTAGATCCAACCCTTAAACTTGTCATTCATGCATGCTAAACTGTCATGTTTACTTTTCTTACTTGTACGCTTTACTACTTGTCATGCCATGTCATCCATGCATTGATTGTTGCATCGTAGCACACACTACAATACTTGTCCTCGTACTACTTGTCCGGCTAGGTGCACCCCTACGCCATACTTGTTTACACACTTCCTGGCTCGTGGTCCAGAAGCGAGCATTCCGTGTTCGGGGGTAATGCCCTGGCTCGATACACGTGGAGGGGTAGGGATAAACGGTCGCTTGAGCTTAGGAGTTGGCCCGCGCAGCCACTCTAGCCAAAAGACGGAATCTCTGTGCACGAGGTGCTTACTTTTATTGTCTTGTACTTGTCTTGTGAATGTCATGCCATGCTCGTACTTTACTTCGCTTTACTTTACCTGTCGCACTCATTACTTTAACTGCCATGTTATTGCATCATGCTAGAACTTTTAGGTTGCTTTTACTTGTACTTTCAGTTTCACTTGCACAAGTCTTTTAGACTTGCTGACATGTGCCCCTTGCTCTTTTGGGTGTCACATGTTAGACCCTGAGCCAGAGACAGTTGCTGAGGACGAGGTGTTTGCTGACGCTGAGCCCGAGCCTACGTTCGTTGAGGAGATCGAGGACACCGGAGACCAGTCTTAGAGACTGATTTTACTTGCTTTTGCTTTAGGTTGCTGTTAGTTGTCGGTGCTTGCACCTTTTCTTTGTTTTCGTACTTTGTACTTTTGTTGGCCATGCTGGGCCTCTTTTAGACTCTTTTATTTTAGCCTGGTGGCTTTTCTGCGATGTTGAGATTTATTATTATGGATATTCTGAGATGTTCTTTTGTCTCTTTCGTTATTATTATCTTTGTTTCGTTTCGCGTTGCAAGGACCTGCAGTTTAAAGTGATTGACGCTTATCGGACTTGCGGCTTTGTAGCTTCAAGTCTGAGCGGACCTTCTCACGCTTCGCCTCCATGTTTTTGGGAAG
Source organism: Scilla litardierei (assembly GCA_030789695.1). NCBI lineage: Eukaryota > Viridiplantae > Streptophyta > Magnoliopsida > Asparagales > Asparagaceae > Scilla > Scilla litardierei. Next base: position 180,297,400 of record CM061138.1, read on the forward strand.
CGGGGCGTGACAGGTTTTGTTGGTGGCCCATGCAGGTCCTATCTTGCAATTGCGAATTAACGGAACAACGATAATAACGGAATGTCCATTAAATAAATTGCAACATCTGAGTCATAAGCCCTAAGTCTAGTCGTTTTCCTATGTCACTAGGTGATAAGAAGGCTTAGTTAGACGTCCGTGTTTGCTAGTTAGAGACCTCTGATTGTTAGTTAGACTCCCTGTCAGCAATTGATTCAATCGTCGTAGGAGTTACCTTGGTGGTTATTGACTACCCCTGACCATATTAGACTTCTAAAATTTCCTTTTGACGTTCGCTTGGGTTCATCGACTTCGGACCAAGCTGAACGCATTTCTTTACCGTCTAATCTTTAGAAGTCTTAGCGCTTAGTCTTTAATCTTTAGTTGATCGACCGTAGGACTTTCCGTAGACTTTCCTGATTCATAACCTAGGCGTATGAATGTTTTGATCATCCGACCAATTTCCTTGCCTCGATTCATGAGATCGCCCCGTAACGATCGTCGCCAATTTTCGAACCTCTCCATTATGAATTTTGAAACTCTTGAAAGTATTTTTCGAACTTCCTCCTTTCCGAAGTTTAATTTTGACCCAAATTTCAATGCATGTATACTTATACTTCATCCCCCTTCGTTGATTTAAAATTTAAAAAAAAAACGTTACCGGAATTTCTGAATACTAGTTTATAGTATTTTCCCAGCCTATGTTTTTCGTACTCGCGTAAATGTGGCGTTCCTTCATATAGTAATTTATTTCTGAACCGTACTTTTATTTTGCACAGTTCGATTTATAATTTTCCCTCTTATTTATGCCATTTGAATAATACATCGTGTTTACTTTTAATATACTTTTCAAGTCACATGGAATTTCAGATTTCAGCAAGTTGGTTTCGCTCGTCGTTCTCACTATTTCAGATTTTTGCAAAATTACTATTTTCATAACCTCTTCCTGCTTTAGACCCTCCCTGATTTGATTTTAAAGATTTGCTATTCGATCCTGATGATTCTTATGCTAAGTTACTACTATTTTCTTTCCGCCCACCATACACGCTTTTAGAAAAATTTCTAAACCCAAATTGAATTTCAATTATTTTTATAACCGTGCCAGACTTGTTGTGCTTGTATATTAAGAACCTTGTGTAAATCAGTTTTTCATCTTTTGGCAAACCCTGGTTCTCTAAAAAGTAGTTTCAATCGAGTATTTTAAATTTTCCATAGCCTAAAGCTTTGAAAGCATTTAACCTTAGTTAAAATTTTCCGTTAATTGATTTCATTCTTGACTTTCCAAAACTTTTCGACAACATTATATTAAATTACTGACGGATAGAATTTTCTAAACCATGTCCTTAATATTCGTGTAAATGATTTTACTTCCTTTTAAAAATTTTAAAACCAATAGACCCTTTTCTTTTATTATGAATGTTCGACTCAAATTTATTTTGAACAACTCGTTTTATCGATTCCGAAATATTTCTTTTCAGACGAGGATTCTGATTTTGAAGAAAAACAGTTTTCAGGTTTCACGTATTTTAGCTTGTGCTACTTACCCTATTATCTTTCTGTATCCTATTTAAGCATCTCTACATTTCCTTATCCTTCAACCTAAACATCACCATTGAGCCAATGTTTTCCCTAACCAAGCTGCCTCCTTGTATCCGTCCTATCTGAATTCGTGCTTATCGATCCTTCTCTCGTCACGCTCTCGATCTCTCTTTATTGCTTAGGCCTTAGGGTCCTTCGATGTCTGTGTCAAGTCTAAGTTGTTAGTAGACCCTTGGACCTCGTGAGGTAGTCGTAGTGCACGTACCCAAGTTGTGTACGTGGGCTTGAATGAGAATTCCCATAGTATATTGATGTTTGCCTATTGAGTGATATATATATATACTCGGAGTTATTCGTGATAGTATGAAGTTGTTGTGTGTTAGTAGTTGTAGATTTTTGTGTGGATAGCTATACTATACTAGGGATGCCTGTGTATATAAGAGTTAGCGTTGAAATATCTAAGTTGTGTAGGTAGCTAGAGATACTTATAATGATTGAAATAATTTGATTTGGTGAAGCTATGTGTGTGATAGGTGTGATAATAATAAGTGAACGTATAGATGAGTGAGTAGGCCTATCGAGTGACTTATATATTAGTACGTATGTGTATGTGCTCGTATGTAGGTATGTATTATGCTTAGACGTAAGTAGTTATGCTTTGTTGCCTGAGTATATAGGTGATATGCATATGATAGTAGAATTATAATTTTGATTGGTAATTGCTTGCTTTGCGGGATGTTGCATGCGTGCATACCGTGAGGTATACACGACTATTGCACATCTTAATTATGAATGTGTGGATGTGTTAGTATACTAATTATAGGTAGTAGGTTATGGTGTGAATATATACACTACTTATGTGTGACTATACGGTGAATGTTTGTACTACGGAGTATATTATAATTATACGTGTGCTGATGTCTGTATTATTATTATGGTATATAGAGTGATTGAACTATGTAAGTATTACCTGACTAAATATTAAGTGTGATTGATCTATGGAATGTATATGGTTGTATTGGTAGACGTATAAATATTGGAGTGGTATTGGTATATGTATGGATGGCGTGTTACGTATATAGAATATTCTGATATATGTATTGAGTCTCACTCAAGCTTGAGTGTGTATACTCTAAGTACATTGAATGTATGTCTGAAGTTTGAATACAGCGATGTTTGATGTATGTATAGTGATAGAAGTGTTTGTGCCTGGTTGTGTTACGCACATGATTGTGGGTCGCTATACCAGTATATAGTTATATGGTTGGTCTTGTGGTATAGCTATTTATTAGGACTTGTTGTGTGAACATATGTATACTAGCTAAACTAGGCGCATAGATGTGCTAGTAATATAATGGTATGATTGGTATGCGTAAATGAACTGTTAGCGTGTATGGGTGTGCACCATGCACGTGTAAGTATGTGCTTAGTTATAGGTATGGATGACTATGGTATATGTGGCGTGTCGTAAATATAGTTATAGGGCCGAATGTGATGTGAATATACGGTGAAATTATTGCATGCATTTGTATGACCATATAATGAGGGAAATATGGTAGTAGTGACTATATATTAGGTATAGTAAATTTTGACTTAAATATGGTATGGTGTGACTACATGTGTTGAAGTGTTTGGTATTGAATGAATATTAGAGGTAGTATACCCTTGATGTTTGTGCATAGGTAGCTATCTATACGGAGAGCAATGATTGTATTTTGTGAGACTATCCTCATATGAGTGTCTGAAATATTGTTTTGTGATTAGGTAGGTAGTAGTTATATAAGGGATGCATGCTTATATATATGATTGAAATATGTGTATGAGTTTGACTGGCTATAATAGGTATAAGTATATGACGTACGTGAATGTATATGTATACGTGTTGGTAGTATTAACGTTTGACTATCTAGTGCATATATAAGCACTTGTAATGACTATACTTGGTTTGATTATTATGACTTGAATGGGGTAGTTACTAGAGCGACTAGCTATATTAGAAAGTCCGAGGACGGACTTTATTCTAAGGTGGGGAGGATGTAACGACCACTTTTCGTCGTACGTTTTTCGTTCACGTGCTTTTGGCCATGCACGTGTTTGTTTGGACTTTGTTCGTTTGTGAACACTTTTGTGTGATATGCCGTTGTGAACGTCTCTGAGAGTATTAAATAGTGGCACTATCTTGGAACGACGTTTCTCGAGTCGTTTTTCCACAATTTAAACTTACTCGATGAGACGTGACGATTCTCACTCTTGACGGGAGACGTTTCTATTTTTAGTTTCGTCGTCCGACGTCGAAACTGAGATCCGTCTTCTTAGTTAGCTCACATTCGTCGCTACGATCACCACGATATTTATTTTATAATTTTTGGAGTTTATTTGACCACTTTTATACTTTTAACAAGCTTTATATTATTTTTAATAATTTATTTATAAATTAATTTCGGACAAATAAAATTTATTTGAGTTTTAAACATTTTAAAGAATTTTTGAGCCAATTTCCAGCTCATTTGGACCAGGTCAAATCCTTGGATGAGTTGGAGAAGTTTAATTTCAAATTTTAAATCTTTTTGAACTTCTAATCCTATTAGATTTAGCCCTAGACCAAGTCAACCCATCTATACTATATAAGCAACCCCTAGCAAGACCTATTTTCCAAAGAAATTAGCCCTAGCCTCTTCCAAACTTGAAATTGGACGTTGCGACGATTCGTCGCAACGTTGCGACGTTCAGCCACCGCACGACCGAAGGAAATCGCTCCGTTCTCCCGCTCCGACCGAAGGCCATCCCCGCACCCGCTCCGCTCCGCACGCAGCAGCGACCGCCGCCCCGTTCCCCCGCTCTGACCGAGAGAGGCTCTCGGTCAGACCGAGGCCCCAAGCCCCGCACCGTCGCCCGCTCGTCGCCCCGCTCCGCTCCGTGTCTGACCGGTCGCCCCGCCCGCTGTGACCGAGCGCCCAAGCGCTGCACGTTGCAACGCTGCCCCGCCTCGCATCCCAAGCGCACGACCGACGGTCCCTATCGGTCTGACCGAAGGAAACGCCCGCACCCGAGCTGCTGCACACCCCCAACGCTGCAACAGCGCCGCCCAGCGTGTCTGACCGACAAATCTCTCCGCACCGAGGCTGTACGACCGAGAGCCACTCGTCGCAACCCCGCATCCGTCGCACCGCTTGCCACCGTGGGCCCCCCAAGTTCTCCAGAGTTATTGTGGGTCCCCCAAAGGTCCCTAGGAGTACTATGGGCCCCACCTAGGTGCTTGCTCTTCGAGGATCAGTCGCGTACGACGTCGTCGCACGTCGTAGCCCGTCACCGCACGTTTTAGCTTTGGAATCTGGAATCGTCGCCGAGTTATTTGCTCTGAAATTTCCAGCGAGGAAACTAATTGGAATCTGGACTTGGAGCGCGATCTTTATTCCAACCCCCGGCGTCGCTACCCGACGCCGGTGTAGCTTTCGCGTCGTGTTGAGGTAACGTTTTGCACCCCTAGGACCCCCAACCCAATTGCATGCTAATCAAGACTAAAAATCAGTATTTTAAATGTTTTAGAAATCACTAATCAAGATTAATAAAACGGATGTAGGCCGGTGGACTTGTGCACGTAGGAATCGTGACTTTGGACTCGTTGGACGGTGTTTTCTTGACGTGATAGTTTCAGGCAAGTGAAACTTGCCAACTCTTGTGTAGGGCCATGTTTTTAGGCCACTTCCTTGCTTTTAGCGTAAAAGAGACTAGTCAGTGAAATGATAGCTGGCTAGACGCCTACTTGATCTAGTTTGACAACGAAACTAGATCCGTCACCTAAATGATCTAGCTTGACAACGAAGCTAGATCCAACCCTTAAACTTGTCATTCATGCATGCTAAACTGTCATGTTTACTTTTCTTACTTGTACGCTTTACTACTTGTCATGCCATGTCATCCATGCATTGATTGTTGCATCGTAGCACACGCTACAATACTTGTCCTCGTACTACTTGTCCGGCTAGGTGCACCCCTACGCCATACTTGTTTACACACTTCCTGGCTCGTGGTCCAGAAGCGAGCATTCCGTGTTCGGGGGTAATGCCCTGGCTCGATACACGTGGAGGGGTAGGGATAAACGGTCGCTTGAGCTTAGGAGTTGGCCCGCGCAGCCACTCTAGCCAAAAGACGGAATCTCTGTGCACGAGGTGCTTACTTTTCTTGTCTTGTACTTGTCTTGTGAATGTCATGCCATGCTCGTACTTTACTTCGCTTTACTTTACCTGTCGCACTCATTACTTTAACTGCCATGTCATTGCATCATGCTAGAACTTTTAGGTTGCTTTTACTTGTACTTTCAGTTTCACTTGCACAAGTCTTTTAGACTTGCTGACATGTGCCCCTTGCTCTTTTGGGTGTCACATGTTAGACCCTGAGCCAGAGACAGTTGCTGAGGACGAGGTGTTTGCTGACGCTGAGCCCGAGCCTACGTTCGTTGAGGAGATCGAGGACACCGGAGACCAGTCTTAGAGACTGATTTTACTTGCTTTTGCTTTAGGTTGCTGTTAGTTGTCGGTGCTTGCACCTTTTCTTTGTTTTCGTACTTTGTACTTTTGTTGGCCATGCTGGGCCTCTTTTAGACTCTTTTATTTTAGCCTGGTGGCTTTTCTGCGATGTTGAGATTTATTATTATGGATATTCTGAGATGTTCTTTTGTCTCTTTCGTTATTATTATCTTTGTTTCGTTTCGCGTTGCAAGGACCTGCAGTTTAAAGTGATTGACGCTTATCGGACTTGCGGCTTTGTAGCTTCAAGTCTGAGCGGACCTTCTCACGCTTCGCCTCCACGTTTTTGGGAAGCGGGGCGTGACACATATTCTGGAGCTCTAGGAGCGAGAGGAATAGCATCCAACCTCTGTTTTATCATTACTACCTACTTGCAGAGGGTCTCGAGTTGACCATCTAGGTGCGTAGCTATCTTCACATCGGGACCCTTAAGTGTTGAGCATTTATCGCTCCATTGTTGGTTGTTGGAGGACATTTGTTCCAACAAAGATATGGGCCTCCTCAGGTAGCTTGTCCAAAAGATCGCCTTGAGCGAAGGCGTCGATGATCATCTTAGTATCTGGATTGAGCCCATTATAAAAAATCTGAATAAGGTCCCACTCCGGGACTCCATGGTGGGGACACTGGTGCTGCAGATCCTTGAATCTCTCCCATGCCTCATATAACGACTCCTGTGGGAGTTGCTTAAAATTGGTGATCGCCCATCTGATCCTCACCGTTTTGGACGGTTGATAGAACTTGTTAACAAAGGCAAGTGCCAACCGTTTCCAAGTTGTGAAAGTATTTGAAGGGTGCACCCTCAACCAATAAGAGGCCTTGTCCCTCAGAGTGAACGGAAATAATCTGACCTTTATTGCATCGTCGCTCATGTTTTTGACCTGAAAGGTGTCGCACTTTGCCAAGAAGAGGTCTATATGATGGTTGGGGTTCTCATGTACGTGCCCATGAAAGGGGTCTTGCTGCATCAGATTGATCAAGCTAGTCTTCAATTCAAAGCTTCATATCGTCAGATGCGGCCTCAAGATGTAAGATGTACTATATAGATTTGGCTTTATGTGGTCCTGAATGGACCCAGTACGTGGAGGAGTAGTGTTGCCTTCTGCCATTGGTTCTATGAAAATCTGATTCCTCTTTTCAGCTCGCTATCCTTTCAATCGCAGGGATCAAATAATAATTCTTCATTAGAACCCCCGAGGAGATTGTTCATGCACAAGCAATAACTCAGAGAAAAACCGTCAGTAGTAAAGGAATAAAAAGAATAAAAAATCTGAAAAGATGAGAGATGGTAAGAATTGCTAACAAATTCTTCAATAAAGAAATAAACCCAAGTAATAACCGTTACCTTCCTGACAACGACGCCAAAAGCTTGATGCACACAAAATTAACCTCAAAACACACTTAGTTATGACACAAATCACACGGAGATAAATCTCCGCTAACGGTGCCAATGGCTAGATGTGTTCCTAAATTAACCCCAGAAATTACCGCAAACTGCACAGTCTCAGGCTTTGAAGCATAGAAAGATGTCGAACCCACAGGGAGGTGATGTTAATTAACTTGGGGATTTTCCAAATCTCAGAACAATGTCAGCAGGCGTATTCAAATTGGTTGTCACAAAATATCTCTTATCAAGATTATCAACAATATAAAAAGACTATGGCATTAGGACTCGCCACTAGGATCGTCGGATGTCGATGCTAGGTTAGGGTTCTTACGTTGGATTGGCTTTATTAGAGAGATATTGCCGCTTTTAAAATGTAGAACGCATGGCCAACTATCGTCGTGCCACTCGTTTAACGCATCTCGTGCTTAGCCCCACCATCGTAGATGGCCTTACACGCGATCCATGCATTACGATCGACAACTATATTCAATCTCTACTCATGCCACTATTGTGGATAGAGCTGCAATATATGAATTGGTGGCTCTCATTGAAGCTACTATCATAGTCACCAATTAGTAATATAGGATGTCGGTAGATCCCGTCAGAGTGCGTGCCACAATTGTGGTCACGAACCCTAATTGGATTCACTAACATACTAGTTAAGTTCATAGAATATCCGACCAAAGTGTGTGCCACTATCGTGGTCACAAAACCTATTTGGAATCTCATACAAACTTGGCTAGATCAACCAAATCACATCTCTTTTATACCAAAACAACATAAAAATCCTACCTTTACATCTAAATCCTAAAATCCTAAGGCTAATCCATTAGCCCTAGATGTTAGTTCTCGAGTTCAAGACTAACATTGTTTTGATGATGATCAATACATTATGTTAATGTGCTAATCAATCTTATGTTTTAGTCTCAGTTTATCTTAATAATTATACGTTGTTGAGACAAAGCATGATGCTTAGAGGATGATGCAAGGGATATCTTAACGACCTCCAAGAGTGATAGAGTGCTCAAGCTTGGAAGAATTCATGAAGATCATCTAATGAAGCCAAAGCCTAGAGCATTATGATGGATGGACATCTAGAGGAGCATTGCCAAAGCTTGGAGCTTGATGAAGGAAGGATCATAAAGAAGTGCCAAAGCTTGGAGATGAATGTGAGCATTAAGGTATCGTGAGCTTGAAGACTTAGACTCTAGGAGATGCAATATGTAATCCATGTAATTTCAATTACTTGCATTTCTCTTTTTGAGTCTAGGATTATTGTAATGCCTCGATAGATGGTCATACTCTCATGCATATGTATTTAACCATCTTAGTGAACCTTAAGAACATCATAGAATCCAACCCAATAGGTTCATCTTGCCCAAAGACTCAATTGGAAGCTCTCCAACAGTCGCCTGATGAAGGTTTTACAGTCAACTTGGTGATTTCCAGTCGCCTGTCGTGCCTTCTACAGTCGAATGTGGTGCACTACTCAAGTCATCTTTTGATTGACTCTTCTTGAGCTTTTCACATCAGTCGACTACTGTTCAATTTACAGTCGCCTGTGTTTCTACAGTCGCGTGTGAATTGGTCGACAGTCCACTGTGCGCTTCTTGCATTTTCTGGGTTTCATCTCAATTTGCAAGACAGTCGCCTGATGACACTTTTACAGTCGCCTGTGAAATGGCCATCAGTCGTCTGAAAGGCGTAAGTGCAAAATATGCATCTCTCTCTGTTTTTCTTCCATCCCTGCAGCAGTCGCCAGATGAAGGATAGACAGTCGACTGTCTGTTTTTCAGTCGCCTGTGTAGTCTTCTATAGTCGACTGTCATGACTCAGATTATAGCCGTTGGGATTTTTATAGCCGTTGAACAGTCGACTGTCATTTGTTCATCAGTCGACTGTCTGTGCCGTAAACTGCCAAAATCTAGCCGTTGCAGATTTCTTCCCTTTGAGTTTTTGGTTAGTTTTATGGGCTCTTCTTGGCTTCATATATATATATGAGATGGCTTAGTTCATTTAGAACCCTTGAAAGGGTTAGGAAATCATAGAAGATCATTTAATCTCTTCTCTAAGCCAATCCTCCCCCATTCCCTAATTAGAGCTTCAATCTTATGCTATAGCATCTAAGCTCTAGGGAATTTCTCCAAGGGATTACAATCTCATTCCTTTTCTTGCAGAACATTTTTCTTCTCTTCATTTCATACGCTCAAGTGAGAAGTGTTGGGATTCATTCCTAGAAGAGAGAAAAATCATCAAGTGCAATCAAAGCCTCATCTCAAGCACTTGAGTTTCACTTGCATGCCTTCTTCCTCATATTAGTAAGATCATATCACGACATATGTAAGTGTTGTTTCGTTTTGTTTTTTGTTCGAAACCTTAATTCACTTTGTTGGAATTAGATACTCTATTTGTGGGAGTTACTCTCTTTGTGAGAGTTTGGTTCTTTCTGTGTGAGAGAACAAAATCCTCTGTGTGAGGTCTCTCTATGTGAGAGCAAGGATATCTCTTTGTGGAAATCCTAAATCCTCTGTGTGAGGTATCTCTATGTGAGATTGTATTCACTTCTCTGTGTGGAAATATAGTGAATATTGGTGTGGCTGGACATACCCAAGTTTTGGGGAACTAGGGTTAAATCCTTGTGTTTGCGATTGTTGTTGTTGAGCACTCTTTTTATTTTCCGCTGCTTATTGTGCTTTAATTTTAGTAACTTTTAAGTAAGCACTTTGCTTGCTATTACACTATTTACCCCCCTCTAGTGTGTGTAGCCCCGCAGGGTCCCTTACACTAGAAAAGACTACTCATGGATCATAGAGATAACTATAGGAAATTCTATAAAAACTAGAGAGATCAACATTGCAATTGAAGAATTAAGTAAAGCATATAAAGAGAGAAGATCGTTACCAAAACATCGTAGATCAACAAGCAAACACAGAGAATTAAGGACACAAGATTCCAAGCAAAAGCAACTAATAAAAATATGAACTATGTCTTGTACAAAATAGCGACGGCTAAGAACTCTCTTTAAGAAAACTAGAACTAAAGAAAAGTAGTCTCTCCCAATAAAGGTTAAAATCCTGCTTATATACAAGGGGTATGGATCCTACAAAAATCAGAAAATATGGGCACTTGGGCCCCTAACTAATCTGGCCGGCGCCGCTTGGTCGAGCTGACATGCGGCTCCGCTTTGCTGCTTCTTTGGCTCTGGGCTGATTCGGGCTACTCGGTCGAGTGGCCCCTCCACTCGGTCGAGCTACAGTAGGCCTGAACTCTACTCAAAACACTGTTCTGTTTGGTAGCGTTCATCTTGCCCAAAGACTCAATTGGAAGCTCTCCAACAGTCGCCTGATGAAGGTTTTACAGTCAACTGGGTGATTTCCAGTCGCCTGTCATGCCTTCTACAGTCGAATGTGGTGCACTACTCAAGTCATCTTTTGATTGACTCTTCTTGAGCTTTTCGCATCAGTCGACTGCTTTTCAATTTACAGTCGCCTGTGTTTCTACAGTCGCGTGTGAATTGGTCGACAGTCCGCTGTGCGCTTCTTGCATTTTCTGGGTTTCATCTCAATTTGCAAGACAGTCGCCTGATGACACTTTTACAGTCGCCTATGAAATGGCCATCAGTCGTCTGAAAGGCGTAAGTGCAAAATATGCATCTCTCTCTGTTTTTCTTCCATCCCTGCAGCAGTCACCAGATAAAGGATATACATTCGACTGTCTGTTTTTCAGTCGTCTGTGTAGTCTTCTATAGTTGACTGTCATGACTCAGATTATAGCCGTTGGGATTTTTCTAGCCGTTGAACAGTCGACTGTCATTTGTTCATCAGTCGACTGTCTGTGCCGTAAACTGCCAAAACCTAGCCGTTGCAGATTTCTTCCCATTGAGTTTTTGGTTAGTTTTATGGGCTCTTCTTGACTTCATATATATATGAGATGGCTTAGTTCATTTAGAACCCTTGAAAGGGTTAGGAAATCATAGAAGATCATTTAATCTCTTCTCTAAGCCACTCCTCCCTCATTCCCTAATTAGAGCCTCAATCTTATGCTATAGCATCTAAGCTCTAGGGAATTTCTCCAAGGGATTACAATCTCATTCCTTTTCTTGCAGGACATTTTTCTTCTCTTCATTTCATACGCTCAAGTGAGAAGTGTTGGGATTCATTCCTAGAAGAGAGAAAAATCATCAAGTGCAATCAAAGCCTCATCTCAAGCACTTGAGTTTCACTTGCATGCCTTCTTCTTCATATTAGTAAGATCATATCACGACATATGTAAGTGTTGTTTCGTTTTGCTTTTTGTTCGAAACCTTAATTCTCTTTGTGGGAATTAGATACTCTCTTTGAGGGAGTTACTCTCTTTGTGAGAGTTTGGTTCTTTCTGTGTGAGAGAACAAAATCCTCTGTGTGAGGTCTCTCTGTGTGAGAGCAAGGATATCTCTTTGTGGAAATCCTAAATCCTCTGTGTGAGGTATCTCTGTGTGAGATTGTATTCACTTCTCTGTGTGGGAATATAGTGAATATTGGTGTGGCTGGGCATACCCAAGTTTTGGAGAACTAGGGTAAAATCCTTGTGTTTGCGATTGTTGTTGTTGAGCACTCTTTTTATTTTCCGCTGCTTATTGTGTTTTAATTTTAGTAACTTTTAAGTAAGCACTTTGCTTGCTATTACACTATTTATCCCCCTCTAGTGTGTGTAGCCCCGCAGGGTCCCTTACACTAGAAAAGACTACTCATGGATCGTAGAGATAACTATAGGAAATTCTAGAAAAACTAGAGAGATCAACATTGCAATTGAAGACATTAAGTAAAGCATATAAAGAGAGAAGATCGTTACCAAAACATCGTAGATCAACAAGCAAACACAGAGAATTAAGGACACAAGATTCCAATCAAAAGCAACTAATAATAATATGAACTATGTCTTGTACAAAATAGCGACGGCTAAGAACCCTCTTTAAGAAAACTAGAACTAAAGAAAAGTAGTCTCTCCCAATAAAGGTTAAAATCCTGCTTATATACAAGGGGTATGGATCCTACAAAAATCAGAAAATATGGGCACTTGGGCCCCCTAACTAATCTGGTCGACGCCGCTTGGTCGAGCTGACATGCGGCTCCGCTTTGCTGCTTCTTTGGCTCTGGGCTGATTCGGGCTACTCGGTCGAGTGGCCCCTCCACTCGGTCCACCTACAGTAGGCCTGAACTCTCCTCAAAACACTGTTCTGTTTGGTAGCGTTCATCTTTCCCAAAGACTCAATTAGAAGCTCTCCAACAGTCGCCTGATGAAGGTTTTACATTCAACTGGGTGATTTCCAGTCGCCTGTCGTGCCTTCTACAGTCGAATGTGGTGCACTACTCAAGTCATCCTTTGATTGACTCTTCTTGAGCTTTTCGCATCAGTCGACTGCTGTTCAATTTATAGTTGCCTGTGTTTCTACAGTCGCCGGTGAATTGGTCGACAGTCCACTGTGCGCTTCTTGCATTTTCTGGGCTTCATCACAATTTGCAAGACGGTCGCCTGATGACATTTTTACAGTCGCCTGTGAAATGGCCATCAGTCGTCTGAAAGGCGTAAGTGTGAAATATGCATCTCTCTGTTTTTCTTCCATCCCTGCTACAGTCGCCTGATGAAAGATATACAGTCGACTGTCTGTTTTTCAGTCGCCTGTGTAGTCTTCTATAGTCGACTGTCATGACTCAGATTATAGCCGTTGGGATTTTTCTAGCCGTTGAACGGTCGACTGTCATTTGTTCATCAGTCGACTGTCTGTGCCGTAAACTGCCAAAATCTAGCCGTTGCAGATTTCCTCCCTTTGAGTTTTTGGTTAGTTTTATGGGCTCTTCTTGGCGTCATATATATAGGAGATGGCTTAGTTCATTTAGAACTCTTGAAAGGGTTAGGAAATCATAGAAGATCATTTAATCTCTTCTCTAAGCCACTCCTCCCCCATTCCCTAATTAGAGCCTCAATCTTATGCGATAGCATCTAAGCTCTAGGGAATTTCTCCAAGGGATTACAATCTCATTTCTTTTCTTGCAGAACATTTTTCTTCTTCATACGCTCAAGTGAGAAGTGTTGGAATTCATTCCTAGAAGAGAGAAAAATCATCAAGTGCAATCAAAGCCTCATCTCAAGCACTTGAGTTTCACTTGCATGCCTTCTTCTTCATATTAGTAAGATCATATCACGACATATGTAAGTGTTGTTTCGTTTTGTTTTTTGTTCGAAACCTTAATTCTCTTTGTGGGAATTAGATACTCTATTTGTGGGAGTTACTCTCTTTGTGAGAGTTTGGTTCTTTCTGTGTGAGAGAACAAAATCCTCTGTGTGAGGTCTCTCTGTGTGAGAGGAAGGATATCTCTTTGTGGAAATCCTAAATCCTCTGTGTGAGGTATCTCCGTGTGAGATTGTATTCACTTCTCTGTGTGGGAATATAGTGAATATTGGTGTGGCTGGACATACCCAAGTTTTGGGGAACTAGGGTTAAATCCTTGTGTTTGCGATTGTTGTTGTTGAGCACTCTTTTTATTTTCCGCTGCTTATTGTGCTTTAATTTTAGTAACTTTTAAGTAAGCACTTTGCTTGCTATTACACTATTTATCCCCCTCTAGTGTGTGTAGCCCCGCAGGGTCCCTTACACTAGAAAAGACTGCTCAAGCATCATAGAGATAACTATAGGAAATTCTATAAAAACTAGAGAGATCAAAATTGCAATTGAAGACATTAAGTAAAGCATATAAAGAGAGAAGATCGTTACCAAAATATCGTAGATCAACAAGCAAACACAGAGAATTAAGGACACAAGATTCCAAGCAAAAGCAACTAATAAAAATATGAACTATGTCTTGTACAAAATAGCGACGGCTAAGAACTCTCTTTAAGAAAACTAGAACTAAAGAAAAGTAGTCTCTCCCAATAAAGGTAAAAATCCTGCTTATATACAAGGGGTATGGATCCTACAAAAATCAGAAAATATGGGCACTTGGGCCCCCTAACTAATCTGGCCGGCGCCGATTGGTCGGGCTGACATGCGGATCCGCTTTGCTGCTTCTTTGGCTCTGGGCTGATTCGGGCTACTTAGTCGAGTGGCCCCTCAACTCGGTCGAGCTACAGTAGGCCTGAACTCTCCTCAAAACACTGTTCTATTTGGTAGCGTTCATCTTACCCAAAGACTCAATTGGAAGCTCTCCAACAGTCGCCTGATGAAGGTTTTACAGTCAACTGGGTGATTTCCAGTTGCCTGTCGTCCCTTCTACAGTCGAATGTGGTGCACTACTCAAGTCATCCTTTGATTGACTCTTCTTGAGCTTTTCGCATCAGTCGACTGCTGTTCAATTTACAGTCGCCTGTGTTTCTATAGTCGCCCGTGAATTGGTCGACAGTCCACTGTGCGCTTCTTGCATTTTATGGGATTCATCCCAATTTGCAAGACGGTCGCCTGATGACATTTTTACAGTTGCCTGTGAAATGGCCATCAGTCGTCTGAAAGGCGTAAGTGCGAAATATGCATCTCTCTCTGTTTTTCTTCCATCCCTGCAGCAGTCGCCTGATGAAGGATATACAGTCAACTGTCTGTTTTTCAGTCGCCAGTGTAGTCTTCTATAGTCGACTGTCATGACTGAGATTATAGCCGTTGGGATTTTTCTAGCCGTTGAACGGTCGACTGTCATTTGTTCATCAGTTGACTGTCTGTGCCGTAAACTGCCAAAATCTAGCCATTGCAGATTTCCTCCCTTTGAGTTTTTGGTTAGGTTTATGGGCTCTTCTTGGCTTCATATATATAGGAGATGGCTTACTTCATTTAGAACTCTTGAAAGGGTTAGGAAATCATAGAAGATCATTTAATTTTTCTCTAAGCCACTCCTCCCCCATTCCCTAATTAGAGCCTCAATCTTATGCTATAGCATCTAAGCACTAGGGAATTTCTCCAAGGGATTACAATCTCGTTCCTTTTCTTGCAGAACATTTTTCTTCTCTTCATTTCATACGCTCAAGTGAGAAGTGTTTGGATTCATTCCTAGAAGAGAGAAAAATCATCAAGTGCAATCAAAGCCTCATCTCAAGCACTTGAGTTCACTTGCATGCCTTCTTCTTCATATTAGTAAGATCATATCACGACATATGTAAGTGTTGTTTCGTTTTGTTTTTTGTTCGAAACCTTAATTCTCTTTGTGGGAATTAGATACTCTCTTTGAGGGAGTTACTCTCTTTGTGAGAGTTTGGTTCTTTCTGTGTGAGAGAACAAAATCCTCTGTGTGAGGTCTCTCTGTGTGAGAGCAAGGATATCTCTTTGGGGAAATCCTAAATCCTCTGTGTGAGGTATCTCTGTGTGAGATTGTATTCACTTCTCTGTGTGGGAATATAGTGAATATTGGTGTGGCTGGACATACCCAAGTTTTGGGGAACTAGGGTAAAATCCTTGTGTTTGCGATTGTTCTTGTTGAGCACTCTTTTTATTTTCCGCTGCTTATTGTGCTTTAATTTTAGTAACTTTTAAGTAAGCACTTTACTTGCTATTACACTATTTATCCCCCTCTAGTGTGTGTAGCCCCGCAGGGTCCCTTACACTAGAAAAGACTGCTCATGGATCGTAGAGATAACTATAGGTAATTCTATAAAAACTAGAGAGATCAAAATTGCAATTGAAGACATTAAGTAAAGCATATAAGGGGAGAAGATCGTTACCAAAACATCGTAGATCAACAAGCAAACATAGAGAATTAAGGACACAAGATTCCAAGCAAAAGCAACTAATAAAAATATGAACTATGTCTTGTACAAAATAGCGACGGCTAAGAACTCTCTTTAAGAAAACTAGAACTAAAGAAAAGTAGTCTCTCCCAATAAAGGTAAAAATCCTGCTTATATACAAGGGGTATGCATCCTACAAAAATCAGAAAATATGGGCACTTGGGCCCCCTAACTAATCTGGCCGGTGCCGCTTGGTCGAGCTGACATGCGGCTCCGCTTTGCTGCTTCTTTGGCTCTGGGCTGATTCGGGCTACTCGGTCGAGTGGCCCCTCAACTCGGTCGAGCTACAGTAGGCCTGAACTCTCCTCTAAACACTGTTCTGTTTGGTAGCGTTCATCTTGCCCAAAGACTCAATTGGAAGCTCTCCAACTGTCGCCTGATGAAGGTTTTACAGTCAACTGGGTGATTTCCAGTCGCCTGTCGTGCCTTCTACAGTTGAATGTGGTGCACTACTCAAGTCATCCTTTGATTGACTCTTCTTGAGCTTTTCGCATCAGTCGACTGCTGTTCAATTTACAGTCGCCTGTGTTTCTACAGTCGCCCGTGAATTGGTCGACAGTCCACTGTGCGCTTCTTGCATTTTCTGGGCTTCATCCCAATTTGTAAGACGGTCGCCTGATGACATTTTTACAGTCGCCTGTGAAATGGCCATCAGTCGTCTGAAAGGCGTAAGTGCGAAATATGCATCTCTCTATGTTTTTCTTCCTTCCCTGCAGCGGTCGCCTGATGAAGGATACACAGTCGACTGTCTGTTTTTCAGTCGCCTGTGTAGTTTTCTATAGTCGACTGTCATGACTCAGATTATAGCCGTTGGGATTTTCCTAGCTGTTGAACGGTCGACTTTCATGACTCAGATTATAGCCGTTGGGATTTTTCTAGCCGTTGAACGGTCGACTGTCATTTGTTCATCAGTCGACTGTCTGTGCCGTAAACTGCCAAAATCTAGCCGTTGCAGATTTTCTCCCTTTGAGTTTTTGGTTAGTTTTATGGCCTCTTCTTGGCGTCATATATATAGGAGATGGCTTAGTTCATTTAGAACTCTTGAAAGGGTTAGGAAATCATAGAAGATCATTTAATCTCTTCTCTAAGCCACTCCTCCCACATTCCCTAATTAGAGCCTCAATCTTATGCTATAGCATCTAAGCTCTAGGGAATTTCTCCAAGGGATTACAATCTCATTCCTTTTCTTGCAGAACATTTTTCTTCTCTTCATTTCATACGCTCAAGTGAGAAGTGTTGGGGTTCATTCCTAGAAGAGAGAAAAATCATCAAGTGCAATCAAAGCCTCATCTCAAGCACTTGAGTTTCACTTGCATGCCTTCTTCTTCATATTAGTAAGATCATATCACGACATATGTAAGTGTTGTTTCGTTTTGTTTTTTGTTCGAAACCTTAATTATCTTTGTGGGAATTAGATACTCTCTTTGTGGGAGTTACTCTCTTTGTGAGAGTTTGGTTCTTTCTGTGTGAGAGAACAAAATCCTCTGTTTGAGGTCTCTCTGTGTGAGAGCAAGGATATTTCTTTGTGGAAATCCTAAATCCTCTGTGTGAGGTATCTCCGTGTGAGATTGTATTCACTTCTCTGTGTGGGAATATAGTGAATATTGGTGTGGCTAAACATACCCAAGTTTTGGGGAACTAGGGTAAAATCCTTGTGTTTGTGATTGTTGTTGTTGAGCACTCTTTTTATTTTTCGCTGCTTATTGTGCTTTAATTTTAGTAACTTTTAAGTAAGCACTTTGCTTGCTATTACACTATTTATCCCCCTTTAGTGTGTGTAGCCCCGCAGGGTCCCTTACACTAGAAAAGACTACTCATGGATCTTAGATATAACTATAGGAAATTCTAGAAAAACTAGAGAGATTAACATTGCAATTAAAGACATTAAGTAAAGCATATAAAGAGAGAAGATCGTTACCAAAACATCGTAGATCAACAAGCAAACACAGAGAATTAAGGACACAAGATTCCAATCAAAAGCAACTAATAATAATATGAACTATGTCTTGTACAAAATAGCGACGGCTAAGAACTCTCTTTAAGAAAAGTAGAACTAAAGAAAAGTAGTCTCTCCCAATAAAGGTTAAAATCCTGCTTATATACAAGGGGTATGGATCCTACAAAAATCAGAAAATATGGGCACTTGGGCCCCCTAACTAATCTGGCCGGCGCCGCTTGGTCAAGCTGACATGTGGCTCCGCTTTGCTGCTTCTTTGGCTCTGGGCTGATTCGGGCTACTCGGTCGAGTGGCCCCTCTACTCGGTCGAGCTATAGTAGGCCTAAACTCTCCTCAAAACACTGTTCTGTTTGGTAGCATTCATCTTGCCCAAAGACTCAATTGGAAGCTCTGCAACAGTCGCCTGATGAAGGTTTTACAGTCAACTGGGTGATTTCCAGTCTCCTGTCGTGCATTCTACAGTCGAATGTGGTGCACTACTCAAGTCATCCTTTTATTGACTCTTCTTGAGCTTTTCGCATCAGTCGACTGCTGTTCAATTTATAGTCGCCTGTGTTTCTACAGTCGCCTGTGAATTGGTCGACAGTCCACTGTGCGCTTCTTGTATTTTCTGGGCTTCATCACAATTTGCAAGACGGTCGCCTGATGACATTTTTACAGTCGCCTGTGAAATGGCCATCAGTCGTCTGAAAGGCGTAAGTGCGAAATATGCATCTCTCTATTTTTCTTCCATCCCTGCAGCAGTCGCCTGATGAAGGATATACAGTCGACTGTCAGTTTTTCAGTCGCCTGTGTAGTCTTCTATAGTCGACTGTCATGACTCAGATTATAGCAGTTGGGATTTTTCTAGCCGTTGAACGGTCGACTGTCATTTGTTCATCAGTCGACTGTCTGTGCCGTAAACTGCCAAAATCTAGCCGTTGCAGATTTCCTCCCTTTGAGTTTTTGGTTAGTTTTATGGGCTCTTCTTGGCGTCATATATATAGGAGATGGCTTAGTTCATTTAGAACCCTTGAAAGGGTTAGGAAATCATAGAAGATCATTTAATCTCTTCTCTAAGCCACTCCTCCCCCATTCCCTAATTAGAGCCTCAATCTTATGCTATAGCATCTAAGCTCTAGGGAATTTCTCCAATGGATTACAATCTCATTCCTTTTCTTGCAGAACATTTTTCTTCTCTTCATTTCATACGCTCAAGTGAGAAGTTTTGGGATTCATTCCTAGAAGAGAGAAAAATCATCAAGTGCAATCAAAGCCTCATCTCAAGCACTTGAGTTTCACTTGCATGCCTTCTTCTTCATATTAGTAAAATCATATCACGACATATGTAAGTGTTGTTTCGTTTTGTTTTTTGTTCGAAACCTTAATTCTCTTTGTGGGAATTAGATACTCTCTTTGTGGTAGTTACTCTCTTTGTGAGAGTTTGGTTCTTTCTGTGTGAGAGAACAAAATCATCCGTGTGAGGTCTCTCTGTGTGAGAGCAAGGATATCTCTTTGTGGAAATCCTAAATCCTCTGTGTGAGGTATCTCTGTGTGAGATTGTATTCACTTCTCTGTGGGGGAATATAGTGAATATTAGTGTGGCTGGACATACCCAAGTTATGGGAAATTAGGGTATAATCCTTGTGTTTGCGATTATTGTTGTTGAGCACTCTTTTTATTTTCCGCTGCTTATTGTGCTTTAATTTTAGTAACTTTTAAGTAAGCACTTTGCTTTCTATTACACTATTTATCCCCCTCTAGTGTGTGTAGCCCCGCAGGGTCCCTTACACTATAAAAGACTACTCATGGATCATAGAGATAACTATAGGAAATTCTATAAAAACTAGAGAGATCAACATTGCAATTGAAGACATTAAGTAAAGCATATAAAGAGAGAAGTGATGGAAATTGAATTCCATCCCAAGTAATTTTGATGATGAGCACACCAAATGAAAGCTTAAGTGTACTAACTACACTACACCTAAGTGTGCAGAATATGCGAAGCGTTACTCATACTCAAAGAAACACAAATCTACGCTCAAAGACAAGGACAAACATGGCTAAGTCAAATGATGAAGTTCAAGCTCAAATAAGAACAAGAAGCTCAATTGAAGCTCGCATCCACTTCATCAAATTGATCAAGCTTCCGAAGACATGTCCTAAGTCTATAGTGAGTGTGTCGTGTCTCTTTAGGGTATTTGTCAAAGCCAAATCATATAGACAAAACACACGCACACAAACAAATTTGAAAAAGTTTTTTGAAAATCTTTTTATATCTTCAAAAATATTTTAAGAGCTTTCTCTAGTCATCCTATAACTTCCGTAGTGAAACTACACACACCCTGGAGTTAACTACCTGTCTGACTAGAAGTGTTGCAGGAAAAACTCCTCTGGGAGTCGACTACCAACAGTTGGGAGTCGACTACCAGCTGAGATTCGAGATTCCCTGAAACACTCTGGGAGTCGACTACCAACAGTAGGGAGTCGACTACCAGCTGTAAAATTCTGACGTTTTGATTTGAATTTTGAAAATTCGTTGAGTGATTTTCTTCGAGATTTTTGGGACAAAAGTCAAAGAAAATTTACATTTCAAATCTCAAAATTTTCCCTATAAATAAGAGCTAATTTCATTTGAGAAAAACACAACATCTATTGAAAATCAAATCTCTCGTGCAAACGCTCTTTAATTCAAAGCTCTCATTTTCTCTAGCCAATTCTATTTTTATTGTGATCTTGCAAAATTCTGTTATTACTTTTTTAAAGATCATACTCTTGTTTTATTGGCTAAACGTTTTTCAAAAATCCTTATTGCTATTCTCTTTATTTTTGTTTAAAGGATTTTTGAAAAGCATTAGATCTAGATCACAAAGAATTCTCTCGTATCTTTGTGTGATCTAGACTCTTATTCTATCAAGCCACTACATAATTTTGTCTATCATTGATTGGCTATAGAGTCGGGTGGAAAAACCAATCTCCATCAATTTATTGTGGTGTATTGGATATAAGTTTAATTGTGTTGTTGTTGGAACACTAGACAAGTCTAGGTGTTGCCAGTCGGAAATCCTGGTTGAGACTAGGTCGTTGGAAATCCTAACGAGTGAAGTTAGGTAATTGTATTTGCCAAGGCAGATAGTGGAAAATCTCGTACCGGATTGGTCGGGGACTGGACGTACCCGGGTTGCGGGGAACCAGGATAAAATCGCTTGTCTCTGCGTTCGTTTTTCTGTGATTGTTTATATTTCTCGTACAAGCATTTTTCATTTGCTAATCTTACATCTTTGTAATTCCTTGTTGATTTATTATTGCAAAGATTATTTAATTCCGCAGTGTAAAGATCTCTTTGTAAAGATTTATATCGGATTGTAATATTTTCTCTATCATATTTGTAAGATTACTTTGTTGATTAAGAACCAAGCGTAGATCACTCTACTTGGCTTCTTAGGCAACATTAGAAGGATTTTATTTGTGCTAATCTTAACAATCGAAAAATTATACTATTTGCACAACACTATTCAACCCCCCCTTCTAGTGTTGTTTGCCATCCACAGGATCCAAAACTTGTTATCAGAGCAAGGTCAAAAGCGATGGCGTCAACATCGTCCTATAGCATTCATACACCTCCAATCTTTGACGGCAATTTCTATTCCCAATGGAGAAGAAGAATGGAGATCTTCATGGAGGCACAAGATCTAAAATACACGAGATTTCTTAAAGAACAATATGAGATTCCAACCATGCCGCAAACACAATGGAATCCGGATCAAGAAGAAGCCTACTTCAAAAACATAAAGGTAATACATCTAATTTATATTGGTTTAACTGATAAGATGTTATATCTTGTAGAAGAGGCAGATGCCGCGCACAAAATCCTCAACATATTGGACGAAAGATTCGGATCAAAATCAAGTGAGATTCAAACACCCATGAAGATACCTCAAGTCAACAATGAAGAACTATGCATGATGGCACGTCAAAACGACAAAGACGAGGTAAGTGATTCTAGTTCCGATGAGGAAAATGAGTTTGACATTGTAAGCGCATATGAAAACCTCTACAGAGAATATGAACGTTTGTCAAAGAAACACAAGGTACTAGACAAGAAACACAAGACTCTGAATAAAGAACTTGACAAATTAGTCTGTGACCATGATTTATTGAAAAATGAACATGCTTTGTATGTTTCATGCTTAAATGATAAGATGGATTCACTTGCAAATATTATTGCTTCTAATCGTATAAAACATGAAGAATTAGTTGCAAAATTTGAATGTATCAGAAATAGTTCTATCTCTTCTTGTTCTTATGCTCCTAGAAATATTGTTGATATATCTACTCATGCTCAAGCTTCTACATCTAAAGATATGAATAGAAATGTTGTGCATTCTAATGTCAAAAAGTATGCTTTTATATATGGTAAAAATGCTAGACACAATAATGCACCTCATGCTTCATATGATCCACATGTTATACACCATGCACACAATAAACCTCATGTTGTTGTACACAATGCACATCAAAGGTCACATTTTTTACACAAGCCTCACAATGTACACAATGTTAGAAATAATATGATATGGGTACCTAAACACTTATGTCCGCATGATAAAAATGTTTATGTTCATAATTTGACAAGAAGCATGCATGGATCTTATAATGATTCATTTGTCCATAGGAAATCAAATTCAAATCGAATTTGGGTTCCTAATAAGTAATTCTTTCATTTTTTTCATACATTAGGGTATCCACATATTTCATGTATATTCTTCTGATACCCAAACATTCAAGATCGCTCATAACAATAAAATTATCTTTTCTCTAACAAATCGGACCCAATTATAAGTGGGTACCAAACGTGTCAAAATTATTTTTTTTCAGGACACATGGTTAATGGACAGCGGATGCTCCGCACACATGACATGGAACGCAAGACTTCTTAGCAATCTAAAAATGTATGATGGCGGAACCGTGACATTTGGTGACAACAAGAAAGGTAAAATTGTCGGAATAGGTAATACCGGCAGTCCTTCAAAATTGCTCATCAAAGATGTAAGCTTGGTGAAAGGATTAAAGCATAATCTGATAAGCATAAGTCAGCTGTGCAACAAAGGTATGAAGGTTCTATTCACTCTTGACTCCTGCTTAGTCTATGACAAGGATATGAAAAACATTCTTCTTAAAGGCAAGCGAGTAGAAAAAATTTATGTACTTAGACTAAATGAATATGAATCAAATGTATGTTTAATTGTTTCAACAAATGACCCTTTGCTCTGGCATAGACGTTTTGGCCATGTGAACATCAAAAACATGAATAAGATTTCTAGGAAAGAGTTGGTGCAAGGACTTCCCAAAATAAATTTTAAATTGGATAAAATATGTAATTCATGTCAATTTGGCAAAATGCATAAGAGTTCATTTAAGAATATTGGAGCTCTTAGTTCAAATGGGCCACTTGAACTACTTCATATGGACTTGTTTGGCCCAACTAGAACTCCATCCTTATGTAACTCTAGATACGTATTTGTCATAGTTGATGATTTTACTTGATATACGTGGGTATTATTCTTAACTCATAAGAATGATGCCTTCCGTGAATTCGAAATATTTTTTCAAAAGAATTGAATGTTTATACTCTTTGAAAATTATTTCTTTAAGAAGTGATCACGGTGGTGAATTTGAAAATGAACATTTTAAACTGTTTTGTGAAGAAAGAGGCATTTCTCATACTTTTGCTTTTCCTAGAGCTGCTCCTCAAAATGGGGTAGTTGAAAGGAAAAATAGAACACTCCAAGAGTGTGCACGAACAATGTTGTGTGAAAGCGACCTTCCAAAAAGTTTTTGGGCGGAAGCTGTAGCAACCGCGTGCTATATTCAAAACAAAGTTATAATAAGAAAACCTTTTGAAAAGACCCCTTATGAGTTATTGCTCCAACGAATTCCGAAAGTATCTTACTTCAGAGTTTTTGGTTGTAAGTGTTATATTCTGAATACTAAAGATAACTTAGATAAATTTGACTCCAAAGCGGATGAAGGCATATTTATCGGTTACTCTTTACGTAGTAAAGCATATAGAGTTTACAATAAAAGTTCCGAAACTATTTTTGAAACTCTACACGTAACATTTGATGAATCTCTACCTCATAATACTGCTCATAATGATGATGATAGCATAATCATTGCATCTACTCCCGATAATGAATCTATCACTGCTAATGACATCTCTAGTCCTCTACCTAAATCATTTCCTGAAGTCACATATCACCCACACACACAAGTCATAGGTGATATTGATGCAGGAATTAGAACTAGATCTCAAATAGAACACTTGACACATGTTGCATTTGTTTCTAACGTTGATGGTTGACTCGGAAAAACACGCAAGTGCACGCCTTCCGCTCCCAAGCGTAGGAGCGTCAATGCAATATAAAAATAACCGGTGAGTACCGGGTCGGATCACAGGGACAAGTCGTTCTACGTTCACAAAATTGATCGATAATGAAAAATAAAGTGTTTTACAACAATCTCAATTAACAGTGGATGAGTGGTAAAAGTGTGGTGAAAAACGTGAGGAAACTAAAATCCTATCCTACGCACTAGGGGTGGAGAGCCGAATCGGCAAGTAACGAGGAGGACTCATGTGGTGTGCATGTGAATGAGACAGTGGGCGCAAGAAATCATCCCCAAATATAACTCAATTGATCTCCCGGCTAAGAGAGCTCAATCGGAAAATACAGCATTTCATCGAACAAGTGGGGTGCAATAAGTAGTGAATGAAACCCATGTGAGTAATAGACAATAAGCACATTAGAGAGGGTCCGCTAGGATAATCCTCTTCTTGGATTTCCCCTTAGGGTTCCAATAAACAAAGCTAACTCAAGTTTCATACACTAATTTAGAAAATAAAATGTGCTAGAGATGAATTTTACAACCCAAGCAACCAACAATCACCAAACACAATTACACAAGAGAGATCTAGACATTCATAATGAAAAAGGAGATGTTTTTACTCAAAATCAATCATCCAATTACAATGTGAAACCCTAAATCAAAACACAAGAAGTTGGAGAAATTTCACCCAAGTGTCACTCCAATATGGAAATCCTCCTCTCCCAAATGCTCCTCCAAGCTCCAAGCTTCATCCATGACCTCCTCCCCTAGCCAAGCCCTTTGGGGAAGAAGAACCCCCAAGAAAAACATCAAGAAAAACAAAAAAAACGAAGCTCCCCCACCCAAAAACGTCTTCAGCCCAGGAAATAACAGAACACAATTCATTTCAGGCCCCTGCTCTATTTTTCTTCTTCTTTTTTCAATCAAACCCGAAATCCGGCCCAAAAATAATATCTTTGCAAACCGGGGGGTGGGATTAAATTTTCCGATGTATATATTTTTCCTCTTTCCAGAATTTACAGAAATGTCATTCTAGCTCCAAAAATCTCCAACAAATATCTAGAAAATCCTAAAAATTCTGGAAAAATTCCAGAAAATCCAAAAAATTCCCAGGAGTTCCTGAAAAATAGGAGAAGTGGAAATTAGTCCATATGATGTGAAAATAAATATAATGACTTATATAACCAAATATTGACTTCCAAAAATCATATAAAATAACCTATTGCTCAAATAATTCTCAAAATTTGTCAATATGATCAAAATAATAGCAGGAGCATGTGAAAAATAGTAGGAGGCTAATAAGTACGATAAAAACCGTATTTTGTGCCAAGAATGAGAGTAAGCCCTAAAATTGATATGAAATGAAAATATACCCAAAAGAGCATGATTAAGCGTAATCTTTAGCACAAAATGAGGATAGTTAGAGGGTATAAATATACACTTTTTACTCCGAATCACACCCCCCAACTAGCTTTTTGCTAGTCCCTAGCAAAATATGCGATAAATTCGGATTAAATTGAAAAACATGCACCAACTTCACGATGGCATCATGCCATACTCCAAAATGGGATTTCCAAATGATTCCAAAGCCAATATACCCAATGTATGAAAATAAACAACAAATGATACTCCCCTCGATCCAATTCAACGAAAAGTGAAGTAATAAGCACCGTATCATACGTATCGGGAAATATCACGATGTCAAAATTTCCAATTTTCAGGAAAATGGCCAAAACAAAAAAATTCCTCTAAGTTGTGGGAGATGAGATTGCATCACTCATGTGGCTTATTCTTTCATTTTTTTCATTCATTTTTCTTTTCTTTTCCTTTTTTTTTGTTTTTTTGTTTTTGATATTTATGTTTTGCATTCACGCGATAACGCCATAAATGCAAACACCGGCACATTTGCATACACGCGATGACGCTATATATGCAAATGGATGGAGTGATCTCCTAAATCTCATTTTTGGCGTCCTCCCCAATGTTTCGTGGGGCACCGGCTACTCAATTCGATTAGAAAGAAACATTCACTTATACTAACTTTTTTTTTCATTCCAACATGAATTAGCAACTCATCCACCCACTCCTAAGAGGAAAACAAAGCATGCACAATTGGCCAAATCCAATCCAATTAAAAACTACACCATTCATCCCAACACATGCAATCACTTACACCAAACTTTTCTCAAATTATCTCAAAGAGAATATCACAACATATGAAATAGTTTCATACATGGCATATTAGCATTCGACTCCAAAATGGAAAAGAAATTAACACATGCCAATCCAACATCAAAAAGTTGATACCAAAATGATAATCCGAAAAAATTGCATGACATGAAAGCATGTAGGGACTAAGCACAAAGCAAATGGCGTATGGGCAAGGATGCCAAAATATGATATGCAATGAAATTCATGGAATGAGGCGAAACATGGAGGAATCTCAAAAAAAAAATTAACACCAAAATCCTAACAAATCTAAAGATTCTAACACTCTCCCCCCAACTTAAAATAAACATTGTCCGCAATGTTGGGAGAGTACTAGATCTTAGCAAAAGATCCTAGAAAATAGAAAAAAAATACGAAAGCAAACATGCAAAAGCAAACTAACTAATTTTTTATTTATTTACACTACTTAAAGGAAAGAATACACCTTAGCAAATGGCGGATCCAAAATTTCCATCAGCGGTGGCAATTGTTCCAACGCTCCTTTCATTTCCTCCGCCAATGCTCCTTGGCCAAACGTGGCGGCGGCAACGTACACAACCCCAAGCATCTCCTCAAAGTGCGTACCTATATAAGAAAGGAGACGGGTTGTGTAAGAAAGAGATGGGGACACATTCCCAAAAAAAGACATCCACACATAATCATCAATATAGATAACGGAATGAAAAGTATGATGAATGTGTGAGAAAACTCCCTGGATGGTTGAATATGATGTGGTTTGAAGCTCATCCTCGCAGCATTTAATATCAATCGGGGGATGAAGTGCTATCTCCATAGAAACTACTGAAGGAGAAGGAAGCTTGGGATCCATAATAGCATGTGGTATAAACTCATCCTCGCTTGCCTTTTCTTCGGCCTCATCAATACAAGAACAATCCTCCTCGCCCACTTCACTCCCAAGTGTGCGCGCGATCGGCTCCACTATCTCCACCATGTCAACAACCAATTCTTCAACAACTATTTGACACGGCCCAGCAGAAATAGTAGGTGCCAACAAGACAATTTCCTCCACCCGCTCAACCAACTCCTCCATGCCAACACTTGGTTTCTCAACTACTACTTGCCATGGGACACTCAATTCTTCAATTATCGGTGGAGTGAGATCCAAAAGATCTTCTTCATTCGGGGCTTGGTGGACCAAAACTTCATGTCTTGGCTCATTTGGAGTCGCAACCAATATGTGATCTTCCTCCTTATAGGGCTCCAAATAACGCCAAGCCGCATTCTCATCCATGTCCAAAAAGTGACCGTTGTCCAACAAATCCACAAAATCATGCGTCTCCGGAAACAGACCCTCCAAGAAGAACCCAAGAAGACGCACCCTGTCAAATCCATGATGTGGACAACCGTACACCAACTCTGAAAATCGCGTCCAAGCCTGAAAAAATGTCTCACCGATGCGCTGACCAAAGTTCACAATTCTTCCTTTCCATGTTTTGGTCCTGTAAGATGGAAAAAACTTCATACAAAATTTTAGCTTTAGTACATGCCAAGATGGAATAATATGAGAGATATAAAATTTAAACCAATTTAATGCACTACCATCCAAAGAATATGGAAAGAATTTAAGATAAAACTTTTCTGCACATGTGTGCCCATCAAAATGAAGCTTGCAAGCACTCTCAAACTTCTTAATATGTAGGTAAGGGCTCTCTGCATCCTTACCGAGGAATCTCGGTACGGATTTGGTCACCCGCATGTCAAACCCAAGAGAGTTTGAAGTACTTGCCATTTTTGAAAAAAAGCAAAAACAAACAATCAAAAAGACTCAAAAAAGCGTAAAATAAATAAGGATGAACCATAAGTGAAAGATGAAGAATCGAAAAGGACTCACACTAAAAGATAGTAGTATCACACTAAAACTTTCAACATCGATAAAAAAATGCTAATAATAGAAACCGTTGTCCCCGGCAACGGCGCCAATTGGTTGACTCGGAAAAACGCGCAAGTGCACGCCTTCCGCTCCCAAGCGTAGGAGCGTCAATGCAATATAAAAATAACCGGTGAGTACCGGGTCAGATCACAGGGACAAGTCGTTCTACGTTCACAAAATTGATTGATAATGAAAAATAAAGTGTTTTACAACAATCTCAATTAACAGTGGATGAGTGGTAAAAGTGTGGTGAAAAACGTGAGGAAACTAAAATCTTATCCTACGCACTAGGGGTGGAGAGCCGAATCGGCAAGTAACGAGGAGGACTCATGTGGTGTGCATGTGAATGAGACAGTGGGCGCAAGAAATCATCCCCAAATATAACTCAATTGATCTCCCGGCTAAGGGAGCTCAATCGGAAAATACAGCATTTCATCGAACAAGTGGGGTGCAATAAGTAGTGAATGAAACCCATGTGAGTAATAGACAATAAGCACATTAGAGAGGGTCCGCTAGGATAATCCTCTTCTTGGATTTCCCCTTAGGGTTCCAATAAACAAAGCTAACTCAAGTTTCATACACTAATTTAGAAAATAAAATGTGCTAGAGATGAATTTTACAACCCAAGCAACCAACAATCACCAAACACAATTACACAAGAGTGATCTAGACATTCATAATGAAAAAGGAGACGTTTTTACTCAAAATCAATCATCCAATTACAATGTAAAACCCTAAATCAAAACACAAGAAGTTGGAGAAATTTCACCCAAGTGTCACTCCAAGATGGAAATCCTCCTCTCCCAAATGCTCCTCCAAGCTCCAAGCTTCATCAATGGCCTCCTCCCCTAGCCAAGCCCTTTGGGGAAGAAGAACCCCCAAGAAAAACAGCAAGAAAAACAAAAAAAACGAAGCTCCCCCACCCAAAAACGTCTTCAGCCCAGGAAATAACAGAACACAATTCATTTCAGGCCCCTGCTCTATTTTTCTTCTTCTTTTTTCAATCAAACCCGAAATCCGGCCCAAAAATAATATCTTTGCAAACCGGGGGGCGGGATTAAATTTTCCGCTGTATATTTTTTTCCTCTTTCCAGAATTTACAGAAATACCATTCTAGCTCCAAAAATCTCCAACAAATAGCTAGAAAATCCTAAAAATTCTGGAAAAATTCCAGAAAATCCAAAAAAATCCCAGGAGTTCCTGAAAAATAGGAGAAGTGGAAATTAGTCCATATGATGTGAAAATAAATATAATGACTTATATAACCAAATATTGACTTCCAAAAATCATATAAAATAACCTATTGCTCAAATAATTCTCAAAATTTGTCAATATGATCAAAATAATAGCAGGAGCATGTGAAAAATAGTAGGAGGCTAATAAGTACGATAAAAACCGTATTTTGTGCCAAGAATGAGAGTAAGCCCTAAAATTGATATGAAATGAAAATATACCCAAAAGAGCATGATTAAGCGTAATCTTTAGCACAAAATGAGGATAGTTAGAGGGTATAAATATACACTTTTTACTCCGAATAAGTTGAGCCGAAAAAGGTAGAAGAAGCTCTTGCAGATGAAGCATGGATTGAAGCTATGCAAGAAGAACTTCTGCAATTTGAACGCAATCAAGTATGGGAGTTAGTACCTAGACCGGAAGACCATCCAGTTATCGTCACCAAATGGGTATATCGGAACAAACTAGACGAAGATGGAAATGTAGTGAGAAATAAAGCAAGGTTAGTAGCGAAAGGATACTCACAAGAAGAAGGTATAGATTTCGATGAAACTTTTGCTCCTGTTGCTAGATTAGAATCTATTAGGATGTTACTTGCATTTGCATCATATAAAAATTTCAAACTATACCAAATGGATGTAAAAAGCGCTTTCCTAAATGGATTCATAAAGGAGGAAGTCTACGTTGAGCAACCTCCTGGATTTGAACATGATAAAAACACAGGATTTGTTTACAAGTTAAATAAAGCCATGTATGGTCTAAAACAAGCTCCAAGAGCTTGGTATGAAAGATTAAGAAAATTTTTAATTGACTCAAGTTACATTATTGGAAAGATAGACACAACCTTATTTGTTAAGAAAATTCATGATGATATTATTCTTATTCAAGTTTATGTAGACGACATTATCTTCGGATCTACTAATGAAGATCTTTGTCAAGAGTTTGCTAAGCTAATGCAGGAAGAATTTGAAATGAGCCACATGGGGGAGCTCACATATTTTCTCGGATTACAAATCAAACAAGGAAAAGAAGGAACCTTCATTCATCAAACGAAGTATGCCAAAGACCTAATCAAAAGGTTCGGGATGGAAACCGTATCAGGAAAGAACATACCAATGACAACATCCACGTCTTTAGACAAAGACGAAGCAGGTAAAAAGGTCGACCAGAAAACATATCGAGGTATGGTCGGATCGTTACTCTATTTGACTGCTAGCCGGCCTGACATTATGTTTAGTGTTTGTGCATGTGCTAGATTTCAATGTGATCCTAGAGAATCACATCTGAAAACGGTAAAATACATATTTAGATATCTTAAGACCACTACTGATTTTGGACTATTTTATCCCAAAAGCGACACATTTGATTTAACTTCGTTTAGTGACGCAGACTATGCTGGTTGTAAAGCCACAAGAAAAAGCACAAGTGGAACATGTCATTTTCTTGGACATTCCATTGTCTCGTGGTTTAGCAAAAAGCAAAGTTCAGTCTCACTATCTACCACTGAGACAGAATACATAGCTGCTGGACTAGCCTGTGCCCAGATTCTTTGGATAAAACAAGTTCTCGTAGATTATGGTGTTAATACATCTACATGTGTAATTTATTGCGATAATAAAAGCGCGATTAATCTCACTAAAAATTCTGTTCTTCATCCTAGAACAAAACATATTGATATCAGACATAGATTTATCGATGATCACTGTACCAAAAAGGATGTTGAACTTAAATTTGTCTCCTCTGAATTGCAAGTTGCAGATATTCTAACAAAACCCCTACAAAAAGATACATTCTCTAGACTTCATAGAGAATTGGGTATTGTTAGTGAAAAGGAATTGAATAGTGATCAATTATAAAGCTTTGTCAGTAGCATTTTCATTTGTTGTTGTTTTTTTGCTGATGACAAGGGGGAGAAAAAGTTCTGAAATGCAAAAAATGAAATTATATGAATTGTATTGCTAACATCTTCGATGCAGTGGGAGAACCGCATCAAAGCAGGGGGAGTAAGTATACTTTCATGAATCTTCATTTTTAACTTTCTTCATTTCTTTCATTTGGGTGTCATCATCAAAAAGGGGGAGAGTGATGGAAATTGAATTCCACCCCAAGTAATTTTGATGATGAGCACACCAAATGAAAGCTTAAGTGTACTAACTACACTACACCTAAGTGTGCAGAATATGAGAAGCGTTACTCATACTCAAAGAAACACAAATCTACGCTCAAAGACAAGGACAAACGTGGCTAAGTCAAATGATGAAGTTCAAGCTCAAGTAAGAACAAGAAGCTCAAGTGAAGCTCGCATCCACTTCATCAAATTGATCAAGCTTTCGAAGACATGTCCTAAGTCTATAGTGAGTGTGTCGTGTCTCTTTAGGGTATTTGTCAAAGCCAAATCATATAGACAAAACACACGCACACAAACAAATTTGAAAAAAGTTTTTTGAAAATCTTTTTATATCTTCAAAAATATTTTAAGAGCTTTCTCTAGTCATCCAATAACTTCCGTAGTTAAACTCCACACACCCTGGAGTTAACTACATGTCTGACTAGAAGTGTTGCAGGAAAAACTCCTCTGGGAGTCGACTACCAACAGTAAGGAGTCGACTACCAGCTGAGATTCGAGATTCCCTGAAACACTCTGGGAGTCGACTACCAACAGTAGGGAGTGGACTACCAGCTGTAAAATTCTGACGTTGTGATTTGAATTTTGAAAATTCGTTGAGTGATTTTCTCCGAGATTTTTGGGACAAAAGTCAAAGAAAATTTGAATTTCAAATCTCAGAATTTTCCCTATAAATAAGAGCTAATTTCATTTGAGAAAAACACATCATCTATTGAAAATCAAATCTCTCGTGCAAACGCTCTTTAATTCAAAGCTCTCATTTTCTCTAGCCAATTCTATTTTTATTGAGATCTTGCAAAATTCCGTTATTACTTTTTTAAAGATCATACTCTTGTTTTATTGGCTAAACGTTTTTCAAAATCCTTATTGCTATTCTCTTTATTTTTGTTTAACGGATTTTTGAAAAGCATTAGATCTAGATCACAAAGAATTCTCTCGTATCTTTGTGTGATCTAGACTCTTATTCTATCAAGCCACTACACAATTTTGTCTATCATTGATTGGCTATAGAATCTGGTGCAAAAACCAATCTCCATCAATTTATTGTGGTGTATTGGATATAAGTTTAATTGTGTTGTCGGAACACTAGACAAGTCTAGGTGTTGCTAGTCGGAAATCCTGGTTGAGACTAGGTCGTTGGAAATCCTAACGAGTGAAGTTAGGTAATTGTATTTGCCAAGGCAGATAGTGGAAAATCTCGTACCGGATTGGTCGGGGACTGGACGTACCCGGGTTGCGGGGAACCAGGATAAAATCGCTTGTCTCTGCGTTCGTTTTTCTGTGATTGTTTATATTTCTCGTACAAGCATTTTTCATTTGCTAATCTTACATCTTTGTAATTCCTTGTTGATTTATTATTGCAAAGATTATTTATTTAATTCCGCTGTGTAAAGATCTCTCTGTAAAGATTTATATCGGATTGTAATCTTTTCTCTATCATATTTGTAAGATTACTTTGTAGATTAAGAACCAAGCGTAGATCACTCTACTTGGCTTCTTAGGCAACATTAGAAGGATTTTATTTGTGCTAATCTTAACAATCGAAAAAATATACTATTTGCACAACACTATTCAACCCCCCTTCTAGTGTTGTTTGCCATCCACAGGATCCAACAAGAAGATCGTTACCAAAACATCGTAGATCAACAAGCAAACACAGAGAATTAAGGACACAAGATTTCAAGCAAAAGCAACTAATAAAAATATGAACTATGTCTTGTACAAAATAGCGACGGCTAAGAACTCTCTTTAAGAAAACTAGAACTAAAGAAAAGTAGTCTCTCCCAATAAAGGTTAAAATCCTTCTTATATACATGGGGTATGGATCATACAAAAATCAGAAAATATGGGCACTTGGGCTCCCTAACTAATCTGGCCGGCGCCGCTTGGTCGAGCTGACATGCGGCTCCGCTTTGCTGCTTCTTTGGCTCTGGGCTGATTCGGGCTACTCGGTCGAGTGGCCCCTCCACTCGATCGAGCTACAGTAGGCCTGAACTCTCCTCAAAACATTGTACTGTTTTGTAGCGTTTATCTTGCCCAAAGACTCAATTGGAAGCTCTCCAACAGTCGCCTGATGAAGGTTTTACAGTCAACTGGGTGATTTCCAGTCGCCTGTCGTGCCTTCTACAGTCAAATGTGGTGCACTACTCAAGTCATCCTTTGATTGACTCTTCTTGAGCTTTCGCATCAGTCGACTGCTGTTCAATTTACAGTCGCCTGAGAATTGGTCGACAGTCCACTGTGCGCTTCTTGCATTTTCTGGGCTTCATCCCAATTTGCAAGACGGTCGCCTGATGACATTTTTACAGTCGCCTGTGAAATGGCCATCAGTCGTCTGAAAAGCGTAAGTGCGAAATATGCATCTCTCTCTGTTTTTCTTCCATCCCTGCAGCAGTCGCCTGATGAAGGATATACAGTCGACTGTCAGTTTTTCAGTCGCCTGTGTAGTCTTCTATAGTCGACTGTCATGACTCAGATTATAGTCGTTGGGATTTTTCTAGCCGTTGAACGGTCGACTGTCATTTGTTCATTAGTCGACTGTCTGTGCCGTAAACTGCCAAAATCTAGCAGTTGCAGATTTCCTCCCTTTGAGTTTTTGGTTAGTTTTATGGGCTCTTCTTGGCTTCATATAAATAGGAGATGGCTTAGTTCATTTAGAACTCTTGAAAGGGTTAGGAAATCATAGAAGATCATTTAATCTCTTCTCTAAGCCACTCCTCCCCCATTCCCTAATTAGAGCCTCAATCTTATGCTATAGCATCTAAGCTCTATGGAATTTCTACAAGGGATTACAATCTAATTCCTTTTTTGGAGAACATTTTTCTTCTCTTCATTTCATACGCTCAAGTGAGAAGTGTTGGGATTCATTCCTAGAAGAGAGAAAAATCATCAAGTGCAATCAAAGCCTCATCTCAAGCACTTGAGTTTCACTTGCATGCCTTCTTCTTCATATTAGTAAGATCATATCACGACATATGTAAGTGTTGTTTCGTTTTGTTTTTTGTTCGAAACCTTAATTCTCTTTGTGGGAATTAGATACTCTCTTTGTGGGAGTTACTCTCTTTGTGAGAGTTTGGTTCTTTCTGTGTGAGAGAACAAATCCTCTGTTTGAGGTCTCTCTGTGTGAGAACAAGGATATCTCTTTGTGGAAATCCTAAATCCTCTGTGTGAGGTATCTCTGTGTGAGATTGTATTCACTTCTCTGTGTGGGAATATAGTGAATATTGGTGTGGCTGGACATACCCAAGTTTTGGGGAACTAGGGTTAAATCCTTGTGTTTGCGATTGTTGTTGTTGAGCACTTTTTTTATTTTCCGCTGCTTATTGTGCTTTAATTTTCGTAACTTTTAAGTAAGCACTTTGCTTGCTATTACACTATTTATCCCCCTCTAGTGTGTGTAGACCCGCAGGGTCCCTTACACTAGAAAAGACTACTCATGGATCATAGAGATAACTATCGGAAATTCTATAAAAACTAGAGAGATCAACATTGCAATTGAAGACATTAAGTAAAGCATATAAAGAGAGAAGATCGTTACCAAGACATCGTAGATCAACAAGCAAACACAGAGAATTAAGGACACAAGATTCCAAGCAAAAGCAACTAATAAAAATATGAACTATGTCTTGTACAAAATAGCGACGGCTAAGAACTCTCTTTAAGAAAACTAGAACTAAAAAAAAGTAGTCTCTCCCAATAAAGGTTAAAATCCTGCTTATATATAGGGGGTATGGATCCTACAAAAATCAGAAAATATGGGCACTTGGGCCCCCTAACTAATCTGGCCGGTGCCGCTTGTTCGAGCTGACATGCGGCTCCGCTTTGCTGCTTCTTTGGCTCTGGGCTGATTCGGGCTACTCGGTCAAGTGGCCCCTCCACTCGGTCGAGCTACAGTAGGCCTGAACTCTCCTCAAAACACTGTTCTGTTTGGTAGCGTTCATCTTGCCCAAAGACTCAATTGGAAGCTCTCCAACAGTCGCCTGATGAAGGTTTTACAGTCAACTGGGTGATTTCCAGTCGCCTGTCGTGCCTTCTACAGTCGAATGCGGTGCACTACTCAAGTCATCCTTTGATTGACTCTTCTTGAGCTTTTCGTATCAATCGACTGCTGTTCAATTTACAGTCGCCTGTGTTTCTACAGTCGCCCGTGAATTGGTCGACAGTCCACTGTGCGCTTCTTGCATTTTCTAGACTTCATCCCAATTTGCAAGACGGTTGCCTGATGACATTTTTACAGTCGCCTGTGAAATGGCCATCAGTCGTCTGAAAGGCGTAAGTGCGAAATATGCATCTCTCTCTGTTTTTCTTACATCCCTGCAGCAGTCGCCTGATGAAGGATATACAGTCGACTGTCAGTTTTTCAGTCGCCTGTGTAGTCTTCTATAGTCGACTGTCATGACTCAGATTATAGCCGTTGGGATTTTTCTAGCCGTTGAACGGTCGACTGTCATTTGTTCATCAGTCGACTGTCTGTGCCGTAAACTGCCAAAATCTAGCCGTTGCAGATTTCCTCCCTTTGAGTTTTTGGTTAGTTTTATGGGCTCTTCTTGGCTTCATATAAATAGGAGATGGCTTAGTTCATTTAGAACTCTTGAAAGGGTTAGGAAATCATAGAAGATCATTTAATCTCTTCTCTAAGCCACTCCTCCCCCATTCCCTAATTAGAGCCTCAATCTTATGCTATAGCATCTAAGCACTAGGGAATTTCTCCAAGGGATTACAATCTCATTCCTTTTCTTGCAGAACATTTTTCTTCTCTTCATTTCATACGCTCAAGTGAGAAGTGTTGGGATTCATTCCTAGAAGAGAGAAAAATCATCAAGTGCAATCAAAGCCTCATCTCAAGCACTTGAGTTTCACTTGCATGCCTTCTTCTTTATATTAGTAAGATCATATCACGACATATGTAAGTGTTGTTTCCTTTTGTTTTTTGGTCGAAACCTTAATTCTCTTTGTGGGAATTAGATACTCTCTTTGTGGGAGTTACTCTCTTTGTGAGAGTTTGCTTCTTTCTGTGTGAGAGAACAAAATCCTCTGTGTGAGGTCTCTCTGTGTGAGAGCAAGGATATCTCTTTGCGGAAATCCTAAATCATTTTTGTGAGGTATCTCTGTGTGAGATTGTATTCACTTCTCTGTGTGGGAATATAGAGAATATTGGTGTGGCTGGACATACCCAAGTTTTGGGGAACTAGGGTAAAATCCTTGTGTTTGCGATTGTTGTTGTTGAGCACTCTTTTTATTTTCCACTGCTTATTGTGCTTTAATTTTAGTAACTTCTAAGTAAGCACTTTGCTTGCTATTACACTATTTATCCCCCTCTAGTGTGTGTAGCCCCGCAGGGTCCCTTACACTAGAAAAGACTACTCATTGATCATAGAGATAACTATAGGAAATTCTATAAAAACTAGAGAGATCAACATTGCAATTGAAGACATTAAGTAAAGCATATAAAGAGAGAATATCGTTACCAAAACATCGTAGATCAACAAGCAAACACAGAGAATTAAGGACACAAGATTCCAAGCAAAAGCAACAAATAAAAATATGAACTATGTCTTGTACAAAATAGCGAAGGCTAAGAACTCTCTTTAAGAAACCTAGAACTAAAGAAAAGTAGTCTCTCCCAATAAAGGTTAAAATCCTGCTTATATACAAGGGGTATGGATCCTACAAAAATCAGAAAATATGGGCACTTGGGCCCCCTAACTAATCTGGCCGGCGCCGCTTGGTCGAGCTGACATGCGGCTCCGCTTTGCTGCTTCTTTGGCTCTGGGCTGATTCAGGCTACTCGGTCGAGTGCCCCTCCACTCGGTCGAGCTACAGTAGGCCTGAACTCTCCTCAAAACACTGTTCTGTTTGGTAGCGTTCATCTTGCCCAAAGATTCAATTGGAAGCTCTCCAACAGTCGCCTGATGAAGGTTTTACAGTCAACTGGGTGATTTCCAGTCGCCTGTCGTGCCTTCTACAGTCGAATGTGGTGCACTACTCAAGTCATCCTTTGATTGACTGTTCTTGAGCTTTTCGTATCAGTCGACTGCTGTTCAATTTACAGTCGCCTGTGTATCTACAGTCGCCCGTGAATTGGTCGACAGTCCACTGTGCACTTCTTACATTTTCTGGGCTTCATCCCAATTTGCAAGACGGTTGCCTGATGACATTTTTACAGTCGCCTGTGAAATGGCCATCAGTCGTCTGAAAGGCGTAAGTGCGAAATATGCATCTCTCTCTGTTTTTCTTCCATCCCTGCAGCAGTCGCCTGATGAAGGATATACAGTCGACCGTCTGTTTTTCAGTCGCCTGTGTAGTCTTCTATAGTCGACTGTCATGACTCAGATTATAGCCGTTGGGATTTTTCTAGTCATTGAACGGTCCACTGTCATGACTCAGATTATAGCCGTTGGGATTTTTCTAGCCGTTGAACAATCGACTGTCATTTGTTCATCAGTCGACTGTCTGTGCCATAAACTGCCAAAATCTAGCCGTTGCAGATTTTCTCCCTTTGAGTTTTTGGTTAGTTTTATGGCCTCTTCTTGGCGTCATATATATAGGAGATGGCTTAGTTCATTTAGAACTCTTGAAAGGGTTAGGAAATCATAGAAGATCATTTAATCTCTTCTCTAAGCCACTCCTCCCCCATTCCCTAATTAGAGCCTCAATCTTATGCTATAGCATCTAAGCACTAGGGAATTTTTCCAAGGGATTACAATCTCATTCCTTTTCTTGCAGAACATTTTTCTTCTCTTCATTTCATACGCTCAAGTGAGAAGTGTTGGGATTCATTCCTAGAAGAGAGAAAAATCATCAAGTGCAATCAAAGCCTCATCTCAAGCACTTGAGTTTCACTTGCATGCCTTCTTCTTCATATTAGTAAGATCATATCACGACATATGTAAGTGTTGTTTCGTTTTGTTTTTTGTTCGAAACCTTAATTCTCTTTGTGGGAATTAGATACTCTCTTTGTGGGAGTTACTCTCTTTGCGAGAGTTTGGTTCTTTCTGTGTGAGAGAACAAAATCCTCTGTGTGAGGTCTCTCTGTGTAAGAGCAATGATATCTCTTTGTGGAAATTCTAAATCCTCTGTGTGAGGTATCTCTGTGAGAGATTGTATTCACTTCTCTGTGTGGGAATATAGTGAATATTGGTGTGGCTGGACATACCCAAGTTTTGGGGAACTAGGGTAAAATCCTTGTATTTGCGATTGTTGTTGTTGAGCACTCTTTTTATTTTTCGCTGCTTATTGTGCTTTAATTTTAGTAAATTTTAAGTAAGCACTTTGCTTGCTATTACACTATTTATCCCCCTCTAGTGTGTGTAGCCCCGCAGGGTCCCTTACACTAGAAAAGACTACTCATGGATCATAGAGATAACTATAGGAAATTCTATAAAAACTAGAGAGATCAAAATTGCAATTGAAGACATTAAGTAAAGCATATAAAGAGAGAATATCGTTACCAAAACATCGTAGATCAACAAGCAAACACAGAGAATTAAGGACACACGATTCCAAGCAAAAGCAACTAATAAAAATATGAACTATGTCTTGTACAAAATAGCGACGGCTAAGAACTCTCTTTAAGAAAACTATAACTAAAGAAAAGTAGTCTCTCCCAATAAAGGTTAAAATCCTGCTTATATACAAGGAATATGGATCCTACAAAAATCAGAAAATATGGTCACTTGGGCCCCCTAACTAATCTGGCCGGCGCCGCTTGGTCGAGCTGACATGCGGCTCCGCTTTGCTGCTTCTTTGGCTCTGGGCTGATTCGGGCTACTCGGTCGAGTGGCCCCTCCACTCTGTCGAGCTACAGTAGGCCTGAACTCTCCTAAAAACACTGTTCTGTTTGGTAGCGTTCATCTTGCCCAAAGACTCAATTGGAAGCTCTCCAACAGTCGCCTGATGAAGGTTTTACAGTCAACTGGGTGATTTCCAGTCGCCTGTCGTGCCTTCTACAGTCGAATGTGGTGCACTACTCAAGTCATCCTTTGATTGACTCTTCTTGAGCTTTTCGCATCAGTCGACTGCTGTTCAATTTACAGTCGCCTGTGTTTCTACAGTCGCCCGTGAATTGGTCGACAGTCCAATGTGCGCTTCTTGCATTTTCTGGGACTCATCCCAATTTGCAAGACGGTCGCCTGATGACATTTTTACAGTCGCCTGTGAAATGGCCATCAGTCGTCTGAAAGGCGTAAGTGCAAAATATGCATCTCTCAATGTTTTTCTTCCTTCCCTGCAGCGGTCGCCTGATGAAGGATATACAGTCGACTGTCTGCTTTTCAGTCGCCTGTGTAGTCTTCTATAGTCGACTGTCATGACTCAGATTATAGCCGTTGGGAGTTTTCTAGCTGTTGAACGGTCGACTGTCATGACTCAGATTATAGCAGTTGGGATTTTTCTAGCCGTTGAACGGTCGACTGTCATTTGTTCATCAGTCGACTGTCTGTGCCGTAAACTGCCAAAATCTAGCCGTTGCAGATTTCCTCCCTTTGATTTTTTGGTTAGTTTTATGGGCTCTTCTTGGCTTCATATATATAGGAGATGGCTTAGTTCATTTAGAACTCTTGAAAGGGTTAGGAAATCATAGAAGATCATTTAATCTCTTCTCTAAGCCACTCCTCCCCCATTCCCTAATTAGAGCCTCAATCTTATGCTATAGCATCTAAGCTCTAGGGAATTTCTCCAAGGGATTACAATCTCATTCCTTTTCTTGCAGAACATTTTTCTTCTCTTCTTTTCATACGCTCAAGAGAGAAGTGTTGGGATTCATTCCTAGAAGAGAGAAAAATCATCAAGTGCAATCAAAGCCTCATCTCAAGCACTTGAGTTTCACTTGCATGCCTTCTTCTTCATATTAGTAAGATCATATCACGACATATGTAAGTGTTCTTTCGTTTTATTTTTTGTTCGAAACCTTAATTATCTTTGTGGGAATTAGATACTCTCTTTGTGGGAGTTACTCTCTTTGTGAGAGTTTGGTTCTTTCTGTGTGAGAGAACAAAATCCTCTGTGTGAGGTCTCTCTGTGTGAGAGCAAGGATATCTCTTTGTGGAAATCCTAAATCCTCTGTGTGAGGTATCTATGTGTGAGATTGTATTCACTTCTCTGTGTGGGAATATAGTGAATATTGGTGTGGCTGGACATACCCAAGTTTTGGGGAACTAGGGTAAAATCCTTGTGTTTTCGATTGTTGTTGTTGGGCACTCTTTTTATTTTTCGCTGCTTATTGTGCTTTAATTTTAGTAACTTTTAAGTAAGCACTTTGCTTGCTATTACACTATTTATCCCCCTCTAGTGTGTGTAGCCCCGCAGGGTCCCTTACACTAGAAAAGACTACTCATGGATCATAGAGATAACTATAGGAAATTCTATAAAAACTAGAGAGATCAACATTGCAATTGAAGACATTAAGTAAAGCATATAAAGAGAGAAGATCGTTACCAAAACATCGTAGATCAACAAGCAAACACAGAGAATTAAGGACACACGATTCCAAGCAAAAGCAACTAATAAAAATATGAACTATGTCTTGTACAAAATAGCG
Organism: Scilla litardierei; assembly: GCA_030789695.1. NCBI lineage: Eukaryota > Viridiplantae > Streptophyta > Magnoliopsida > Asparagales > Asparagaceae > Scilla > Scilla litardierei. Next base: position 180,338,930 of record CM061138.1, read on the forward strand.
ACGGCTAAAAACTCTCTTTAAGAAAACTAGAACTAAAGAAAAGTAGTCTCTCCCAATAAAGGTTAAAATCCTGCTTATATACAAGGGGTATGGATCCTACAAAAATCAGAAAATATGGGCACTTGGGCCCCCTAACTAATCTGGCCGGCGCCGCTTGGTCGAGCTGACATGCGGCTCAGCTTTGCTGCTTCTTTGGCTCTGGGCTGATTCGGGCTACTCGGTCGAGTGGCCCCTCCACTCGGTCGAGCTACAGTAGGCCTGAACTCTCCTAAAAACACTGTTCTGTTTGGTAGCGTTCATCTTGCCCAAAGACTCAATTGGAAGCTCTCCAACAGTCACCTGATGAAGGTTTTACAGTCAACTGTGTGATTTCCAGTCGCCTGTCGTGCCTTCTATAGGCGAATGTGGTGCACTACTCAAGTCATCCTTTGATTGACTCTTCTTGAGCTTTTCGCATCAGTCGACTGCTGTTTAATTTATAGTCGCATGTGTTTCTACAGTCGCCTGTGAATTGGTCGACAGTCCACTGTGCGCTTCTTGCATTTTCTGGGCTTCATCCCAATTTGCAAGACGGTCGCCAGATGACATTTTTACAGTCGCCTATGAAATGGCCATCAGTCGTCTGAAAGGCGTAATTGCGAAATATGCATCTCTCTGTTTTTCTTCCATCCCTGCAGCAGTCGCCTGATGAAGGATATACAGTCGACTGTCTGTTTTTCAGTCGCCTGTGTAGTCTTCTATAGTCAACTGTCATGACTCAGATTATAGCAGTTGATATTTTTCTAGCCGTTGAACGGTCGACTGTCATTTGTTCATCAGTCGACTGTTTGTGCCGTAAACTGCCAAAATCTTGCCGTTGCAGATTTCCTCCCTTTGATTTTTTGGTTAGTTTTATGGGCTCTTCTTGGCTTCATATATATAGGAGATGGCTTAGTTCATTTAGAACTCTTGAAAGGGTTAGGAAATCATAGAAGATCATTTAATCTCTTCTCTAAGACACTCCTCCCCCATTCCCTAATTAGAGCCTCAATCTTATGCTATAGCATCTAAGCTCTAGGGAATTTCTCCAAGTGATTACAATCTCATTAGTTTTCTTGCAGAACATTTTTCTTCTCTTCATTTCATACGCTCAAGTGAGAAGTGTTGGGATTCATTCCTAGAAGAGAGAAAAATCATCAAGTGCAATCAAAGCCTCATCTCAAGCACTTGAGTTTCACTTGCATGCCTTCTTCTTCATATTAGTAAAATCATATCACGACATATGTAAGTGTTGTTTCGTTTTGTTTTTTGTTCGAAACCTTAATTATCTTTGTAGGAATTAGATACTCTCTTTGTGGGAGTTACTCTCTTTGTGAGAGTTTGGTTCTTTTTGTGTGAGAGAACAAAATCCTCTGTGTGAGGTCTCTTTGTGTGAGAGCAAGGATATCTCTTTGTGGAAATCCTAAATCCTCTGTGTGAGGTATCTCTATGTGAGATTGTATTCAATTCTCTGTGGGGGAATATAGTGAATATTGGTGTGGCTGGACATACCCAAGTTATGGGGAACTAGGGTAAAATCCTTGTGTTTCCGATTATTGTTGTTGAGCACTCTTTTTATTTTTCGCTGCTTATTGTGCTTTAATTTTAGTAACTTTTAAGTAAGCACTTTGCTTGCTATTACACTATTTATCCCCCTCTAGTGTGTGTAGCCCCGCAGGGTCCCTTCCACTATAAAAGACTACTCATGGATCATAGAGATAACTATAGGAAATTCTATTAAAACTAGAGAGATCAACATTGCAATTGAAGACATTAAGTAAAGCATATAAAGAGAGAAGTGATGGAAATTGAATTCCATCCCAAGTAATTTTGATGATGAGCACACCAAATAAAAGCTTAAGTGTACTAACTACATTACACCTAAGTGTGCAGAATATGCGAAGCGTTACTCATACTCAAAGAAACACAAATCTGCGCTCAAAGACAAGGACAAACGTGGCTAAGTCAAATGATGAAGTTCAAGCTCAAATAAGAACAAGAAGCTCAATTGAAGCTCGCATCCACTTCATCAAATTGATCAAGCTTCCGAAGACATGTCCTAAGTCTATAGTGAGTGTGTCGTGTCTCTTTAGGGTATTTGTCAAAGCCAAATCATATAGACAAAACACACGCACACAAACAAATTTGAAAAAGTTTTTTGAAAATCTTTTTATATCTTCAAAAATATTTTAAGAGCTTTCTCTAGTCATCCTATAACTTCCGTAGTGAAACTACACACACCCTGGAGTTAACTACCTGTCTGACTAGAAGTGTTGCAGGAAAAACTCCTCTGGGAGTCGACTACCAACAGTTGGGAGTCGACTACCAGCTGAGATTCGAGATTCCCTGAAACACTCTGGGAGTCGACTACCAACAGTAGGGAGTGGACTACCAGCTGTAAAATTCTGACATTTTGATTTGAATTTTGAAAATTCGTTGAGTGATTATCTCCGAGATTTTTGGGACAAAAGTCAAAGAAAATTTGAATTTCAAATCTTAAAATTTTCCCTATAAATAAGAGCTAATTTCATTTGAGAAAAACACAACATCTATTAAAAATCAAATCTCTCGTGCAAACGCTCTTTAATTCAAAGCTCTCATTTTCTCTAGCCAATTCTATTTTTATTGTGATCTTGCAAAATTCTGTTATTACTTTTTTAAAGATCATACTCTTGATTTATTGGCTAAACGTTTTTCAAAAATCCTCATTGCTATTCTCTTTATTTTTGTTTAAAGGATTTTTGAAAAGCATTAGATCTAGATCACAAAGAATTCTCTCGTATCTTTGTGTGATCTAGACTCTTATTCTATCAAGCCACTACATAATTTTGTCTATCATTGATTGGCTATAGAATCGGGTGGAAAAACTAATCTCCATCAATTTATTGTGGTGTATTGGATATAAGTTTAATTGTGTTGTTGTTGGAACACTAGACAAGTCTAGGTGTTGCCAGTCGAAAATCCTGGTTGAGACTAGGTCGTTGGAAATCCTAACGAGTGAAGTTAGGTAATTGTATTTGCCAAGGCAGATAGTGGAAAATCTCGTACCGGATTGGTCGGGGACTGGACGTACCCGGGTTGCAGGGAACCAGGATAAAATCGCTTGTCTCTGCGTTCGTTTTTCTGAGATTGTTTATATTTCTAGTACAAGCATTTTTCATTTGCTAATCTTACATCTTTGTAATTCCGTGTTGATTTATTATTGCAAAGATTATTTAATTCCGCTGTGTAAAGATCTCTTTGTAAAGATTTATATCGGATTGTAATATTTTCTCTATCATATTTGTAAGATTACTTTGTTGATTAAGAACTAAGCGTAGATCACTCTACTTGGCTTCTTAGGCAACATTAGAAGGATTTTATTTATGCTAATCTTAACAATCGAAAAATTATACTATTTGCACAACACTATTCAATCCCCCCTTCTAGTGTTGTTTGCCATCCACAGGATCCAACACTTGTTATCAGAGCAAGGTCAAAAGCGATGGCATCAACATCGTCATATAGCATTCATACACCTCCAATCTTTAACGGCAATTTCTATTCCCAATGGAGAAGAAGAATGGAGATCTTCATGGAGGCACAAGATCTAAAATACACGAGATTTCTTAAAGAACAATATGAGATTCCAACCATGCCGCAAACACAATGGAATCCGGATCAATAAGAAGCCTACTTCAAAAACATAATGGTAATACATCTAATTTATATTGGTTTAACTGATACGATGTTATATCTTGTAGAAGAGGCAGATGCCGCGCACAAAATCCTCAACATATTGGACGAAAGATTCGGATCAAAATCAAGTGAGATTCAAACACCCATGAAGATACCTCAAGTCAACAATGAAGAACTATGCATGATGGCACGTCAAAACGACAAAGACGAGGTAAGTGATTCTAGTTCCGATGAGGAAAATGAGTTTGACATTGTAAGCGCATATGAAAACCTCTACAGAGAATATGAACGTTTGTCAAAGAAACACAAGGTACTAGACAAGAAACACAAGACTCTGAATAAAGAACTTGACAAATTAGTCTGTGACCATGATTTATTGAAAAATGAACATGCTTTGTATGTTTCATGCTTAAATGATAAGATGGATTCACTTGCAAATATTATTGCTTCTAATCGTATAAAGCATGAAGAATTAGTTGCAAAATTTGAATGTATCAGAAATAGTTCTATCTCTTCTTGTTCTTATGCTCCTAGAAATATTGTTGATATATCTACTCATGCTCAAGCTTCTACATCTAAAGATATGAATAGAAATGTTGTGCATTCTAATGTCAAAAAGTATGCTTTTATATATGGTAAAAATGCTAGACACAATAATGCACCTCATGCTTCATATGATCCACATGTTATACACCATGCACACAATAAACCTCATGTTGTTGTACACAATGCACATCAAAGGTCACATTTTTTACACAAGCCTCACAATGTACACAATGTTAGAAATAATATGATATGGGTACCTAAACACTTATGTCCGCATGATAAAAATGTTTATGTTCATAATTTGACAAGAAGCATGCATGGATCTTATAATGATTCATTTGTCCATAGGAAATCAAATTCAAATCGAATTTGGGTTCCTAATAAGTAATTCTTTCATTTTTTCATACATTAGGGTATCCACATATTTCATGTATATTCTTCTGATACCCAAACATTCAAGATCGCTCATAACAATAAAATTATCTTTTCTCTAACAAATCGGACCCAATTATAAGTGGGTACCAAACGTGTCAAAATTATTTTTTTTCAGGACACATGGATAATGGACAGCGGATGCTCCGCACACATGACATGGAACGCAAGACTTCTTAGCAATCTAAAAATGTATGATGGCGGAACCGTGACATTTGGTGACAACAAGAAAGGTAAAATTGTCGGAATAGGTAATACCGGCAGTCCTTCAAAATTGCTCATCAAAGATGTAAGCTTGGTGAAAGGATTAAAGCATAATCTGATAAGCATAAGTCAGCTGTGCAACAAAGGTATGAAGGTTCTATTCACTCTTGACTCCTGCTTAGTCTATGACAAGGATATGAAAAACATTCTTCTTAAAGGCAAGCGAGTAGAAAAAATTTATGTACTTAGACTAAATGAATATGAATCAAATGTATGTTTAATTGTTTCAACAAATGACCCTTTGCTCTGGCATAGACGTTTTGGCCATGTGAACATCAAAAACATGAATAAGATTTCTAGGAAAGAGTTGGTGCAAGGACTTCCCAAAATAAATTTTAAATTGGATAAAATATGTAATTCATGTCAATTTGGCAAAATGCATAAGAGTTCATTTAAGAATATTGGAGCTCTTAGTTCAAATGGGCCACTTGAACTACTTCATATGGACTTGTTTGGCCCAACTAGAACTCCATCCTTATGTAACTCTAGATACGTATTTGTCATAGTTGATGATTTTACTTGATATACGTGGGTATTATTCTTAACTCATAAGAATGATGCCTTCCGTGAATTCGAAATATTTTTTCAAAAGAATTGAACGTTTATACTCTTTGAAAATTATTTCTTTAAGAAGTGATCACGGTGGTGAATTTGAAAATGAACATTTTAAACTGTTTTGTGAAGAAAGAGGCATTTCTCATACTTTTGCTTTTCCTAGAGCTGCTCCTCAAAATGGGATAGTTGAAAGGAAAAATAGAACACTCCAAGAGTGTGCACGAACAATGTTGTGTGAAAGCGACCTTCCAAACAGTTTTTGGGCGGAAGCTGTAGCAACCGCGTGCTATATTCAAAACAAAGTTTTAATAAGAAAACCTTTTGAAAAGACCCCTTATGAGTTATTGCTCCAACGAATTCCGAAAGGATCTTACTTCAGTGTTTTTGGTTGTAAGTGCTATATTCTGAATACTAAAGATAACTTAGATAAATTTGACTCCAAAGCGGATGAAGGCATATTTATCGGTTACTCTTTACGTAGTAAAGCATATAGAGTTTACAATAAAAGTTCCGAAACTATTTTTGAAACTCTACACGTAACATTTGATGAATCTCTACCTCATAATACTGCTCATAATGATGATGATAACATAATCATTGCATCTACTCCCGATAATGAATCTATCACTGCTAATGACATCTCTAGTCCTCTACCTAAATCATTTCCTGAAGTCACATATCACCCACACACACAAGTCATAGGTGATATTGATGCAGAAATTAGAACTAGATCTCAAATAGAACACTTGACACATGTTGCATTTGTTTCTAACGTTGAGCCGAAAAAGGTAGAAGAAGCTCTTGCAGATGAAGCATGGATTGAAGCTATGCAAGAAGAACTTCTGCAATTTGAACGCAATCAAGTATGTGAGTTAGTACCTAGACCGGAAGACCGTCCAGTTATCGGCACCAAATGGGTATATCGGAACAAACTAGACGAAGATGGAAATGTAGTGAGAAATAAAGCAAGGTTAGTAGCGAAAGGATACTCACAAGAAGAAGGTATAGATTTCGATGAAACTTTTGCTCCTGTTGCTAGATTAGAATCTATTAGGATGTTACTTGCATTTGCATCATATAAAAATTTCAAACTATACCAAATGGATGTAAAAAGCGCTTTCGTAAATGGATTCATAAAGGAGGAAGTCTACGTTGAGCAACCTCATGGATTTGAACATGATAAAAACACAGGATTTGTTTACAAGTTAAATAAAGCCATGTATGGTCTAAAACAAGCTCCAAGAGCTTGGTATGAAAGATTAAGAAAATTTTTAATTGACTCAAGTTACATTATTGGAAAGATAAACACAACCTTATTTGTTAAGAAAATTCATGATGATATTATTCTTATTCAAGTTTATGTAGACGACATTATCTTCGGATCTACTACTGAAGATCTTTGTCAAGAGTTTGCTAAGCTAATGCAGGAAGAATTTGAAATGAGCCACATAGGGGAGCTCACATATTTTCTCGGATTACAAATCAAACAAGGAAAAGAAGGAACCTTCATTCATCAAACGAAGTATGCCAAAGACCTAATCAAAAGGTTCGGGATGGAAACCGTATCAGGAAAGAACATACCAATGACAACATCCACGTCTTTAGACAAAGACGAAGCAGGTAAAAAGGTCGACCAGAAAACATATCGAGGTATGGTCGGATCGTTACTCTATTTGACTGCTAGCCGGCCTGACATTATGTTTAGTGTTTGTGCATGTGCTAGATTTCAATGTGATCCTAGAGAATCACATCTGAAAACGGTAAAATACATATTTAAATATCTTAAGACCACTACTGATTTTGGACTATTTTATCCCAAAAGCGGCACATTTGATTTAACTTCGTTTAGTGACGCAGACTATGCTGGTTGTAAAGCCACAAGAAAAAGCACAAGTGGAACATGTCATTTTCTTGGACATTTCCTTGTCTCGTGGTTTAGCAAAAAGCAAAGTTCAGTCTCACTATCTACCACTGAGGCAGAATACATAGCTGCTGGACTAGCCTGTGCCCAGATTCCTTGGATAAAACAAGTTCTCGTAGATTATGGTGTTAATACATCTACATGTGTAATTTATTGCGATAATAAAAGCGCGATTAATCTCACTAAAAATTCCGTTCTTCATCCTAGAACAAAACATATTGATATCAGACATAGATTTATCGATGATCACTGTACCAAAAAGGATGTTGAACTTAAATTTGTCTCCTCTGAATTGCAAGTTGCAGATATTCTAACAAAACCCCTACAAAAAGATACATTCTCTAGACTTCGTAGAGAATTGGGTATTGTTAGTGAAAAGGAATTGAATAGTGATCAATTATAATGCTTTGTCAGTAGCCTTTTCATTTGTTGTTGTTTTTTTGCTGATGACAATGGGGAGAAAAAGTTATGAAATGCAAAAAATGAAATTATATGAATTGTATTGCTAACAGCTTCGATGCAGGGGGAGAACCGCATCAAAGCAGGGGGAGTAAGTATACTTTCATGAATCTTCATTTTTAACTTTCTTCATTTTTTTCATTTGGGTGTCATCATCAAAAAGGGGGAGAGTGATGGAAATTGAATTCCACCCCAAGTAATTTTGATGATGAGCACACCAAATGAAAGCTTAAGTGTACTAACTACACTACACCTAAGTGTGCAGAATATGAGAAGCGTTACTCATACTCAAAGAAACACAAATCTACGCTCAAAGACAAGGACAAACGTGGCTAAGTCAAATGATGAAGTTCAAGCTCAAGTAAGAACAAGAAGCTCAAGTGAAGCTCGCATCCACTTCATCAAATTGATCAAGCTTCCGAAGACATGTCCTAAGTCTATAGTGAGTGTGTCGTGTCTCTTTAGGGTATTTGTCAAAGCCAAATCATATAGACAAAACACACGCACACAAACAAATTTGAAAAAAGTTTTTTGAAAATCTTTTTATATCTTCAAAAATATTTTAAGAGCTTTCTCTAGTCATCCAATAACTTCCGTATTGAAACTCCACACACCCTGGAGTTAACTACCTGTATGACTAGAAGTGTTGCATGAAAAACTCCTCTGGGAGTCGACTACCAACAGTTGGGAGTCGACTACCAGCTGAGATTCGAGATTCCCTGAAACACTCTGGGAGTCGACTACCAACAGTAGGGAGTGGACTACCAGCTGTAAAATTCTGACGTTTTGATTTGAATTTTGAAAATTCGTTGAGTGATTTTCTCCGAGATTTTTGGGACAAAAGTCAAAGAAAATTTGAATTTCAAATCTCAGAATTTTCCCTATAAATAAGAGCTAATTTCATTTGAGAAAAACACAACATCTATTGAAAATCAAATCTCTCGTGCAAACGCTCTTTAATTCAAAGCTCTCATTTTCTCTAGCCAATTCTATTTTTATTGTGATCTTGCAAAATTCTGTTATTACTTTTTTAAAGATCATACTCTTGTTTTATTGGCTAAACGTTTTTCAAAATCCTTATTGCTATTCTCTTTATTTTTTTTAAAGGATTTTTGAAAAGCATTAGATCTAGATCACAAAGAATTCTCTCGTATCTTTGTGTGATCTAGACTCTTATTCTATCAAGCCACTACACAATTTTGTCTATCATTGATTGACTATAGAATCGGGTGCAAAAACCAATCTCCATCAATTTATTGTGGTGTATTGGATATAAGTTTCATTGTGTTGTTGGAACACTAGACAAGTCTAGGTGTTGCCAGTCGGAAATCCTGGTTGAGACTAGGTCGTTGGAAATCCTAACGAGTGAAGTTAGGTAATTGTATTTGCCAAGGCAGATAGTGGAAAATCTCGTACCGGATTGGTCGGGGACTAGACGTACCCGGGTTGCGGGGAACCAGGATAAAATCGCTTGTCTCTGCGTTCGTTTTTCTGTGATTGTTTATATTTCTCGTACAAGCATTTTTCATTTGCTAATCTTACATCTTTGTAATTCCGTGTTGATTTATTATTGCAAAGATTATTTATTTAATTCCGCTGTGTAAAGATCTCTCTTTAAAGATTTATATCGGATTGTAATCTTTTCTCTATCATATTTGTAAGATTACTTTGTTGATTAAGAACCAAGCGTAGATCACTCTACTTGGCTTCTTAGGCAACATTAGAAGAATTTTATTTGTGCTAATCTTAACAATCGAAAAAGTATACTATTTGCACAACACTATTCAACCCCCCTTCTAGTGTTGTTTGCCATCCACAGGATCCAACAAGAAGATCGTTACCAAAACATCGTAGATCAACAAGCACACACAGAGAATTAAGGACACAAGATTCCAAGCAAAAGCAACTAATAAAAATATGAACTATGTCTTGTACAAAATAGCGACGGCTAAGAACTCTCTTTAAGAAAAGTAGAACTAAAGAAAAGTAGTCTCTCCCAATAAAGGTTAAAATCCTGCTTATATACAAGGGGTATGGATTCTACAAAAATCAGAAAATATGGGCACTTGGGCCCCCTAACTAATCTGGCCGGCGCCGCTTGGTCGAGCTGACATGCGGCTCCGCTTTGCTGCTTCTTTGGCTCTGGGCTTATTCGGGCTACTCGGTCGAGTGGCCCCTCCACTCGGTCGAGCTACAGTAGGCCTGAACTCTCCTCAAAACACTGTTCTGTTTGGTAGCGTTCATCTTGCCCAAAGATTCAATTGGAAGCTCTCCAACAGTCGCCTGATGAAGGTTTTACAGTCAACTGGGTGATTTCCAGTCGCCTGTCGTGCCTTCTACAGTCGAATGTGGTGCACTACTCAAGTCATCCTTTGATTGACTCTTCTTGAGCTTTTCGCATCAGTCGACTGTTGTTCAATTTACAGTCGCCTGTGTTTCTACAGTCGCCTGTGAATTGGTCGACAGTCCACTGTGCGCTTCTTGCATTTTCTGGGCTTCATCCCAATTTGCAAGACGGTCGCCTGATGACATTTTTACAGTCGCCTTTGAAATGGCCATCAGTCGTCTGAAAGGCGTAAGTGCGAAATATGCATCTCTCTCTGTTTTTCTTCCATCCCTGCAGCAGTCGCCTGATGAAGGATATACAGTCGACTGTCTGTTTTTCAGTCGCCTGTGTAGTCTTCTATAGTCGACTGTCATGACTCAGATTATAGCAGTTGGGATTTTTCTAGCCGTTGAACAGTCGACTGCCATTTGTTCATCAGTCGACTGTCTGTGCCGTAAACTGCCAAAATCTAGCCGTTGCAGATTTCCTCCCTTTGAGTTTTTGGTTAGTTTTATGGCCTCTTCTTGGCGTCATATATATAGGAGATGGCTTAGTTCATTTAGAACTCTTGAAAGGGTTAGGAAATCATAGAAGATCATTTAATCTCTTCTCTAAGCCACTCCTCCCCCATTCCCTAATTAGAGCCTCAATCTTATGCTATAGCATCTAAGCTCTAGGGAATTTCTCCAAGGGATTACAATCTCATTCCTTTTCTTGGAGAACATTTTTCTTCTCTTCATTTCATACGCTCAAGTGAGAAGTGTTGGGATTCATTCATAGAAGAGAGAAAAATCATCAAGTGCAATCAAAGCCTCATCTCAAGCACTTGAGTTTCACTTGCATGGCATGCCTTCTTCTTCATATTAGTAAGATCATATCACGACATATGTAAGTGTTGTTTCGTTTTGTTTTTTGTTCGAAACCTTAATTCTCTTTGTGGGAATTAGATACTCTCTTTGTGGGAGTTACTCTCTTTGTGAGAGTTTGGTTCTGTCTGTGTGAGAGAACAAAATCCTCTGTGTGAGGTCTCTCTGTGTGAGAGCAAGGATATCTCTTTGTGGAAATCCTAAATCCTCTGTGTGAGGTATCTCTGTGTGAGATTGTATTCACTTCTCTGTGTAGGAATATAGTAAATATTGGTGTGGCTGGACATACCCAAGTTTTGGGGAACTAGGGTTAAATCCTTGTGTTTGCGATTGTTGTTGTTGAGCACTCTTTTTATTTTCCGCTGCTTATTGTGCTTTAATTTTAGTAACTTTTAAGTAAGCACTTTGCTTGCTATTACACTATTTATCCCGCTCTAGTGTGTGTAGCCCCGCAGGGTCCCTTACACTAGAAAAGACTACTCATGGATCATAGAGATAACTATAGGAAATTCTATTAAAACTAGAGAGATCAACATTGCAATTGAAGACATTAAGTAAAGCATAGAAAGAGAGAAGATCGTTACCAAAACATCGTAGATCAACAAGCAGACACAGAGAATTAATGACACAAGGTTCCAAGCAAAAGCAACTAATAAAAATATGAACTATGTCTTGTACAAAATAGCAACGGCTAAGAACTCTCTTTAAGAAAACTAGAACTAAAGAAAAGTAGTCTCTCCCAATAAAGGTTAAAATTCTGCTTATATACAAGGGGTATGGATCCTACAAAAATCAGAAAATATGGGCACTTGGGCCCCCTAACTAATCTGGCCGGCGCCGCTTGGTCGAGCTGACATGCGGCTCCGCTTTGCTGCTTCTTTGGCACTGGGCTGATTCGGGCTACTTGGTCGAGTGGCCCCTCCACTCGGTCGAGCTACAGTAGGCCTGAACTCTCCTCAAAACACTGTTCTGTTCGGTAGCGACTCGGGTCAAGTAGATGGTCTGCTCGGTCGAGTACACTTGGTTGCTCGATCGAGCTACAGTGCTAGGATAATTGCTCAGAATAGTCGCTCTGTTTGGATGCCGCTCGGTCGAGCTGGCTGGCTGCTTGGTCGAGTGGGGCGTGTTCATTATCGCTGTGATTTGTTCCTGTCAGCTCGGTCGAGTGTTGATCGACTCGACTGAGTAGCCTGGGAAACAGAATCCAATTGCCATTAGAGCTCTCAACTCTCGCTCTCCTCTCCTCCTCTCCTCCAATCTTCTTCCTTGCCTTATCGAACACCTATGGAACCTGGTCAATGATGCTTCGGATGTCTCGGATGTGTCTGTGTCCTATAATAGCTCCGATTCGCTCCAAAGTTCCTGAAAATCCACAAATATATACGAAACTCGAATATAACGTTAAAAGCGCAATAATATATGAAAATGTGAACTTTGGATGGCGAATATGATATGAAATGATGCAGTAAATGAAGGGAAAATATGGACACATCAAGGATCACGCCCGTTTAAAATTTGAAAGGGTGTGGTCTGAGCAGATATATGAAAAGACATATTGTATTAGTATTTAGCCCATGCCAACCACTTCACCCATTACTTCGGTGCATCTAAAACAAAACAATGCATGTAAGTCTTTATGCTCCTATTAACGCCCTCAATCTAACCGTCGGTGCGATAAGTCGTGGTCAGCTTCATGACAGTCCCCTGCATACCAAATTGCTCCCTCCAACAATGGCTCAGAAAAACTCGATCTCGTTCTGACATTATGGACTCTGGAATTCCGTGCAATCGCACCACCTCCTGAATGAATGCTGCCTTACGGTCACTATGGTGTAAGGATGTCAGAATGTCACAAAGTGTACTTGTTAAGGCGGTCTACCACAACAAGGATGGCTGAATACACATATGACCTAGGCAACCCCTTGATGAAGTCCATCGTGGCCTCCTCCCAAACCGGATTTGGCAAAGACATCGCTGTAGTAGTTCCCCTAGAGACATCATTAGATACTTGTGACGCTGGCAAACATCACAATGATCCACCATCATCTCCATATTCCTCTTCATCCCTGATCAATATAAGTTGACTGTCCATTCATCGGTAAGTCGGGTGCATCCCTGAGTGTCCCCCAACTGGACTGTCATGGAATTCCTCGAAGATTGCTGGGATGTGAGTAGAAACCCTAGGCAAAACAAGCCGTCCCTGGTATATCAACCGATGCCCATCCAAGGAATAACCGATACTACTTGTAAATAAAATGACAATGGTTAAAGAGGATATCCATAAAATGGCATGAATATAAAGGGTTAAAGAGGAAAATTTTCAGTGGCACCCCTAGAAATTTTTAATGGTAAACTTGTAAAAATAAAGAGGTAGGAATTAGGTATGTTCCATAACAACTCCCAATTTATTTTAGGGAGTTTCTACACGCACATACTGAATTGCTCGCGCACACAACCACTTATTCTCAAGTTTGCCATTCAAAATTACTCCACTTTTACCCGCGTCGCCCCTGCCCCTCCCCCCGTGCAGTCGCCCACCAATGGGATTTTTTGATTGGGGGAGGGGGGAAGAGATCTCCCCGCCGCCCACCAATGGGGTTTTTTGATTGGGGGAGGGGGGAGGGGGAGATGGGGAGAAGAGCAGCAAAAAAGGGAAGATCGATGGAGCACGGCCAAGAAAAAGAGGCCAAAGAGTTGGAAGAGAGAGAATAGAAGATTGAAGAAGATGAAGTGGTCGGAGTGGGCGGGGGCGGGGTTGTCGGTGGATGGGTCGAAGAAGGGGGCGCAGAGTGTGCTAGGGAAGAAGAAGTGGTCTGAGTTCACATGTTGTTGGGGGCGGTAGAGTATGCTGGGGGCGACGAGGGTGGTATGTGCCGGGAGCAATTCCCCACTAAACAATTGATATGCGAGGGCGAAGAGGGCGACGAACAGTGGAGGGCGGCGAACTGTGGAGGGCACCGTTGTGAGTCGTGTTGAGCAAAATTGCTCAACATGCACAACATGGAATTTTTTTTGCATGTTGTACGTGTTGAGTAATTTCGGCTCTGTGGAGCAAGCTCAACGCACACAACATATAAAATTTTTGCATGTTGTGCGCGGTGAGCAATTTTGCTCAACAGAGCCAAAATTGCTCATCGCGCATATCAGGCACAAATTTTGCATGTTGTCCGCGGTGAGCAATTTCGGAACTGGGAGCAAAATTGTTCACCGTGCACAACAAGCAAAAGTGGACAGTTTGAAGATTAACTCGAACTCTGGTTATTTTGAGCGGGTGAGAAATTTTGAATGGCAAACTTGTAAATTACTCGAACTCTGGTCGTGTGCAGAGCAATTCAGTATGTGCGCGTAGCAACTACCTTTATGTTAGTGCCTGTTTCTTTTGTGGATTGTGGGAGAGGAAAGTGAAATTTTACACTGTTTAGGCACTATTTATCTACTTTCTCAGCCCATTTTCCTTCAGACCGTTTCTTTTGGTGAGAATTTTTGGGAAGAAAGTTCATAGCGTGGATCCGAGCTGGCAGACGCAAATCTCCAATTTGCAATCCACGCAAAAACCGTGTAATACACAGCTTTCCCTCGAGAAAGTGAAATTTTGTGGGCCCCTCACGAATGCTCTTTGTGCACTCACGTCAAATTGCGGCAAAACTGGCTTTTTTTTTGTTTTTTTAAATCCCAACAACACCTGCGCGCGTTGGTTTTTTTGGCATCATTCGGTACATTGCAATTGATAGTTAATGGCTTAATAATTAATGCTAATTAATTAATTAATTAATAGTTAAGCTTCACCATTCTAATAGTGCTGCTTGGACATTTTAATTAATTAATAATTAATTAATTTGGTTAATTATTATAATTAAATATTTAATTAGTTTAATAATTAGTGGGCTCCACGCCACTTTTTTCATCCAACAATCACCATCACACTTTAACTCAAAGCAACACAAAACTTTAGTATGAGATCCACAAACAAATCTCAAATCAACTTTCCCACCCATTTTCCTCCAAAAGAAACACAAAACTCTACTTTTCTCTCCTAAAGAATCCGACATGGATTTACTATTCACAACCGTAAATCCCAACACATTCTCATCCAAAAAAACATGCCCTTAGTAAACTCCACTTTTGCCCTTCATCTTCATTGAGCATCTATCTTCTGCAACCCTCTCTTTCCCTTTCAGCAAAAATCCCATCATTCCCAACGGATCCCAGTTGAAGACTAGGAAGGGAAGGGTAGATGCAGGTCATGTTTGGTTTGTGGATGACTGTATTTTCAATTTTCAAGGGACCGCATGAGCAGGTAGGCATCATCAAAGAGTTCAGAAACATCCATAACAAATTTTCATTTTTTTTCGTTTTTTTTGTGAATATAAATTTTGTTATTTGATCCATCTTACATCTGCTGTAAGTTTACATCTGCTGTATCTGAGTATTTGGCCGCACTGCCAAAGTCTGCAACCGCATGCTCTACATCAGCTGTAAGTCTTCAAGTGAATGCTCAATTCTCCTTATTATCATAAATTTTTAATTTTTAATTTCAAATCATATGCACATTTGCTAATTTTTGAGAATGTTATCGATTACCATGATGACATTATTCCCTAGCTGTTCTTGGTTTGCTTGTTGCTTATGGTAACTGTTAGGTGCTCGATGTATTGCTCAACTGGACTGCCCTTTGTAACCATAACCCATAAAGTGATTTTTTTGTTTTCAATATCAACATTATAGTTTCAATTTTTGCCCCTTCAACATCCAAGAAAAATATATAGTCTTTCTTCAGCTGGAGCAATATGTGCATCTTACACAACTATTGCATGAATAGGTGACAAGAACCTGAGCCCAGAATTTAGAAACTGGTTTTAACGACAAAGGATTTTGCATCTTATGCTAGTTTCCTTTTTCTGCACCTAGCAGTTGACACCGGCTGTGCCAAGCGATTACTCCGGAACCTGCAAAATAATCGATATAAGACGATTCATCGGTCTTTTTTCCTGATTTATGTCTATTTATTCGACATATTTTGCGATTAACGGCGATGAATGCCATCCGACATGGACTTGAGTCAGGGAGAATATATGAACCTCACGACAATATTCAGCTGCGCATTTACAGAGCATTTGCAAATAGTTTTAAGTTTTAACATTATCACACATACATAACCTAGTTTAGACAGTACTAGTACTCTACGGAAACTCGTCTTAGAATGTAGTCTTGAAGAGTTTCGCATTTCCGAGGTGTTGACCGATATCTGCAATTGACCCGATGATGGAAACAAGAGACACAAGCAGACATATAAAGCTCAGGAGCTGCAAAGCCACCCACTTGCTCTGCCTTCGCGTGATCTTGGCTTGGGCCAGGTACATTGTGACAGGATAGTACACTGTCAGTGGCCAAAATCCAAGTGAACCAATCAAGCCAACGATTGCGTTGAAGAATGGAACCATCAACGCCACCACGGTTGTAAAGATTACAAAGAGTGTTCGCAGGAGAAGCTTGGATAATGTGAATTTGTAGAGTAATGATTTTGAAAAGCATGCCCTTAGTGTATAGACTCTGTTAAAGAAGCCTGCATTTGGCCATCTTGTAGCTAGCTGCTGCTCAAAGAAGGCAAAGAGTGGTTGTGCAAATACCTGAATCAAGTTGAACACAAAGTTTGATAATATAGATTTTAGCCTAAGAAGCAGAAGTACGGACACGTGGCATGGATATGACATGGACACATATGCGAGATACAACAAATCCTTAAAAAGCAGGCAACATGCACATATTGAAGAGGCACACAATATTTATAACTAAGAAAGAAATAGTGCATATGTACGTGTTGAGATATTGAGTCTCCTCCAGTGTGCTTTTGATGATGAACAAATTTGCATCTAACATCTTTGAATGCATGAGCTTAATGAAAGTCAAATATTGCACTAAAGGGGATTTGTGATAAATAAACAACGCCATGTACCACATTGGAGCAAGACATAAGCTTGAAGAACCAAGAATACATTACATTGGACTTTTTTTTGGAAAGTGATTTCTATATTGATGTATTTTTATTTATTTTGTATTAGCTTGTTAAAGCCTTTTTAGAAGCTCACGCACACATATGATCACTTTAAAATGATTTAAAAATGATTTAAAATGTTTTTAAACATTATATCATATGTATCAGACATGTAGCCGACTACTTCTAACACAGGAGTCGACTACCTTTCTGGGGTTCCACTGAACCAGAAGCAGTCGACTACGGTTGTTCTGGTAGTCGAATGCAGTTGTCTTAGTAGTCGACTACCAATATAACTGTAGTCGACTACCGATAGCTTCAACGGAAATAAAACACAGTTTTACGATTTCCGCAAAGCTGTTTTTAATCTGTTGGAGGGGTGTTTTGGAATAGTTTTCAACGGTTTTTTCACCCCTATTTAAGCTGCATTTACTGAGGTTTTTGAGCACCCATTAATGAGCAAAAATTAAGTTTTAAAAGCTTTCTTAAAAACCCTAAAGCTCTCTTTTCTTTGGCAAATGTTTTAAATTTTTCTAACTTCTTTAGCTAAAGTTTTTCTTGATCTTCATATGCTTTAATTTCATCATCTTTGGAATCAACGGTATAGCCATCACACACTCATCTAGTTTCAAAGCAAGGCTATGTGTAAAAGTGTTTTTCATTCAAAAGAGTAAGTGGAAAATCCTCGAGTGTTGAGGTGGTGAGTGTTCTTATTTCTTGAGAAGCAATTTGTAATCAAGACCTATTGGAAAGAGGCAATTATACTAGTTGGAAAATAGTGGATTGAGCCGAGTGGGACTCGGGCAGCTGTAGTAGGATACAGAACCACGTGTGATTTGTGTATCCGAACCAGGGTATACTCGTTTGCGTTTGGTATTCATTTTCTGTGTTGCAATTATATTTTGCTTGTGATTATTATTCCGTTGCATACTCCTTTAGCAAGCATTATATTTGTTGATTAAGTTAAATTTGGGTAACACCATTTGTTAACTTAAGTAGATTTATTAGATGAATTTTTATACACTAATCACCCACCTCTAGTGTCTACTTGCCATCTTCCTCGGTTATTAGGAGGAGATCCCAACAGTATGTATGTTTATGCGTAGATATATTCTTACTTCCAAAATTCTAGAAAAGTATTTCTACTCGTATAACAACATACAATGACTACAACATATCACATATATATAACACCTTGAAAAGGTACTGGTCTTTGGCTCTTTAATTTGTATAGTTATTTTAGTCTATCTCATTTTTTAGTTTGAAACATATCTAAGCTCATCATTTACAGGTCACCGCTTTGACGACATTTTCCATAAAGCCTAGTTAATTGTATACAGATGCAACTAAATAAACATTTCAAATATAGAAAAACATGTAACGTGATTGAAAAAGGGTACATGTTATATACGACATGGGTCTATGAAGTTTTTTTAAAAAGTTTTTCAAGAAGCACCCAATACATGTTCGAGAAGCATCGGTCATTGACATGCTGGAGAGGCCCAATGTTGTGATTTGATAATAATCATTAATGTAGAGTGCATGTATGGATGAAAATTTAAATTATTCCAACTATAGCTAATTGAAGCCTAATTATTTCCATTAATTACTAAATAACAACATTACTATTGTGATTGCTTAACAAATTGTACTTAAATTGAATCAATTACATATTTAATTGGTTTCCCAGTTTGTCATTCTAATAGCTAGCTATTTAAACATTTATTATTTTATCTTTCTCAGAATCGCTTGTTATGCTCTGTTTTCCCTTATTAGGTCTCATATCTAACAATATTTGAATACTCTGTATGTTCTATGCTCCATTTCTTTCGATATGTATATTTGCTTGCAATTTTAGTATAATGAAAGGCTCTAGCAACAATAAATGCTTTTAAAGCTAGAAATTTGTGGTCGGTGCTTTCAGTTTAAAATACCATTCATACTTGTTTTAATGAAAATACCATATCTAACCCAATGCTAAGATTTTTGTACTAATGTTATGAAAACCGGACCAGACCGGCCGGTTCAACCGATCGGACCGTGAACCGGCTCTGGTCCGGTCCAAGATAACTATAAAATCAGGATGATTGCCAACCGGTTGTAAACCGGTGCAACAAGTAAAAAATGGTGGTCGGACCGGTTTGACCGATATGGTATAATATGTTATTTTTAAGAACTATGGTTATATGTTATGTCATTTTTTAACTTTTAAGTGAAGTTTAACTTTTAATATTATGAAGTTATTAATAGAGACCATCGGTGCATAGCCTCACAAAATGGGTTAGTGCAGAAAAGAAAAGAGGGCAGCGCCTTAGTGTTATTTCTTGTTTAATATTGTTTTATATATTATACTAAAAATAAAAAATATATTTAATTATCACTGGTTCAACCACGGTCAGGCCTTTGAACCATGAACCATGAACCATGAACTAGTGCCTTGACCGGTTCAATGACCGGTCCGGTTTTAAAAACATTATTATTTAGTTTTTAAACTTTTCTGTTGTATTTTTGCCTGGCCGCCCTCTGAAAAATTCTTCCCTGTTGGCACTGGTGTCGACATGTTTGACACAACCACAACTTATAGGAGGTCAGATTACATAAATAGTATTAACCTTTGTGGTAGAATTTGTGCTTGTTATATGCAGTTTCATCCTAACTGGGGAAATATGCAAACCAATCCTCTTCATCCTGAGTCGGTCTGAGGGACACACATGTAGCTGCATGACTGTCCAACAACATTACAAATATTACTTAAACTTTATATATCAAAAATTCAAGGTTTTAAAAAACGCTAGGCGCTAGGCGTTCGGATTGCTGCGCCTAGCGTCCAGAGCATTAATCGGGGATTAATCGGCCTAGGCGGATTTGCATTTTTTAATTATTTTAATTATTTTTATATAATATATTTATGTTTATATATAAATATAAATATATATTATTTAAAATACATCAAATATTTAATACATATTAAATCAAATCCAGTTTACCAACTTTAGAGTATTTGTGTGCAACAAAATAAAATTTAAAAGATACTCTTGTGCAATTAAGCCATTTACCAAACTTGAACTTAGGCGAAAATGAGTACATTACATGGGAAATGCAGACCGGCATGTTTGACCCTTTTTTTGTTCCAGGGGACTAGGACCAATTTTTTTGGCATGAAGCAATCATCTTTTTCCTCTATAATCTGGCAGCAAGCAATTTTTAATACATACTAATAATCTAATATAAATTATTATGATAATGAGTTCATTATATAAAAAATAGTCTAAAACAACTATTAGTCCATTACACAATATTGTGTTAGACCCGCAGGTCTAGCCGCCGGCCCAATATGGGCCGGCCCATGTGGGCCGGCCGGTTGCTCTTGCGCGCGCGCCCAATTGCTCTTGAAACCCTAGTTTTCTTCTATAAATAAGGGCTAGCCGTCATTAGGAATTTTATGCTTGATATTGAATATTTCTATTGAGCGTCTCCTAGGTTTAGGTCTTAGATTAAACGAGTGCGGACGTCCTCTTCGGCGTCTTGGGAGGAGAGCACACCTCTTTTGTGCTCAAATATCTTGTTATTTCTACTATTTTCTCAATAAAAATCATATCTTTTGTTGGTTCCTAACATTTTGGTATCAGAGCACGTGACGATCCATGGCGGCTACGACGAGATCCCACGACAAAATTGAAACGTTGGAGGCCAAATTCACGAGCGAAATCGACGGAATCAAAAAATCTTTGGCGGCCAATGACGAATCCATGACAAAATTGACGGAGGCCGTCAACCAATTGACGGCAAATCAAGCAAAACACGACGACCAATTTGCACAAATGATGGCAACCCTAAAGCAATTGGCGGCGAACAACAAAGGGGAAGAAAACCCTAAATAGGGGGAAAAGGCGGCACCTTTGAAGAAGGAAAAGGAGAAAGTTGAAGGCTTTGACCCAAAAAGTGATTTTTTGGCGGAAGATTTGGACGAGGACGAAGATGAGGAGCCTTGGAGGGTCGACTACCGCGAGGAGGTGCGGCGGAAGGCGGTAGCAAGCCAAAGGGAGACCGGCGGACCTAGCTGCGCAACAAGGGGCCCCCAAGACGCGCGATCAACCCCCCACAGCGCATGGGGGGGTCGGCCTACAGCGGAGGGGGACTCGGCCCCCCCCCCCCCCGCCGCCACCTGCGGGCTCAGGCAGGGGCGGCGGGACCCTGCCTGGGCCCGCCAGGCTCCGGCGACCCTGCCGGACCTCCGGCAGGGCCCGCCGGCCCTGCCGGAAGGCCGGCAGGGTCTGCCGACCGTCCCAGGAGGGCCCAGGGACCCCGCCTGGGCCCGCCAGGCTCCGGCGACCCTGCCGGACCTCCGACAGGGCCCGCCGGCCCTGCCGGAAGGCCGGCAGGGTCTGCCGACCTTCCCAGGAGAGCCCAGGGGCCCGCCGGGCCTGGCCGAAGGCCGGCAGGCCCCTGTCGGGCCGCGACAGCACAGAGACCCCCCGGCAGCCGCAGGGGGGGCGAGGGCTTCGGACAGTGGGCTAGGGGGGTTTTCGAGCCCCCCCGGCAGCGGACCGCGGCTACGGGAGGTCGCGAGCAGATTTCGGGAGACTTTTGTGATCCTCTAGGGCACCGACCAGCACTTGATGATCCCTTCTACGGCCATGGACGCGGGAGAGACTACTATTCCGACGGAAGGAGCGGATATGAGGCGGAGTTCGGCGATGACGCAGGATGAGACGACTTTGAGGGGCATCACGGAGGTCACCAGGGAGACTACGGGGGTCACGGAGGCGGGCCACCCAAGCGGTACGAGACCATGGACGAGAGGCGTCAGCATTACCGGCCGCATCACAGAGAGGAGGGGAGACCCGAGCAGAAGCACTTTGTTGGAGATTGCAGAGTCCGGAAGCTGAAGATGCCGATCTTTTCTGGGGAGGATCCACACGCCTGGTTGTTCACAGCGGAGATGTATTTCGCGGCACATCACATGACCGAGGCGCAGAAGCTGGAGGCGGTGGCCATCTGCATGGAGGGGAGAGCTTTAGGGTGGTTCCAGTGGAAGGAGAGGAGGCAGCAGATCCATAGCTAGGCGGAGCTGAAGGACTTAGTGCTGGAGAAGTTTAGAGACCCCCGCCTGGGGAACCTACATGAGCAGCTATTTGCCATCAGGCAGGAGGGGCCGGTGCGGGAGTACATTGAGCAATTTGAGACGCTGGTCGGACGAGTTCATGGGGTGTCGGACGAGTCGCTGGAGGGCACCTTCTTGAAGGGGCTACGTCCTAGTTTTCGAGCTGCGGTGAGGCCATACAAGCCTCGAGGGCTTTCAGAGGTCATCGAGATGGCGCAGATGGTGGAGGACTCCCGAGCTGAGGATAGGCGGAGGCAGAAGCGGTTACAGTGGACAAATACAGCGGATCACCACGACTGGGATAGGCGAAGCAGGGGTCCCTACTGAGACAGTTCAGACAGGACTTGAGAAGACGGGGGAGCCGAACCCGCTACCAGCTGGGGGCCCATTCCGACGGATGACCGATGCGGAGATGAGAGAGAAGCGGCAAAATGGACTCTGTTTTAGATGCGACGAGCGCTTCTCTCACGGGCACCGTTGTGTGGATCGGAAGCTGCAGGTTTTGATAGCGGAAGCAGACGGTGATGATGACTTGGAGGACGAGGGCATTGGAGGGGAGGACGACTCCCACTCAGAGTAGCACCGCCGGTACTTACACCACCTTGAGGACAATGTGGTTCTTGGGGGGGAGTATTGTTAGACCCGCAGGTCTAGCCGCTGGCCCAATATGGGCCGGCCCATGTGGGCCGGCCGGTTGCTCTTGCGCGCGCGCCCAATTGCTCTTGAAACCCTAGTTTTCTTCTATAAATAAGGGCTAGCCGTCATTAGAAATTTTATGTTTGATATTGAATATTTCTATTGAGCGTCTCCTAGGTTTAGGTCTTATAGATTAAACGAGTACGGACGTCCTCTTCGACGTCTTGGGAGGAGAGCACACCTCTTTTGTGCTCAAATATCTTGTTATTTCTACTATTTTCTCAATAAAAATCATATCTTTTGTTGGTTCCTAACATATTGCAATAATACAACTATTAGTCTATTATATCTAAACCAACCATAATCCATTACATACTAAACCATCCATAGAGTTAACTAACATAGTAACTAATATTGCAAGCTTTTCAGAAGTACGAGTACAAAAAAAATTAGTTAATTTTGAAAAGCTGTCTAGCAGCCTAAGAACCGCCCAGAGCGCCCAGACACCGTCCAGAACGCTTAGGCGGCTGATTAATCCAAAAAACGCCCAGATTGACCGATTTGGCCTTATTCGGAGCGTTTACTGGCCGCCTAGCGCCTAGGCGCCGCCCAGGCGAATTTTTAGAACATTGCAAAAATAATGCATAGAGATCAAAGCTAACCTCATTAGGAATTAATGTAAATGACTAATTGATTGTTGAGACCACTTTACGTCAAAGGGTTAACCCATTAGGTCTTAGGCCTCAGTTACATGTTGAGTAGTGACAATTGATATAAACATTTACTTTACTATCTTTCTACAAGTGTGTGTGTCATTTAGCCTCATTCCAGTCACACTCCAAATTATAAATCTATTGAACAACTTGGGAATAAACATGAAACAACCTTAATTTTTGATGCTTATTCAAATACTGTGTCCTCAAGGCTTGACCAACACTATATTCTATGCCTAAGTGAAAACGGGCATTATGTTGTATGTTTGAGTTCTTACCAGTTTTCTTTTTGGTATTATCAATGTTTTTTGTCTGAACTCTTTTCAAAGGAGTTGATCGGTGAGGAACTAAAAGCATGTAGACCAAAACCATTCAGTCATTAGGTTCTAGATCCAGGTGACATGGTATTCCAATTTTCATTCAAATTCTGGTGCATGGTTAAAATTTTAACTCCATTTTTTGCCTTCAACTAAGTGTTCTTCGAACTGGATTAATGATGTGGGAAAATTTTTGGAATGAATCTTAAAGAGAAAATGGGTTAAAAATATTAGTTTTATAAGATAAAGATCTAAATGCAAGACATAGAAAATGGTTGAGAATAGAACAAATTGGTTACTCACTATCAACCCTCAACCCATGGTGTGAGTTATTTGCTGACAAATGTGGCCAGAACATGATGACCTTTGTTTCGATAATGAAATCCATCTCTACTGATTGTTATTCAACATAATCAAAATATATTGTCATTGAATGTTTTTTACTATTATAAA
This sequence comes from Scilla litardierei, assembly GCA_030789695.1. Classification (NCBI taxonomy): domain Eukaryota; kingdom Viridiplantae; phylum Streptophyta; class Magnoliopsida; order Asparagales; family Asparagaceae; genus Scilla; species Scilla litardierei. Next base: position 180,363,210 of record CM061138.1, read on the forward strand.
CACATGTCATTTTATTTGAATAAAACTGTTTGTTTTAACTCACATGGTAATGATGTTAATCTGTTTTAAATATGCTTTTGTTTGAATGTGGGGGTTTTAAATTAAAATTGAACTAGTCATTTCCACTTCATCATTCTCCAACTCTTCCAAAGAGCTTGCCTTAGAGAGTATTATTCCGAAACATTGATGCTAGTGAAACCACTCCTTGTACAGAGACATTAATGGTTGATGTTCATCATATTCTTTTTCGGTATGTTTCTTTCAAAAAATTTGCCATTAAAATTTATGCAGAATTTTAGTGTCAAAGCCTTGGTTATAGCAATCACGCTATCCAGTAGTAGTTTGAACCAAAGATTGCCATGCTTAGTAAAATTTAACATTGTCTCTGTAGGAGTGTAGGCTCAACTGAATGAACTAGGTCCACGAACTGAGATGGATGCGACCAATATGCTTGAAACAGACTCAAAAGTATTAACTATATATGAGTCATAAATCCTAACATCTTTAACCACATATCCATCTATTATTTTTACGTGTTGGACTAAACCCACTTCATAATTTCTTAACATACCACCACTTTAAACCACTCAAAAAGGATACGAGATACATATCTTAACATCCTCTTTCTGAGTTTGATAAGATTAAGTACTGGCTCAACCCCAATAAAATCATTGATAGTTGAATAATTTTGCACTAGACTTTTTTGCTTTCACATGAACAAAACTTCCTGGATACTTCTCTATCAGCTTTTTATTAGATTTGGATGTATTGCTATAATCAATAGCTAGTTGTAAAGAAGCATGCACAACAAAAATTTTATTCTGGACTCCATCCTATAAAAAAATCATATACCCGACGTGCTGTAAAAATCAGAGACATGAAAGCGGAGATAAGGCATTATGTATCTCAGCTTCTTCAAAAGCCCGCATTCAAAAAGTTAATCATAGTGCCTTTGAAATTGAGAGTTTTAGACAACCAGATGTTTCAGTTTCACCTTTGGATTCTCTCATTTTAATGTCAGCTTGGGGTGATAAATTTTATTAGGCGGATCCCATTGATGAATTTTTTGTTGAGTGTGCTTATTTACATCTAGCTATTGATTGGAGCAAACTGTAAAGCTTGATGAGGAGCTGATGGAAAAGTGTGCTGCAAGTTCTGTTCATGTGCAGGTGGAAAGTCCAGTGAGCAATTCTTCAATTATCATTCTGTTTGTGTTGAACTACTACTACAACCATGTCCAACTCATAAAGAGACATTTATATTTTATTAAGCTTGACAATCTTAGATTCAAACTACTTTTGGCAGGGAGCGGCATGAATGGTGCGACAAAGGTATTTGAAATTAAAATTCTTTGTGAGATTCAAAGAAAATTTTTCTCACACACACATCACTTGATAGAATTTGATGAAGACTCGATGCTGATTTCTCTGCACAATTAACCGGCATTTGATGTTTCAAATCTGACACTTGAGAGCGACCAATTTAGAAGAAGGGTGAGAATGATGAAGTGGGTATAATTAGCACCAATTGATAAAAAAAACCCCATATATTTTTCAAAAATCAAAAGGAGTTTAGAAGGCAGTAATATTCTTATCATGTGGACAAGAATTGGAAGTTTGTTCTAGTAAGAGGCCATATGTTAATAATGGTAAGACAGCTTGAATGATAAAAATATTTTTTTACCATTTGTAAATAGTGATTGTTAGAGGTGTATATTGTTAAAATATAAAAAATGCAAACCTCAACCCTCATCAAAACTCCAAAGTTATGAAGACAGTTAAGGATATTTATTTTTATATTCTAACATGTACTCCCTGTAGGTTGAGGGCCCTTTTTCTCTATGGGACGAAACTATAGGCTTTATGCACAACAATATTTGTTTTAATCTGTTTTTTAATTGCACACCCAGAGGGATTTGAATATTTGGATTATTCAGATACCATCCTAAAGTCCTTACCACTACGCTAAAATTTTGAAGTTGTGATGATGGTTCAGAGTTATATTTTTATATTATAACATTATCATTATTTACAAAGAGTTTATTATGTTCAGAGATACATTTGAAGAATGATTTATTGTATTTGGTGGCCTTTTCTTCTAAGTGAAAAATGGGTGAGTCATCTATATGATGGCGAGTACGCTCCAACATTGGCAAGTGAGTCTTTTTTAAGGTTACGTGAATCTCTAATTTGTTCTTTTTCCAGTGCTTTGTATCCCCCTTTAGATAATCTTAATATAACATTTTCTGTCATTCTTCTTTTCATGATTCATTTTGATTTGGAATGAATGATGAACAAGTGCAAGTGCGACAATTTTTGGAGTTTGAGCTTGGGGCGAATTCTATCACACTAGGCATATCAATTTTGCAAGGAAAGTCTTACTTATGTTAAGCTTTTATTATTTTAGAGTTATATTATTTTTAGAATTTCTTTTTGGTTCTTTGAAATTAAAGTCGATTTAGAAATTTTCTTTCTTTTAAAGTTTTATATTATTTTAGTCTTTTATAGTCTTATTTATAGGAGATAAGTTTTGTTTCTTTTAGAATTCTGTTTAAACTAGAACTAGTTTTCATAGAAGTCAAATTTTGCTAAATTATTCTTTGAATCTCTTTGCATATGGTTTGCCTAGTGTGTGTGAATGATTTACCTAGGTGTAGGGCTCGAAACCTATCCCATTTGATTTCATCTTTTGGTTTTCAAATCCTAGTTTTTAGTTCTTCATCAAATCCCATCATAAAACACTAGATCTTCATCCTTTCACTTTTGTATCTATTTCAAATTTGTATTAGAGCTAAACTAATATCTATTCACCTTCATTAGCGTGTCTTTTCCTCTTTAATGTAGTTTATCGCTTAGCTTTAGTTTAAAAAAAACAAAAATTGGAAAAAAATATCGTTCATCATCTTATGTTCATCTTATTTCCAATATCGATCCAAAACCCTAATTTTAACTTTAATTTCTCAACCTGACCATCATTAACTCTAATTAGCTCTCTACCTTCAATAACATCAACAACAACCACCTACTGGCCACCTCAATTGCCTCGTCGTTGACCTCATTGCTTACGACCCTGTTAGTAGCTAACAACACCAACATCATTGTCAATCTCATCCCTCTTTTCCTGATGAACACTGTTGTCTCTTTCAAATCATCTTCTCAGTAGCCTCCACTATGTCTTCATCGTCATATACCCCTACTACCATCGCCATCGTCTACCTTTCAGTTCATGCACGTCATCAGCACTTCCATGTAACCTCACCAGGTAGCATTCAATCTCGGCCCAACATTTGTTGTCGATGTTCATTGTGTTGTTGAATCGTCCCTCATTGTCGGATTTAGATATCAAACGTTGTCATCGTTGCCACTTTCTCTTTATTCCTTATTAAGCTTGAGAATTTCACATTAATGTGAAAGTCGGTTCAATTCGAGCAGTGTCTGACAATTTGAGCATAGTTCGAACCAATCCAAACCAAGCCTATCGTCCGAGCTATAATCGTGCCAGCTAAGCTGCCATGCTGGCTTGGCCCGATTGAGCTGTCCAAGCCGAATTTAAGCTCATTGTTTAGTTGGAACTGGTTTGCATTTTTCAGTTAGAATTGATTTAGAATTAAGCAGCATTGAGCTACATTAGAGCCATATTATATTTTATGCTATCTTTGAAAATTTGAGTTAAATTTTCAACCCTCACCTTTATATTTACAACATGACAATTGGAAGAAGCTTTACAACTTGTTATTGGAATAGTTTTATACTCTTAAGCAACGATCTCATGTCCTTTTTGAGATCACTATACACCTTATGCCTTAAAAGCGTGTGATGTGACACAGGTCCAGCAAGGGGGTGTGGCCGAACCATGCATGCGGGTCTATCAAAGGAGGAGACACGGGTCCATCACAGACCCGGTGGCAAACTCGTAGTTCCGTGACGAGGAGGGGGTTGCTTCGTAAATCAACTATTCGCTTATCACCCCTCTTAAACAAAGGGCCCCCCTTAAGCAAATGGGCCGGCCGGCCCTTAGCATCTCATCGAATGAATGATTTGTAAGTTATTTTATTCCCTTAAGCACTAGATTATATTCCTAGCTAATTTTCTTCAATTTCCTAGTGTTAATTAGCTTTTAGATCCATTGTAGTGACGTCTATTAATCGTTTCAAATCTGCAATTTATATTAAAAATCCCCTTTTTACCTTCACACTTCCTAAAAATCCCATTTTTACCCCACCGAAAAGCCCTAGACGTATCAATTTGGTATCAGAACAATAAATCCATGGCGACGACGCGAACCACGGAGAGGATTGACTTGTTGGAAGAGATAATGGAGAAATTTGAGAGCAAAATGGAAGAAGAGTTCCAATGGTTGACGAAGAAGACGCATGATCAATTGGAACGAAGTTTTGCGCAAATGACGGAGATGCTCCAACAAAGTTCAACGGCAAACGCAGCTCAGATGATGCAAGATATATCGGTAATGATAGAAAAGCTAGATCCAAGCAAAAAGGAACCACTTTTGACGGCGAGGAAGGAGAAAATGTTGTCTTTGACGAAGATTTCCTTGAAGACGTCTTTGACGAGGGCAACCATGCAAGCAATCAATGAAACACGGCCGAGATGGAGGATTAGGAGGCTTTCCTGGCTGTTACCCCACATCGGGAGGGGGTGTCGAGCTCTGGCGGGGGGGGGGGGGGGGGGGCGACAACCCCTTTGGCAGCCCGGAGAAGGGCCGCAAGGGCCGTTTGCATATGGAGGGCCTTCGACAACCCCAGGGAACACTGGGGGCATCCAGCCAACTGCCATGGCTGCCCGCCTCTGGGGGGTTTCGACAGCCTCGGGGGGGGGGGGGGGTTCGACAGCCTCGGGGGGCTTCGACAGGGGGTCGTCGGCCTAAAACTGTGGCCGACAGGCCCCGCTGCCACCTTGGGGGGCCATGTCGAACCCCAGGGAGGGTCGACAAGCCCCACCCGACCCTCCTGGGGGCCCGTTGGCCCACTTGGGGCCCGACAGGCCCCGCCACCCATTCCAGCGACACAGTAGGCCCAGTACAGGACCCGATCGGTTTAGCCACCACCTTTTCAGTCCCAGATGGGTTCCATGTGAGGATTTCAGCATCAGAGGGGTCGTCAGCAGCATGTGGGAGGATCGTCGACTCATCCCCTACCTTTTGGGGGAGTGACGGGAGATTGGAGAAGACACCAGGGCCCACAGAGAGTACCTCAGGGGAACTACGGTTGGTTGCATGGAGATGATCGGGGTGATGGAGCAGCTTGGGGTTACTTGTAGTGTGATGATGCATATGGAGGAGCTTGGGATCCAGCTGTAGGGTATATGCCCAAGAGACCACATATATTTCAGCTGAGGCGCCATAATCAGCCACATGAAAGATGAGGATTTGCAGGGGAGAATCAGCTGAGGAAGCTGAAGATGCCCATCTTTGAGGGAGGAGACCCTTATGACTGGTTGCACCGGATGGAGAGATACTTTGAGGTGATCGGGGTACGTGAGGAGGACTGGCTCAAGGCTGTGAAAGTTTGCTTGGAGGAGAGGCTCTGTGGTGGTTTAGATGGATGCAGCAGCGACCGTTTCGTACGTGAGAGGAGTTCACCGCCCTTTTGTTGGAGCGTTTTGGAGAGATACAGGCTGGGGGAGCTTATGAGAGATTATATGCGTTGAGGTAGGAAGGGAGTGTCAGGGACTACACTAAGAAGTTCGAGACGCTATGCAGTAGGGTTCAGAGAGTATCAGGAGAGTCTCTGGAGGGGTGTTTTATGAAGGGTTTGAAACCTACGATTAGATCGGGGCTGAGACAGCTGAAGCCTGGTAATTTATAGGAGATGATGACCTTAGCGAGGATGGTGGAGGACCATCAGGAGACTGAGAGGAGAGCCTGGGGAGCATGAGGAGGCTCCTTCTTTCGAGGACAGGCTCCAGCAGGAGGACAGAGAGCGACCACTGCCTAGGGAGCTACAGTAGCTGCAGCAGGCAGCAGTGAGAGGAGGCTGGAGCCACGACCAGGAGAACAGATACATAGGATGACTGAGGCGGAGATTCGTGACAAGCAGGCTAAGGGGATGTGCTTTAAATGTGATAAGAAATTTACTCCAAGGCATCGTTGCGGGGATCGGATTACAGATCTTGATAGTGAACGATGAGGAGGACGATGTGGTGGTATTGGAGGCCGGAGAGAATGATGAGGAGCATGAGCACCAGCACTTAGACCTGGCAGAGGTGTCCCTCAATCATGTGGTAGGGTTCACACCGAACCATACCATGAAATTGATGAACAGGTGGGCAAGCATGATGTGATCATGTTGGTAGACAGTGGGGCCACCCACAATTTTATCTCCAGCAGATTGGTGGACGAGCAGAGTCTATAACTGAGTAATACAGGGAGATATGGAGTAGTTTTGGGCATATGTCAGGTGGCGCATATCATGTGAGTCTGTCGAGGCATTATCGTGACAGTTTAGTGGGTTCAGATTGTCACTAATTTTCTTCCTCTGGAGTTAGGGAGTACCAATGTCATCATGGGGATGAAGTGGTTGCAGTGCAACGCCCCGGGAACGGGTGTCGTCACACTCTCAAGAGTTTTGCAGGTTTTGCAGATACCAGTGAAGTCAATATAGTTTAAACATGGAATATTTAAGATAAGAATAAAGAAATACTCATTTTATTCAACCTCCAAATGAATTACATGATCTAACACAGAAAGGAACCACATCGTTCAACTAAGTAATACTAAAAAGAAAATAACTGAAAGGAAGGTAAAAACTCTCCTGATAACATAAAAGCTCAAAAATCCGCGTCCTTAACCGGGAAGTTGGACTCCACGTACTGCGGAGCCTCCTCTTCGAGCTGGGTATCACCTGATGGAATTGAACCACCATTAATAAAGTAAATTGAAATATGTATTAATCAGTTAATTAATTAATTTTGTAAGAATTTAAAGGACACAAAAAGAACTGTAAAGGGAACATTACTGACCTGTCATAATTTAAGTGGCAGTAAGAATTAAGCAATTAACCAAAAGGACTAGTGACTTATAAAGGGGAGAGCACGATGTGCAACATGAAGTCCACCTTGGACCACGTGGTGATACCCCTGGCCGAGTATAAAGGTCAAACTGTACCGAGAACTCAGGTTCCATAAAAGGAAATCCTTCCAGACAGAGGCCATAATCATGGCTTCAATCGCTCACTCACCCTCTCAATTATAAGTTACCCCATACCCGTGAGTCATGTGTAGTTGTTCTAGTTCTAGGGTGTCGTGTATCAGGTTCATGTCTTTAATCCACTAAGTTACATAATTAGAGAGTTATGCATGAACCGTGTTCAAGATGACATTTCGTGTACAAGTAACATGTCGCAATATCGTTGTATAACCACGTTGTATAACCACATTGTATAACTCCGAATTAGATAAGTTAGTATAATCAACAACTGAAACTTCCAATCTTCCTCATGTCCAGTTCCATATGCAGAAAACATAATATTTTAACAATTAAAGTCCACATTTTCATAAAAACATATTTAAAGCACATGATTTATAAGGAATAAAAGAAATGACGAAAAAAGTAAACGAAAAGTTATGGAAAAGGACTCAAATGAATCAGATTCATGTTTTGGCACCGTAAAGGATCGTGGTCTACCTGCTTAGAGGGGTTGCTCAGACCAATGATTGCATACACGCAAATAACCAATTTGGGACGAAGTAATTTACTCAATACTATAACAAGAAGTATACAGAGCTTCAACATGCGACTAAGTAGAGTCAAATAAACTGAACCAAAAGGAACCATCAAGCATGCATCAGGAAAAACTGAAACATCAAGCATGCATCAGGCAAAACTGCAGACAATACGAGCATGCATCACGCAACTGAACCAGATTTGTAGGCAACATGACCCAGTAATAACAGCAAAAAGATCTTGGATTCAAAACATGCAACATCACCCAGATCAGCAAGCAAGCGAGACACAAATGGCAAGCAAACAAGTATAATAACAGTAGGCAATCAGGCAACATCCAGCAAGCACACGACGAGAATAAACAAATAACAACTGGGGACATGAATGAAGACAATATGCTAACAATCAACCACACCCATAGCTAAGCCTTCCACCTCGGCGACAGACCACTACTAAAATCGACGCAAGGGTCTTAACCGAAAAACAAGCAACAACGGCTATAACGCCGTGAATTTAACTAGGTGCCAAAATTCTTCATCGGAGGAAAAGATCCTCTCAAAATTCCACATGAATCATCGCTTCCATTTCGAAAATAAAATAATTAAAGGTTCAATAGAGATCGAATCTACCTGAACCGAAATTTGCGAAAGAAAAATAATAGATCCGAAGCCAACAGAGCAAATCTGAAACCAAAGGAGCAAATCCAAAAGTCCTAGAGCAAATCCGTAGCCTTAGGAGCAAAACTGAACCCTAAGGGTGATGTCGAAGCCCCCAAACACAAGATCCGAACCCAAGGAGCAATGTCGAAGCCCCCAAAAATAAGAAACGAAACCTCAGAAACAAAAATCGAAAACTTTCGAAGTGAGAAAGATTGATTTTCGCATCCCCAAACCATAGAAAATCTCTTCGTATAAAATAGAGGGGAAGAGGGGACTTATCACACGAGAACAATCATCGAGAAAATCTCGCGAGAGGGGTCACCCGCCGTCGGATGAGTTAGGGTTTCGAAAACCCAATCGTGTCGTTGCCTCCAATCGCGGGATTTGGGCTCGTCGCTGCTGTCAAGCGAAAGAAAGAAAGAAAGAAAGAAAGAAATCGAACGGGGTAGGGCTCGTGCGAAGTGAGTGGAGGGTGATAGAGAAGGTGAGTTGGGTTTAAGTTTTTAAGTAAATGGGCTTGGGCCGTGGGTTTTAAAGAAAAGAACAAAAACTAAAAAAAAGAGAAGAAAAGAGTTTGGGTGTCACGCTCCGCAACCTGGGGTCGCATCATGTTTCACAAAGGATAGCAGTTCCAGTGAAAACAATCTAGACACAAGAAGAGATGTATCAAAATGCTTAACAAAATTTTTCATTTATATTCATAGACGAGTTTATAAAAGGATGTACATCATACCAAAAGCATGCATAACAAAAGGCTATACATCGTGCTATAAGCATGCACAACAAAAGTACATCTGCCACTATCACAAAAATACATATTCTACCCCTAATCAAAAGTCAACCGGGTCAACAAACTCTAGTGCCTCCTCTACCTCTGGACCAACACCTGGTGCTACAACAACAATGAAGACACACCAAGGTAAATCACAATGATTCTAAAAACTTTGATTAACTAGGAAATGATAACTGAAAAATAAATGACAGACTAATTAATATTGCATTGGCATTTAAAACAAACCTGCAACTCAGTTAACAATTAAAAGTGATAATATCATAGTTCTATTATTCTATGCCAAACCTAGGCCGTGAATCATATTGGAGAGTACAGAAACAACCAAGGAGTCCACCTCAGTACCCAAGGGCGCTCACCTGGGCCAGACCCAAAGCAGAGACGGTAGGGGCCATGATCAACAGTGTGGAACTCAGTAATTAAGTCAGATAGTGCAATAAGGGTCAGATCCTAATTCAATGATGTGACCCAGGTCGAAACTACCTGATGCGGTCAAGTCAATAGAAGCGTGGCTCCAGTCGCTCCCGCACTCTCACTAATATGATTTACCTCATAACCCGTGAGTCTGAAGTGCCAAGTGTATTTTCGTGTACATCTCTCAGTGCCTCAGTGATATGTTTCAAGTGTTGTTCTACATAAATGTTTTAAGCATGATATTCTAATGCGAATTAAATTCTAAAGCCACATTGAACTTAATTCGATATTGGTGTGCTATGACATCCTGGTTCCAATCATATTCGCATTCATTCTAAACACATACATATAGTCCACTGAATTTCAAACCATTGTTTCCATAGCACACCTAATATACCAACTAGTTCAATGTCATGGTCCAATAATCAACACTATAACAATTAATGATGAGGAAGCATCGTAACATTTAACATGCTCTAAGAGTGCAGAAATTGGATATCTAAGCATGGATATGACAATTAATAAACTGGATATTCTAATATGATATATAGACTGAAACTTGAATATAAATAGGAGTACGAGCGAACCTGCAAGTGAAGACAACGATCAATTTCCATACTCTTAGAATTATGGGGATAGTCAAATGGGGAGGGACAATCTGGTGATTTCAGATAAGATTTCATCATTGATCATTTTCAGGACTTCACCATTTATTAATGGTTTTATATGATCCTTCAGGCAGCATTTTATGATCCTAGGGACAGTAAACTTAGATCCTTCAGGCAGCGTTCCATACTTTCCAACGGCCTTTGAGGCTAAACCCCTTATATTCAATCATAGGGAAATTCTAAGCAAACATACACCTTTTACCAAGCATCAAGCGTAGCAAAAATTATTATTCGACTCTGAAAATTCCCAACAGATATGATAAAGGAAAAATCCCTAGGGTCAGTAACAAATTTCTGGTCATGATGACCATTTTCTGTTATACGAAGATTCTGCAATTTGCAGCGAGTAAGATGAAGGCCAACAGTCTCGACAAAGAGGGTGAAATCACTTAAACAACCCGCAGGAAAAGAGGGGAAATGGGGTCCTATGGGTCTTGGCCAAAGGGGAAGGCCCATCAGTAATCTTTTCGAGGGACAATGGGCTGCAGCGAGGTTCACCGTCACGCCCGGTGCTCAGATACACCATCGCAGAAACTAGAGGGGCAAAATCCACAAATTTAAAAATCCAAAATTTAGAGAATCAGAGTGATTTTACCTGAAATCGTGGAAATCGTGGACTGTGGAAAGAACCAAAGAGAAATTCGAACCCAAAGCCCAAACCGAAACCAGATCCAGCGAAAAACCCTGACTTTTCTTTGAAAAAATTTCACCTTTACAGAAAATCGAAACCCTAGGGCTCAAATCGAGCTTAAATAGAGGGAGCAAGGAACCTGGAAAGCCCAGAGGGAACGCCACGAAGACGTTTGGCCTCAGATCGAGGCGTGGACGTGTCGAACCCCTAAAAAATTAGGGCAGGAGAAAATCGCAAGCCACGCCACACGTTCTGTGAGTTAGAGAAGTGAGAGGGGGCACGTGGTTTCCTTCGACCTGAAGGAACGAAAGAGAGAGATGTCGGAGAGAGAGAGATGTCTGAGAGAAGGGCGGCGGCGAGTTTTTTTCGCCGTTGCTTTTGAGAGAGAGAGAGAGAGAGTCGGGGAGAAACAAAGAGGGGGAGAGAGAGTAAAAGAGAGGGGGCCACGTGGAGGGGGGAAATTAAGTGAAGGGGGGCTTTACACGTGGAGGGTGGGGGAAATAAGAAGTGGGCCAAGGCCCACTGGATCTTTACATTGGGCCTTTACATTTAGACATTGAGGGAAACCAAAACTAACTGGAAGCTGCTCAGATTGGAGTATCGGACGGAGGAAGGACAATTGTTTTACATGGGGATCCCAGTTTATGTCGTTCCCTAGTGTCATACACGGCCATGACGTGTGCTATACACATGGCGGGAGAAGGTTATCTAGTAGAGCTGCAGGCAGTGGCTGTGGGGGAGCGGATTGAGGATCAGGCTCAGATGATGGCACCAGAGATAGAGCATCTTTTGAGCCAGTACGAGGATGTCTTTCAGACTCCGCATGGACTGCCACCACATAAAGATCATGAGCACGCCATTGTTTTGCGGGAGGACGAGTCTCCTATCAGTGTGCGGCCATATAGATACCCCCAGGTGCAGAAGGATGAGATCGAGAGACTGGTAGGGGACATGTTGCAGGCAGGGATGATCCAGCCGAGTGTGGGTCCATTTTCTAGCGATGTCCCGTTGGTGAAGAAGGATGTTAGTTTGAGGTTCTGCGTGGACTACCGAGCTCTGAATAAGGAAACGGTGCCTGACAAGTTTCCTATTCATGTGATCGATGAGCTTCTTGACGATCTCCATGTGGCATCATTATTTTCGAAGATTGTCCTTAAGTCAGGATATCATCAGATTCGGATGAGGGCGGCCGACGTGCCCAAGACCACTTTCAGAACTCATAAAGGGCACCATGAGTTCCTTGTCATGCCGTTCGGTCTGACGAATACTCCAGCGACATTCCAGGCCTTGATGACCTTGCTTACAGAGATTTGTCCTGGTATTCTTCGACGACATACTTATTTACAGTTGCAACGTGGAGGAGCATGTGGGGCATTTACATGCAGTTTTGCACGAGTTATAGGAGCATCAACATTGTGCCAATAGAAAGAAATGTCTTTTTGGACAGCCGCAGGTAGAGTACCTGTAGCACATTGTCTCGGCGGAGGGGGTAGTTGCAGACCGAGAAAAGATTGCAGCGATGTTGGACTGGCCGCTACATACGACACTACAGGGCTTGGGCCTCACTGGATATTACAAGAAATTTGTTCAGGGATATAGCTCGATAGCTTGGCCACTAACGGAGCAGCTTAAGAAGGACATGTTTCAGCGGGGTAAGGAGGCCACCAGAGTATTCGAGGTCCTGAAGCAGGCGATGACGACTGTGCCAGTGTTGGCACTCCTAGACTTTAGCAAGCCCTTTGTAATAGACACCGACGTACATGACATGGGTTGGGGGAGGTGTTGATGTAGAATCAGAGGCCAATAGCTTTTTTCAGTCAGACTCTGTCATCACGAGCTAGACTAAAATCAGTTTACGAGAGAGAGTTGATGGCGATTGTGCTCTCCATCCAGAAGTGGCGGCCTTATTACTTAGGAGAAGATTCATTGTGAGGACCGACCAGAGGAGTTTGAAATATCTACTGGAGCAGAGCATCAGAAATGACTCTCCAAGCTGGTTCATTACACCTTTTAGATACAGTATATGCCAGGGTTGGAGGATAAGGCATTAAATGCTCTGTCCCGTAGAGAGGAGGCAGCAGAGTTGGCGGCCATATTTGTGCCGGTCCTACTAGATTGGGAGCCTTTGGGTCGAGAGGTTGAGCTAATGAGGGGTTGGTGCAGATACGTGAGGCGTTGCAGCAGGGTTCGACAGATTTTCCAAGGTATACCATGAGTGGACAGAGGTTGCTCTATCAGGGGATGCTGGTGATACACAGGGACTCTACCCATATTTCTCTGATATTTCAGGAGTTACATGGCAGCTCGGTAGGGGGACATTCGGGGATACAATATACATACATGAGGATGTATAAGGAGTTGTATTGGCCAGAAATGAAGCGGGACATCGCTAGGTTGATAGCAGAGTGTGACGTCTGTCAGCGTCACAAATACTTAGCAATGGCTCCTGCAGGACTACTACATCACTGGCCCTCCTAGAGAGAGTTTAGAAGGATATTAGCATGGATTTTATCGACGGGCTACCACGATCAGAGCGCTACAGTGTTATCCTAGTAGTGGTAGACTGCCTCAGCAAATATGCACACTTCATCCCTTTGCGACATCCGTATACAGTCCTTACTGTCGCTACAGCTTTCATGAGAGAGGTGATCCGCCTACATGGCTTCCTTGCGTCAATAGTTTCAGACCGGGATAAGGTTTTCATGAGCATCTTTTGGCGAGAGCTGTTCAAGGCACAAGGAACCAAGCTGAGGAGGAGTACAACCTATCACTCATAGACAGACAGACAGACCGAGATGGTGAATAGGAGTGTGGAGACTTATTTGAGGTGTTTTGCTTCAGATTTCCCCGAAGCAGTGGACCAGGTGGTTGGCTTATGCAGAATATTGGTATAACACCTCATACCACTCGGCAGCACGGAGCATACCTTTTCGTATTTTGTATGTGTGGGACCCTCCCCAGCTAATCCATTACAATCGGGACACGACTCCAGTTTCACAAGTTGATGAGCATTTAGAGGAGCGGGACATGCATCTGGAGGAGCTGAAGAGACATCTACTACGTGCCCAGCAGATTATGAAGGCGAAGGCTGATGAGCACATGAGAGATGTGCAGTTTGCAGTAGAGATCGGGTCTACTTGAAGCTGCGACCCTACAGACAAAAGACGATGGCACATATGAGCAATCAAAAGTTGGCTGCACGATACTATGGGCCATTTGAGGATACATCGCAAATTGGAAAGGTGGCATATCGCTTACAGTTGCCGACTTTATATCCACCATCCACCCAGTGTTCCACGTGTCACAGCTGCAGAAGGCTATTGGGATCACACTCTCTCACCCACTCTTCACCCCCCCACTTTGACATATGACATGTAGGTGATATTGGAGCCACAGGAGCTGAAAGGGGTGAGGAAGAATGCATAAGGAAAGCAAGAAGTATTGATTAGATGTCGAGGACTGCCATATTGTGACTCCACTTGGGAGGCTAGGATGTGATTCATGCACAATTTCTAGATTTTCACTTTGAGGACAATGTGTCACTTTGGGGAGGAGTAACGATGCTACGCGGGTCCAGCAAGGGGGTGCAACCGAACCATGCATGTGGGTCTATCAAAAGAGGAGACGTGGGTCCACCACGGACCCGGTGGCAAACTCGTAGTTCCGTGACGAGGAGGGTGGTTGCTTCGTAAATCAACTATTCGCTAATCACCCCCCTTAAGCAAAGCGGCCGGCCGGCCCTAGCATATTATCGAATGAATGATTTGTTCGTTGTTTTATTCCCTTAAGCCCTAGATTATATTCCTAGCTAATTGTCTTCAATTTCCTAGTGTTAATTAGCTTTTAGATCCATTGTAGTGCCTTCTATTAATCGTTTCAGATCTGCAATTTATATTTAAAATCCTCTTTTAACATTCCCACTTCCTAAAAATCCCATTTTTACCCCACCAAAAAGCCCTAGACGCATCAGCGTGATACCAAAAAAATCGGTCTATTCCATATGAACTGTGCACAAGACTTTCTTTTCGGTTGAGGACTAACTGAAATTTGAAATGCCTTTATAATTGACGAGCTCAATTTAACAAAAAGAAATGACACTCAGTATGTACCATACTCAAAATAGGAGACAGTTGAAGCCATTATTTGATTTCGATCTTAATCAACAACCTAGATTAGAATTGAAACCACATATTGAGTCCAAGTCTGGACCTGAACCACTGCTCGAGTCCGAGGCCGACTCAATACATAAACCAAAGTTAAATTTACAGGTAGATATAGAGCCTCAGATAGAGTTTGAATCAATGTTCCAGATTGAGTCTGCATTGGAACCGTCATCTTTATAATTTGTTGATTGTGAGCTAGAGCATATAGACGATATTATTTCAACTGATCTATCCTATGAGCCAGCTGGTATTGTGTCTTTCTATACTTTTCTTTAATGTTGCTGGATTGTTACTCGCGACACGTTTGCCTTAGTTTCTTAATATTGCGATACTTCAAAACTTAATTTTGAGTTTTTTTCTAAAAATGAGTGCTAATTGGATGCTGAATGATCCATGAACAAGTGCAAGGGTAACAACTTTTGAAGTTTGAGCTTGTGAGGCAAATTCTATCACATATGAATTTTTAATTTTGCAAGGAAAATTCTTACTTGTTTTAGGCTTTTGTTATTTTAGACTTTTATTATTTTTAAATTTTCTTTTTTGATTTCTTTAGAATTAGAGTCGAGTTATGAGCTTTCTTAACTCTAAAGTTATATTTTATTTTGATGTCTTTTGTGGTCTTTTTTATGAGTTAAGTTTTATTTCTTGTAGAATTTTAGTTAGAATAGAACTAGATTTTGTAGGAGTCAAGTCTTGTGTTTTTTGTATAATGCCTTTGTGCCTTTTATTGTAAAACATATTATTGATGGGTAAAATTAAGAATTGAAATTGGAAGATTTTTAGTGGTTTGTGATGAACCTTAATTTCTTCTTAGATCTCTTTATATACAACGTGCCTAGAGTGCGTGAATGATTTGCCTGGATGTGAGACCTGAAACCCATCACTTTTATTTTATCTTTTAGTCTTCAAAGTTTTAGCTTTTCTCCAAATAGCACCACATAACCCTAGAGCTTTAAACCTTAGCTTTCACATCCCTATCACATTCCAAAATTCTCTTGCATCAATCAAGCCATAAAGCTGAAGATCTGCTTTTAATTCGTTTATTTTAGGAAAATGACAACATATTGGAGTCGTCAACTTTACATCAAAGACTTGGTTCAGATTCATGTTGTTTCATCAATGGACTAGGCATGGTTGATAATCCCTTGAGTTTGAGAAAAGAATTACAAAATCATTATAGTAACCATAAAGAATGAGGGGTTTTCAATATGGATCATTGGCTCATTAATTTCAGACTGCATGTTCTATCTTTGCCATTTTCGTCAGCTAAGAGTGAATGTAACAGTACCATATTTTATATTAAACGCCTACAACTAAGGGTCCAAACTTTCAAGATTCTATCATGGTAGGAAAAATCATTACCACCAAACTATTCCTTAATTGGGGTGTCATTACCATTTTTCAGACTAGTCCTTTCTGTAACTTGCACCGGCCTCCTAACAACTTCAATATTGCATGGATCCGTTTTACCTAGATATACTAGTTAAAAGTCACTCTAGAATTTATCTAGTTTATCGACGGGAAAAAATGAGCCTGCAAAAACATGAGTTATTTTATTTCTCAAATAAAATGTGCATATTGCTTAATAGTTAGTACCATGCAGAATGATGTACCTGGTATGCTCCAATAAGATGGATAAGTAAGGCAGCATTAGCAATGTCAATAAGCCAAAATGGTTCGTAAAATCCAGTAAGAATGTTCCCTGGGGCATCACTTCCAAAGGCTGCATACCCCACACAGCCAAGAAAGATGTAGAAGAAAGTCGTTCCTCCGATCCCATACACATTTGCTTTCCTCATTGTTTTGTTTTCAGATGGAGGAGATTTCAGGGTATCCTAGAAAAACAAGCATGAGTGAGTATTGGTAAAATTATAGTGTGTGTTTGCATAGGATTACTCAAACTAAAAGTGGAATGGTTGAAAATCCCATAAGCGCTGCATTAATACGGTAACATAATCCATCTATAGTATGATTAGAATTAAATGGCTGAAGTAATTGCCCCTTTTAGAAAATTAAATCCAAACCACGGTATAATTACTGCGGCATTGAAAGATATTTGTCCAAATGATACAAAATGACATATCCGGATGTAATTTAATTGGTTTCAATAATTTACGAGCCCTAGCATAAAGCAGGCGGTAGGAAAAATTTTCCCCTTTCTGAAGACTGCTAATTAAAAAATAATTAGACGACGTGCAACACCATTCAATATTAATCATTATATTAAATTTCCTCACCTGGATCTCTATTAGAACCATGGCATAGGTGTAGGCGAAAGCAATGTTTCCAAGAGCTTGGAAAGAATGCCAAATTTTGGTCGACGGGGAAATATTTCTTCCTATCTCTACTCCGAGTAATGTTCCTTTGACTTCATGATGGGTAGAAAATGCCACAACACACAGATATAGCCCGATGAAGGAGTACAAAAACGACATTGCTGCCGCAGTGTATGATAGGAATGAAACTTTTTCCAAGTTGGGACATTGTGACAATATTACTTCCATCGCACCAAACAAAATAATATAAAAGACTCCTGAGGCCTCACATGGAGCATTCCGACCTTTCGTATGAAAGCAATTTGATCGCTTAATGGCCCTGCAGCATGAATTTGTAAGTATAAAAATAACGAAACAATCACTTTACCTGCAACAAAAGTTCAAGTAGAAGAATGTGCGTGTGTGCACACACGTGTGTGTGTGCATGTAACCACACACATTTATGAAGAGAAAATTAGGGGTGTATAAAAATAACTTACACCATACTCATAACCGCTGTGATTGTATATCCCACCATGGTTCCCCAGAGTATGATATATTGTACGGTTCCGCATGCTTTTACATATTTCCTACCTGCAATTGCAATCAGAAATAATGCTCTTTAGCAAAACATGTATTTCCTCTATTTTTATACCAAGTTTGTTAGTTTCGAATTAAGCAAATATTTGTCTTTGAAACTGAATACACAAAAACATTATTAGCAAGTGATTAAAATCATTTTTGTACATAAGTTTGCACCAAATTAAGACTCCGTCTTTAGCCAGTATTGGAAATTTCTCTAGTTATTCTTGGAGGAATAACAATCCTCAAGCTTATTCCTGCCAATTGATCTCAAAATACCTTGTAGTACCATAGTTCTGGTTAATGAAGCTGATATGTAATCCCATTCTGTTAACTATTCTTTTTACTTTACTAGTCATACTGTTACACTGTCACCAATAATAGGCAGTCTTTTTTTGCAGTTCAAAGGGGCAGTTCATAGAATTTTTCTGCAACATTTAGAAAGATTTTAATGTTCAAGTAGTTTGATATTCTTTATCTATACATCAAAGGATCAAGAAATGAATCCGTGTTAGATGCTAACTTGACCATTATAGCATTTCAATACATCGAATCTTAAAAAATTTGAGTTCACATGCATCCTAGGTAGCTGGACATCAGTTGGGTTCTTTCTTTATGTGGCAGGCAAAGAATCATGCTTATTCTTTTACTTTGTCTCCTGGGATCCGCCACCGCATATGAATATTACTCAAATCAATTTTTTTTAAAAAAATAATGTTATTACCGATTATGAAAATAAGCTTCAAAAGCATTCATTTTTTCATTCTTTTTTTTCCATGTATAAACTTGCATATTGTGTGAGATTTTTTCATGTTGATGGTTGGTCATGGCGCTACCACAATGATGTGATTTTTCTTTAGGATTGAATAAATTATCCATATGTTGAAATTTTTTGTGGTATACCAAATTTGGAAGGATCAAACAAACGTTTGCATGTCAATAGTTTAGGTGAGGGGGAGACAGAATTAGAATATAAACCACTGACCTGCAAGATGATTCTCCACTATCTCTTAGTAAAGCAAATGATAGGGTACACGACCGAAATTCTTCCATAATTTTATGTCACTGTTGAAAAGGTAGAAAGGTTACCTAGACATGCTCTTACAGCATCCATATATGTGTAGTTTCTCCTTCCTTTGATGGGGTCGGGAGACCGGTAACAGTCTGACAGCAGAATAGCAGTGTAATAGGTAACAAAAGCAAAGAGAACCAGAACAATAGGACCAATTATCCACCCAAGTTGAGCAATGCTCCATGGCAGCGTCAGGACACCCGAACCCACTATTGCTGTGATGGCGTGTGCTGTAGCAGACCACACTGTTCCTAAATAGTCAAGCGAGAAACAATTTAGTTATAACAGATATCTTATTATCCGGAAGAGAATGTCATAAATCCATCTACAAGAAAATTAATACTATACCCTTTCTTACAAGTCAAGGTCTTTTGAGATAGTTCTATAATTACATGATTAAGCAAAACATCCAAATTCTTACCCTTTCAAACCAGATTATAAAGGAAGCAAAAATTATGGAAAATATTTCATGAATCAATCAATTTCCAATTAGATAGTTACTGGGCTGCCAAAATTTGAAAGTCATAGAGAATGGAGGAAGCGTACCGGTTATGATGAACCTCATACTTTGGTCAATATTAGGCTAGTAACCTTTATATATTAGTTTAATACATATTTCTGTGTATAAATCAAGGTTTGAAATCTCGGCCAATACTAATATGTTTCGCTTGTATTGTATCGGATTTCAATCATGTTGATACGATACGATCAAAATTGGTCGATACAATCGATAATAATTAATAATAACTTATTCTAAGAGGAGATTTGATGTTTTAATTACTAAAAATTTAAATTCTATTCTACGTCATATATTGGTTAAAAACTCTTATTTCACAATCAAAGTCAACATTCAACGTGTTGACCTAAATCAGGTAAAAGAGAGAGAGAATAGTGCATTGGACGTTAGAAATTATTTATGGATAAATGTTATCACTCGTTGAGTATGAAGATCCATCTGCAACTAACAACTAGGTTGAGCTACGGTAACCGATACATAAAGTCCGATATTTTCAATACAATCGATACCGATTCTACAAACCATCGGCCGATATTAAGTTTGACACCGAGATTTTGAACCTTGGTTTAGAGGTCATACTATTAGTTCAAATTCAGTTTGGCAAATTTTATGCATCATCATATAGAAATACTATCTTTCAGTAGGATTAAGACTTTGATTTAATCATGTGTAGCCGATCCTTTATATTTAGTAACATTTCTGTAATTACTCAAATAGTCAGACCATATCACATTTGGATATCTGTATCATAATGTTCCAATTGGTAGAATGTTGTGGTTGGATAAAGAAAGTGCAAAATTAAAGATGAAGAGTAATGCTTGAAAGCATAATGACATATTTGATTAACATCTTACCTTGATCCCTTAATATGAATGCTTGATGGAATCATAAAAGTGAATACCAGTTAGGAGGTATATGCTACCTTTTAAGATTCAAAAGCTGGGTGCCTCCCAAGCAAACTTGAATGGGGGACCTTCAACACCTCAAGGAGGCTTCGACCAATGCTTCTCACGGCCTCTTGGGTACTCTTTTTTTAATGGCTGTCTATTGTTATTAGCATATCATATATGATGAAGTGAGATCATTTTATTTGGAATATGAACTATCATAAATACAAAACATTTATGCTTATTTCACTAGTCTATATAGAAAAGGAATTAGTCACACTGACTAGAAAGTACACATACTTAGTCAATTATTATTAGCTACAGTTTAGTAAGATATTGGTTATGATTCTTTACTGGATCAGCTCTGAATTGAATGATTTATTAATATTTTGAATAAGTTTGTAATATGTTAATGTGAAAACGAGTGTAAACTAGCAGTTCATAATCACAATTAATCAAAAACCATTTGCTATATTTGGACATAAGCATATCGAAAGTACCGACAACGCACACTGAAGCAGCATTGCCATTATGTACACATAACTTTTTTGCATAGATTCCTTGTAAGGAAACATTGATGGAAAGGATATGCAATAGAAACATTTCTGAGACTCATCTATAAAATGTTCCTTGAATTAGTCCCCGACTATTTATAGGACACATGAAACATGCATGTCCTTCAATTTGAGATCATAGAACAACCTCTTGCCACAACATACCCTTCACTCTTCCCGATCATATTAGGCCAAGCGAGCACGGTCACCTCATAAAGACAAAAAAATCATTGTGCACCAACTTTCTGCTGCATGGTATCAGCTGCATGTATGATAGCTCTTGGTACCCTACTCAACCTCCTTCCCCAACAACCCTCTCCTAGATGCCATATAATATTGCCTAGACATCCCCATAGATTCGACCAATTTTCAATCAAGTTCTTTTATCATGGCTATTAACTAGCAAACAAATCAACAAAACCTCCCTTATTTGTTATTCATCCTCTCCTATCAAAGTCAAGATCACAGTCCAATTAGCCCTCAATGATAGACTTTTCACTACAAATCCATACATATAGTCATTCATGACATCGTTGATGGATCCCAGTCTAAGTCTGATTTTCTCACTGCTAGATCCTCATCGAAGAGTGTTGCCTCATCAAAAGAGATCATCTCGACTTGCTATCATCACGTTGGCCTGATATTATCATAAGGATTGACTTCCAGAAAGCTTTCGACACTTGGTTCTTCCTGTACAAGCTACTCATTGTGTACGGCTTTTTGGGTTGGGTAAATCCACTCATGGGTCGTGTGGATCCACTCATGTCTCTCTAATAATACCTACTCAGTGCTTGTTAATGATGAACCAGGTCCCCATATTAGCTGTATGAGATGTCTGTGACAAGGAGACCTGAGACCTGATCTCTCCTTGCCTCTTCATTCTTGCTTCATTCTTGCTACCGATATCGATGTTCTTGCCAAATCCCTTCAGTTTGCCTATTATCACTGTTTCCTTCCATTTTCTTCTGGAGCTTAAATTCAGATATGTTGCTAGTGACGATATTCAGTTCTGGACCAACCTTTGAATCAACGAACCGTCTTTTGCATCTACCTTCCTGACTTTATTTGAGATTGTCAATGGGTACATGGCCACCATGGCATTCAAGTGGGTCAACAATCAATGTGCCCTTCTTTTCTGGTTGTTATCGTTATCTCACATGGCTTCTTTTGGAAATTTCTTTTTGATCTTCTCAATCAAGGATATACCCCGACAATACCTTAAGGTCGCATCATTTGGACACTTGACATTTCTAGAGCGTTCTCGGTCTGCCTCCTTTACCACATGCTCGTTGCCAATAACAACATTGATAGCACCCCATCCTTTATCTTTCATCCGGACCATGACATCCCTCTAAAGATCAGGATTAAGCTATGGTTGGCTTTAAATAACTGACTTCTCATAACGGACATCCTTTCTGAGCGAAACATGGCCACATACTTGCCTTGCCTTTTTCACTGCTGCAATTTGGAATTGGCCTCACACATCTTCCTTCAATGCAATTTCTCCTCAGAACTATGGAACCACTTCCTCTCCATCCATAATCATTCGAGACTACCTAACACTCTTCGGACTCTTTGGCCTACTGGAACCAGATGTATCATACTGGAACCAAAGGTGGTACCTGCACACGGAGTCATTATCTAGGTATGACTGTAGAAGCCATCGTCTCCGTCATATGGCACAAAAGGAACACCATGCTCCTTGAAGATAGGGCAGTGCCTTGCAAAGTGATCATCCACCGGATTTTCTCCCTTATTACTTCATGGATCGGTGTTAGCCCTTAATCTCTTTGCGCCTTCCGATTATTCCTAGTCATTTCAGTTCTAGCTTGCATAAGGCACACACATTATTACCTACCTTGGATAATGCCATGCCCCTTGGCCTGTAAGACTTTGTAGTTCTATGTCTTTTTTCTTGCTCCCCATGTATTGACATTTTTTGACTCCCGATCATAGGTCATAGGTATGTAGTTTCCTTTTATTTAATGCATTTTATGGTCACCCGCCGTTACAGTCCGGCCGATTTTCTCAACAAAAAAAATAAGACATGTCATACATTGAGATCCACTACATGTAGACCAAAAACACTAGAGAGACCAGTACTGAATTCACATCACATGTGCTTAATTTAAATGTATGGATTGCTACTATTTATGGTTATTGTATACCTTTGACATGGTACATGGTTTAAGAACATTAATGTACGTAGTTAAAGAAAAATCTCACATATTCTTTTTAACACAAGGATGGTTTGTGTATATGTGCATATGTGTAGCAATTCTCATGACTTGTGTAACTTCATAATAAGATTTATCATATATGCATATTCATACTGAATTGTGCCATAATTGTGACACACGTTTAAACATATTTATCAGCATACTAGTTCTCATCTATTGGATTATAATGTGTTACCAAATTACTTAATGTATTTATATATTCATTGAATTTAAACTTGAAAGCCGTGTCTAATAGAAATAGCATTTGCTCTAAAAATATAATAAATATTATTGAACTAGATTTTTTTTATTGTTCATCAATGTCACTGACTCACTAGTATATGTATCAGTGAGATAAACTTCATAGTTGAAACCATCTTGGCAGGTGTACTGTACTCATAACTGGTATTTTCCCAGCTTCATGAAATTGCATTTTTTAATATAAATAGTATTCATATTGTCCATAAGCAAGACACCAATTTCATAGGACATGGTAGGCTATACAAACACATACATTTTTCATGCTTGTGTGAGAATCAACTATTTGATTCCATGGGCATGTCTTTTAATAGAGAGATTATTGACCTCTTAGCAGGAAGCACTCGTTTGGAAAACTTATTACGCATTGATGTCTGTTTGATTGAGAAACTTTTGTAAGTAAATATGAGTACCGTTTTCACGGAAACTTCAAAAGGATTCACTTAATAATACTATTTTTCAAACTTGAAATGTCTTTTTCTGAGAAATTATGGAAGAAGTTATTAACTATATAGAACGAGTTTTTGTATATTCCATATTTGCCACATAGATGTGCTAAGTTTAAAGACGATAACATTCATATTTGGTTCAAGATAATAGTTAATGATGCATGAATGGTATGGTATGCATAAATAATGGGTGACGTATATGATATCTACTAGTCTTGTATTGCTATCTTAGTATCTGATTTACATTGCATCCATTATATTTCTCTGTTGGACAGACATGCGAGCAGGATTAAGGTGAGTGTGTAATTTTTTCCCCAATTTGTACTCAAGAAGTTCAAAGTTTTTTATCTGTACCAAATTTAAATAGTATCTATATTATTGGTCTCTCCATGGAAACAAAATTCTCTCATGCATATCCATTTTTGTACCGGCATGAAACTCAGAGTCCCTGAAACTTTATGAGACCCGTGTTTTCATTTTGAGGGTTTTGGTGTTTGGTTTCTTGGAACTCTATAAACCTTGGGCTTCATAAGGTTCTCATAAATGCCAGGCAACACTTTTGCAATTCTCATGATTTTGCTATTTTAGGAAGCAAACTTGGAGCTAGGTTTCACAATTTTCACAAAGATTTCTGGAGCCAAACAACGCTCCGCAAAGTAAACCTTGAATAAATCACTGATCAGACTCTCATAGCCAGACTCTGCAGATATAATCCTAAAAAATGATCTGCAATCTACAAGATCGACATTTTGGGCATGCATGCATGCATGCAGAATACAGCATAGGAACAAGATCAAATGGTATGGCTAAAGAGGTTCATTTGTTTGAACAGTAAACAAACATGCATGATAGAGGAAGTATCTATTTTATATCATCTCTAATCACATGACTTCCTTCATGATTATCAACATCGACAGCTAGTCTGAAATCAAAGATCCATGCCCATCCTTCATCTCATCATCAACAAAAACTAGTCTGGATCTTTTGCAGTTGCCACTCCTGTGGACTCCAACTAGGAAAAGGCAACCTGCTGACATCTTGAGAAATCTTGCTCCTTGAAAAAGGCATGCAGATTTGTTTTCAACATACATCATTCTTCAAATATCCCCTCAGTGACACAGAAAACAAGGGCATAGCAAGCATAGAATCTCTCTTGCAATTTCCATGTAACTACACTCCATTGTTTATCAAGAAGCTTACCTGTTCTGATGCGGCCATCATCTTGAACAACAGGCTCAATTTCCTCTATTTCCTCGATTTCCATTGCTGAGGCCATGAGAGAGAGAGAGAGAGAGAGAGAGAGAGAGAGAGAGAGAGAGAGAGAGGGGGGGGGGGGGAGGGGTGGTGGTAATTGTGGCAGGGGGCTTGATAGAAGAAGCCAAGGCATCAACTTAAATGTCTCATAACCACCTTAATTTGTTGGGGACTGCATGCATGGCAGAAACTTCTAAGAGTTGGTTTGGTAGCAACTCAGTGCTTGGCACTTGTCATCTCTCTTATCCTTGATTCAAGAGAAAGTTTACTGGATTATTACTCCTAACACTCTTCTCCTCTTCTCATCCAACAGGCAACAGCACTTCACCTGCATTGGGCTTCTGCTCAATCCCCAACATAGCAGAACAAATCCATTTCAGGCCCCAGGTGTTTCCCAGGCTTTCACAAGCAGAATACTATTTTTGCTGGATACAAGGAAGCAACATCATCACATATGGAAAGCACTATTAAGAACATGTTGATATTATTAGTAACACAAAAAATTGTTTTTTAGACCGCATTCATTAGGGTTGCCTATGTATAGCCTGCAATACAATAAAAATTACAGATTTCGTTTTATACGAATAGGTTAATATCTATTCTTCTTATTTGTTGTCGTCGTAGATTTCTGGTGCACTTTGCATGTCTACTTGTAGATCATCTGGTATAACATCTGAATCCAGAGCCATTGGGTCTTGCTTCCTTATGTCCGCGAAAATAGCTCCTTTCAAGCTACATCTTTTCTCGCTCGATAAATTAGGCACGTGTACTAAAAACTCTTTCGGATGCCGCTGTAGATGTAAGAATATCTAGTAAATCATGTCAAGATAGAAAGTACACGATACAAGGGTCTTTTGCTTTTCCATCAGGCTAAGGTAGCAAAATCGCTATTTTAATTTGATGATGTATGTACATATGTAATTCAACCAATGAAATTGTGCTCGAGGATGTTTAAGATTCAATAACTCTCCTTTTCATTGATCGTATAAGCAAGAAGGTAGCATTGGTAACACGTGAAGTTGAAAACGAACTTGCATTTACTCAAGTTCGAGTGGATGAGTTGATCATGCAATACACAATTCACGACTTACATGACTCTTGTTATAACACACAACACACGACTTACATTTTCTCTGTTTCAAAATCGACAGTATATAGGGGTTTGCTTCAAAACAATCGTTATTCAAGACAAATCTGCAAATTTCTTCTGATTTAATTTATATGAAGTGAAAGAAGGAAGAAAAACCAAAATGACAAAAGAAAATGTGACAAATATAATACACTGAGATACTATCTGCTCAGATATATCCTAATTCCATATCCTAGCACCATTGCAGGAAATAGCAATGTATATTGGTCCTCGTGTTAACCAAGACAAAAGGGACGATACACGCAAGGGATGGCGATCTTAGGGCTTCATGAATGCAGCCAGAGCAGAATGTATCGGAGTATCACGAGCTGATGGTGCATGGCGCCTCCTCATCAGAGAATGTGGCCCATTCCAGACCGACTTGGCATTGCTGGGAAACAGGCTTCTGCATATCTGGATTACAACATGGTTTTCTTCCAGTGAAGGGCTTTCCTGCACCGCAATCTGCTGCTGACTCGTCTCAGCCGGCTCCTGCAACCAATCGCAAGTCATCATCAGAAGAGTTGACAATAGCCTATGGCATGAAAATGAGTCATGATCCATGCAAATGCTTTAGGCTTGTAAGCTGGTCAGATTTTGGATCAAGCGCCAATTTTAGGATTTAGGTTTAGGTTGAAGTCCGTCTTCCTCAAGGCAAACGTACATGTGAGCAGCAGATCTTGAACATTTTGGTAGCCCTTAGAGGCTGGCCACATCAAGGGTCATTTACCTTCTGCACTCGAGGCAAATTTGTGATCACTTCACCATATTTTGACTATCCCTGCATGAGTCATTTAATTACAAAATTCAGTCATACAATATGAAATTGAAAAATACCTCTGGGATTCTTTCTTGATCTGGATCCTGTTGATGAACCTTTGCAAGATCTATTCGGTCACCAGTTTCAGTTACAAAGCCCAAATCCAGATCTTGGTCTTCATACTGTCGTCTTGAATTCTCTCCAGCTCCATTGCCATGTGGCATATGCAGAAAAGCATCTCTACCTCCGTTTGAATGTGGAAAGGGTTCCATTTCATCATCCATATCATCTTGCTTTGTTGGTTCACCGGGCTCTGTTGGTTCAGGTGTCTCCATTTTCTCTTCGTTCTCAACTTCTTCGAGATCAGCATTGGCATCACCCTCTTGAGAGTGATCCCGGCTTGAGGTTGCATCCTCACTGCACTCATGATTTACAGGGGAGCTTCCCTGCAACTCAGAAAAGACATCTAAAACTAAGAAACTAGGTTTTGAATGAAGGTCACACATCACTGCTCGGCGGATGTAACATGGACAAGTGAGGTATCCAGTGCCAGCATCCACTCGCACGCTCACATGTTAAGACAAACATATAAAATAAAATTTGAATAACCGTAGTTAAACTTGTATAGCATGTGGCCGTATCTCATGAAAGTGGAAGTTCGAGTCCCATAGGTGATGAATATTGTAATAGAATGAAAGCATCATACATGTTGGACACACACAAAATAAGAAATGCACAAGTTCAATGAAATAAAATTACTTTGTAGCATGTGGGACTCGACACAATACTTTCAGCATACCATCACAAAAACAAAATGATATGTCCATGGGATACCAGAACATAACATGTTTAAGATACCAAACTAAACAAACTCCAAAATGACCCAAATACAAAATTTTGGACATAGAAGAAGTACTGAACTTTGCAATCAAGGGCTATGTTTTGCCCTTCATCATTGTCAAATTTGATGGTCTCCAATACCTGACATGCAACTAAGAAGCGCGGATACTAACACGGGACATGGGTTCAACACACAGGCACGAAACATAAAATTCCTTTAGAAGTACAAGCCCTTTCTTCCGCCTCCCGACGACTGCTCGAAACTGGCTTGGTAAAAGCTCGTTTGAACTCGTTCAGAAGTTTACTAATAACTGAACCAGCTTGAACAAAAAAAATAAGTTTCCTGAAATTAATGAAGAAGCTTGAGCATTACATGGCTCCGGTCGGCTAAATAAGGGCTCTTAGTCTTGGATTGACGCGAATTTAGGTTTAGCTATATCAAGGAATAAATTGGTTATAGAATTGAGATTATATTAAAGTTTTACTTTGATCCGTCTAGTTCGATTATTAATGATTAATACTAAGATTTTAACTAGATCATAGATCACCATTTCATATAATAGTCTGATTAATATTATATAATAGAGAGATGCAAATGAATACCAAGTCCCATGCCCCAAACGGCAATGGTAGAACGAGGCATTTGGTTTGGTGTGGTCCTAATCTATTATGTAAATGGTGAAGATGTCTCGTGTGGCACCTTTGTCCCAGTTATACTTTTTGTGGGTGCTACATATGACTCCACCTCATCCCACTTGTCCAAAGTCCACCCAAAAATTGACCCACAAATACACCATTCCACCCAAAAACAATGACCAAACTTCACACCCACCACTCAAAAAATCCCAAAAACCCCGACGATACCGACACACGCCCAAAGTTCTCCCTCCTTTTCGGTTGCGTGCGTGCACCACATCCTGTTCGTGGGATCCTTTTGGCGTCGTGCACTGTATGCACGTGTTATTTCTAGTACATATATATGTATTTGTGAGCCTGACATGTATACAGACACACACACACAAATATACAAGGGTATATGACATTAAAATACCCCAACGTTTGTGACATTGTCACGTATATACCTTATCGTTCAATTTGGTAATATTTGATACCCAAAACTCAATTTGGCTAACGGGGGACTTTTCTCGAAATGTTTGACCGTTATGCCCCTGACTTAAAGAAAAGGGCAATTGAATTGATCTCGATGGTTCACAGTGCAAAGAAGGAATCCGTGGCAAAAGCTAGGGCGAAAATGGGGGGAAAGCGCAAAAATCCATGAAATTGAAGAGAAATCGCTGAAGCAAGAGGGCATGAAGGTCATCAGAAGCAAGAGGGCTGGAAGATGGGCTGGTGTGCGTGGCTAAAAGAAGCTTGAAGAGAGGTGAATAAGATTGATATAAAGCTCACGATGGTGAGTAATTTTTCCTTTTTTCGCAAATATGTGTAAATTTAAAAAGGGAAATGATTTATGTGTATGGATTATGTTAACATTTCAGATGATTGGTAGATCATGCTTTTGATTGGTCGGAGCTAGATGAAATAGAGTGAATTGGAAATTTTTATGTTAGTTATGCATGGTAATTAAGTTAATTAAAGCACAGATGATGTTAGTAGTTAGCTATGTAGTAGAATTTGCCAAGAATTAAAGGAGTTAGCTAGGTAAGGTAAGTTGTTAAAAGTTGGGTTAGTAGTGAGCTAAGCAGTAATATTTTTCGATAATTAGATAAGTTAATTATGCTAATTATGGACCATGCAACAGGCAACAGGCAACATGCAACATGGTATATGTGACACAATGGTTACCATGCTAATTAGGCAACATGCAACAGAAGCAATGATATATGTGCACAATAATTTTCTATATGTGCACAATAATTTCTTATGCTAAATTATGCCTATTCTGCACCTTGTTAAATGTTTTTTGCAGAGCCACAAAGTTAATTTGAAGATACATCATAGGGGAGTGCTGAGACTTGGTTATCAAGGGGGTTATGAAGGTGGGCAGGAGGTATTTTACCCAGACTGTATTGTTGAATTGTTGTCATTGTACAATATAAAAATGCTGATAAAGGGGTTAGGACATAATGGAAGGTGCTTCATATATTACAAGCCTTGGAGAAAGGATTTTAGTTGGTGCATGAGAATAGATGATGATGTGAAGGCTTCAGAAAATATTGAACTTGAAGGGGAGTAGAACTGTTGACTTGTATGTTGCACATGAACTTGAAGGGCATCAAATAGAAGATAGTTACACTGCAAAATATGACATTGTAGACTTGACTGAGTCAGAAGGGAATGACACAGATGGTGGAAATAAGGCTGGAAGGGAAAGGGGGAGGGAAGCAGAGAAATATTTTGAACATGATATTGTATGTCCATCTTCAGTACCAAATGAGGAGGGAAGCACAGAGGAAACTGTTAAGGGAAAGGAGGCTGAAACTTGGCCAAGTATGATGCAAACTGCAGACACATATGATACTGAAATGTGTGAGGAAATTGAAGTTAACCCCAGCTTTCCATACTCACTGTAAAATGATTTTGATGATGCACTGGATGAAGCAACATGACATACAGAACAAGAGCAATTAGATGATGGACTGGCTGAGGCAACAATGCAAACAGTATATACAAAACAGCAGTTAGCTGAAGCACTGGATGAATCAACAGTACAAACAGTAACAGAACAGTTAGATGAGGAACTGGAGGCAACATTACATAAAGAACAAGAGCAGTTAGCTGAAGCATTAGATGAGCCAACAATACATACAGTAACAGATACAGTAACAGAGCAGTTAGATGAGGAGCTGGAGGAGGGAACATTACATACAAAACAAGAGCAGTTAGCTGAAGCATTAAATGAGCCAACGGAAGAGGCAGTAACAGAGCAGTTAGTTGAGGAGCTGGAGGAGTCAAGGGCCAATGCAACAGAGGGGACATCACCAATGGATGGAATACATGGAGAACACAACAATGAGTCAGAGACTGATTCTGAATATGAACCTACAGATGAGGATGATGCAGATGATGAAGATAATGATGAGTCAAGGGCCAATGCAATAGAGAGGACATCACCAATGGATGGAATACATGGAGAACACAACAATGAGTCAGAGACTGATTCTGAATATGAACCTACAGATGAGGATGATGCAGATGATGAAGGTGGAAGCAGTGAAGATGATGTGGGATTGGTGGATGAAATAATGTCTGAAGAGGATGCTGAATTAACTGTGCATCCCAGGCATAGGAAGACTGATGGAATGCATGTATATGGAGGCCATGAATGTGAACCACAAAATGAATGGGCAACAGATTCAGATGACTATGATGTGATTAGGAGCCTGCAAGGGAGGGAAGATGAGATGCACAGCAGAAGGGGGCATGTTGTTCAGAAGGCGGAGTTGGATAACCCTCAATTAGAATTGGGCATGAAGTTTGCCATACCTAATGAATTTAGGGAGTTGTTGATGGAGCATGCAATTAGAAATGACTATGACTTTACATTCAAGAAGAATGAGGGCTGGAGAATAAGTGTAGAATGCATTAACAAGTGTTGGGTGTGTTCAAGATCAGGGGATAGAAACAGAGAGACTTTTATAGTGAAGAAGCTTACAAAACATGTAGAGTGCCATGTTGTTAGGAGCAATTCTCAAGTGACCTCCCCATGGATTGTCAAAAAGTATGTTGAGCACTTCAGAGACCAACCCCAGATGCCAATTCATGTGTTGAGAAAGTTTCTGAGTAGAGGCTTTGGCCTTGACATTAAGCAAAATAACAAATTTTACAGGGCCACGAGATTTGCAAATATATATTGAATGATCTTACAAGAAACAGTTCAAACAACTTTGGAACTACTCTCATGCACTTTTGCAGAGAAACCCTGTGACTTATTGCAAGATTAGGTCAAGGCCAAGTGAGAATAAGGATGAACCCATTTTTGATGGAATTTTTATCACATACCCATGTCAGTTTAAAGGTTTCAAAAATGGATGTAGGCCTTTCATTGGCCTGGATGGAACTTTTTTGAAGACAGAAATTGGAAGAGTGTTGTTGAGTGCAACCAGTCGTGATGGGAACAATGAAATGATTCCACTTGTCGTAGCTATTTTCACAAATGAATCTAAAGATACATGGACTTGGTTTTTGACGTGCTTGCTTGAGGCTCTTGATGTTAACAATGATCACCAGTTCACATTCATTTCTGATAGACGGAAGGTACACTTACTACATTACTATGCATACTGCGGTAATTGAATTCAAGCAAGTTTTTATGATTATAATCTAATTGTGGTTTTTGTGTAGGGACTGTTGGAGACATTTAAAGATATATTGCCTACAGCACACCATAGATTTTTGTGTAAGGCATATGTATGAGAATTTCAGAAAGGAGTTCAGGCCAATGCTATATAGGAAGTTGTTATGGAAGATTGCAACAGCTTATGTTGAAGAAGACCGTGTAGCTGGCATTGAGGAATTCTATAAGCTCTCTTCTGCAGCTGTGAAGTGGCTATGTGGGGGTGATGATGTAGGCATGGTGTAGATGTTACTTCACAGATAATAGTTGTGATTTACTAGTCAACAATATTTTTGAATCTTTTAACAAGTTTATTTTAGAGGCTAGGGATAAACTTATCAAAACATGCTTAGAAATGATTAGGAGTCAGTTGATGATAAGGTTTCAAAAGAAGAAAACAAGTGCTGCCAAGTGGAGTGCAGAGACATGCCCTATGATTCTTGAGAAAATTTTGAAGTTCAAAAGGAAATGTACTACTCTACCTGTGGTGTATGCTGGTGAGGGGCAGTATGAAGTAAGAGCAGAAAATAGTGTATACACTTTGAATGTTATGACTAAGACTTGTGATTGTAGACATTGGGATATGACAGGGATCCCTTGCATTCATGCATGTGCAGCATTGATGGCTGAAAATAAACAGCCTGAAAATTATGTTCATAGATATTACACAAGGAATACATATTTGCAAGCATATGCAGGCATGATCTCACCCATTCCAGATTCAAGATTTTGGCCTAAGACAACTTACTCAGAGTTAGTGCCCCCAGCTTTTACCAAGCAGCCTGGGAGGCCTGCCAAGAAGAGGAAAAGAGGTCAGTTTGAAACTGGGTCTAGCTTAAGCCAACTTTCTAGAAAGGGTCAGACCCAAACATGTCAAAAGTGCCAAGAAGTAGGTCACAACAAGAGGAGCTGTAAGAATGCAGTGGTACCTAAGCCCTCTACAAGAACTGGTCTACATAAAGGTAGGCCATCAGCTCAAACTAATGAGCTTAGCAAAGAGAGTCAGCCAGATTTTGTGTCATTGTTGATGGGTGCTAGGATCAATGTCATGGGTAGAAGGCCAAGCCCATTTGTCCATCAGGTTCCTCAAGCTGTGAGTTACATTTTTTTACTTGAGTCATATTTAAATGTAAGTTTCCTCACGCAGTACACATATTGATACATGTCTCTATATATCTGTCCATCAGGTTCCTCCAAAACAGAAAGGCCAGAGGCACATAGGTGCAAGAAAAAAGGTTCCTAGAAATATTTCTGTTGGGGATGGCAATAGTGTGCCACAACAATTTCTTCCTCCACATCAGCAAAGCCAGAGGCACAGAGGAGCAAGAAAAAATGTTACTAGAAATATTTCTATTGAGAATGGCTGTAGTGTGCCAAAGCAACAATTTCTTCCTCCACAGCAGCAAAGCCAGAGGCACATCAGTGCAAGAAAAACTGTTACTAGAAATATTTCTATTGGGGATGGCTGTAGTGTGCCGCAGCAACAAGTGCTTCCTCCCCAGCATCAAGGCCAGAGGCACATGAGTGGAAGAAAAAAAGTTCCTAGCAATGGGTCAATTGGGGCTGGCAGTAGTGGGCCACAACTTCAGGTACCGCAAGTTGTAATTTCAATTTTATCATATCCAACTTGTTTTGTTTAGGCATATTTAACTGCAATATTCATGGTGCAATCTTCATTACAGACACTTCCACCACAATAAGGCCAGAGGCATAGAGGAGGTAGGAAGAAGTCAAAATTAATAAGGAGTGAAGAAATTGGAGAACGCAGTGCAGCCTCCAGAAGCTGATGTGTTTTTCTGAACATGTGTGGCACATTGGAGTGTTTAGTGTTTGCTAATGTGTTGATATGGTGTTACTAGGATGTAATATGGGTACAATGTGTGAGGTCATGTGTACACTTTGGTGTATGCAAAATGGAGGGCCTGAAACTTTGGTGTATACAAATTTGCTCCAATATTTTGGTGCTGAAATGTGTATCAACTGAGCTATTTTTCCGTTTTTTGCTCCAGTATTTAAGCTCCAGCATATGGTGTATCAAATGGTGTATCAAATTGTGTATGCAAAATTTTTTTCCTGAAATGTGTATCAAATGGTGTATGCAGAATTTTTTTGCTCCAGCATGTCCTTCTCAGATTTAAGCTTCTTGCATTAAACTTGTTCTCATATATAATTGCCAGCATGTGCTCCAGTATTATATGTTGATATGTGTAATGTGCTTAATTTAACTGAGCTATTGCCAGCAAGGGCTCCAGAATTGCCAGCATGTGCTCCAGTATTATATATAGATATGTTGCCAGCATGAACTATTGTGTTGATGTGTAATGTGCTTCAAAATTTGCTCCAATATTTTGGAACTGAAATGTGTATCAAAATTTGCTCTAGTATTTTGGTGCTAAAATATGTATCAGATTTAAGCTTGTTGCATTAATCTTGTTGTAAGGAAAATTATGTTCTCCTGTATAATTGCCAGCATGTGCTCCAGTATTATATGTTGCCAACACATTCACTAATCCACAATTGATAACATGGTTATATCATTTTCTCTCCGAATCATGGATATGGATACACAAAACAGATACATGTTGCATCACAGAAAATAAAAGTTTAACATTATTTAGTGTAACATATACATTATCACTACAACCATAATTATAAGACCAATTAGTGAGCTCACATATAGCTTAATTGATCTACACTCATTTATGAACCTCTGAGTTGTATATTGCTTTCCTCCCACATTCCTATTGCCTTATCCAATTTGTTCTCTCTATCTATCATCCTTTTATCCGTCGATGCATGCGAAGAATTGTCCACCTTGATCCTACTCTCATTCGCATCCATTAAGTTTAGTATCACCATCCTTGACCACTCAGAATGGGGTTGATCTTTCCACAAGAAGAATTTGCAGCCCTTCTCCTTATCCCTACTTGGACACGACCAAAATCGTCTTCCTGGGTTTGCTCTTGTCCATGACATTCTCCTTGGCGTCTGCAACCCACAGTAGCAGTACTTGAAATCTTCATGATCAATTTCAAAATCCCCAAAACTCTGCCGTGA
The DNA here is from genome assembly GCA_030789695.1 of Scilla litardierei. Lineage (NCBI taxonomy): Eukaryota > Viridiplantae > Streptophyta > Magnoliopsida > Asparagales > Asparagaceae > Scilla > Scilla litardierei. The sequence goes on from CM061138.1 coordinate 180,398,342, forward strand.
TCTCCCACTATTGCTATCCCCAACACTCATTTTCTTCCTTCAAATAACATCAAAACATATAATTAGTACAATTTTTTGGCAATTACTCATTCTAACTTACAAAATTTCCTTACATTTATGCTTTCTTCCTTGCTGCAGCTCCCCCTGGCTTTTGTCCTTGCAGCAGCTCCGTGCTTTACTTGATGAAGAAACAACAAATGACGCCAAAATCGTTCCTTCCTCCGCGTGCTTAATGTATTGGATGTTGAGGGGCATATTTGTCCAGAATCTTTCACGTGATATCACGTGATCAACTTATTTGACAGAAATCTTAAAAAGGGTATCATGTTTTACACTTTATCAAACGTTTGGGTATCAAATTTTACCAAATTGAACGATAAGGTATATATGTGACAATGGCCCAAACATTGGGGTATTTTAATGTCATTTACCCAATATACAAATATACATATTTATTTCTAAATTTGTTGGGGGGCCATGCCCCCACAACTTAGAGGTTAGTTCCGCCTATGCCCAAACCCAATAACAAATGAGGTGTGGCCCAATATTCTATTCACGTACAATTTTGTTTCTAAAAACAAACAATGCACATTCCCTCTGATTCACGAAAAGAATTTGAGACAAGGGAAAAGACAAGAAAAGTTCAAACCCCTAAGCTTTTATTCTTCTTGAAAAGTTGAAGGTCTTCTCACTCCCCCCTACAAAATCCCAAATATTACTCCATATTTTTTTGTATTTTTTGTGTAAACTTGCAGATAATGTATTGATTATTCATTATTATTTGTATGATGCACGGAAATAAATAATATTAGCATATATATTTATGCTCTATTCAATGCTGATATGCTACTAGATATCATTTTTATTTTCATAGCACTTTCTTTACAAAAATTAGGGATAATTTACACTAAATTTGGCATGTATTTTTGAAGTTAATTCTCATCCAAGATTGTTAAAAGGCAAGAAAATCCTGATGATTGACTCAATCTCGTTAGAGGCTCGCTTGGAAGGATCGTTTGATAACCTAGTGAAATAAACTTGAACAAAATTCTAAGCTTGTCAAAATAATTGAAAAAAGTATGACCATAAAGCTTGGCTCTTTCAGTTGATTATGCACCACTAGACACGACTAAAAACCCAAAATATTTGTGCTGGTTGGTTCATCTGATGGACTTGTGTCACCCCAAGCAGTTCCTTAATCTATTTCAGAAAACACAAAATATTTCAGTTGATTAGAACCCAATCTGCTCTCAAAATCTATTCCTCCTAATCAGTTCCTTAATCTACAAAGTCTTCCGTCCATAATCAAGTATCAACTTTGTAAAATTTTCAGGTCTCGTTGATCAACATTTGTTGCAAACTATGCTGCATGGACATGGATACATCGGCACCGGGTCAACATAGCAACACTTAAGCATATCTTATGAAGTATGTTCAAAATAAAATTATGATGTTCAACACCACACAACTCCATGATCTAAGTGTTTGTGCTATCTAGGTTGCAAAGCTGATTTTATTAGGGTTAGAATCAGAGAGGTGATTCGGAAAGAAGGAATTTGAAGAGATTAAGAAGAATATTGGAAACTTTTCGTTCTCCCAATCTTAACCCATTTATAGATACATGATAAGTTCACAACCACTCACATTTACATCACTCTCTCAACCACCTATTTAATACACTCTCACAACCACTCACACTTATGTCACTCATCTCCCAACTACTCATTTAATATATCTTAATATTATGTCAACACTCTTTCAACCACTCGAATTAATATACTACTCAATACATCTTAATACTCTCCCTCAAGCTGGAACATAAATGTCATTCATGCACAGCTTGTTACAAATGTAGTCCACCCTCTCATTTCTCAAAGATTTAGTAAATGTTTGCCAGCTGGTTTATCAATCTAATATGTTGTCTTTATAATCGTCTTGTCACACTGATATCTCGTTATATGACAGTTAACCTCAATGTGTTTAGTTCTCTCATGAAAGATCGATTGTTAGCGATATAAAAGGCAACTTTATTATGACAATACAACCTTGGCGTAGGCATCACAAGTTCTAACTCGAAGAGTAATTATCGAATCTATAACAGTTCACATATGGTGATAGACATGGCTCTATAATCTTGATTCTGTACTGGATCGAGAAACAATTGTTGGTTCTTGCTTTTCTAAAATACCAAATTACCTCTCACGAAAACACAATAGCCACTTATAGATCGCCGATCAAATGGTGGACCAGCCCAATCTGCATTTGAGAATACCGTAATTTTACAATACCCAATAGCAAAGTATAGAAGTTCTCTGCTTGATGTATTCTTCAAATATCTTAAGACCCGCACTACAACATCACATCACAATGCATTGTCCGCAGATCAGCCATGAACTGGCTCATTACATTTGCCGGAAAAGCAATATAAAAATATGGCATAGTAAGAAAGTTCAATTTTCCAATCAATCTCATATATCGTCATGTATCATGTAGCAGTTCTCCCTGGTCTGGTACAAGCCTAGAGCTTAATCCATTAATGATGGGATATGTTTATATCCTGACATTCGGATCTCTGACAACATATCTAAAATTTATTAGGATAAATAGATACCTCTCTATGAGCATCCGATCTCTATCCCAATGAAATATTTGAAAGGTCCAAGATTCTGTCTGTAATTCATTCTGAATGAACGGCTTCAAATCCTGAATCCTAAAAACATCATCTCCACTAATTATGATTTCGTTAATATATACCACCAACAATGTTCTTCCCTTCTGATAAAAGAAAAGTAATCATTCTGACACCGCTTCAGGCCGAATCATCCCATAGAATCTACAAAACATCCAAACTAAGCTCGTGATGAGTCCTTCAGGTTGCATAATTACTTCTTCAATTTGCACATCTTCCCTAAACCAACCCCCCCCCCCCCCCCAAAAAAAAAAAAAAAAGCAAAAAAAAAAAAGCGACACAGTATGTCAGTTGCTTCGCGTATACATCTTTAAGAATGTCGTTAAGGAGCACATTCTTGACATCCAAATGATGCAAAGGCCAATAATGATTGGCTGCCAAAGATATCAATAAATGCATTGAGATCATCTTTGTCACAGACGAGAACATATCTTAGTAATTTATACCATATGTTTGTGAATAGCCGTTAGCAACAAACATGATCTTTAATCGAGTAACAAAACCATGATTATTCAACTATACAGTATACATTTATCCGCAATCAACCACCTTCTTATCTGATAGAGCAATACAAAATCCCAAATTTCATTAAGCTCAAATGCATACATTTCTTCTAACATTGCATTACACGCCAACCTAGATGCGATAAAACCTTTAAAATAGATTTGGAAGTTTGCTGAGAATTAATGCTAGAGAGAAAAGCTACGTACAGTGGTCTGTGCATAAGATACATGCTTGTGAAGAAGATGAGCGGTGCGAGAACAAGTAGTTTGTCTATAAAACTTGTAGAAATTTCAGGTGGAGGAACTGACAAGGAAGATGACACAGGTCTTAATGTGAGGAAATAGATGCACTACGAGCTAAGATATGGTCAGTGAGCTAAATCTGATATTTTTTATTGATATACATGCTTAATATCAAACTTCTGCGATGGTAACTCAGACTTTTATGATGGTAACACATAAAATAAAAACTCATCAATGTTAGAATTTAATAATGGATCGTCATTTCTAGGTTTGATAAAGTATGATGGAGACTCAAAAAATTTGACATCAGCTGATACAAAGGACCGTTTGGTTGTAAGGCAATAGCATTTATAGCTTTTCAGTGTACAATAGTGCCCTAAACTATACATTTTAAAGATGAGGGATCAAGTTTAAAATCATTATAACATAATTATAGACAACGCAAACATATCCAAACATCTTAAGTGGCAAGGATAACAAATCAACCTTAGGAAACAATAAATGGTAAGGAATCTGATCATTAAGCACAAATAAAGATAAATGATTAATAAGATAACAAATAGTTAAGATAACTTCAGCTCAAAAAATCTTTAAAACATTCATGTATAACAAAAATGTGTGTAATTTTTAGTAGATGTTTATTTTTACGTGATGTCATACCATTTTGTTAGGGAGTGTGTGCACGTGAAGATTGATCAATAATTTCAAATTCTAATATAAATGCGGCAAACTGATCTAAAGTACTCCTTTACATTATCGTTTCTTAAATTTTTTATAGAAATATCAAATTGATTCTTTATTTCTGCATAAAAACTTTTACAGATCTAGTTTTTCATTAAGTAAATCCACGTTAAATGCGAAAATTTATCCACAATTGTGATAAAATATCGAAAGCTATATCTAAGACTCAACACAAAAAGATCCATATACATCTGAATGAATTAACTCAAAACAAATTCTGAGCAAATTTATTAGCATGTGGCTCATAAGACTCGGTGGTGTTTTTCTAACTGACAAAACTTATAATCTAGACTAGCAAAAATTTTAAACTCGGGATGCAAAAGTTTTAAATTTGAAAGACCTGGGTAACTCAATTTGTAGTGTGTGATGAAGGATGAAGTAACGCCAGAGCAAGTTGCCGATTCAGGATGAAGTAACATTGGAGCAAGTTACTGATTCAGCCTTAGCATCCAAATGATAAAAACATATAGTCTCATGTCACGTACTAATCGTCCTCTTCATTCTAATCTCCTAGAAGACATATCAATCAGAAAAGAAGGTCATAGAGCAATTTAAAGAGCATGGTAACTGGCTAACAAAAAACAAATTAAATGAAAATTTAGGCATAGGTAGAATTGATATTAAAGGTATAAAAGATGTACATTAATAGAGCCAACACACACAACAGCATATATAGAACCACCTACGGATATCACTGTTTGTCTAGAAATAGATGGACAAAAGAGATAATATACATGACTCCCAGATATATGATCAGAGGCTCCAAAATTTATCATTGCGAGAACTTGAAGTAGAAGTGCATGCAGTTAGGTTACCTAATCTAGCTAAAGTCACATTGGTAGGAAAAGAATGCAATTGAGCTTCATGAAACTTTGAAAACATCTTGTACTAACTCCACTCGTCGTCAGCAGAGTCTTCTTGGGATGCCATGTATGCAGTGCTTCCTACAAATCCTCTCATGTGGACCCTGAAGATTAGAACAAGCAAGCTTCATATGATTAAACTCCTTACAATAATGACAAGTTAGCTTCTTGATCAAGGGACTCGCTTCTAGTACCCCCTCAGTCTCTTGAAGCATGCACTCCTCTGGCCCTTCCACAAACACCAATTCGACCATCACTTCTACCTCCTCAGATGGGTCCTCGAAAATCTTGATAATTAAATATGCATCTAGAGAGACATGTTGTGTCGCTAACACAGATTTCTCCCCAAAACTCTCTGTATCTAGACCTCGGTTACTCTGAAAAAATATGCCGGTATAGAGAATAGCGTGTTGCATCTGAAAATTTACTGACGTGTTGCGATATATTTCGAACTAGACTCCTCAAAAATGCCAAGAGTTCCCATTGTTCCTTTTGTTCCTTCATTTTTTTTCCACATCTGTTCTAATTCAAAAGATAGAATTCAACAACTCACGTAACTTGTAAAAATTCAGCATAATGCTGAGACATCAACTTTTCTCCTTACTGATTTTTTCAAAGCAATTGTGATACACCGTAAGCTCCAGAAAGATTGGAATTCCCTGAATATAAAATATATAATAGCACCCAAATTTCTTTCTAAGTCTTTGCTCAAATATATAAGATCTTAAACTCATATTTCATAGAATTTACTAGCTAACTCTTTATTTGAGCATCCTCCCACTTCCAATCGGTCGTATGAAAATCATCCGTTAAATTGTCCTCTTTTCCTCTACCCTCAAGCTGTTTCCAAACACTTTCATAGCTTGTAATGGGAAGTTAGGCTTTCTATTAGTAATTTTCCTAGAAATTAGTTCTAAATCCATATGCGGTCTAAATACAATTTTCGAATTCGTCATATAAGCACCGTCCTACTCCCAAAGACGGGTACAAAAACAAACGACAATATTGAACCCAACATTAACTATCAACCATACATCAAACACTACATGCCATACATCAAATAATTATAACAAATCTCCAAACATCACCCAAATATTATTTCTAATATAGAATAACAAATCGCTCTTTCATATACGTATGCAATATTTTAACTATAGTACTTGGCTATATAATTATGGTAAAAGATGAAAATTTTCAAACACATCGAGCAGTAGCTAGGGAGGCACGAATGAGCTTCAGAGATGATCTGAGTCGTCGGATCTGAACTCTGATGACAAGATTGAGGTCAATGAGATCTTCATAAGGTAACAATGTCTTTGACCACAATAGCTCTGATACTGTATTAGAACCAGGGAGATGATTTGGAAAGAAAATATTTAAAGAGACTAAGAAGAAAATTAAATACTTTTCATTCTTCCAACCTTAACCTATTTATAGATACATCATAAGCGTTATATCACTCACACTTATGTCACTCTCCTAACCACTCATTTAAGATACTCTCACAGCCACACACTTTAGTCACTCATCTCCCAGCTACTTATTTAATTCATCTTAATATTATGTCAACAGTCTCTCAATCACTCACATTTTATACACTGCCCAATACATCTTAACAGTGGGAAACATTTTCTTTACCAAAATAAGCATAATAGCAAACCTTCCATCTGTGTGCAAATTGTTTTTTAATTGCCATATTAAGTGGCTAAACGACACATTATCCAAAAAGAATAATGTAGAAAAGGTGGCATCTGATCTATTAGATCAGGTGCCGAGACACATAAAATTAGAAAGTACAAGCCACACATGTGCTTGTACTTTCCATATGGCCCGCCTTTTTATGCCTTGCACCTGATCTATTAGATCAGGTGCCACCTGATCTACATGAATCCCTTATCCAAAATATCAAAAGAGATTTCCGTTCAACTACAACTTCAGACACATTGCAAGTTGATTATTAGTTACACAATTTGGTCGTCCTACCATTATAACCACTTCATGAATCAGTTGAAAACATACTTCGCATTCTTCTTACATACTCGTTTAGAAAGATAGGGCCCATCTTGGATGTAGCAATAAAGTTGATGAGGTTTTTTTTTTGATTTGTGCATATCCATCCATCACTAAATATTGAAACCATTTCTGATTCAATGATTCCTTGATAGACTTGAAATGTGTCTCCACACTAGCTTTCTCAGCTTGCAAGTCGGTTATTCGAAGCTTGTTATATCTCTTCAACTGCTTGTCACATGCAAAGTTGATCATCCCTAAAATAAGGTGACATTATCAATTGGAAGACAATTGGTTTACTTAAAGTAGCATGCAATGGAAGAGTATAGTTCATCTGTAGCGCCTACATTAAAGAAGTGTTTTAAATGTCGGTGACATCTAAGAAATGGAGACAAAATTGTCCAAAACATCATGTTTTTCCCTCCAACCATAACTCCGCAATTTTCAAGGCATGTGGCATTTTAGGCATTGTGTCAATGACACATCAGTTTCAAACCTATACGTCGTCTGATAAGACGACTGCTTGTAGCAGCCACTTTTGTGGCTTTTAAGTTTCAGGTGGGTGCAAAACTTAACATTGACCTGAACCGCACTCCACTCGCACTCGCACCCAATTATATAAAAAGAGAGAATTAGGGATCAAACGAACCATATATTCTTCGATCTCTATTAGTCTCCTTCGTCTACTTATACTAGCTAGTGCTACAGCAGCAGGCGACGATCGCAATGGTCAGAGTCAGTTAAAAGAGGTCGTCGGCAGTCAGAAAGAACGGTGATGGTCAGCGATGGTCAGCAGAAGTCATTGACAGGTAGCAACGACGATAACATCAGCAATGGTAAGTTTCCCACGTCAATTTCTTCTCTCTAAAAAAATCTAAAATCATATAGATAAAGGAACATTGATGGTTTTGATGAAAAGATAAAGGAATTTTCCAAATTTTCATATAGTATGATAATATGATTACACTATCACCTTAAAGTGCATTTTCAGTTGGTTTACACTACACATGAGCATTAAGAATATGAATCCCACCCAAACCCAAGAAGAGATTCTAATCCGAATTCAGTCTCTATCCAAATATCTTATCGTGTTTGCGTCTGCACAGACTCAATCTGACTCCGACCCATTCACACCCACATTTCAAGGTATTATATTCAAACTATTAATCCCTTCAAATATGTACTAAACCGAAGGTCATATGACATCTGAGAGGAGATACCGAGTAAAATTGTAAATACAATAATGACTACAATAGATCATCCTAAAACGCTTCTATGTCTATATGCAAAGGCCTGGTCGAGTAAGCACAGGACAAACGCTTGATTTCCTGCTTGTTGAATCTGCCTTCCTATTCAAATTTGGTAGTTCATGCCAATGATTTGGTCACTCAATTTCATTTTCATTACTGCAAACATTTGGAATACTTTTGGAAGTAACATAAATGATGCTTTTTATATAATTTCCTTTCTGTCATAACACTTTGATGTGGTCATATCAAAAATGGGTTGACCCCATGTACTTATTGTACTGATGTGATGATTAACTCAAATTGTATTAATTGTGCTACATCTCCATATAATATGTTAGATCCGGCCCAGAGGGGGCATATTTAGGGGTGTCTTGTGTTATTTTATTAAAGTAGGGTATTTGGGTAATTAGACATTTAATTAGAAGAATATAAATAGGAGGATAACCAGCCGGTCTTCATCGGGGCCCCGCGGCCCTGCCGCTGATCGGCAGGGCCCGTCGGGGCCCTGTGGATGTCCGATGGGCCTCGACGGCCCAGGGGGACGGTCTCCTAGCTCCGCCGAGGCCCCAGGTGACCCGCGAGGTCATGGGGGGCCCCAGGGCCCCCTGTCCTCTGCTGCAAGCCGTGGGGGTGCGGCTAGGCCTGCCCCCGATCCACCTCGTTCTCGTTCGGGTCCATGTCGTCGAGGTCTGTAAGCCTTCCGTCCTCCGTATCCATCGCTACATACTTCCCCTTGTCCAAAAGTGACACCTTTGTCGCTATTTTAGGGTTCGCATCGCCTCCTTTCAATTGCGACGAAATCTCTCCAAGTTGAAAGATGATTTTTGTTGGGGCTTCGTCGTGTTGCTTCAATTGTTCTCCATGCTCCGTTAGGGTTTCCTTCATGCACGCGACCTCGCTCTTAATGCTCGCGATCTCTCCCGTAAATTTCTCCTCCAACGCATCGATCCGATCTTTGAATCTCGTCGACGCCGTCATGGATCGACGTGCTCTGATACCAAAATGATAGAAACTAAAGAGAATCTGAAATTTTATTGATTAAACTGAAAATAAAATTAGATAACGGGCTACAATCAAAGGGGTACCTCCCACCCAAGATGCCAATTGGTAAGGGACGTCCGCACCTTTCTGAAGAACTAGGAGATCTCTTCTCTCAATCACAATTCTCAAATTTTGCATAACTAGGGCCGGCCGGCTATCCCCCTATTTATAATATTCTAATTAAATGTCTAATTACCCAAATATACCTACTTTAATAAAATAACACAAAACACCCCTAAATATGCACCCTTTAGGCCGGATCTAACATAATATTAGTTGGCTCTTACTGTCCAATTATCAATACATGTTAAATTCGATCATATGGAGAAGCCCAAGCCTCACACAAGAAAAGGAGTCAATTCGAACATTTCAATAAGCTAGAGCCAAAGTACACTGATATTGAGTTTTATATATTTGTAAACCGCAAGCGCACGACGTCGTCGTAACGCTATACGGGTCGTCCGTAGGGAGGTTAGGTGATCGAGCACTAATTCAAACTTAGACCGTGGTTAGCTACGTGGATATAATATGTGGAGCAGGGAGAAATAAATAGAATGGAAGGCTATATGACCTAGGTATCCCCGCCATCGGATTAGGGTTAGGATCGAATAGAATTGACTGATTGTTGGATTCATGGGACTCGATAGAGGTCGTCTAACCTAAGGGCATTCTCCTACCCACACTCTTGTGATGCATGATAGGATATTCCCTTATGTTATCCCTACCCCTACTCTCGTGATGCTAATGATAGGACTACCTAAACTATATCGATATCGACTCTCGCCGATGCATCAATATACGTTAGGCGCACTACGTCCGACGAATGTCCTCGATCTTCCTCCACGCCACTCTCGTGGATTAGGATTTGGATCTATGTTAGGAGAGCTCTAATCGACGCCTGACTTTCGTCAGCCGCTTCGATAGTATGGATCAATGTAGGGATTTAAAACCCTAGATTAGCCCCGACTCTCGCCGACGACTCATCTAATTAATCACATGGGGAGGTCAATGTACATTGATAATTAACATCCTAACATAACCCAAATCATCAATTATCCAACAATTAATCAATATCCCATCAATCAACAACCAAATCCAATGGGATTCAACCAATGGCCCTAGATGCAAAAATCTACTCATATAGCATGTAGAATTACAGAGATGAACAAAGAGAACAATAAGAAACAATCAAAGAATAAAGAAAAAGAAAACAAAGAAATACTTAGCTTTCAATCGTAGCAATACAAAATATCCAAGTTACATGCGAATCCACGAAGAGAAACAAAGCCAAAAATCTAATCTAACCTACCCTACTCCTAAAACTATGAAAAGGTATGAAAAGGAGGAAGAAAACGCCTCTAAGGGTCGGCTCCCCTTCAAAACGGTGCACTAAACCCTTAAATACCCTCTTAGAAACCCTAACAGGTCGGAAAAAACCTAACCCAAAACGACCGTTTAGAATACTCCACACGGTCGCGAGGAAAATTCTGCAGCGCATCCTCGTCTTCTGGAAAATGTATAAAATCGCTCCGATCTCAGAAAAATACAAATAAATATGCATTGGAATCGTAATGAGACGCTTTTCGAAGAAAAAATAAAGAGAAGTGAAGATAACCACATGGTTGGAAGCAGATCTTCAGTCTTTGCAAGGCGTGTGTACTTTCTTGTGGTATCTACTCCACACGGTCGCGTGGGGTAGCCACGCGATCGCTCGATTATCTCTCTTTGACTTGGTTTGAGCCCATCTACGTGGTCACGTCGGGATCCATGCGATCGCGTCGATACTGTCTACAGAATTCCAGTAAGTCCATATACCTTAAACTACCGCGTCGTTTTGACGAAACGGTAGCGTCGAATAGGTTCTCCTTGGCATAATTTCCCTTCTCTTTTTGCTCCGTTATACGCGATCGTATGTATCATGCTCACGTGGTCACGTCATATGCCTCAGCCGCTTGCCACTCTTTGCTCACTTCCATGCGGTCGCGTGGGGTGTTTCACGCGGTCGCGTAGAGCTTGTTTCCTCCAGATTCTTCTTCTTTTGATTCCATCTCCTCGCCTTATTTGCTCCTTTCACTTCTTTTTGGCACTTTTCACCTTTTTCCCGCTCTAGGGCCCCGATATCGTTCATATTCATCTGAAACGCACATAAAGGACCCAAAAAGTAAAAAGAAAACAAAACGGAGAAAATAGAATGATACGGTGGATAAAGAGAGGCGAAATACGTATGAAATGAGCGTGAAATATGTTTATAAAAATCACGTTTTATGCATGATTATTGGGCTGCTAGTTTTATGCATGTGAATATCACATAATACTTATAAACAGTAGTCATTTGAAAATGTGTAATTTAGACGGTTCAAAGTAGCTTTAAAGCAAAAAAGAAGAATTAAGAGAAATAGCAGCCTAATAATCACTATTTATATAAAGAGTTAAGAAAGAAGGCCATAAATCAATTTTTTGTGAGACGTGATTATTAGGCTGCTAGTTTTATGCATGTGACTATCACATAACACCTATAAACAGTAGTAATTTGAAAATGTGTAATTTACAAGGTTCATGGTAGCTTTTACAGTGAAAAAGAAGAGTTAAGAGAACTTTGTGAAAGTTTACCTTAAAAATATGTGCTCGAAGCAAAAATAAATCATTTTGCAAATACTAGTAATGATGTTAGAAGACCAAATCTGAAAAATAGACAATTTGAGTTAAACTTTTACAATTTACGAAGATGAAATTGATTTTCTGGGAATCATAATCATGTGTAGTTTTGTGAAATCCAGCCTTTAATAGAGTTCACTTTATCAACGATATGACATATGATACATTTACATTGTCATAAAAATGGTATGAAAGTAGCCAACAATCAACATATGTAAACCGACTAAGCACCGATGTAGTCCAGGATACAAGCCACTGTGGGTACCAATAACGTGCCAAATTAAGTGAAAAACGAGTCACATACGCATTAGACAACCCACCTCTCCATCATGACATTTAAGTATTATTGTTAAGATTCCTGTCAAATTCACCAAAGCGTATAAAATCACATGATGTCTACATCTAAAAAACACAATCAAACTATTACAGACATCCCAAATTAGCTTGCAACGTGTGAAGTGCACTTTGATTGCCCGTCTCTGAAAATTCAATGAAGGAAACATCACAAATCCAAGCACATGTTGACTGTCTTGTACGATGCTGTTACAGGACAGTACAACAAGACGGTACAACAAAACTTACAGACTGTGCCTTCTACCGATGCCACTTGGCTTTTGATTTTCGGCCTCCGAAATTACCGAGTACATCTGTCTATTAGCATTTCTATTGCTTAAATGAACATAAAGGTAAGAAGTATCTACTAAATGCAATTTTCATGCCTCCATTAATTTTCACGCATTAGACAAACCACCTTTTCATAATTATTTTTTTAAGATTCCTGCCAAATTCACCGAAGCGTATAAAACCACATGATGTCTACGTCTCAAAAAAACACAATCGAACCACTACAGACATGCCACATTAGCTTGCACCGTGTTGAAACACTTTATATGGCTAGGGTTGTGTTGAAACACTGAAAACTGATGTGTGTGTAATTGAATTCGGTTTGGTTTGGTTTAGTTGGAAAACAGAACCTAAATGCGGTTTAGAATTTCGATTAGTTTGGTTTCATCAGGTTTTTTGCTCATCTTACTTACTATTTTATTGAGCATACACTCGTTTATATCTGCTTTGAGCCATGAACCACAGATATAAAATATCCTTGACAACATCTTCCTTGTATCTGGATCGCATACTAATCCATACACTTTATACGCCTAGATATGTCCAGCTTACTCTATTGAATACACTGCATTCTGTGATCAAAGAGGGATACAAGTTCAGATGAATCTGTGGATAACCATGGCATCTTCATTTCATCACCTTTGTAGTGAAGGGATGCGGGGTGAATACCTGCAGGATAAATGTCTAGAGAATTGGACTCGAATTAACACAATGTTATTTCTGGAGTTCTTTATTTTCTCGTAGACGAGGTATCGTGATTTTGGTTAATGTTCTATGTAAATATGCAATGAGGTTCTGTCAATTATCCTTTCGTATTATGTGTCTTGATTTGAGCATTATGATGTCCATTCTTCGTACAGTAAATTTTAAACATGCGTGCAACTTCAATTCCATTAATCTTGCATCTTAAGCCATTTTTCAACAACTGCTGCACGTCATGTTTTATGGAGTTACACTTCCTAACATAAGATTTAAGGGGGGCATGAAAATTGCATTCAATATATGCTTCTTACCTTTATGTTCATTTAAGCAATAAAAATGCTAATAGACAGATGCACCTGGTAATTTCCAAGATGGGGCCGAAAATCAAAAGCCAAGGGGCAGCGATAGAAGGCACAGTCTGTAAGTTTTGTTGTACCGTCATGTAACAGCATGTTACAAGACAATCAACATGTGCTTGGATTTATGTTGTTTCATTCATTGAATTTTCAGAGACTTAGGTAATCAAAGTGCACTTTCCACGGTGAAAGCTAATTTGGCATGTCTGTAATAGTTTGATTGTATTTTTTGAGATGTGGACATAATGTGGTTTTATACGCTTCTGTGAATTTGGCAGGAATCATAAAAATAATACTTACTGTCATGATATGGAGAGGTGGTTTGTCTAATGCGTATGTGACTCGTTTTTCACTTAATTGGCATGTTATTGGTACCCACAGGGGTTTGCATCCTGGACTACATTGGTGCTTAGTCGGTTTGCATATGTTGATTATTCGCTACTTTCATGCCATCTTTTATGACCATGGAAAATGGCACATATGTTATTATCATTGATAAAGTAAATTCTATAAAAGTATGGATTTCACAAAATTACACATGATTATGATTCCCAGAAAATCAATTTCATCTTTGCAAATTGTAAAAGTTTAACTCAAATTGTCTATTTTTCAGATTTGGTTTTCTAACATCATTAATAGTATTTGCAAAATGATTTATTTTTGCTTCGAGCACGTGATTTTTTAGGGTAAACGTTCACAAAGTTCTCTTAACTCTTCTTTTTTGCTTCAAAATCTACCTTGAACCTTGTAAATTACACATTTTCAAATAACTACTGTTTATAGGTGTTATGTGATAGTCACATGCATAAAACTAGCAGCCTAATAATAATCACGTCTGGCAAAAAATTGATTTATGGCCTTCTTTCGTAACTCTTTATATAGCTTACTTATAAAACTAGCAGCCTAATAATCACTACTGTTTAAACCATACTCATTTGATTTATGGCCTTCTTTCTTAACTATTTATATAGCTTATTAATTTACATTGTGCATTCATGTTATTTATATTCCTATCACTAGGAAGAGATGGTTAAAATCCTTCAGTTAGGCATGTTGACAAGGTGTATTAGGTGATATGGACAAAGATTCATTGAAATTAATGGGGATGAGGTCAGGGGATCCGATTCTGTGAGGAGTTCAAACGACTATATATCGGTAAGTTTCTTTTGACGAAATTGAATCTTTTAAAACTCTACGCATTTACTTCATTGCCTTCTTGTTTAAATATTTATATATCTTGTTTCTTTATATTGTGCATTCATATTATTTATATTCCTGCTTAAATGTGGTGCATATCTCATTGCAGATCATTACAGATCATTAAAACCACCTATTCAAACACTCCCCCCCTTCTCTCAGGTTGCTACATCTATTTACAAAAGATGGTACTTTCAAACCAGTTCGCATACATGTAAAGCAAGACAGTAAAAGCTGAAAATAGGCTATTCTTCCTTATTCGATTTGTTTCACATTTTGATAGCATTGAAGTTTGACACGTTGTTATCGCACACAATGAAATAATTTTGTTAAAATGACTTGGAAGTAATGGTTTCATCATACCAATGGTTGGAAAACACTTGGGCTTTGCTACATCAAGGTTTTCAACATTGCTCGCAGCATTTGAAGGGAACCAGTCCACTTCTGTGCCGTTTGATAGTACAGTTCTCACATGGAAATGACAAAAGTAAACTTAAGTATGGAAGAATCCTCCATAGTTTGTGTTTTAATTATAAAAATTATTAAATAATACACATAGACTGGACAGATACAGGAATCTCTCAGTTACATATTCCAGCAAGTCCATACTGTCATCAGTTTCACAAATTCTCATTTGCTTGCAATCTAATATCAGAGAAACCCAATTACATCAAAACTACGTTCAGACGCATCTACCATAAATTGCAAAAAACTTGACATGAATATAAGCTCCGTAAACCAACTAGACACCTGAACAAGAGGAGGAATATTAATTGTCCTGGTACCAACCTCTATGCTGAACTCTCTGGGAAGATCGGTGTTGCATGTATTCAATTTCCTCTCAATTGCTGATGAATTCTTCTCCCGTTCCTTCCTGCGGCGTCGAACAACACAGACAGCACATAGACAGTCGCTTTTATGCAGATCAATTCTGCATAGTGATAAGTTCTATTATAACTACCGAGCCACAAACATCAAACTCACATATTATAAAGCAAGAGGAACAAATTAGATTACCATGATTTTGTGATAAACTGCAACAATGAATAAGGAATCTTCACCAGTGACATAACTGGGGAACGTGTGACAGATTAAAAGGTCGACAATAAACCATAACATAAACTCAAGTTTAATTGAGGTCAGATTGGCCCGGGTCAAGTCATCAAGGTAGCTCAATCCAAAACCGAACCAGAGTTATGCCTAGATTAGAAACAGTGTCATCAAGGCAGAATTTAAAGGGATCAACACAACCAAGTTGAAGATGAAGATCTACAGAATTTTGTAGACTTCCCTTCAAGTCACCCTAGCTTCATAGAACTCAATGTGCTTTCTAGATCTTCTTTCTTTCTAGTTTCTACCAGTTCAACCGTGCAAAAAAGTCTGCAGAATTGTCATGGGAAAATTACTACAATTGGAAGTATGACATTTGGCAGCGTACAAATGAATTGAAATGTATGGTGAGCCTATCAATATATGGAAGTGTGACATCTCCTAATCAAAGGTTGGTTATCTGCTGGCTATCTGCTTTCCTTTTTTATCAATACCTGCTTCTAAATATACTTGATGTGATCTATGGTGCAGTAAGCACACAGAAGGGCTGAAGGAGCACAAGCAAAATGCTGGTTCGCTTATGTTGTGACAGATGATTTTGCCAGCGACAAATTTTGTCTCTAAAATATCAAATTTATAGACAACAACAAGTTTGACTTTAAAGCTATAATTCCAGTTTATACAGGGAAAACCAAATTGAGCATTCAAAATTTACATATCTAGAGACCACACAGAATTCAGCCCAACTTTGAGCATAATTGGGGTCCCCAATCTCAAGACTATCATATTTGGAGCATTACAACCAAAGCCGACTGGAACAAACTGCAGCCTATGTTTGGATTTGGCCTGTGTTCAAATCAGGCATATCTGATCCTGCCTAATTAGCAGCCTCAAATTGACAACATAACCATGGATCATCGAGAACTGAACCACATCTTTATGAGAACATACCAATTATCTAGAACAGTGAAATCAATCTTAAATTAGTATACTTACCCATGACGCCGACGCTTGTACTTTTGTTTCCCTTTGGAGTACAATTTATCCTGGCAGGGTCGTATACCATCCTCGACATGTGCTCTTTCAGCGTCACCTGCAAATTTCACAGGTATTCCTAATATCGATGAAAAACTTACACATACAAGATAGGAGACGACATTACAGTAGCTAAAGTCGGCAGCCAGGATATTATTCAGTGAAAAAAGAGGTGTGTTGCATAACAACCCTTTATGCACATAGAATCCTAGAAATTCACATGAAGCTGACAAAGTTACTGGCAAACCAGATGTAAATAATGTCAAATATGAATGCATATGAAGCAGATCTAAGGGGCATCTGATGTCAGCCAATTGATAGTACAACAAAAAATTGCAACCACATTAACATATATCATCTAGGATGCTCACCGGTTCATGGAATTCTGCCGTGGGGCTATCATGGCAGGGGTAATGATAGTCACGAATTTGTTTTCCCAGGGACATCTTGGGGTATGAAGTTACTAGGGAGCTCCAGCCGATAAAATGTTAAAATATTATGTGTTTGAACATGTTAAGTTTAGTGGTTAGGCTAAGAAGAAATTGGAACCACATCCTACATATTAGAATTATATGATAAGCGTATTTACGATGAAGATCCACTCAACTGAAGTCGATCCAAGTGATTTGGAGCACCCAATAACTAAAATCTAATCTATTTTTTTTCTTTCTCTTACATCAAGTATCAGCAATGGCTTTATTGTATAAACTATAAACTGCTTCAAGCCCAACAAAAATTTGGTGTCCAATGGTTTTTAAATGCTTAGATAAGATTCTAAATTTGCAGTCGAAGGGTTTCACATGTTTAGCTAATATTTTAAGGGTTTTTAATTTGTACTTCCTAAACCACAAACCCACACAAGTCCCTACTTCTAGCCATCCAACTTAAGGTCACTTCATCACGGTGCAAGAAATTAAAAATGATATCTTGTTTTTTAGACATTTTAGATTATTTAGGTTGGATCGTGTTGGCATGGATCTTTCGGTGGAGTTGTGCAATTTATAGTTTTAGACTAATAGGATCTATGTTGAAATCCCATCAGTTGTGTCTTAATCAAACTCCTAAGTTTAAACATAATGTCATTTGCTTAACATCTATCTTATGACATAAATGAAAAGGTTGTGAAAATGAGGCAAATTCATGTTGTGCAAAGAAGTGAATAATACCGTAAGGATCCGCAAAATAAGGTTTTGCTTATAAGCAATAAATAGATAAATGAACACCACTAAATCCATATACAGATCGACATGTGACGGCATCTATGTAGCAGACTCTCCCCTCATGACGCATTATCGTGTCTGGTACATGTCAGACATGTTTCGAACACATGTCCTACGTATTTATCAGAATCTACTACATGTTGGATGTCAGATCCATGTCAGCATGGGCGTATCCATGCAACATAGAGCACCATATGTCCAGATAACGTCACACAATACGAGTTAAATGGAATATGTACCCAACAGTGATCAAATGCCAGGTTAGACCCACATGTTTCCAACACTGACCATAAAACTCTAGAAGAATAAACCATATCGACCTTCATTTTATGCAGTCCAATGCTCAGAAGCAACATGGCTACCTACATATCAAGCAATCCTATTATCAGGAGATGTTTTCAAAATGTACAAATATTCGTGATAATACATTAACGCACATACAATTTTCAGTTTATAGTTACATATTATAGTTCACATCATGACCAGCACAGTACATGTCAAATTGAATGAATATCCACCAGCCACATGGCAATTGGCATGTCAAATTTTAGCAAGGTTCTGACTATCATATACATTTCAGAAACTAGAAGAACATGTATTAGTTTCAGACTGACACGATCGCAAAAAATGACCATGAAACTTAAAAACAAAAAATTTAACAAACACTAGGTGAAGCTCCTGATGTATCTTTCCATTAGAATTCAATTACCATGCAAAATGTGCAGGTTGGTGTTTGTTGCCGTTTGTGTACCATTCGCTACTGATTATGCTATAACAACGAAAATAAGTAGTCAACATAGACATGCATGCTCAAATTTCAACTAATATTAGAAAGTAAAAAATAAGAACTGTGGTGCGGTGCAAGTGCAAATTACATTCAGCTTACAAAGCATATACCGAAAAAGAAGTATACAGACTGACACGATCGCAAAAAATGACCATGAAACTTAAACATAAAATTTAACAAACACTAGGGGAAGCTCCTGATGTATCTTTCCATTAAAATTCAATTACCATGCAAAATGTGCAGGTTGGTGTTTGTTGCCGTTTGTGTACCATTCGCTACTGATTATGCTATAACAAAGAAAATAAGTAGTCAACATAGACATGCATGCTCAAATTTCAACTACTATTAGAAAGTAAAAAATAAGAACTGCGGTGCGGTGCGGTGCAAGTGCAAATTACATTCAGCTTACAAAGCATATACCGAAAAAGAAGTATATTTACAAGATGAAACAATCTAAATTTAAATAGCTCACCAGTGCACTGGAGTATATCGGTTTGTTCTGTAACTTCTAAAAATGAATATAGAGAAGAGTCTTCATGGTAACAATATATGCAACTAATGATGCAGGTGCTTTCAACTGATTATATAAACATGCTGACTACACAAGAATCTTAGAAACCTATAATCCACTATGTATGTGGTCCCAAAATTTTGTTTCAACTTCACCGATGCCAACTAAATGAAAATAGAAAACGACACGATGATGACCTCCCATTTACATTCAATCAAGGTTTTAGGTATCGGTTTCGGAGAGGGTATCGCTCCGTCCAAAATTTAGGTTTCGGTATCGGTATCGCCCGTTTCGGCGGTTTCGGAAGCAAGTTTCGGTATCGTCCGTATCGGTAGTTTCGGTATCGGTATCGGTATCAGAGATATTTTCTTGTATTTTCCTGTATTTTTCTGTATTTTGTATTTTCAAGTATTTTATACTTTGCGGTATTTTACTGTATTTTCTTGTATTTAACAGTATTTTCCTGTATTTTATACTTTGTTGTATTTTCCTGTATTTCGGTACCGGAGATACTTTGCTGTATTTTTCTGTATTTTATGCATTTTCTTTATTTTTCATGTATTTTCATGTATTTTTCATGTATTTTTCTGTTCACATTACTCATTTGTAACAACAATTAACTAATTAATAGATATAAAAGAATAATAAATATTGATGAACCATAAATCTGCCTTCATAATACAAAAGCTGAATAAAATACATCAAAAGATACAAAAATGAAGAAAATAAATAAAAAGATACAAAATCGCATTCGTAGTTCTCATCATCCGGCTGATGTGCATGGTAGTATGGAGGATATGAATACTGCATCTGTTCCGGGCCTAAAAAAGATATCATCATGTTATCATATGCTGAGGGCCGGCTCTACTCGATGAAAGGCGTGTCATGACGGCCTTGACTGCTGGACTGCTCAGTCACGTTCAGACCATACCTGTATTGACTATCATAATCAGCATAGACATCAGAGTGTCTGTACGGTGCGTAATAATCGCCTTGGCTTCCTGAGTATCCACCGGAATAAGATTCATAACCTCCATAATAATCAGAAGCACGTTGATACCCTTGATATTCAGAGTGTCTACCGTAGGCATCGTCCCCCGTTCTTCACTGTGCTGCCTATCATACTCTCTATACCCATGTGTATCATAAGTATGGTATCCACGTCTCTCAGCGGGGCGAACGGATGCCGACGCACCACAACCTCCGTCTGTAGGACCTTGGTCATCGGGAGACGAACCATCATCGCTATCGTGTCGAGCCCGAGTGGCTGCCTTCTTTCGCTTGTACGTGATATTCGCAGGGGCATTACTTGGCCGCGACTGGTTGCTTCGTGTACGTTCTGCTTCTGCAAGCGCCTCGTCCAACCAAGGATTGTCTCTGTCATCGAGCACCCTGTCTTCTGTCTCCCTGGTCCATTCCTCCAATGGATCATCCTCGTGAAAAATCTGATCCAAATCGATCAGCTGGTGATCGGCCTTCTCGCTTCTTCTCGCATGTCTATGTCGCAGTCTCATATTATAATGCACATTGACCAGCCTTTTAAGGTGTTCCATTGTTAGCTTGTTCCTGGTCTTTGTGTGAATGAGTGAGAAGGTGGTCCAGTTTCGTTCACAGTTGGACGAAGAGACAGTTTGGCTCAACACACACACAGCTAATCCTGTCCACCATTGAGCTGCAACAAGTTCCAGTGGTCAGAAAAGATGGACCGTTTTATGGGGAACATATAGAAATCTAAGATCCATATAGATACCTGCAGTGACCCTTGTTATCGCCATTTCCGCCTTAGCGGAGCCGAAATAACCAACTCTCATCTTATAGGCCTCCAGCTACAATTATCAATCATAATTTTAGAATGTGAACTGCTACATCAAATCATATATCAAAATAGGGATATCTGAATTTCATTTACCTCTCTGTCAATGTCAATTTGCTTCGAGATGTCTGGTTCAAGCCTCTCGATCACGCGTCTGAGTCCAACCAACACCTCGTAGTCGATTGTTGCATTGGAGGAGTATTGAAAGCGAGGATTCAGAAAATAGCCTGCAGCATGAATATCTTGATGTAGCTGCATATCCCATCTCTTGTCTATCATGTCCCACCATTTTCTGTATCTCCTACCAACATTCTTCCGAATTTCCTCTTTTACACGGTCCATGGCCTTGTAGAGATACCCCATCTCGGCCTTATCATCACTGTCGACCATTCGAAGAACCTTCACCATGGGCTCAAATACGGTGATGACATTAGAGATAGTCTGCCAGAATTCATCGCCGTGAATCAGATCATACACGTTGTTTCCACCCTCTCCATCTTTTGGTTTAAGCCTTGGAAAGTTATCGGACCAGTCCCTGAATGTACAAGCAGGTCATCTCGGTGCGCGTACAGAGAGTCTAAAGCAATGAAGTGGGTCGCAAATCTTGTTATCGCGGACCGGATCAACTCTTTTCCACCCGTCTCTCTTCTCATCAAGCTAAGCACACATCCTATGTTGTATATGAATCCTGTTACCATCTGACTTTGTGCGACGATATTTTTGACTACTTCTTTTGCCATGTCAGAAAATATCAAGTCGATACAATGCGCCGCACACGGGGTCCATTACAGATGCTGTCTCTTTCGCATCAGCAGCTGCCCAGCTGACTTGTAGTTTGCCCCGTTGTCGGTAACTACCTGGACTACGCTATGCTCCCCAATTAGTTCTACATATTTGTCCATAAGATCAAATATGTAAGGACCGTTCTGGAATTGGTCGGTTGCATCCACAGAGTCCATGAACACCGTCCCGTGGGTCGAATACACAAGGAAGTTAATTATCTTCCTTCTGTTTTGTGTTGTCCAGCCATCGCACATCAGTGTGCAACCGTACTCATCCCACTGAACACGAAAAGTTTCTACATAATTTTTGATCTCTTCATACTACATGTCTAAGTATGCGTGTGCCAGCTCCCAAGCAGTGGGTGGAGCAACGCCACGTCCTGATTCCGCAATAGCATCCACCATAGGCCTGTAATATGGGCTATTGGTCATTTTGTATGGGATGTGGCTGAAGTAAAAAAATTTGGCCATAGCTCGGCCGACATAGGCCTTGGCATTCTTCATGAAGGTATTCTTTATGGTTGATTGGGATTTACCCTTCTTCGTCTGAGAAAAAGGGTTGGCACCGGGTCTGAGAGCGCCGGCTGGTCTACCGGTTGGCTGAACATCGCGAGCAGAACCGCACGCGAACATACCGGCCATTCGGCCGGCACGACTACCCGATCTGGCTAGCCCAGGGGCTCCAGACCCAGACGATCCTGCTCCCATCCTTCTGCCCTCACTTCGAATCTCTTCTTCGATAAGTTCTTACCTACTTCTTCTAAGAGCTCTTCTAAGGTCCCTCGCCTCCTCGGTGTCATCCTCATCCTCATTTGAGTCATCTGATATTGCCTCCGTCTGCTTTGCTCTTATCTCCTCCTCTATCCTCTTCTTCTCAAATCTGGCATGTACCTTTTCGGCCTTCTTCTGAAATACGTGTGCTCTCATCTCTTCATGCACTTCTTTAGGTGCCTCGGGGCATGTCAGCACTTCCCCGGTAATTCCCGTCAAGTGTTCCTTAAGACGAGACACGCCTCCATGCATTTCTTTTGGGCAATAATTGCACCTTGCTTGTCTATGGTTTTCTGCGATCATTTTACAGTGAGCCCATCCAATATCCACCGTCTTCTCCTTTGGAGTTCTTCGAGACATGTTAATTACTGCACCATAAACCAAGGGTTACGATTAATCTTGAAAAGATTATTAACGTATTAGACGTAGATATAGTCGACAGTGTCACATAATCATGATTTGCGTCCTTGCGGTCCAGCGAAACACGGTCAGGAAATTGACTAAGCCAGGATCACTAATACCCAGTCTAGCTAGGTTGATCCAGCAAACTTAGCCAAGCACATTGAGCCGGATCATGGTCTATTGAAGGAAACTTATCATTCATATGTTTGACATCAACTAAAAGGCTTTTATTAAAACTAGTTAATCCTATCAACTAGTTGAATCCTAAAATTTGAATTTATTAGGATTCGTTAATAACTTTTATTAGAGTCCTTATCAACTATAAGGTTTTATTTGTTTCAACGTGCTATCCTAATCATGTATTTGGATTTTAATAGATTCACATTACAACAATTTAAAGTGTACACTTTTATCAAAATTATTATTAAAACGTTTAAAATAATAATCGTTGGAAAAGGACTACCCTAATCAGGAATTAGGTATTTAATAGTTGTAACAATTTACTAAAAATAGCATGTCAATCTAAAATGCGTCTCATAAGTTTTAAAAGAATTTTAATGGCTAACCTAAGAGGCTTTTTTGAATTATCATATAATATGCAAGAAAATAGAATTACCATTAAAACATGTCATCTAAATTTTATCTCATAAAATTTAGCATGCAGATAAGCAACTTAAATATCGCACAAAATCAAGTTTCTAACCTTTAAATAATTATCGCATAATTATTTACATGAACAACAGTTTAACAAATTATCCCTTAAATAATAACATGCAACTTAAAATTATTAGTATTTTATGTATTATTGTAATATATCTTTAATATTACTTTAATTATAAATGCTATTTATATTTTTGTTATAATTTATATTTTTCTATTACTAGAAATATTTACTAATATTTATTCGGTCTCGGTTTACTATCAAATTTCTTGTAAATACTGGTAAATATGAAATATAAAAAAAATTTAGTTCTACTTCTATAATTTGTTAAAATTATTAATATTTTTAGTATTCCTTTAGTATACATTACTTAGCATTTATTAGTATTATACTACATTTATTACTCTATACCATTATTAGTATTATAATTTTTAAGTATTGCTATTGTAAATTTCCAATCCCATTTTAAAATTTATAACCTATTTTTACTGGAAATTTTAGTATTTAATATTTACTTAATTGCTTATATATATTTTTATTATTTTTAAGAAATAATTATAATTTCGAAAGTATTTGTTAGGGTATAATACTAAAGTAATTAAACTTAAATTATTTAAGAAATAATTATAATTTCAAAAGTAGTTATTTCTTTAGTATTCATTAGTATTTCTAAAGTATTTGTTAGAGTATAGTACTAAATTAATTAAACTTAAATTATTTAAGAAATAATTATAATTTCTAAAGTATTTAAGTTTAATTATTTCTTTAGTATTCATTAGTATTTCTAAAGTATTTGTTATATATAATACTAAAGTAATTAAACTTAAATTATTTAAGAATTAATCCATATCTGGATTTAATGGCTTTCGAGGTCTCAATGTCAAAATTTTTGAATTTGAAAGCAACATGTAACATAATTTGTCTACTTAATTAGAATTAATGGTCCCAATACCTAAGCTTTGAATTTTTAGCATATCAAAATTTGAAACAGCAGAGGGCGCAGACCCTAGGGTATTTAAATTTTAAACTTTTAAATGGCATTTCTTCTCATCCCCTAGAAAATAAGGAGTATTTACACGTTTGCCATTCAGTCCAATTAATGGGGTTTTAAGTGCGATAGCATTATTGTAAATAAACGAAACATTATGGTAAGTTTGCTCAAAATGTTCAATTTATTTACTCTATTGCCATTAGTTTATTATTAATAGGATCTGTTTAATGGCACTACTGTAAATCTTTGATAAATCAATGGGCAGCTACGTAATTAATCACAGTGGGGATTAAATACCTCTTTAAGTCGTGTTGCTGTGTTGTTTACGCCTTCGAATCTCGAAGCGACGCGCTGGGTTCGAAGCGACGGCGACTACGCACTCCGTTCGACAAGACGACGTCCTCCAGCGATGGCGAGAGCTCCAGCGGCTTCGACAAGCGTCGGCGATCTCCCGTGGCTTCCACCAGCGTCGACGAGCTCCAGCGCTTCCACCAGCGTCGACGAGCTCCAACAGCTTCGAACAACGATGCGGCGACCTCCAGCGGCTTCGACTCGATGCGGCAACCTCCAGCGGCTTCGACTCGATGCGGCGAGCTCCTCAGATGAATTAGGGCTTCCAATTTTGGAGATTTCTCGAGAGAGAGGTATGTTACTTTGAGATTTTCGCCTTCGATTCCCTCTTTTTATAACTTTTTCACTTTATTTTCTGTTCACTCACGTTCATTTCTGTTCACTCACGGGGTTTTGCTTTTTGTATGCCTCGTCGTCTTCCTCAGTCGTCGTCTTTCATTTTCTGTACACCCGTGATTTTTTCTCTCTTCAGTTTCTGTTCAATCGTGCTTTTCTATGTCAATTTCTGTTCAATTTCTATTCAATTGTTGTTGTCTTCTCAATTCCTTTTCATTTTTCCTCATAGGGTTGCCGGAACCCTAGGGTTCCGACCAGTATCGCCCGATACCGGGCGATACTGGCTGGAACCCTAGGGTTCCGGCCGATACCGATTAATTGGGTGGGTTTCGTACCGTTGGGGGCGGTACCAGTACGAAACGGCCGATACCAACTGATATCGGCCGATACCTTGAACCTTGCATTCAATCCCTATGACGCATAAAAGCGTGAACATAAATACATATTCCCTATAGCCCCCACTAATTCTTGACATAAACGCATATCAATGTTGTGGGAAGTGGAACAAAGTGTAAGTGGACTAAGAGTCTAGATGCTTTACTTTGGATGTTGACAAAAAGAACCAAAATTATTTTTTAAAATAAATTAAATTAAACAACAATAAAAAGAAAAATTAAAAAACAAAAATGTATAAAAAAAATTTAAATGATATATGTGTGCAAATCAGCAAGCGTGTTATGTATATGTGTGTGTATAAAGGGAATATTGATATGAGCGCTGAGATTGTGAGCGGGAAAACTAGCGAAGTCCACGCTACCAGCCAAATCGGAAAGGACGAGTAAGTAGGCCGCACTTCTCTCTAACGAGCTCAATTAGCCTAACTGAATTGTCAGCTCATACCGACTATTTCCATATTCGTACATCCACACATTTACACTCAAACAACAGTTGCCACATTTTTTTGGATGATCGCCACCATTTATTTTCATTTTCATGCTCTAAAATCCAAATACCAAAGATACAGAAACCGTGTGATTTTTATTTGTTGATCGCATTGTTAAATAATTGACGGTTTTACAATTATGGTCTCCTGGATCAACACGCAAAAAGCATGGGTTCACTGGCCACTAGATTTTATGACACCATCAGTATATTAATAATCATAGACATAAGCATCAATCCTTTGGAAGCCTCAGGAAGCCTCAGGTAACCAAGCACACATGCAAATCCTTCCTTGTGTCCTTCAAATAAATGGAGGGAAAATTCTTACTCATAACTTTATCTACGTTCGCTTGCATCTTTTTCTACAAAAATGACATCCCCTCTCCTCGATGGAGTCTACTCAAACCTTTTTGTGATGTGCATGCATGCAATCTTAAATGGATTGTGCAACTCCTCGACCTTCCACATGCTCAATTGTTGCATAAGCTTTCTAGTTTAAAGGAAATTGAGACACGTTGTAATTACATCCTCATTTCACTACACAGCCTAAAACTGCCGCCCAAATCAGTGGTGTGCTGCGAAGGTGCTTGGAATATGATAGTTCTAATGGACTCAACAACGAAACATAACTATAATTTTAAGGGAGACCAATAAAATACTCGAACTGTTAACCAAGCTTAATGAGAATACTACCAGTGAGGATGGTCCACAGAGAGGTTCTCGTTCTGATGTACAAATGGTATCAGTTTCAACATAAAACAAAAGGCTGGAGGACATATTGCCACAACAAACGAAAGTGTGGTCTGAGCCATTGGTAGCATCTTGATGTCACTTGACAATCCCTTATTACTAATGGCTGACTGTTGTGTGTCTGTAGGGAGAAATATTCATTTAATAAGGATGACAAGCAACAACAAAGGTAAGTATGTCACAACCACAAAAACAAAGTCCTCATTCCAATCCAGTACCAGGAATATGTCGGATTTTGATAGTTACAATGAACTCAATTAATCCATGATGAACTCTGTAATTAATTCAGCATTTTCAAGGAAGGAACCATGGTGAAATTCCATAGTTAGAAGTGCTTGAGCAAGATTACTACCAAAACAGTTGACACATTGGAAGTCCTCGATAACCCAAAAAGAGGGCACCTACATCATTTGCGTGCTAGGAAGGAATATGGAAAAGGCTTGTTGAAGAAACATAAGAATTAATCCTAGGTAACATTTTGAAATTGACACTTAAAATGCAGAACATGCAAGAAAAAAGGATAAAGCAAGCAATACAGCAGAACAAGAAGAATTCACCGGAGAACGATAGGGATGTACCTTGCTGCAGGGATCGTAATGGGTGGCTTGAGACAATCCACTTTTTTGGGGTGATATTTTTTAGTCTGGTTAGATCACCTTTTAATTGTGATCCCTGTGGTTGTACTCTTTATCCTCTCATGTGTTTTTACTCTGTGATTCTTGTATTTCATAAATAGTTGACTTGCATCCTCATTATCTTCTCTTAAATGAAGCTCGGGTGCTCAATTATCCCATCTATTCCTATCTTTCCAAAGTTAAATTGAGGAAAGTATGTGTTAAGAATGGCTGGTCGACATGAATTTTATCATGAGCTACTGTGAACCCTTGCTTTGCATTACATTTCTTACTGCTAATCCGACCAGTTTGCCACCGTTTCTGGCTAGCCACCATTTTATGATAACTTTCATGTAATACACCAAGGAACACATTGTTAGGACCCACTAGGGATTTTAGAGATAAAAATAATATTTTTAGTGGATTTTAGGGGAAAATGTGATTTTTAAGGTAAAAGTAGGATTTTTACGGCTAAATGTGGGATTTTTAGTGCTAAATGTGTGGAATTGGGGGGAAAAGATGATATTTTTATTGATATTTGAAAGTGGATACAAGATAATTGACCTCTTTCGCGAGGAGGGCCGCTCTTCTAAGTTTTAATTCGAAAGGAAGGCCGAACTTCCCATTAGATCTAGGTTCCTACTCCTAATATCTATTCTTCTCCATTCTCTTCTCAATATTCAGCATCCTACAATACACAGCCCTCGTACATTTATAATACTAATTCTCTAATAATTACAGATCTACTCCATGGGCCCCTAAAATTACAATTTTACCTCATATGCTCAGAAATTACAGATCTATCACTGGTTGTCGATGCATCCCAATCCTAACATTAATCCGTCCCCAAAGAACCACCTTGTCCTAGAGGTGGTGTCATGAAATCCACAGACATACTACTCCATGTCTACTTCAAATGAGAGTGTGTCTCCCCTCATGGCTCTTCCTCCGCAGCTGCTATGCTCTCACCCTCTTCAACTTCGACCATCAGCACATGGAGAGCACGATCCCAATAACCGGCAATGATGTCTTGGCGTGAAATTCTCGTCGTAGCGTAAGCATAGCCCCTGTTTGCATTTATTCTCAAGCTTCATCTTCAAGAGACGCTTGAATCTACTGTCAGTTTAAGGCGCACTATTCTTCTCGTGACACATCTGAACCATCGCTGGCGGCTGAGACTTTCGAGTCTCTGCCGTGGCACGAGTGCGGGATTTGACCCCGCTCATCGCTCCTCTGGCAGTCCGCTCTGCAGTATTCCTGTCTTCCACAATTTGGACCAGCACCATCACCTCTCCAACCCTCCTCAGCCTCAGTATACAAAGCTCCACTTTGATGCTCGCCTAAGGCACCTTCATGAAATTCACATCTGGCATCTGTTCAGGAATCCACTCGCGCGGCCCGAGAACATCTCGAACTTCTCCATGTAGACTCTGATAGTGTCATCATGTTTGAGGTCAAAGAACGGCTCATATAGATCTCCACATTTGTGTCTCAAAACCAATCCAACAAGCAGTACTTGAATTCCTCCCAGAAGATGACAAGATGTCGCTACTCCCGTCACTGAAACAAGGCCAGAGCCTTTCCTTCCAAACAGATATCGGCCAACATCGACTTCTTCTCTGTCAAACGGGTCACAGCGAAGTATCTCTCTGCCTGATAGACCCACACATAAGGATCCTCCCCTCAAAGATAGACTTCTTCAGCTTCCGGACCCTGCTATCCACGCCAAAATTTCCCTGCTCTGCTCTCAAACTGGGCTGTCCATAGTAAAACTAATAATAGATGTTTCACTCCGTGTCTGTGGGACCTCCAAACTCTACATGCTGGACTTCTTTTGTTGCACCGTCATCCCACCCTCAATCGTCCCACCAACTTGGGTCTCCACGCCATCTTCGAAGCCCCAGTAGTCGTCTCCACGGTCAACGAAGCCCCCTCTGTATCCGTCGGGCCCCCCAAGTCTGTCGATGGGACCCCGATGAGCCCTAAGTGCACCCGAGGGTTTGTAGGGCCCTGATCTCTGTCTCTAGGCCCGTGGCCCCATAGAAGGCTTCCGACAATTGCTAGGCCCGGAACGGCCTGCCCAAGGGTCATGGGCCCATGGGTGGCCTGCTTGTCAGCTCCCCTGGGCTGGGCGACCCACCAGAAGGCATATGCCTTCCTGGCGGTCCGCCCAGGGGTTGCCTCTCTCTTGGAAGAGCCGCCATGGCTTCACCTTGTCCTTTAGCCCCGTCTGCCTTCCTCTATGATTTTGAGGGAAGATTTAAGCCCCACGCGCATGATACACCATTCAGATACAGATCCTTCTCAAAGTTGATGACTTTCCATCTTTTCGTGTTCAAAGCTGGCGCATTTTGCCTGTGTCTGCGTCATAATCGTCGTTGATCGGATCTGATGTCGGACAGCCCTTCGGATGGATCTCCTCCAAAAGAGGATTTTTTTCATTGTTCTTGTCTAAAGTCGTCGCCTTTTGCCCTAGATCTGAGTTGTTAACTTCGTCGTTGTTCAGATCTGCCTTCTCGTCTCTTTCTCAAGCGAAAAGTAGTGCTTCAACTCAAGTATTTGTTGCATTAGGGTTTCCATAAGGGGTTCCATCGACGTTCATCCCAGATTCGATTGACGACAATCTTTTCTCTACCGATTTCTTCAAACCCTCCACTTTGCTATCGATTTTCTCCTCCAAATCTTCCACATTTCTTGACGCTATCAAGATGTATGCTCTATTACCATTTTGTTAAGACCTGCTAGGGATTTTAGGGATAAAAATAAAATTTTAATGGATCTTTGGGAAAAGATGATATTTTTAGGATAACTGTGGGATTTTTATGGCTAAATGTGGGATTTTTATTGCTAAAAGAGTGGAATTGGGGGAAAGGTGATATTTTTATTGATGTTAGAAAGTGGATACAAGATAATTGGTCTCTTTCAAGAGTATGACCGCTCTATTAAGCCTCCAATTCGATAGGAAGGTCGCACTCTCCCACTAGATCTAGTTTTCTACTCTTAATATCTCTTCTTCTCAATTCTCTTTCAATATTCAGCATCCCCCTCAATACCCAGTCTCCATACATTTATATTTATAACACTGTTTTTTAATAATTACATATCTGTCCCATGGACCCCCAAAATTACAATGTTGTCCCTCATGTCCAGAAATTACAAATTTGTCACTGGTTGCCGCCATATCTCAACCCTAACGCGCATGCATCACATAACATCAGAAAGCACTTCTTCGGCTCCATCCAGCTCCTATCCTTGTGCAACTGTCTTCTTCTAATTTTCCATTTTCTATTGGATCAATACTATGGATATGCATTGTAAGGATGCACAAACATTAATTGTTCATGCATCGTACAAATAATGAATCAGTTTAACTACTTTATTTTGTCTAAATTTCTGCTATATTTCCAGGCTTCATAGAAAATATAAATATTGATACAATAAACATTTCGTGTACGAAATTTTATACCCTTTGGACCAAAAGCCTGCTTATAAGCGGATTCAAACCAACACAAAAAAATTCAGTTCCACTGAGTGAAAAAAAACAAGTCTGGTTTCTTCTTCCTTGACGCCGCATTGCAGTTTTTTGGCTATTATTCTGATTTCACTATATTAATATATGTAAGTACAAAATGCATTCGTACATCATAACTGATGGGTATGTGCTTTTAAATAAAAATTTTGTGCCCAAAATGCTTTTAAAAAAACAAGTAGAAATGAAATGAAAATGCATGTCTAGATAATAACTACCACAATCAATGTTGTAAGAGTTCATATTGGTTTATTTCATGGAACCAATTTTATAAGGATCTAACAGATAACGAGAGTTCATTTTTCAACAAAACTGGTGTAAGTAATGAGCCAGCACTCACCATTAATTGGCTTGTCCAAGAATAATCCAGCTGCCATCCAATACTTCATGAAGTTCTTTTTAACACGTTTCATAAGGTCCACAATGTAATCACCTTTGTTGTTGTACTTGTAACAGTTCTCCCAGATAAGTTGCACATCCTTAAAAACATCCTCTGAATTTATGTATTTAACTTTCCGTTCAAGATCATGACAAATCGTGCCAAAGTCCATAGGCGTGTCTATGATGTCAAGGTAATCCTGCAAGGAAGGAGTCTCGCAACATTCAACTAATTTAGAAGGAAATATGCATTAAACCCCCTCAAAAGTTTTAGGCTACTTGTCCAGTTATGCCATCGTTATTGGAACAAGCTGAATAAAAAATGTACCACGGTTGAAAATGCAACTGTGTATATTGAATTATAGTTAGATGTAGCTCCAAAAATACTGGCATGGAACTAAACCATTTAACAAGTGAATAGAGAAGTCCTCAATCACAAAAAGTTCAAGAAGCTGGTAAGATCGGGTCATTGCAAAAACCACCAAGTTTGATGAAGATCAAGAATTCTAGAACTAAGTGGAACATTGGAAAGTCAGATTAAAACCAAGTTCGCGCAAAATTTCTAGTAACAACAGGGTGAATTTTAACTATCAAATATCTATGGCCAGACTTATGACTAGACCCCATTATAATAGTAAATTTGTAACTATTTGAGTAGAGTCATGCAAAGATCAAAGGGGAAATTCACATTCTGATTACATGAACAATCGCTGACCTTTTGTGCCTTCATTTTCATATTTTTTAAGGATAGCCTCCAGAAGATGGATACAACAGATGTAGCTCCTTTAAAAGGAAAAGCAATAAACTGTGTGAAATAAGAAACGCAGTGTGTCACCCATGCTATTATTAATCTCGCATTGGTGATAGCTTCTAAGCGTGTTGCATGGAAACAAAAAGCCAACACTTCGAACTAACACAACAGGAAAAGTGGCATATAGCAAAATACCAAAAAATACACACTAAAGAGCATCGTGTCTGCTGCATGTGTCTCCAACACGACGCCTTCATCACTCCATGGTTCTATTTTTATTAACACAAGTTTTTTAAAAGGAAACAAGGGATAAGTCTAAATAACTATCTGTTGATACCAGACCAAAGGGCAAAAAAATATTGCAAGATAGAAGGAAAAACGATGCAGCTAGCAAGCGATTGTTAATTGAAACAAACCTGTAACTTGCAGACAGATCTTCATATCAATGGTGAAATTTTGATGAATCTACAGAGGATAATAGCTAAAGGTATCATCGCAACCGCTAACTGCTCTGGACAGATATGTGGGGATATGCAGTTTTCTATGTTTCCAGCCAAACATAATTGTCGTTATGCTTGTCACTGCAATCTGATGGAAGATCATTTGTGTTTCTCTATACTTCATAGAATCATTGACCAACACAAATTTGCATGGCTTATATTCCTTTTCCTTTCATCTCATTAGATGCAGTGCAACACAACATCTATCACAGTATGAAGGCGGTGCAGAACGAGGAGTCAAAATTGTCTAAGTCGCGAGTCATATCATATGATACGATACAATTCGGGATGACTTCGATAGATATTGGGTCCACCATATCAGACACTATTATTTATCATCTGATAATCATGTCGTTTCGTACGATACGTATTGCCGCTAAATGATATCATCCTATACGTGATTACAAAGAGGATTGATGGAGCGGTTCACACACATTTTAAATAAACCTAAAGTAAAATTAGTAACTTTATGCCAAATCTCTCTCAACTGAATCAGATGCTTATCTCGCTTTCACAAAATATAATTAGTTGTGTTTAATTAGATATTAAATTATTTAAACTCGTTGGCAATAAAGCCTATTGATTGATTAAGTTAGGTGACTGGTTAAGGTTGAAATAAATATTGGATGCTTAATTGAAGATATTAAGCGTTAGGTAAATAGTAATGATTAATTTGTTATTTGTTGATGAAATTGTTTTTGGTTTTAAAAACCTTATTTTTTATGTATGGAGTTGGAATGGGTAGACGTATAAAAAAGATCCATAAGCTCCTATCCTTCATGGGAACATTGCGCCTAAATTGATGACAATAATTTGCGCTTGAAGTGCAAACAATATGGCAAAAAACAAGGGGTGGTGTTAGCCCGATGAAGCAAAACTTGGCTGGCACATGTAAAGATACTGCAATGTGTATCCAATGCCAGGAAAATGTCTGCATATTGTTCCTGGTCATGTTGCAAATTGGCCCTTGTCATGTTGAAGAAGGGTGATGACGAAGATGATTGGTTCCCAAAAAAACAATGTTACTAGTGAGAGTGGGAGTTTAAGTGTCAACAAAGGAACCACGGATTGGATACACATTGCATAGTTGAGGCATAAGACAAGTATTGAAAATGTGAATGGTCGTGATACTGTATAAGGATACATGCTGATTTTGGTATGGACAAGGACTCTAATTCAATTTGGTGATGGGTCCATTATTAATGAACATGATTGACTCGGTTGCAAACAATGAAAAGGCTCTAAAGCCATCGTCTTCGCATGAGGTAAGGTCATTTTCTTGAAGAATGTGAAGCATATTGAAAATCCTAATTTGTAGAAGTATAGGAACGAATAGAAGAGGACATGAAACAATTTATATGGAATGACCTAAGGAAAATCAAGGTGTAACTCCCTTGGTCAATGCAGAGTTCTTAGGCTCAAGAAGAATGATGTCAAGCCATACGTGTATAAGGCCACGGATAGAGATAAGGAGCACCATAAAGAAAAAACATTTCATTAAGTCAAGAGTAGATACGAAAGGGTATGAGACACCATTGATGAGGTGGGAATAATAACTCCATGCGACCAGCTACAATCCCAATCCCAGGATTGTAATACTTTCAAGTTTATGTTCATTTCAATTCTTGTTATATATTTGCTTCTTGTTGATTTTTTGAATCTGGTTTTGCATGTATGTAAAACATGATAGTTTCATGATACCAAAATTTTCTATGTTGATGCCAAGGTGAAGATGGATTATATCGAACCATTGAGAGGATGCATATATCTCTCGAAGATAATATGAAGATTGACACGGTTGGAAGGATTCAAGAAAGCCCATGAAATGTTTGGAATAGACACAAAGATATTAACAAGGGATAGTAAATAACCCAGCAATAATATTTGAAATATATAAATTGAAAATTTTAATACCTTTATAAGTTTGTTGGTAAGGGTCGAAAACTCAGCCAAAACAAATACATCTCAAGGAATATTTTTATTTTTGAACTTGGGGTGATGAAATAGACCTCTTGAAATCAGAAATGGTCAATATTGTCTTAAAATAGTTAATACAACTGAAGTTTCAGCCTGTCTGAGGTCAATACAGCCGGTACAAACAGATAAGACCCCAAAATAAGTCATTCTCCAACCGTTACAAAAACATAAAAATAGATAGGATAAAAAGTAGAAGGGAAAAAAGTTTGATGAAAAATTCATCAAAAAATATGCATGCTATTAGAGTATAATATTGTATAGGGTGCTTTGTGTAAAATTGAATTATGATACCTCTATATGATAAAACATCTGGTTGACCAAGGTCAACTAACTCTCTCAAACCATTTCTGTAAAGGCCCGTTGGGCCTTTATTTTATTCCCCCCCCCCACGTGTTTCCCCCACTCTCCCCCCTTTCGTTCTCTCTCCCCGAACCCCTCTTTCTCTCTCGCTAGCAGCAGGCGGCGAACCCCCCCCCCCCCCCCCCCCCCCCGCCGCCGCCTTACGTCTATCTCCCTCTCGCTGAGTCTCTCTCTCTCATTCCTTCACCCCGAAGGAACTCCGCTCGGCATCTCCCCTCTTGCCACCTCACTCGACGCGTGGCGTGGGCTCGTGCCTCCAACGACGCCCTAAATCCTAGGGTTTGACACGTTTTCTCTTCAAATCGAGGCCATTCTCCTACGTGTCGAGATCCTTACTTCTCAGGTTTCCTATTACTCTCTATTTAAGCCCGATTTGAGCCCTAGGGTTTCGGTTTTCTCAAAAAGGTGAAATTTTTCATGCAAAAATTTGGTTTTCTCTTGGTTTTGAGTTCGGCCTGAGCCCTAGAGGTGGGATTTCTCTGTGATTTCACCATCAGTCCACGATTTGAGGTAAAATCACTCTGATTCTCTGGATTTTGGATTTTAAAGTTATGAATTTGCCCCTTTAGCTTTCTGCGATGATGAATCTGAGCTCCGGGCTAGGCGGCGAACTTCGCCGCAGCCCTGATGACTCTTGAAATAACTTCTGTTAGATCTGCCCCTTGTCTGAAGTGGGTAAAAATCTGTTTTTCACTTGACTGCGGCTGTTTTGGGTATTTTCCCTTCGCTGAATCTATCCAGTTAATTCTGTTCTCTGCTGAAATACTTTGAGGCCACATTATGACTGAAAATAGTCTCCATGACAGAAACTTGTTATTGGCCCTAGGGATTTTTTTTCCCTTACTATATCTGTTGGAAATTTTCAGAATTGAATAATAGTTGGTATAGGGTGTATGTTGGCTTAGTAACCTCCCAATAATTGAATATGAGGGTTTAGGCCTCAAAGGCCGTCGGAAAGTATGGAAAAAGCTGCCTGAAGGATCACAAATTATTGTCCCTAGGATCATAAAAAGCTGCCTGAAGGATCACAAATTACTGCCCCTAAGATCATAAAAAGCTGCCTGAAGGATCATATGAAAACCATTAATAAATGGTTAAGTCCCGAAAAGATCAATGATGAAAACTATCTGAGATCACCAGATTGTCCCTCACCCCATTTGACCATTCCCCCATAAATTCCAAGAGTATGATAAATGGAAGTTGCCTTTACTTGCAGGTTCGCTCTTATATTTATTTATATTCAAGTTTCAGTTTGTTTGGCATATTAGGATAGCATGATATTAATTGCCATATCCATGTTTAGATATTTAATTACTGCACTCTTAAAACATATTGAATATCATGATGCTCTTTATTAAGTTGATAAATGGTCCATGACATTGGACTAGTTGATATATTAGGTGTGCTATGGAAATAATGACTCGAAATTCAGTGAACTGTTTATATGTTTAGAATGAATGTTCAGAATGAATGAGAATGTGAATTGAATCCAGAATATCATAGCACACCAATATACAAATTGAGTCTAATGTGGCTTTATAATTCAATTTGCTTTGGGAAAATCATGCTTGAAAGATTGTGTAGAATAACACTTGGACTATATCACTGAGGCACTGAGAGGTGTACACTATTATACACTTGGCACTTCAGACTCACGGGTTTTGGGGTAAATCATATTAGAGAGAGTGCGGGAGCGACTGGAGCCACGCTCCTATTGACTTGACCGCATCAGGTAGTTCTGACCTGGGTCATATCATTGAATCAGGATCTGACCCCTATTGTACCGTCGGACTTAATTATTGAGTTCCACACTGTTGACTCACGGCCCCTACCGTCCCTGTTTTGGGCTTGGCCCAGGTGAGCGCCCCTGGGTACTGAGGTGGACTCCTTGGTTGTTTCTGTACTCTCCAATATGATTCACGACCTAGGCTTGGTATAGAATAATGGAACCATGTTACTGTTACCTTCAAATTGAACTGCATGTTAAATGTCAATGCAATATTAGCTAGTCTATTAATGTTCTCAGCTACTGCTTTCTAGTTAGTGTTTTTCCCTTGTTCATATATTTAAATTTCAAAATCTTTAGAATCATTGTGATTTACTGGTGGGCCTTCATTATTGTTGTACCACCAGGTGTTGTTCCAGACGTAGAGGAGACACCAGAGTTTGTGGACTCAACTGATCTTTGACTAGAGGTAGCATATCTATTTTTGTGATAGCGACAGATGTACTTTTGTTTGCATGCTTATAGCATGATGTATAGTTTTTTGTAAACGTACTTTTAGCATGATGTACATCATTTTGTAAACTCGTTCATATATATATACAATGAAAATTTTTGTTAAGCATTTTGACACATCTCTGCTTGTATCTAGATTGTTTTCACTGGTTATCTGCAGGGCCTGCTATCCTTTGTGAAACATGATGCGACCCCGGGTTGCGGGGCGTGACAATTTCTTTAAAATATCTAATATGTAATTTCTTCGTGATATCAAAACCAAACCCTAACCTTAAATTAGATTAGCTTTAATTAGATTAGTCTAACCCTAACCCCAATCTAATTCTATTCCTAATTCAAATCTCATCAACCATCGCACCACCACCACATCACCATAACCTCAATCTCGCCTTCATCATGCCATCGTCTCTTCATCCCAAAACCACCATTTTGATGACCTCTACATCAACTAACGACATTGCAACCTTCCCATCTTAGATCCAACATCACCACTGCCTTCCCATCTTTAATTCAATGTCGCATCCACTTTATTTCATCTGACAATGCCTCTATCGCCTTTTCGCCTTTTCGTCTGATACCACAACCTTCCTTGCTTAAATCTGACACCTCAAACAATGGCAATGCTATTCTAGCATCAATCCTACAATGTTGTCACTTCATCAGCTCAGATTTAATAATGAAAAGGCTCTCTCAGCCTCCACTCGATGACGATGACACTATCCAAGGACAACGAGACTACAGTGGCCTTGATCTGAAAAACTGGCAATACCTTGATCTACCAACAATGATGCCAACGGAGCCTCCTCTCTCATCTCCAGTTACAGAACGTCTTCCTCTTCTTCTCAGCTACTATTGATATAGGTCTCCAAGATTGTTGCAGTAAATTAATTTGTAGAAAATAATTTTCTGGATGTCTTGTGATGTAATTTTTGCATCCTAAGTGAGGAGTGTACGATTTGGATGAGTTGCTAAGATCTATCTCAAGGGAAGATCTTCGAGGTGTATGGATGTATTTGTTGGATCTCATAGAATAATATTAATTGTAGGGTGGAATCCTGATAGGAACTAACTAGATCTAAAATATATTGATGGAAATAGCAATAAAAAATAACTTTGGTTACAATTAATAGGGACAACCACCCTCCCAAGACGCCTAAAGCGAGTACGTCCGCACTCCCCTAAGATCTACCTATGAACTCTCTCAAAACAACTCAATAATCAAGCATACTAGCGCCGGCTACAATCCTCCCCTCTAATACAATTTCCCAAAATATTCTATTACTCAAATGCCCTAATTCTAATAAAATAACCCAAAAGGCCCCAAAAGTGGGCCGGACCTTGCCTTAACACTACCCTCTCACTTACACCAACCGTCTTTCTCCCTCCCATGGGTCCCGTTCCCGCTGTAATCCGTACTCGGTTCTGTTTTTCTCGAACTCTCACTCTGGTTGGTGACAAGGTGAGGGCTGTACCTGCCCCTATAGTGCATGCTTTCGACGATCCGTGGTGAACAGTGGCTACTCGTCCGGAGCCCCGAGCCGTTCCAAAAAACCCGTAGAGAAACCTCCCTCTCTGATGCATGCACGTATCGGGACCACACGTCTGCAGGTTCTCTCACTTCTAAAGCGGAAGCCAAAAGAAATAATGCAAAGCAATGAAAACGAAGTAAGAGAGAAAAACGAAAAGAAACAAAAGTCGAACTAAAAGAGAAGGCCGCAGGTTGTGACTACTGCTACCAAAGGGAATAGGATAACCTGAAAGAGAACGTCGAAGAAGAGTCAGCACCGGAGCTAGGGCTATGGAGTCAACACCACAACCAGAAAATGGAGAAGAAAGTCTATAATTGTATTTAATAACCGAAGTCGAATGCTAACAAAGGGGTGGGTGCCTCTATTTATAGTGGTTGAGGCCCCTAGACATCGACGGGAGGCACCTCGATGTCGGCTCTTCGCCACCTGGGGCTGTAGCATGTTCCAAGTGTTGGGCTGTTCGCCCATTAAAGCGGTACGTGAGCTGGGTTCAGAACGTCGTGAGACAGTTCGGTCCATATCTGGTGCGGGCGCTAGAGCATTGAGGGGACCTTTCCCTAGTACGAGAGGACCGAGAAGGACGCACCTCTGGTGTACCAGTTATCGTGACCACGGTAAACGCTGGGTAGCCAAGTGCGGAGCGGATAACTGTTGAAAGCATCTAAGTAGTAAGCCCACCCCAAGATGAGTGCTCTCCTATTCCGACTTTCCCAGAGCCTCCGGTAGCACAGCCGAGACAGCCGTGAAATTTGCTAGTGCCGCTACTGGCCTTAGTCATCCAGGGATGAAGGACAATCTATCGAAAGATGAATGAGGGACGAGTGGTAGGAGCCAACAAACAAATCGTAGTGCCGGTTCAGTGAAGTAAAGTTCCGTCTCCCATCCCAAACCTTAAAAAAGTGCCGTCGAAAAGACCTTGACAAATAGATTCCCAAAGTCTTGCAGCATGGTGTGGGACTTCACAAAAGTCACAGTTTAAAGCCAACCGAAATCCAGTCTTGTTGATCAACCATACGGGGAAAGTGAAGACGAAAATAGGGCTTTCTCTCGTCGACCAGAGCAAGCAATAGATCTTTGAGAGTTTAGGTCAGGTTCAGGTGGGACAACAGCCCGAAATATGTCAGGAAGGAAAGGTAGTAGAGACAAGCAAGAGCAGGCACCGATACGGCACAAAAGGGCTTAAAACATTCAAAAGTCCCGACTGGTTCCTTTTCGGCGCCCGCCCTTGATTTAGATGTTGGGGCAAGGCAAGCCCAAGGAAAGTATAGGTTGGCTCCCAGCTTCATCTCGGCCGACATCCTGCTCTCGAGAGGGTGTGGTCCTTGAGCGAACTACTCATGTGCTGTCTTGTCCCAACCCAAGGACATTTGGTGAGGAGCTACTTTGAAACCGGTGGTTGACAAGCCACTGATCGGAGGCGACTGGACTAGAGTGCTTTCATCAAATGATGCCCTCTGCCCCCGAAAACCACCTTGTCCTCAAGGTGGTGCATGAAGTCTCTGGCGGTCCTACTCCAAGTCGTGATCGTCATCCACTCCTGGCTCTTCATCTTCCACGACATCCTCCTCGTCATCACTGGCTATTAACACTTGCAGCTTGCGTACCCCACAGTAATGCCCTGGAGTGAACCTCTCATCGCATCTGAAACACAGCCCTTTTTGTCTCTTCTCCCTCATCTCGGCGTCAGTCATCCGCCTGAACTGTCCCACTACTGCCTGTGCGCTGCTCTTCTCCTCAATTTTCTCCTCACTCGCCCGATCTGTCTATGTGGTAGTCTTCACCCTCCTGACAGCTGATGACCCGCGCTGAACTTGACCACCATACCCACTCCGAACTCTCCTCTCCTTGGCCTGAGCATCCTCGACCATTTGTGCCATCTCCATGACCTTTGACAGCCACATGTGCTTGTATGGCCGCACCCTCGCAAGAAAACTGGGCTTCAGCCCCTTCATGAATGTGCCCTCTAGTGACTCATCAGTGACTCAGTGCACTCGCCCCGACAAGATCTCAAACTTCTCAATATAATCCCTCACTGGTCCTTCCTACCTGAGGACGAATAACTGCTCGTGAAGGTTTCCCAGGTGGGGATCCCGAAACTTCTCCAAAATAAGATCCTGCAGCTCCTCCCAACTGCAAAAATGATGCCTCATGTCCGTCCACTGATACCACCCCAAAGCTCTCACCTCCATACAAATGGCCGCTGCCTCCAACTTCTGGGCCTCCGTCATGTGATATGCAGTGAAATACCTCTCAGCCCGAAACAGCCACGCATGTGGATCCTCCCCGTCGAACACGGGCATCTTCAGCTTCCTTACCATGCCATCTCCCCCAAAATCTCCATGGTCTGGTCTACCTTCTGTGCGCCTGTGCTGGTGATAATTTTGCCATCTGTCATTATGTGCCTCATGTCCTCCCTGCGGGCCTCCACTGCGGTCTCCAACGTCCCCTCGTTGCCCTCCTATATGCCCCCCGTAATCTTCCTACCCATCACCAGCACCAAAATCACCTCCGTGCGCTCCTCCGCCTTCATCATAATGGTTTCTGCCCCCTCCTTCGTCGTCGTGGTAGTAGACTCCTGCCTGTCCATGTCCTGGAAACTCGGGGAGAACCCGAAACTGATCATCATGCCCTTGGCGACGTGGCGGCACCCCTGAAAACCCGGATCTGCGAAAGGGCACTCGGTGTGCTCGAAAACAACCACTGGCGGCTGCCAGGGGTTCGACCAGGTCTGCCCGGCCTTCGGTAGACCCTACCGGGGCTGTCGATGGCCGGGCGGCCCTTCCGATGGCCTTGGCAGGGTCGAACGGCCCTGTCGAAGGCCGACAGGTTTCGACCGGCCCTGCCGAGCCGCCTCGGGGGCGGGGCAGTGACCCCCGCCCACTTTGAAAGTCGGCCGCCCTTAGGGTTTGTTTGGGGTGGCGGCCGACTCCCTTCGACTCCCCGTCGTTGATCCACGGGCTCCTCAATCCTCCAGGGTTCCTCCTCATCTTGAAGTACTCGTCGGCATCCGAAAGCAATCCTTCGTCAAAAGTTTCCATCTTTTCATTCCCCTTATTCAAAGGTGGGACCTTTTTTGAAGAACTAGGGTTTGCACCGTCGATCTCTAATTTTTCGTTGAGAGCCGTAAGTTGGAAGACGATCTGAGCGAGGGCTTCCTCTATTCTATCTTATTTTGCGGTGAGTCTATCCACCACCGCCGTCAATTTAACGATCGACTCGCTATTTCCCGTCACGGTTTTCTTCACCTCCTCGATCTCCTCATGATTTTTCTCCTCCGCCTCAATTCGATCTTTACTCCTTGTTGACGCCGCCATGGATCGTTATCGCTCTGATACCAAATTGATAGGAACTAACTAGATCTGAAAATATATTGATGAAAATAGGGATAAAAAGATAACTTTGGTTACAATTAATAGGGGCAACCAACCTCCCAAGACGCCTAAAGC
Source organism: Scilla litardierei (assembly GCA_030789695.1). NCBI lineage: Eukaryota > Viridiplantae > Streptophyta > Magnoliopsida > Asparagales > Asparagaceae > Scilla > Scilla litardierei. The sequence continues at coordinate 180,440,881 of CM061138.1, forward strand.
GAGAACGCCCGCACTCTCCTATGATCTACCTAAAAACTCTCTCAAAACAACTCAATGATCAAACATACTAGGGCCGGCTACAACCCTCCCCTCTAATACAATTTTCCAAAAATAATCAATTACTCAAATGCCCATATTCTAATAAAATAACCCAAAAGGCCCCAAAAGTGGGCCGGACCTATCAAATCCCAAGGAAGGATCAAGCGGTTGGATAGTGCTTTACCTATTATATGGTTAAGAGGGTCTGCATGGCTGACGAGTTGAAGTATGATATTAGACATGTTATTTTGGAATTTGTTTTTGGATAGATAACTACTCCTAAATTGATGGCAGATGACACCAATTTCCTCCAACTGGAGGGACTTGCTAAGAATCATATTATTATTAAAGGGAAGAAGATGCACCTTACTAACCATCTCGTAGACCCTAAAACAGCTGTAATGATACAAGATGATACCAACCTCTATAACCGGATGATGAACATCATAAAGTTATAGGTACATGATATGATGCTACATGCTAGGTACATGATATGATGCTACATACTACGACTGACAAACAGCCATGCGATTGCTTGCCAACGCACTATAAGGATATAATAATATTAATAGAGCTTTTGAGATATTACAGAAGCTGTTCAAGAGCACTAAGAAAGAAGAGTTGCCTCTTTTATAATTCTATAACTATAAGAGGTTATGCAAAGTGTTGAAGTTGTTGTTCTTAATGATAAGATGATGTGGTGATGATGTGCAGAAGACGGATAAGCAGTAAGACCGTTTTGCTAGGCCTTCTTGGAGCTTTATTGCCTATGCATGCATCCGGAAAACTACCAATGATCAAGAGTTCAGCAGTTAACTCTCTATCTGAGACATTTAGCCTACTTCGAAGGATACTTCCTAATGCATCCATTACTCCAAGGGTAAGAAGTTGCAGAATCTAACTGCGTTGGTAGTTGAACATAGGCAATTCATTTGGTCAAAGAGAGATTGAGGTGATGGCCTTACAGATGTTGTTCGCGACAAAGATAATCGAAGAGGAGTTTTTGCTGGAGCGGGCCCTGATGACCTATAGGAATGAGCCGTGAGGACCAGTTAGAGTTGATAGCAAGGTATGTCATTACTGTAAGGAAGCAAGGCAATCAAAGCAAACATGTTGGGAGCTATAAAATAAGATGGCATATCCTCAATCTGCACATCTTGCATCTATACAGAGGTTTGGTTTTTAGATAGGTGTATTTCTGTCTAGAAAGTATAATAAATGGTTGGTGTTTCAAGAGTTTAAGGATTCCAAACATCCTTCTCATCATCTTCAGCACTAACGGCTACAATTCTCAAAATCAGTAACTTCGCCGTTTTCTTTTCCTTCTCAGCATTGCACACATGGGTGATAGATTTAGAAGCTTTACATCAGATGACTCATAACCCAAATATTATTTTGTATTTAAAGTTCGTCTCTTCTTTGCCTAGTGTTACACTTTCAGATGGGTCAGTTTCTTTAGTTTGTCATGTTCATGAATGTGTAACACCTAACATGTTATTACTACATGTTTATTACTTGTCTAATTTTCTGTTTAATTAGATATCTGTTAGTGAACTTATTAAAGCTTTGAACTGTTCAATAACATTAATTCCAATCCAATGTGTTTTTCATGAGATCGGTACAACAAAGATGATTAGCATATGGTATAAGTCTAACAAATTTTATCATTATAATGGAATTTGTAATATTGTTGCATTATCTAATATCATGTCTCCAATCGGCATTCGTAATCGATTGGAACATCCTTCTTTGAATGAAGTGAAATTCTCAGTTCATCAATTTAGAGGGTGAGTCTAATCAGCAATGTAAGCACTACCACATATCGTATCCTTCAATAGTTATAATAAAAGAACAAATAAATTATTTGAACTTGTTCATTTCAATGTATGGGACCATGTTCTATACAATCGAAGCTTGGTTTCAAATATATTATTACCTTTATTAATGATTTTTTTTGCATTTTCATTGACTATTCACATACAAAAAAGAGGTAGAACTATTTTTATCCACACACCAAACAGTTTATTATGTCTGCAAATATCACTTTCTACGAGTCTCGATACTATTTTCATATAGATCACACTTTAGATCCATGTCACTCAGCCAATTGTGTATCCAATTATGAGTTTTCTTTTTTTTATTATCCATTGAAATCGGTAACTTGCAGAAACTATTTCCTTAGGCATTGCATAAACTGATATACAACAAGTTTAAGAAAACTAGTTGCAGGTGTATCATAGTCGCTACAAGACTACCTAGCTCCTGTGCCAACTTCGGATGTCAAGCCAACCTCCATTGTGCATATTTCTCAACCTTCCTCTACGGTTGAGTATTGCTTTGCACAAAGGTACCCATAGTCATATTACTCATACATTATATAAACCAATATCATTTACACATGTATCTCATAGTTATCATACTTTTATATCTTCAATTGTTACTTTCTTCATTTTTAAATCCTTATCAGAAGCTCTTCCACACTCAGGATGGTAAACAGTAATAAAAGAAGAAATGATATTATTGAAGGAAAATAGTACTTGAGATCTAGTTGTGCTTCCTCCTAGCAACATTGTTGTAATGTGCAAATAGATATACACTGTAAAGCTAAATATGGACGATAACATTGGCCCAATTGAAAGCTAGAATGATAGCAAATAGTTATTCTCAGTTGTATGATATGACTATTTTGGCATTCTCTCCAGTAACTAAGATAACTTCTGTTCAACTTCTTATATTTCTTTCCCCTATCCATCATTATCTATAACATTAGGTTGACATTAAGAATGTCTTTCTTCATGGCATTCTTAGTGAGGAACTTTATATGGAACAACTACCAGTGTTTATTTCTCAGGAGTAGTCTAAAAAGTTTGTCGATTGAAGTGATCTTCATATGCCCTGGAGTAAAACCCATGGGCTTGTTTGAGAAATTTAATGTTATGGTCCATTTAGAATACACATGGCCAAGAAAGATTACTTGGTTTTCGTTCGAGCAGGAAAAATGTATCTTGTTATTGTCTATGTTGACAACATGGTGATTACTGGAGATAATGGCAGGATCATAGCATTAAAAGCATACTCTTAGCGACACGTTCAGCAAAAATCTTGACTTGTTGTGTTGCTTCTTTGGTAAAAAGATTGGTAGATTATAAGAAGGGATTGTGTTGTTAGTACTGGATTGAGGGAGCCACTGTATGATTCCAAACAATGCAATAGACTTATAGAGAAATAGAACACTCACCAATACTCGACCAGATATAGCATATCCAATGAACATAATCAGTCAGTTCATATCAGCTCCACGTATAGATTATTGGGAGCTGCATTAGGATAATTCATTATTTGACGAATGAACCAAACGGTGAACTCATATATTCAGATCATGGTCATAGTAGAGTAAGTGGATACCTTTTCAGATGCTGATTAGGTCGATCATCGTTAACAGGAGCTCTATCATGAGATATTTTGTATTTATTGGTACTAACCATGTGACATGAAAGAGTAAAAACAAGATGTTTTTTTCTCAATCAAGTGCCTGAATTGCTGGTGACTGTCACATGTAAGTTTAGATCAAGGATCTTATAACAAAGTTTCAATACACAGTTTCATTATCTAGGCAGCATATTATGATAAGGTAATAATCCACATTATGGAGAATCTTGTTTTTCATCAACACACGAAGCATATTGAAGTTGATTATTACTTGGTACGAGAAAAGATGGTAGAGGACAAGAGAACGCAAACTTTTGAAGTAGCCTTGGTGAATCAATTAGTAGACTTATTCACCAAGCTGCTTAGTAATTTACATATCTAATTTACTTATAGCAAATTGAAGATGTATGATATATATGCTCCAGTTTCAAAAATGTTAGAATATAATATTGTATATGTTGTTTTATGTAAACCTGAATTATGATACACACATATATATAAATCATTTGGTTAAAAGAGATCAACTAATGCTCTCAAACCCTTTTCCCAAATTATCTAATCTCTGATTTCTTCACATGCATCAAAAGAGTGGAAATTAAGTAAAAAATGAAAAGAACTATAAAATTTTCTTAAATTTTCTTCAAATACCTTAAAAATTGATGTGTTGGTTGCCGATCACAAAAGACAATCAAGGCTACGAAGAGAAGGCTACGGATGCCACAAAGGCCTTCCATGAAGTAGAGATAGTCAGGATGAGGTGTTAAAAAGGATGTAGTAGCAAGAAAGCGAAGGCAGTAAAGGATGAGGAGGATTTCATATAGTATATCTGGATGGGAAGATGGGGGGAACAAAGGATCGATGGAGATAAATTTTTCTCCTTTTTTGCATTTTTATTAACTTATCTGATAGATATCATCCATTTAGAACCACGTGAAATGGGTTCGGGTTCGGTTGGATTGGGTCGGGTTGTGTGTCTTTCGATAGGGCTTATGTTTCATGGAGTGTGTTTGGTCTCTAAATTGTAATGTAATATTAATCTTTTTTTATTAGTATAAATTAATCTTAATATGTGGTATTCTTTAAAAAATTTAATAATCCATGTTAAGGTAATCTTAAAAATGCATCATTATATTAATATTAATTTAGTGTAATAATCATCAAGAAATCCCTATGAAATGTACGGTACACGTTAAAACCCATATTGTGTAACTATTTAATTTTAAAAAACTTATTTAGGTGTGTTTTGCTCTACTTATTTAAAAGTATATCAAATACCTTGTTTTACAATATTTTATTCAAAATGCAAGGAAATCATCATCAAATAGCCTAAAATTCGAAAAGATAAATCCAATTTCCTTATATACTTTTTTATGATTTTTCAAAACATCCAATGCCTACAGTCTAATACGTCTAATACGTATTACCAAATACTTCCAGTACAACTGGTTCCAGATTCTAGTAGCCAATACCGATACCTGCACACTCAGTTTTCAAACCTTGGCTTTTCATTTATGCCTCGAATTAGTTAATTTTGCTTTATTAGCTTTGGTTGGAGAGTTATGACAAGGAATGCCATAGTGGCTTCTCTGTTGTGTCCTTTTTGGGGGTGATTTGGAACAACGTTGATAAACTCTATTCCTTAGAAACTTGTGACATTTTGTGTATAAGATGTATTTAAATATTCATGTTTTTCCATATTCATGTTTGGACTTTGGATTTTGAAATGGTGAAATGCCTATGTTTTAATGCTCATGTTCAAGTTTATGATGATTGAGATAATGTTCGGAAAGGGCATACATATCTTCTGGTTTATTATACTGTGTTTTTGACGCTTCTTACATATCTTCTTGTTTGTGACTTATCCTATGTTTTATTGTTTTATTGTTTCAATGTTTTATAATGTATTTAGTTATTTGTATGGTTTGATTAATTTTTGCAATAGATAAATTATCGTATAATACAATATTAGGATATGATAATTAATGAATACAATAACCAATATACCGTGACACAACTTTGACATCGACACCAAATCCCCCCCCCCCCAAAAAAAAAAAATCTCATTGCACACTTGGAACGCAGGCGTAAAGCACATTTGTAGAGAATAACTAATTCTGCTAGAAATGGAAATGGAGGGGAAACAATGAACAGAACATTCATATGATATGATTCAATGTGTGATGAAAGATACTTACAGGTATTCCAAGAGCAACGGGGTCAACAGGGGCATTAAAGGGCTCTGCTGCATCCATTTTCATAACTTTTTTGATCACCTAAAAAATAAACAGAATATTCATATGATCATATGATGCTTCAAGGGGCAAGCAAATGTACTCTAAATGATGGTCCTGCAATATCCTAAGGTGGTTAAAAGAATGGAAGAATGAAAAGGGAAGTACAAACGGCAAGTTCAACATACCACGAGAGCAGCACTCAACTCTTTCACATTGTGATGAGCATCCCTGTAAGGTCGTTCTATTTCCACTTTCTGTAAGTTTTTTAGAAGTATTAAATCTGAAGGTTTTTCATAATCTGAAGGAACCAAGTCCCTCCCACTTGGTGTTGGTGGAGAACTATTTGGTCTATTTAGACTTTTATCATGGATATCTTCATTAGGTAAGACCAGGCTCGAAGATTTTATTTTAATGCCCCCTGTTTTCTTCAGTACCGTTTCATAAAAGTTGTTTTGCATTTCTGATGTCTGCCCATCCGAGTAAGTACTATCCTCATTTTCCACAGCTGAATTATTCAATTCCCTGGCTGCTTGTTGGTTGCTCCTATCCGTATCACTTTGTGTTTGTACATCTGAATAACTTCTATGAGGTTCTAAAGCTCTTGATGATCTGAGTTTCACCTTAAGACGGGCAGGTCCTGCTTTTCCAATAGAACTGTCATTAGCTTGATCTGCTTCAAAACTTGATATGTCATTTGCCCCAACAGCACGTGGATCAGTATCCATCTCAGAATCATGTTGACTGTCATCATTATGATCCAAACAGTGATTATCTTCTGCACTTAAAGAAACTGTGGCTGATGCTGAATTATTTAGCTCCACGTGTTCTTTTCTTTTTCCTTTTTTGTGTCCCTTTTTATATCCTCGCTTGCGTTTCATGCCTCTACAGTTCCTTAAACAGATTTTCTCGTTTGACAATGAGTGTAACACAACTGCCACAGAATGAAAAATTAGGAAACCAGAACCACTGGTGTACAGAAGACCTCTAATAGATTTTCAATTTTCAGAAGCTCTATACTTGATTTCAGTACACAATTCTCCCTACAAAAACAGAGCTGGAAGCAATGATGGCGACCTCGTGACAAGGATGTCCTTAGAAATAGAAATAAAATGCAGATGATCAATACAAATCCCTCTGATTGTTGAAATACCTTAAAATTTAGCAATTCAACCATGATGTATTAAAAAGAGATTTGATTGTACCAGCTAAACAACATCGCACGAACCCTGGATATACCTACATTACTCTGATGGTACGAAATTTACCAAAATGTCAAATGGGTCTAGACAAAGAATTATTCTTTTTTTGAATTGTGAGGAAAATGGTCAATTTTCTAATTCTAAATCTGGAAGATCCAAAGATAATTATTCAAAGTGTTCAATTATCAGCAGCTCCATGGTACCACAAATTATTAGCCAGGCAATGGCACATGCAATGATATTGCATGTTCACCAAATCATGTAAACCCAAAAGTGTATGCTAGACACTGAATAAGATTCAAGAAGCATGGAATAATTTGCCCAAGAAGCTTATAATCTTCTGCCCATCTAAAAAATGGGGACAAGGCCTTTTTGGAAGATAAGCATATCTTATCACCATACCATAAGAGTAGCCTTTTTAATATGAAAAATATGAGCAATTATCCAATCAGCACAACCAAAAGTCAATGAAATGCAGATGACAAAAATCCTGCAACGTCCCAGACCTTCCACCCATCCATCTATTGGATCTATTTCTCAAAAAGCATTCAATCCATCACCGCTTAATGAGGTGTGGATCATCCATCTGGATGGTCAACCATATGCATGCATTTATACGTTTGTCAAAGGCTGTAACGCATGTTCAAGGAAACCCAATACAAATAGTTGGCAGCAATAATGGTAATCCACTACTGATTTCCAATCAAAAATTGATGAGCAATGTCAATCTTCCAACAAAAGGAGTTATTTGGCGAAGATAATGTTTTTAAATTTTATAATCATGGTTTTCCAATATGGACGCAATAACCTTGCAATACAAACGGTGTTTTAAATGAAAAATTTTGATTGTCGTTGAACAATAGCGTTAAAAAGATCAACCAAATGTAGGAGAGTACAAAACCAGTGAACCCTAAATGTTCAGCATTTAAACCTTCATGGTTCCTTGAAATTTACTGTTCATAATATATCGGTATTGCCTCTCATAGCAATTTTCAATTAATAGCATTCTAGCTTTTCAAAAACCTATAATGATTCAAAAATAATTTCAAATAATTTTTTAAACTCCAATTGTTTAGCATGCCTCCTTGTACAACAAGCCTACCCCGACAACATATGCTTGATATCTATAGGGGCGGATTATATGTTCCCAAAAAAACATACACTATGCATATAACAAGGTAAGTCTGTCATGTTTTGTCCACTAGATATACATAAAGATACAACCAAGTACGAATGCAAGTTTAATTGCAGGCAAGCACATGCAATATGGCAATCAAATTTTGATCGTATTGCACATAATGCATAAATAAGAATATGATGTTATGCGCCACATAATCAAATTTGTTAAATTATGCAGAAAAGGCATACATCCGCAAACACACGCATATAATTTAGGAAAACACAAAGTAAAAAAATTGAAAAAATTGAAAACAATAACATTTGCTAGATTCCTGAATTTGAACCTAACGTATTTTCAAATTAGAACGAGAAAACATAAATGCAGATACAAAACAAGAAAATACAAATTATAGGAGTTTTTTTACAATGATTGCAAACAATCTATGACAGCAGACTTGTGGAGCTCGAAGAAGCTCTAGAGCTCGAAGAAGCTCTAGAGCTCGAAGAAGCTTCCGGAAAAGGAAATAAAATACAATAACATTCATCTAAGAATAAATTTTTATTTGATGGTACCAAGTTCGTGACATAATTAGATGAACATTTTTAAGGGAAAACCACCCTAACTTGAACCGCTAGAATTGATCTTAATAGAAAGAAAATTAAGGTTTCGATCAAATGTAAAAATAGAAACGAGCACGAAAGGAGATACTCATGTGCATAAGATTTGAAATTTGAAAGATCCCAAAATATCACTGACTTTTCCTCTCTTACTTCAATAAAATTCAAAATTTTAAAGATTTGTTTTATCGTCAATTGAAGCTCATCTATAAACGGATGGTTTAATTGGTCAGTTTTGGATCGGGTACCAATTTAGCGATCCGTTGCGTAACCGGATTGAGCAAAAGTAAGAACATTTTTGGCGTGTAACTTTGTCCAGTGCTTCATGCGGACAAAAGGGAAAGCCACTAGGTTGAATGGCTGGTTAAATAAGATCAATCATCTACACATGCTATGCACGTAAAATACAAAGTTATCGTATTACAAGACACAAATATATCTCTGGTATATAATTGGAGAAGCCCGCATGCTGGACTGAAGCCAGACGGTCTTCTCCTTGTTTTTTGTTTTTTGTTTTTAGATGGGACCCCATAAAAACGTGTCAGAAGATTATAGATAAGTAATTTGACATGAGTTTTGCAAAAACTATTCTGTTGCAACTTAGATATGACTATTTACATTATACTAGTTTAATGGCATGTGTGATGCATGCACATTGCGACAAGAAAATGTTTTCCATAAAATGAATCTATAGAATACAACTATATTTCTATGTAATTATCTATACTGAAAAAATTTCATCAGAATGTTCAACTAACACGTATATATGAGTATTCTCATATTTACTGTTTTCTCGTAACAGTTTGATTTTTAAGTTTTCCCAGCCACATCAATTTTTCGTAATAAATCATTACTGATTGATTTCATTTGCAATTTTAATATATACGGCCATGGTTGGGATTTCAAGTTAAAAATATATTTTATCTAAATGGGTAGCATGAAAAGTAAACTTTAAAATTATTATGATATTTAGAATAATTTTTGGAAAACTCATGTCAAATTACAGATCTATCAGTCTTATGCTCACATGCAAAATGCACATGTTGCTTAAAATTATATAAAATTAAACATTTTATACTTTTCATGGGTCTCGCCTAAAAATTAAAAAAAAATTAGGAGAAAGCTAGCTAGCTTTAGTCCAGCCCGTTGCTTTTTCCAATTATATAGTATAGATAGAGATTGTCGAGATTATATGTCTTGGAATACCATAACTTTTTATTTAAGTGCATAGCACGGGCAAAGGATTGGTGTGCATAGCACGGGCAAAGGATTGACCTTTTTTAACCAACCACTCCACCTGTTAGCTTCCCTTTCTATGCATATGAAGCCTTTCACAAAAACACAAGCTTAAAAAGTTCTTAATTTTGCACAATCTAATTATGTCACGGACTGCTAAATCAGTACATGATCCAAACCCAATATGTTAAACCACTGATTTATAGGCAAGCTTCAATCGATAAGAAAATAAACCCCAAAATTTCTGAATTTTATTGAAAGAACAGGCAAAAATCAACGATAGCTTTGGATCTTCGAATTCTTAATATCTCACATGTTTCAAGTATCTTCTTTCTCGCTCATACCTGTCCGCACCTTCGGTCAAAATTTTAATTTTCATTCAATTGGTATCGATTCTAGCATTTTGAATTAGGATTTTTCTTATAAAAGTTCATCTAATTGCGGCATAAGATCGATACCATCGAAAAAAATTTGTTCTTTGATGAATCTTATAATCTTATTGTACTTTCTTTTCTTTTCCAAAAACTTTCTAGATCTCCATAAATCTATCACCATGTATTATATGCAATCCTTGTAAAAAACTCAGGTAATCATGTAATTTCTTGTTATATGTCCAAATTTATATTTTCTTTCTAATTTGAAACATGTTAGGTTCAAATTTAAGAATCAAGCAAATATAATTTTTTTTATTTTTTTTATTTTTTTTTTTAATTTTTCTGCTTTATCATCCAAAATTACTTGTGTGTCTGTAGATATATGCCTTTTTCGAAGTTTCATAAATTCGATTATATGACTCATAATCTCATTTATGCATCACGCGTTGCACGATCAAAATTAAATGTCAGATTGCACGAATTTACCTATATTAAGCTTGCATTCATGATTATCTGCACTTAGTGTCTTTCTAATGGACCGAACATGACAAACTTACCTTGGTCTATGCATAGTACATGTTTTATAGGAATGCATTGTCTACCTTTGGAGATCTTAAGCATAGGTTATCTACCTCGAGTATTCTAGCATGTGCGATGCACATGGGTACCATATGGCCAATTATCATTTCATATTAAATGGCAAAAACATAAAATACCTGAATGCATTGTTTACTTCACTAAGATTATAACCCCATAGAAATCTATTCAGAATCAAATAACCCAAAACTTACAGATGTATAAATAAAATTATAAAATGATTAAAGATAAATGAAAGAATTATAATCCAACATGCTTAACGGTAATACATAGGATTGATTGACAAAATGATTCTGAATCCAAATGATATTGGCTATAAATACACACATATTTCTCACAATTTCAATATCTTGCGATATTCTTTGGATAAGAAGAGAACTCTAAATATAATGTTTCAACTATTAATCTGAGTTAATCCCCTCTAAAAAAGAAAGAGAAACAATATAAAACTTCTTTTTTATCATCAAGCTTTACTACAAAACTACATTTAGGGCCTGAAACACATCAACAACACTAATATAACTTTATTTGTCCTCAAGAAATAAAATACTATTAAGAAAGAAACAGCAAAAAGACAAACTGCAATCTTATTATTGCTCAATAATCAGTGTTGCAAGGAATGCACAAAAATAGTTGAACATGATCAATTTGATCAAAAGAAAACATATGATATACTTCTCTAAATCTTCTAAACTATTGACTTCTGCTTCAATTTACAATCAAATCAGTCAGCAAAGTTTTAATTTTTTTTATCTCAAATCCGTGCAAAATTTTGTAGATTATCACAATAAAAGGCAGCATCTTTCAATTGAATTCAAAAACTGAAAAGTTCACGTAATGCAATTGCATATCATTATTATCAGAAAAAGAAATCAAATTAAAAAATAAAAATGAAGCGACATAGCGAGGTGCTTACCTGCTAGTTGATCGAATGCGAAAAATCAAGAAACTGAGAAACTGTTGCGAGGGCAAGGATGCCCGTCGTCTTCCCAATCCCTGGATGTCCCTGCGAAATCAAAGGGATTGACTGAATTGAGTTTTAAAGTGTGAGTTTGGTGGAGAATAGCAAAAATTTGGGCGATAGGTTTTGGTTTTGTTACCGAAAGATGATACTGGGCGGTGGCGGCGAGGGTTGCGGCTCTGACTCGGGTGCTTAGGGCCTGTTCCTTTCTAGGAAAGAAAAATTGGGAAAGTGTAGAAAGTGGGGAATCTACGAGAGAGAAATTGACGTTTAGGGCCTGCTCTTTTGGGTGGAAGGGGGAATTGGGAAAGGTGAGGGATTGAGGAATCTAGGAGAGAGAAAAGGTTGGTTTTGTGTTCTTTTGATAGGAAAGTTAGTGGGGAAAGGGGATATGGTAGTGGATGGTGGGTCCCAACCAACTTTCTTGTGTTCTTTTGTGTTGGGAAAGTTGATGAGGGAAAGTGGGAAAGTAGAGTATGGTAGGGAGAGGGTGAGTATAGGTTAAGTTCACCCCCCTCCCCCCCCCCCACCCATGAAGCAAAAAAATCCTGATTCATCCGGGATGCAACCCAAATTGACTAAAATCAGATACGAAATTAGTGTGCAGCAAGAGGAGAGAGAGCACAACCACAATGATTTCTGAAAATTACATTTTTATGTTGCAAAACAGTGACAGTCTCAAAAAACACACTGCATCTGCTTAAAAAATGAATACATAAACCAATAAAAACACAAAGCATATACTGACAATACTGTTGTCAACCGCAATACACAAAAAGCGAAATAGACAATGTTGAGTTACATACTGCGCATAGCGTATCATACATGACAATCAGTCAAGCTTTAAATACATCAACACTAACCCTAAAACCATTAGAACTACCAGACAACACAACAAAAACGTTATTCTCCCAAGTACTCCTACTACCTGATCCAACCTACCAACTATCTCTAACAAGTACCTATCAGACAAAGGAACTGCAGAAATATCTCCTCGTGCCCCGGCCCCTCTAACTGTCGCAGCATTGACCGGCTGTGGGTCTTTCCAGACGAAGAAATCACATTTTTTGCCGCGAGCAGGACAACCCCAAAATCGCCTGCCGGGGTTGGTAGGGGTCCTAGATGTCATCAATGGTGAACTCAGGCCACAGTGGCACACCTTGGAAATGTCCATAAATTCATCAGCATCATGTGAAGCCTGATGGCGGGAGCGAAATGATGCGCTTGAGCCTGCACTCATCTTTATCTAGGAAAGCAAAGAGATACAAACAATTAATACGTATAATCTAATTAGTTGGGATACAGAGAAATGTAAAGAGAAGTATGTGAGGAGGGCATACCTAAGATCGATTATATAGGATGACGGTGTCATTGGTGCCGACAGCATGCACAAATCAGCATTGTAAAAGAAATAGCAAAAATAATGCAAGCGACAGTAAAATCCAAAAACATGATTGCAATTCAAAATGCCCATAAGCATTTCAGACATTTAATGTGCAGCAAGGATACTGGGATCACCAAAATAATGAAGGAAAACAAATACATTTTCACTGGGACTGCACTTCAAACTGCCCCTAAGCATTTCAGCCATAAGTGTGCAAGTAGGATAATGTGATATCCATCACAATGAAGCAAAAAAAATACATTTTCAAATAGTTGGTTTTGCACTTCAATCTGCCCACAAGCATTTCAGACATAAGTGTGTAGCTATGATACTGGGATCACCAACACAGTGAAGGCAAAAAAAAAATTTTCTATGTGATTGTAATTCAAACAGCCAACAAGCATGGAAAACTACAGTGTGCATGCATGCTAATGTGTTCAAAACACAATGTAGCAAAAAACATACATTTTCAAAGGGATTGCACTTCAAACTTCCCCTTAGCATTTCAGCCATCAGTGTGCAAGTAGGAGACTGTGATATCCAACACAGTCAAGCCTAAAAAATACATTTTCAATATGTTTGCAAGTCAAACTTCCCCTAAGCATTTCACACTTCAGTGTCAGCTAGGAATATGTGAGCAACAACACAATGAAGCTGCACACAACTGTATTGAACTTCAAACTGTCCCAAGTGTAGTTTGCAAATACATTTTCATTCTCAAATACATTTTCATGTAGTTTGCAACTCAATGGAATCATAAGGAAGTGTATTGAACTTCAAACTGCCCCAAAGCAGGTAAGCCATAAGTGGTCAGATGGGATAATGGGATCACCAAAGCAATGTTGACAAAATAATACAGTGTCAATGTTATTGCAATTCAAACTGCACAGATGCATTTCAGACTTAAAGTGTGCAGCTAGTCTACTGGGATCAGAAACACAAAGCATGCACCAAAAATCCATGTTCACTGTGTTAAAACTTCAATCTGCCCCTAACCATGTAAGTCATGAGTGTGCAGATAGGATAATGTGATCAACAACACAGAGCAGCCAAAAAATACATTTTAACTTGGCTTTGCCCTTAAACAAGCTATTCTAAAATTGCAGCCTTATGTATGCAGCTAAGATAATGGGATCACCCACAAAAGCAGCAAAAAAATACATTTGTAATTTGAATATAACTTCAATCAGCACCTAAGCATTTCAGACATCATTGTGCAACTAGGATACTGGGATCACCAAGAGAAAGCAGCCAAAAAAACAGTTGCAAAGTGATTGCAATTCATACACCCAACATGCTTCAACTAAGCAATACAGATTTCAGTGTCAGCTATAGGATAATGTGATCATCAACACATTGACGCAAAAAAACATTTTCAATTTGTTTTCAATTCATACTGCCCCTACGCATTTCAGCCATCAGTGTGCAAAAAGGATAGTGTGAGAACCATCAGAATGGATGAAAAAAAATCATGTTCAATGTGATTGCAATTCAAACTGCCTACAAGCTTTCCCTAGGCATTTCAGAATTCAGTGTCAGCTATGATACTGTGATCATCAACACATTGAAGCATAAAAAAATTTCATAAGCATTTCAGTCTTCAGTGTGTAAGTGGGATAATGTGAACAGCAACAAAAAGTGGGATAATGTATGATAATGTGAGCAAAACACAATGTAGCGAAAAACCATACATTTTCAATGTGACTGCACTTCAAACTGGCCCTAAGCATTTCAGCCATCAGTGTGCAAGGAGGATAATGTGATATCCATCACAATGTAGCAAAAAAAATCCAGTTTCACATATTTTCACTTCAATCTGCCCACATGCATTTCATACATATAGTGTGTAGCAAGGATACTGGGTTGCCCAACACAGTGCAGGCAAAAAATTACATTTTCAATGTGATAGGTATTCAAACTGCCAACAAGCTTGGAAAACTTCAGTGTGCATGTATGCTAAACTGATCAAAACACAATGTAGCAAAAAACATACATTTTCAATGAGATTGCACTTCAAACTTCCCCTTAGCATTTCAGCCATCAGTGTGCAAGTAGGAGACTGTGATATCCAACACAGTGAAACAAAAAAAATACAGTTTCAATATGTTTGTAATTCAAACTTCCCCTCAGCATTATAATACTTCAGTTGCAGCTAGGATAATGGGATCAACAACACATTGAAGCCAAAAAAAATTTCATGTTGTTTTCACTGCAAACTTCACCTACGCATTTCAGCCAATAGTGTGCAGCTAGGATACTGTGATCAATAAAACAATGCAGCCCAAAAAACATTTTCACTTTGATTGCATTTCAAACTTCCCACCAGCAATTCAGACTACAGTGTGCATGTTTGATAATGTGTTCAAAAAAACAATGAAGCAACAAACCATACATTTTCAATGTGACTGCACTTCAAACTGGCCCTAAGCATTGCAGCCATCAGTCTGCAAGTAGGATAGTCTGATATCCATCACAATGAAGCAAAAAAATAAATTTTCAATATGTTTGCAATTCATACTTTCCCTAAGCATTTCAGACTTCAGTGTGCAGCTAGGAAAATGAGATCAACAAGACAATGAAGCTGCACACAACATCAATGTGCAAGTGGGATAATGTGATCAACAACAGAATGAAGCAACACACAACATCAATGCACACAACATCATAAACCCAACATGCGCCAACTAAGCAAATCATATTTCAGTGTCAGCTATAGGATAATGTGAAAATCAACTCAGTGAAGCAAAAAAAAAACAGTTTCAAGTTGTCAGCTATGATACTGAGATCATCAACACATGGAAGCATAAAAAAAATTTGATCAATGAAGCTAGGAAAATGTGATCAACAACACAATGAAGCTGCACACAACATCAATGCACACAACATCATACACCCAACATGCTTCACCTAAGCAATTCAGTTTTCAGTGTCAGCTATAGGATATTGTGAACATCAACTCAGTGAAGCAAAAAAACATTTTCAAGTTGTCAGCTATGATACTGTGATCATCAACACATGGAAGCATAAAAAAAATTTCATAAGCATTTCAGTCTTCAGTGTGCAAGTGGGCTAATGTGAACAGCAACAAAAAAGAAGCCAAAAGCATTGCAACCATCATTGAGAAAGTAGGAAAGTGTCCAGCCAAATAATATACATGTTACTAACCCCAGAACCCCTTCAAGCTGCCCTTCATACTTACCATAACCCCATAACCCCTTCACAATGCATTTCATCCAACCCAAAATACTACATAAGCATTGCCACCTGCTCTTCATACTTCCCATTACCCCTTCAACCTGAACTTGTCCTTACTAGCCTACCCCACACATTATATTACATGTTACTAAATTGTTCATGCCCCCTGCTTCCATCAACATAATATGACATACACCAACATGACTCTGCCCCTCGCAAATACTGCCCATTCATCACACATCCAAAACATACATAATTAGAGTGTATCAAGACATATTACAAAAACCCCCAACCTTTTCTTCCGTCACCACTACTCACTCACTACCCAATGGAATCGGTAGCATCATCATCATCATTACCTTCACCGTGTGCCGTCGCAAGCTCCTCAATGATCATCTTTATCTTCATATCTCTAGCTATCCTAGGCATCCCTAGGAACTTCATTCCGGCATGCTCGCGATCGGCCAAATGTTCATACACCTTAGACAACATATCGAGCGGATACTCTTGGTGGGAAAAAACTGATTCGCCCAATTCCTTGTGCCAATGTCCTAGCGAACGACCAATCGCATCGGCAATATTGTCAACAGAATTTACCATCTTCATCATTATGGATGGCACGTCCGATATGCGGTGTTTGCGGGTTTTCTTTTTCCCCACTGATGGGGGGCTAGCATGGGGAGTATGACCCGTAGGTGTAGCCGGGGGGATTGTAGGAGATACCTCGTTATCTATTGATGCATCTTCCGAAGGCTCATTCGCATGATGCTCGCCTTCGCCTTCCGAGGTGTGGGCTCCAAATGGTTCGTACACAACCCTCCTATAATTCCCCATCGCCTCGTCGTCTCCGACGATCGATTGGAGATTAGCAAACCACGGTAGGGGCTTATTGACATAGTCTTTGCGTCTTGGGTTTGCCTACACGAAAACGGCATATGATTATACGTCTTGCATTTAAAATTTCAAGTGGAGGATGACGGCAACTATAAAACTGTTAAGGACATACCGCTGCAAAGGTTTCATACACTTCCGGCTCCATTATCACCATTTGCTCTTCATCACACCACCCGGCGCCACTAATTGCGATGCATGCTTTCACATCTTTCAGGCGAGTCCGAAGGACTTTAAGGCGATTCTTCACATTGGCGCCGGTGTAGTTCCTGTTAAATTTCACATTTATGTGAGCCGCCGCGGCATTGAAGGCGCAAGCTTTGAACGACTTGTCGGATTTATGCCCTTCCTTTATTTGGTCCGCAAGGAAAGGGATAAGGACCATATCCTCCTCCCACGTCCAATATTTGTTCGTAGCCCCTTTGGGTTGTGCTTGGGTCTTCGCCTTTTTGCTTGGGCTTGACACCGAAGCATCCTCGGATTCATCCCGACGACTCGACTTCCTCGAAGAGTCGCTCCCCATCCTCGTGTCATTCCCGGCCCCCGAAGAATTCCCTCCCCATCTACCACAGTCTCCCATTCCACCCCCTTGGTAGCTACCCACCCCTAGGGCCATCATCCCCCCATGTAGCATTTGCATATCCCCCGGCGGATTGTGCCTTTGCATATGGCCACCTTCACCCATTCCCACTCCGTGGAAGCTCCCCACACCTTGCCCCATCATCCCTCCATGTAGCATTTGCATATAACCGGGAGCGGCGGGCATTTGCATTGGCATTGGTATATAGCCCGGTTGATACGACATACTAGGCATGCCCCCTTGGAAGCCTTGCATAGGATATTGATAGTCTCCCATCCTATGCGCCGTAGGACGCAACGGAGTATTCTCATTTTGCCTTTCATCTTCCCCCCTTTGACTCATACTTTCACTCCAATGACCATGGTCCGATGATCCTTCCATGCCTACAACAAAAAGGAGTTAATAGAGCAAAAACTTCCATACAACACCCATGCTTCATTCAAGTAATAAAATTTTGTTGCACCACATGCATCATTCATGTCCTACGGCACATATATAAAACAAACATATCAATGTACTCAAGCACACACATGCATGAAAACTAACACACATCTCACATGCCATATTCAATTGTGTTCCCGTGATTATTAATGGTACAATAGTCCACCCACATATCCCAAGCTAGTTGATCCCTCCGAAGTTTCCATTGGTCCCGTTGTTGGGTTTGGTCACGTCTGTTCACCTGTTGTGACAGATCCATAATCGAATCATCTTGATCATCGATACCATCACCCTCCTCCTCAAGCACATCAACATCCTCTAGTAGATGTGGGTCATGTGGATCTGCTACTTGGATATAATTATGCAAAACCGTGCACGCCAACACGGTATCGACCTGAATTGGGAAGGGATAATGCTGATTGGCCGACAATATCTTAACTTGTTCTTAAGGATGCCAAAAGTCGACTCGATCTTTGTTCTTAACGACGAATGACACAGATTGAATAGCTCTTTGCGATTGCGAGGAACTCGATCAGTATGGTCCTTCAGATGGTATCTAACGCCCCTGTATGGAGATATGAACCCAGGCATGGTAGTATACCCAGCATCGCACAGGTAATATTTCCCTGCAATCAGTATCGTACAACCACCTTATAATCACACGGCTTCATAAATATGTGTATATTTCATGGAGATTATAGTACGCCTATTACCTTCATATACTCGAAGACCGTTGGGAGGGGGTAATGATAACGCATCTTTAAGGACAGTAAAATCATTTGCTGATCCTTCCCACCCTGCCATGACGTAAGTGAATCGTTTATTTGGTGTTGCAGCCGCCAGCACATTTTGTGTCACCCCCTTACGGCCTCTAAATCGGGGGACGAGATTGGCGGGGAGCATGGCATCGATATGGGTCCCATCAATCAGACCAATGCAATCCTACATCACAGTCAACCAACAAAAATGTTTAACTCATCTTCTTTCAATAGATACTGCAACCATATATTCAAGAAACATCACGTACCTTGAAATATGGAAACCACCTTGGATTATTCAGAATCTCAGGCGGCGTCTCATTTGGAGCTTGCTTCATGTACGTATCCCGCAAGGCACACACTGCTTGCAGTACTTGGTTAAAGTAACGACTAACAGTGGATCCGGATCGTATAAAATCAACTTGCATCACTCTGTTCTTTGACTTGTGACCGACGATATGTAGAAACATTGCCAACTGCTCCTCAATGGACACATTGACCGTGTCTTTGAGTATATTCCCAGTTCTCATTAAACTAGCCAGGTTCATGAATGCAGGGGTCCGCATTCTTAAGTAGTGTAAACAACTCGTCTCACTCCCATGGAGGATTCTACGCATGTGGGATTTCCTATGCAAATCACGCATAACAGAAGGCTCTCTAGGTATACGTGTAGACTCAGCATCATCGTATAGTAAAAGAAATTGTATGACGGTAAAAACTACAGTAGCCGCAGCCGCGCAACATATTTGATGCCCCGACATGTCTCCATTTTCATCCATCTATATCATACAGTAATCAACCATAAATTCATGCATTTGATGCCACACCCCTAAGATAATATACATGTTCATTCATAAAAAAATTCATACGGATTTTTCATGGCCCTCAGACTATGTTTATTTTTCATATTCCATCATGACGGCCTGGCAGTTGCTTCTTCACATTATACCCATATAATCAAATAACCCATGCGGACTCCAATATATTCAAGTACACCATGCATGATTCAAATAATCAACCACCATAAAACCTGAGTACGCAAATTTTCCCCTAAATCCCTTTGAATATACATCCGGTTTAAAACTTTTTTATGTAATGAAGGTGCCATCAAGCCAGCCGTACATTGATATTTATAATATCTCTATTTCTCATCCGTCCCGCATTCATTTTGTGTCATCATTGGGCTCGCATAAAACAAATCGTTTATTATTTCTTGAAAAATCAAATCTCCTTTAAGACCGGGAAAAACTTTTCACTTCATTTCATACACCATGTTGCAACTACCATCAATGCCACGCCAAGCCATGCATGATTCCGCTACCTTTATTTACTGTTGCTAGGATCATGTAGCAATTATTCACACGGGGCTCAATAAATAGTAGGGCTCAGCTTGCTTGGTCTGCATAGGGCATATGCAACATGAATGTAGAAATGCCAAAAAATACATTTTCAATGTGTTTGCAATTCAAACTGCCCCGCAGCATTTCAGACATAAAGTGTGCAGCTAGGATACTGGGATCACCAACACAATGCAGAAAAAAAAATACAGTTTCAATGTGTTTCCACTTCAAAATGCCCATAATCATTTTCAGCCATCAGTGTGCAAGTAGGATAATGTGATCAACAACACAATGAAGCAAAAAAAAGTACATTTTCAATTTGTTTGCACTTCAACCTACCCCGAAGCATTTCAGACATCAGTGTTCAGCTAGGATAACTTTACGAAATAAAACAATGAAGAAAAATCGGTACATTTTCATTGGGGATTTTTCATTGCCCTCAGACTATGTATGTTCATCATTTTCACGGCCTGGCAGTTGCTCCTTCACATTATACCCAAACCAACTTCCGATATCATTTAAATGTAATGAAGGTGCCTTCAAGCCAGCCGGAATCAGTAGTAATAATATCTCAATTTATCATCCGTCCCGCATTGATTTTGTGTCATCATTGGGCTCGCATATAACAACTTTTCACTTCAAATAATACACCATGTTGCAACATCCAGCAATGCCATCACAAGCCATGCATGATTCCTCTACAATTATTTCCTTTTGCTTCATCTTGGATCATTTATTCACCTAGGTCTGACTAAATAGTAGGGCTCAGCTTGCTTGGTGTGCATAGGGCTGATGCAACATGGATGTATGAAAGCAAACACATTGAAAATGTATTTTTTTTGCTTCATTGTGATGTTGATCACAGTATCCTAGCTGCACACTGATGTCTGAAATGCTTATGGGCAGTTTGAAGTTGCAAACACATTGAATGTGTATATTTTTGACAACATTAATAACAAAATCATCATATCTATATAGATCAGAATATAGATCCTGATTTTAAAGCCTAAAATCCCAACGTCATACCCACATTCATCATATACCAACATAGCTCAGCTTAGATCATCATCGCCAGCCAACAAATCACAACCAACCTTCATAAATCTCAGCAAATAGCAAAAGGATTTAGCGTTGCAGAATTTATACCTCAGCTAATAGCACGGAGAGTGGATCGTGGAAGAAGAAGAAAGAAGCCTCAACCTTTTGCAAACAAACCCCCAAATTCCAAGCCCTAGATCTTCAGTCGGCAGCCATGGAGGTGGCAACCCCGAGCTGTAACGATGGGTAACACCACTAGAAGGTCATCAATGGCACCCCCGAGTAGATCAAACACCTAGATCTCAGTCGGCAGCCATGGATGACCTCAGATCAACCCGACAGAGGGAGGAGAGAGAAATTTTTAGGGTTTGAGCGAAGCTTTCAGAGGTGTGGAGAAGAAGGAGGAGGTGATCACATGCTCAAGTGGCCCCACCGTCGGAGAATCCCCCCCAAGAAACCACGAAATCGAGTTGCTCCGACAGAGGGGAAATCGTCGCAGCGAGAAAGCAAGTCGCTGAGATTCCCATTTACTCCGCCGAACACCCTAGAGGAAAACGAAGGGAAAAGGAATCGAAAAAGCAGCGCACAGTGCACGGGGGCCCACCATCTGAGTGGAATCCCACTCACTTAAGGGCAAAAGAACAGGCCCTTAGTGTGTTCTTTTGATACGAGAGAGAAATTGACGTTTAGTGTGTTCTTTTGATGAAAAGTGTGGTTGGATTGTACGGTTGGAAAGTTGAGGTGGGGCCCACTCGGTATAGTGTGTTCTTTTGGATTAAGAAAGTTGTATGTTGGAAAGTGGCGTGGGGTCGACTCAAATTTAATTTGAGCTATTTAAACCTAAACTAACTATTTAAAGCAAAATTAATTAATTAATATACAAACTAATTAATACTTAAAATATAAAAAAATAATTAATAGGGTACAAAACATTCGGGATGATGCAGCAAGCGCGCAGTGTGCTCCGATTTGTCCAGATGCAGCAAGCGGGACCCACGCATTTGTCCAGATGCAGCGCACAGTGTGCTCCGATTGGCTGATCCAACAAGTGGGACCCACATCCGGGAGAATCTCTTGTAATCGCAGCGTTTTCCTCCGATTTCAAATGCTAGCTCAGATTCTCACTGCAACGTTCCACGTAGGCCAACTTTCCCTATTTCACACAAAGCAGAAAAGAACACACGGAGAGAATCCAAATCAGAATTCCACTCAACAGTGGTTAAATAGTGGATGAATAGGATCGGATTCCTTGCCAACTATCGGACATAAGAACAGGCCCTTAGAAGGAAAAGAAACGATTATTTTTTGGGGAATTGCTTTGCGCATGTACCGTTCTACTCTTCGCACAACCGCTTTAATTTTTTGAAAAATGACAAAGCTGAAGCTTTGAACATGCATGTTCCTAACTCCGGTCTATGCATCGCATTATACTTACTATTGTGAAAAAATTTGGATGTTGTATGCCTTGAATAATTTTCGTCGGTTCATCAATTTTTACTCATCGTATACAATGTCAAAAATTTTGACGGTTTTCGCATTGAGTTAAATTTGATATACATACCAAAATTACTCATGTCGCACCAGTAGTTGAGTTTGACCAGCAGGACTAGCAGGACACTGGGTATTGAGAGTGAGTGCGGGAGATTTGCTTTGTTGTTTTCAGAGTGGCTTGATGTATCATCTGTATTTCAATAGTATTTTTTTTCCTTCATGTACGCTGCTGGATTGTAATAAGGTTGTAAACCTGATACGTCTATTTTGCGGAGGCCCAACAGCATGGGCCCAAAGGCGCAGCCTACTACGCGAAATCACGGGGGGTCCAAGCCCACCCAACGAAGCCCATGAGAGGACCCCGAACATCGATCCGGCCCGACCCCGGAAACGCGCGAGTCACTCGCCCACGCCAGCGATAACCGTTCCCCCAGGCCCGCTACCACTTAATGGCCGTTATGGGGAGGTGCTGGCATGGCGCGGGGAGCGGCGATGGGGAGGAGGATTGAGGGGACACGATTGGGGGCGGACGAGGGACGTGAGTCATGGGTGGTCGCGACGATAGGCCTATAAAAGGGCTAGGAGGACGACTGGAGAAGGGACCGCATCTCAGGTAACAAAAACCTAAGGTACTCCGTCAACGACCTAGTTCTCCCACTTCATCTCCTTCCCCCCGCTCGCGCCGGAGGACGTCGTTCCGATCTCCTCTCGAGTCGAACCGTCCCCGCTGAGCCTCCTCTTTCAGATCATCATCTGACTTAGGCATCGGAGGGTATTTGGCCGGAACCAAGGTCCGGCCCCCCTGACGAGTGTTCTCGTCTGTTCAGGAAGACGTTAGATCCAAGTGCCGAGGCTTCCCCTCGGCTCCACGCCGGCCGCGCATCAAGCGAGGCGACCGAGGCTACCCCTCGTCGTCCGACCGACCGAGGCCGAGCGCGCCCACCCGAGCCGAGGCTTCCCCTCAGCTCCGCGTCGGTCGCACGCCAAGCCAAGGCGCCGAGGCTTCCCCTCGTCGCCCGACCGTCCGAGGCCGAGCACCTCACACCGGGCCGAGGCTTCCCCTCAGCTCCGCGTCGGTCGCACGCCAAGCCAAGGCGCCGAGGCTTCCCCTCGTCGCCCGACCGTCCGAGGCCGAGCACCTCACACCGGGCCGAGGCTTCCCCTCAGTCCCCCAGAGGCCAAGGATCCAGACCCGGCCCAGCTGACGTGCTCTGCGTCGACTGCATCTCCGATTCGCGTCGCGTCTACACGTGCTCGACGCACCCAAGGGACCCAAATCGGCCCCTTGACCACGTTGACCGGGCAGTCCACGGTCAACGATTTTGTAGTGAGAAACACTCTGAAACATCTGGCGCCGTCTGTGGGAAACGAACTATCCCACGAAAAAACAAACCACACTTGCAATGGCACGCGCCTGCAACGGGAAGAGACGCATGCCCCCCATCCCGGAGGAGGGAAATGGCGCACCCAATGTAGTGCCCTGGGAAGCTACTGCACATGTACTAGAGGGGGGGAATAGTACTTTTAAATAATAGGGAGAGTTATTCCTAATTATCGTGCAATTAACAAACAACAATGCGGAATAACAACGATCAACAAGAATAAATACAAACGCAAACAAATGGATTAATGGGTTCGGATCCACCCAAGTCTCCCCGACTTGTTCCCGGTGATCCTACGTCCCAACCACCCGGATCCCTTCCGGATACTTGAGTTAGAAACCCTAACTCAAGATTTCCAATATGAACACTTGCGAAAACCTCACAAGTGCAATCGACCTACAATCGATGACCGTGACTCCCACAACCCGAGATCACGCAAAACCTCTCACAACCGAGAGTATACAATTCAAATATAACTGAAATGAAATGCTTACCAACAAAATACCTATGCCTTGAGATTTCTTACCAAATTAGGGCAAAGAGGAGTTTGATGGAGGAAGAGTCACCAAACCCTAGCTTCAAGAAGATGACCAGCAATGGAAGCCTAGGGATGAGATGGATGACCTAGAATCAAGCCCTTGGCTTGGAAGGCTCACAACCAATGAATCTCTCTTGAGGAATAAGAGTGAGGGAGAGATTCTTGAGAATGGGAGAGCTTGAAGATGAGAGTTGAAAGCTTCTCTTTGAATCAATAGAACTCTGAAATAGCAGCCCTTGGATCCTATGAAATAACCCCTCCAGGTATTTAAAGGATCAAGGGAAAAGGGAGAGAGAAACGTCGCTTTCAAAACTCCAACGGATCTAAATCTGAAGCAGACTAGTCGGTCAAAGAACAACCACTGACCGACTAGTTCATCAACTAGTCGGTCGGTGAAACAACATGAACCGACTAAGAGGTGAACAGTGAACAGATGAAGATTTCAGACCTAGATAACTAGTCGGTCCAAGAAGACTTTCTGACCGACTAGTTTCACAACTAGTCGGTCGGTCAGTAAACTTAGACCGACTAAGAGTCAAAAACAAATAGTCTGAATACAAATGATTTAGTCGGTCCAAGAACAAATGTTGACCGACTAGATCAACAACTAGTCGGTCGCCAAACGTTCTTAGACCGACTAACGATAAACAGTAGCTCAGGAGAAATTTAGTATGAACAGTAAGTCACAACTAGTCGGTCAAAGAAGCATCACTGACCGACTAGTTCACAAACTAGTCGGTCGGTGAGTCAACGTAGACCGACTAACTGTAAACAGTACTGAACATGAAATTAAGGAATCAAACTAGTCGGTCCAAGAACAGTTGCCGACCGACTAGATCACCATCTAGTCGGTCAGTACTTGTTCTTGTACCAACTAACATGCACATACAAATCCGAATCGAAGCGCGACGCTTCGAGGAAGTTAGAATGAACTTGTACGAAGATCCTAGAGCTACGATATGAGCGTAATGAAGATAGAAATGTAAGAATAACTCAAGGCTTAACATTCTATAAATCGAAGCTAAAAGACTATAAAATAAACCTTAGCGATCCGTCTTCAAAGCTTCAATCTTCATTCTTGACTTCAAAGAAGGTACAAAAGCTTCAACGAAGCTTTAGGCATGCGATCACGCGCTTTGAGAAGTCTTGAGACGTCGCTTTGGATGTTCTCGTGAATTTGGCGACGATCTCCATAACTGCGCTCACAAATTGTTAGTTCATGATATATTTATGTTTGCTCATCATCCAAAACCAAATCCGGGGAGTCCAATACTCAACACCCAACGGCAATCACCACGCCCCCTCAGCCGAAGAGACTGGCGAGACCGAGCTGGCCACGCAGGAGCAACTCCGTGCCCTGGCCCAAGAGACCAACGCGAACATTCAGACGCTGGTCGCGACGGTACAACAGCTCATCGGCACCGCGCCAGCCAACGGAGACGTGTTGGGCGACGGCCATCACTGGGAGGGGGGCCCACCGCTCCTGCGGTCCGCTGTGGTCGCTGACCACGGAAACCGAAGACCGAACACGGAGCGTCGGTTCACACTACCCGGCCTCCATCAGGCGAGATTGCGCGCCTCCTCCTCTCATCGCGAAAGGAGCAGGAGGGGTACCGAATACACGGGGGACGAATCGGTGACCACGTCGTCTCGTCGGCCACGGTCACCTCACCGCAGAAGAAGTGGTCGGCACCACTCGAGGGACTGATCACGGCTAAGCGGAAGCTCCCGCCGGAGGAGCCGGGAACGCCGGACCAGCCCCACTCCCAGTGTGGCGAGGGCCGTTGAGCCAGCCCAACCAGCGCCTGTGCCACCTCCGCAACCGAACGAGCCCGAGGTAGGCAGATGTCGGACCCCTGTAGGCATCCACGGAGACCGGTGCCCCCTGTCGCGGAGAATAACCGACGCGCGGGTCCCCTCTCGATTCAAGATCCCGACGCTGGGGAAATACGACGGGATAGGGGATCCAGGGAACCATGTGATGGACTACGAGGGGGACATGTCCTTCCAGGGAGCCGATGATACCCTGCTCTGCAGGGGCTTTTATTCGACCCTCAGGGGAGCAGCGAGAACTTGGTACCGCAGCCTGCCCAGCCGCTCCATTGACAGCTTCGAGGAACTCACCCAGATGTTCTGCAAACAGTTCATGGCAGGGCGACAGGTAATGCCTGATGCTGAACATTTGTTTAACATAGTGCAGGGCCCGGCCGAGCCGCTCCGACAATTTATGCGCCGCTTCAACGCTGAGCGGCTGAACGTAAACAGCCCTCCCGACCTCGTTGTCCAAACTGCCCTAAAGAAAGGGCTGCGTCATAGAGGCTTGAAGAAATCTCTGCACAATGATCCCCCGAAAGATCTCGCTGGGATCATGGCGAGGGCCGAGCGCTTCATGTTGACCGAGGAGACCTTGGCCATCGAGGCAGGAAAGACCAGACGAGGGACCAAGCGCGGCGATAGCGAGCGCCGCAGCCCCGAAGGGTACCGGGCAGAGAAGAGGGCGAGAAACAAGCAGCGGAGGGAGGATACGAGGGACGCCACCCCGGACGCCGTCCTCACTCAAGTGCAGAAGGAAGAGCGCGCTGATCGCCCCCCGCCGAAGACAAAGAGATGGGGTAAAAATGGGGAAAAGTATTGCCAGTACCACAAAGACAACGGCCACGACACTGAAGACTGCTGGCACCTAAAGAAGTGTTGGATATGGAAGACGTTAGTACACCCTTGTAGGGGATGTACGAGGGAATACGGACCTCGAACGTCGCGTACACGAAGTCGTGCGTAAAGGAAATATGTTCCCTTGCGGAGAGGATCTCTAGATTGATGGGAAAGTCGCATTATATGTGCATAAATGCATGCGACATATGGCTAATAAAGGGGTAATATCTTAAGCTTATGTTGTACCATGCATATGGTACAACTTAAGCTTATAATATGCCATGTACGATGGTACACCTTAGTTAAATTGTTCCAAAGGAACAATTGCTCCTAAAATAACTACCTTGGGGGCTATAAATAAGACCCAAGGGTTAGCCATTTCCTTACACTTTTGCATGGCATTCTTGCATGCATTTTCATTCTAGCGAAGCTCTGCCGAAATACTTCCTCTCCCTTTATCCAAGTTCTTAATCTAAAAGTAGAGATTTAGATTGTGGATTTAGTAGCCTTACTCCGTTCGTGAGAAGACTCGATCCGTCGTGGCGAATCCGAAGGCGAAGTTCGTAGACTACCGTGCCGCATACGCAAGCGTAAGTCTAAACTTCATTTATCGATCCTAACTCTGTTTTGGCAGGATCATACATTGGTATCGGAGCCATACGGGTTCGCCCCGGTCAACCCGTCGCCCCGTCGAAACTATGAACGAGTCGTTGTCTTTTTCACGAATGGGTATCCTACCATTACGGATATGGTAGGAACGCTTCGTGACGGAGAGAACGCAGCGGTTGTTCTTTTCACGTTAGGGTCTCCTATCATTACGGATATGGTAGGAACTCTCCGTGACGGGAAGAACCGACCGTTCACGTAGTATGTTATTTTCCATTTTTGGCACACGGCCATTAGAAAATAACCACTTTCTCGACGAACGGGTGCTTCATCGACGAACGGGTGCTTCATCGAGGAAGAAGGTGGTGGTTATTCCCATCGGGGAAGATCAATTTTAGTGCATGTGCACCATGGCCAAATGGGCTATGAATGCCATGCACCCCCCTCACCATGCAGATAGGATACCGAGGAGATGTCTGGTTTGCCGCCTGATCGAGCTCTGGAATTTTCTATTGATCTTGTTCCAGGTGCGCAGCCGATTTCGAAGGCGCCGTATCGTATGGCACCTGCAGAATTGGAAGAGTTGCGGAAGCAGTTGGATGAGCTTTTGCAGAAGGGTTATATTAATCCTAGTGTGTCTCCGTGGGGAGCACCGGTGTTGCTGGTAAAGAAGAAGGATGGTTCGCGTCGCATGTGCGTGGACTATCGGGAGTTGAATGCGGTGACCATTAAGAATAAATACCCGTTGCCTCGCATCGATGATATCTTTGATCAGCTTGGAGGTTCGAGGGTGTTTTCTAAGTTGGATTTGAGGAGTGGTTACCATCAGTTGAAGGTGAAGAAGGGAGATGTTCCGAAGACAGCGTTCAGGACGAAGTATGGACACTATGAGTTCGTGGTTATGCCCTTTGGCGTAACTAACGCGTCCGCAGTTTTCATGAATCTGATGAACCTGATTTTCTACGACTTTTTGGATAAGTTTGTCGTTATCTTTATCGACGACATTCTGATCTATTCGAAGTCGGAGGAAGAGCATGCCTCGCACTTGAGGACGGTGTTGGAGATTTTGAGGAAGCATCGGTTGTATGCTAAGTTTTCGAAGTGCGAGTTTTGGCTGGATAGAGTTGTTTTTCTCGGGCACGTGGTGACTGGAGATGGTATTTCAGTGGATCCCGAGAAGATTAGGGCCATCAGGGAGTGGCCTGTTCCGTCGTCTGCGTCTGAGATTCGGAGTTTTCTTGGACTTGCTGGTTATTATCGACGATTCATCAAGGACTTTTCTCGTATTGCTGAGCCGATGACCAGGTTGACGCGGAAGGATGTTGCTTATGCTTGGTCGGGTGATTGTGAGGGTGCTTTTGGTGTTCTGAAGGAGAGGTTGACGAGTGCCCCTATTCTTGTTGTGCCTGATCGCAGCGGTGGATTTGAGATCTTTTGCGATGCTTCTGGCAAGGGTCTCGGTTGCGTGCTGCATCAGCACGGACACGTTGTGGCGTATGCGTCTCGTCAGCTTAAGGTTCATGAGAAGAATTATCCGACGCATGATTTGGAGTTGGCTGCCGTTGTGTTTGCTCTTAAGATTTGGAGGCACTTCTTGCTGAGTGAGAAAGTGAAGATTTTCACCGATCACAAAAGCTTGAAGTATATTTTCACTCAGAAGGAGCTCAACATGCGACAGCTTCGATGGTTGGAGCTTATGGCGGATTATGATATTGATTTGCAGTATCACCCTGGCAAGGTGAATGTGGTTCCAGATGCTTTGAGTAGGCTGCCAGCGGTGATGATTTTGACCTCGCAGTGGAGATTGCAGCAGGATTTTTGCGAGTCTGGAGTGGAAATTGTTCTTCCTGGGGAGGCTTCTTCGTTGATGTACATGCAGGTACAGTCGACGATCGTGGATCGGATTAAGGCTGGCCAGGCTGAGGATCCGAAGCTGGTGAGGATTCGGGAGATGGTGGAAGCCGGTCTGCGGACTGACTTCTTGATTCATGAGGATGGCTCGCTGAGGTTTGGAGCCAGGTTGTGTGTGCCTGCTGGGGATATCAGAGAGGAGCTGATGGTGGAGGCACACAGTTCGCCGTATTCTGTGCATCCTGGTGGCACCAAGATGTACCAGGATCTTCGTCTGAATTATTGGTGGCATGGTATGAAGAGGAGTGTGGCTCGGAGTGTAGCCAAGTGCTTGGTTTGCCAGCAAGTGAAGGCGGAGCATCAGCGTTCGGCCGGGTTGCTACAACCGCTTCCGATTCCGGAGTGGAAGTGGCAGCACATCACTATGGATTTCGTGACTGGACTACCTCGGAGTCTGAAGCAGAATGACGCGATTTGGGTGATCGTGGATCGATTGACCAAATCTGCGCACTTTATTCCGTTCCGAGTGGGACAGTCCACTGAGGCGCTAGCAAGGAGATATATGGAGGTAAAATTCTTTTACTCTCCGTCTTTAATTCCTTTTCCTAGTTTGGATAGTGATGTAACGTGAATCGTGCAGGAAGTTGTGCGACTTCACGGAGTCCCCGTGAGTATCGTGTCTGACAGAGACACGAGGTTCACATCTCAGTTTTGGCAGAGTTTGCAGAAGAGCTTGGGTACGCGTCTGAGTTTCAGCACGGCGTACCATCCGCAGACGGATGGTCAGTCCGAGAGGACGATTCAGATTTTGGAAGACATGCTGAGGGCGTGCATGTTGGATTTCAAGGGTTCGTGGGAGGACCATCTACATCTGGTAGAGTTTTCCTACAACAACAGCTTCCAGGCGAGTATTGGCATGGCGCCTTTCGCCGCTCTTTATGGGAGGAAATGTCGATCGCCATTGAGTTGGGATGACGTTGGTGATCGGGAGTTGTTAGGACCTGAGATGATCGTGGAGGCCGTGGATATCATCAGGAATATTCGGGAGAGGTTGAGGATTGCTCAGGACCGTTTTAAGCATTGGGCGGATGCTAAACGTCGTCCTTTGGAGTTTCAGCCGGGTGACCATGTGTTCTTGAAGATTTCCCCGAATCGTGGTGTGATTCGTTTTGGGAAGCGTGGAAAGTTGAGCCCGCGATACATTGGGCCGTTTGACGTTTTGGAGAGGGTTGGCGAGGTAGCTTATCGCTTGGCCTTGCCGCCGTCTTTGGAAGGAGTTCACAATGTTTTCCATGTGTCGCAGCTTCGTCGATACATTAGCAATCCGTCTCATGCGGTGGATTTTTCGGAGATTACCGTTCGCCCCGATATGACGTATGACCAGCATCCCGTGCAGATTCTGGACAGGCGTCAGAAGTCGCTTCGGAACAAGATTGTCAATCTTGTGAGGGTGATGTGGCGACACGGTTCACCTGGAGAGTCTACTTGGGAGAATGAGGATGAGATGCGAGAGCGTTTCCCACTTTTGTTTCCGGACTCGTGAGTTTTTGGAAATTCCGAGGACGGAATTTTTCTTAAGTTGGGGAGGATGTAACGACTGCTTTTCATGTATCTGGATTATATATATATAATATATGTTTTGGTGGATTTTCTCCTCTTGTGTGGTTTTCGTCTCCGTAGATTTCATTTTCGATCGATTCGTCGTATTTTCTCGCTTCTTCCTTAGGATTGTCGATTTCGAAGTAAGTCACTCGTGACGGACTTCATAACGGTCGTATCTAACTGTTAGATCAAGCCTAGGAGTCTTAGGAATCGATCCCGGGGCCCCGCGCTCCGTATCGGTACTTTTCTGTGCTCATTAGCCGGTGTAAGAAGGGCCACCGACCGACTAGATGACGATCCAGTCGGTCGGCAATCCTTCTTGGACCGACTAGTTAGCTTTCTAAATTTCTCAGGAGTTACTGTTTATCGTTAGTCGGTCTAAGAACGTTGGTTGACCGACTAGGTTGCAAACTAGTCGGTCATCAATGCTTCATGAACCGACTAACTCATCAAATTATTTTTGTATCAGTTACTGTTTACTCTTAGTCGGTCTAAGAACGTTCATCGACCGACTAGATGCCAAACTAGTCGGTCAGTACTTGTTCATGGACCGACTAACTCTAGAATCCTAATTTCACCTGTAGCTACTGTTTACACTTAGTCGGTCTGCATTGGTCGACCGACCGACTAGTTGTCAAACTAGTCGGTCAGTGGTTGTTCTTTGACCGACTAACTAGTGCTGTAAACCCTAGTTTTGCCCTAGCCGCCAGCCTAGCCTATAAATACCCAACCCAAACGTTTTCTTCCCCTCCAACTCGACCCTAAACCCTAAAATCGCCCCCATTGATCCCCCATCTTCCTCCAGGCTCCATTGCTTCATTCCAAGCCCTAAATCCATCATCCAAACCATCCATCTACCCTATCTACCTCTCATCTTCCTCAAATCACACCCAAAACCCATCAAATCCCCAAATCCCCCAAAACCCTAGTTTCCCCAATCTTCTCCAATCTTCTCCAGATTTGATCCTAGGGTTCCCCGGAGTGTTCCTTCCGTCTCCTCTCGGTAAGAAATCGATCTACCGTTGTTTTTATAACTTATTTATAATTTTGGTGAAACCCTAATTAATTTCATGTGTTTGGTGTTTGTTTCCCCCTAAACAGCGATTTCCTCGTAAATAGCATCCGTGTGACGAGGTTGATCGTCATCCCCGGTGCTAGGCAAGTGAAACTTGCCACTTAGGGTTTAGGCCATGTTTTAGGCCATGTGCATGTTGTAGGCGTAAAAGAGGCTAGGCGACGAAATGATACTCGCCTAGGCGCAAATTGGGGAATTAGCTTGACAACGAAGCTAATTCCGACTTTTAGCATGTTGCACAATTACCATGTCATGTTTACTTTCAATTAACGGTACGCGAATATGTTCATGTCATTGCATTTTTGCATGTCACGTTTAATTTAAATTAACGGTACGCAAATATCTGTTCATGTCTTTGCATAGTGATTATTCATCGTGATTGCGTAGCGCACGCTACAATATTATATTCCTGGCTCGTGTTCCAGAAGCGAGCTTAGTGAGTTGGAAACCCCAACGCTCGACACATATGGGTGGGGTAAGAGATAAGCGGCCTGAGCCCCGAGTTGGCCTGATCCGCCACTCCGGCCAGCAGGTGGACTCTCTAGTGCACAAGTGATTAATAGTGATAGAGATAAGCGGCCTGAGCCACGAGCTGGCCAGCAGGTGGACTCTCTATGCACTAAGTGTTTACCAGTGACAAGTGATTAATAGTGGTAGAGATAAGCGGCCTGAGCCACGAGCTGGCCAGCAGGTGGACTCTCTATGCACTAAGTGATAAGTGATAAGTGATAAGTGATAAGTGATAAGTGATAAGTGATAAGTGTTAAATGATAAGTGATTAGTGATTTGGTAGCTTTTGCTACATTGTGCATGCTTGCTTCTCTTTTTAAACTGTTGCATCATGCTTAACTGCCATGTCATTACTTAATACTATAACTGCTAGGTTGCTAGTTGCCTTACTTTCAGTTTCCTTGCCCAAGTCTTTTAGACTTGCTGACATGTGCCCCTTTACTCTTTTGGGTGACACATGTTAGATCCTGAGCCCGAGTACCTCGTTGAGGACGAGGTGTTTGCTGACGCCGAGCCCGAGCTTGTGTTTGACGGGGAGTACGTGGACACTGGGGACCAGTCCTAGTGTCTTCGTGTGTTTTACTTTTGTTAGACAGTTGTTCTGTTATCGGTGCGTGGCACCTATACTTTGCTTTGTTGTTGTCGTTCCTTTTGTTGGCCTTGTTCTGGGCCTTTAGACTCTTTTCTTTTAGCCTGGTGGCTTTTCTGGATGTTGAACTTATTTTTTTGATGTTGGACATTTTGAGAGATGTGAATTTTATTTCAGTCTCTCCTTGTGTTATTATTGCTATTCTGTTGTGGTTACAGGGACCTGTTTATGTATTGTGGACGCTTATCGGGTTTGGGGCTTCACAGCTCCACTCTCGTGCGGACCTTTTCACGTCTCGCCTCCATTTTAGGGAAGCGGGTCGTGACAACTTTCCTCCTCGCTACCATCCTCGCTTTCATCCTCGCTATCATCGAAGGAGGACTTTCGATCTTTTGCCTCATTAGCCATGAAGCAAAGTTTTGCTTTCTCCACTCTTCCATCATCCGACTCTCCACTTGAGGAATCCTCCTCGGAGTCGGTGAATGTTCCAACAAGTCCTTTCTTGTACTTTCTCGACTTGTCGTACTTTGATGCTTTCCCCTTCTCCTTGTGTTTGTAGAGAGGACAATCCGGTTTGATGTGTCCTGGCTTGTTACATTTATAACACACGGGAGTAGAAGCATTAGTCGAACTAACTTTAGATTTATTCAAAGATATACCTTCTCGGAGGAATCGATCGAACTTCCTTGCCATACGGGCAATGGATTCTATGTCCAATTCGTCTTCCGATTCTTCATCATCGGTAGATGGAGCGGCCTTGAAGGCAATCCCCTTTTTCTTTGGCTCATCTTGCTTCAAGTACGCTTTCATCTTTTCCTTCATTCGGATCTTACTATCCTTGCGTACCTCGTAAGACAACAAGGTACCCATTAGTTGTACGACGGTATATTTATTCATGTCATTACCTTCCTCGATGGCGAAGGTACGCTTTTGCCAACATGATGGAAGACCGTCGATAATCTTCGCGACTTTCTCCTTTTGGGTATAGACCTTCCCAAGAGCTTCCAAGTCGTTTGATATATCCACAAAGCGAGCGTAATATTCCTTCATGGTTTCGCCCTGCTCCATATGAAACAACTCAAATTCTTTATTAGCAACGACGAGTTTAGAATCTTTTACCGTACTCGATCCTTCGTGCAATATGAGGAGTTGGTTCCATATTTGATATGCACTCTTACATGTGCATATCTTGTTGAATTCCTCGGGCTCCAACGCACAATTCAAGGCATTCATTGCCTTGGCATTTGCTACTTCCGCGGCGACCTCCGCGGGAGTCCACTTCGCAAAATCTTCTTCGGAAGGCTCGACATACTCCGTCATGGTGGCTCTCCATAGTGAAGCGCTCCGGAGGAAAATTTGCATCCGGCATTTCCAGTACCCATAGTTGGTACCGTTGAAGTGTGGAGGCCTGACTGAGGATAGTCCTTCCATAACTGAAGAAGCTCCATCGCGGTTCCTGAAGACGTTGTAGTCGTTGTTCGTCATAGCTTTGAACTTAGGCTATGTGTAGCTTTGAACCTTGGCTCTGATACCAATTGTAGTGCCCTGGGAAGCTACTGCACATGTACTAGAGGGGGGGGGGGGTGAATAGTACTTTTAAATAATAGGGAGAGTTATTCCTAATTATCGTGCAATTAACAAACAACAATGCGGAATAACAACGATCAACAAGAATAAATGCAAACGCAAACAAATGGATTAATGGGTTCGGATCCACCCAAGTCTCCCCGACTTGTTCCCGGTGATCCTACGTCCCAACCACCCGGATCCCTTCCGGATACTTGAGTTAGAAACCCTAACTCAAGATTTCCAATATGAACACTTGCGAAAACCTCACAAGTGCAATCGACCTACAATCGATGACCGTGACTCCCACAACCCGGGATCACGCAAAACCTCTCACAACCGAGAGTATACAATTCAAATATAACTGAAATGAAATGCTTACCAACAAAATACCTATGCCTTGAGATTTCTTACCAAATTAGGGCAAAGAGGATTTTGATGGAGGAAGAGTCACCAAACCCTAGCTTCAAGAAGATGACCAGCAATGGAAGCCTAGGGATGAGATGGATGACCTAGAATCAAGCCCTTGGCTTGGAAGGCTCACAACCAATGAATCTCTCTTGAGGAATAAGAGTGAGGGAGAGATTCTTGAGAATGGGAGAGCTTGAAGATGAGAGTTGAAAGCTTCTCTTTGAATCAATAGAACTCTGAAATAGCAGCCCTTGGATCCTATGAAATAACCCCTCCAGGTATTTAAAGGATCAAGGGAAAAGGGAGAGAGAAACGTCGCTTTCAAAACTCCAACGGATCTAAATCTGAAGCAGACTAGTCGGTCAAAGAACAACCACTGACCGACTAGTTCATCAACTAGTCGGTCGGTGAAACAACATGAACCGACTAAGAGGTGAACAGTGAACAGATGAAGATTTCAGACCTAGATAACTAGTCGGTCCAAGAAGACTTTCTGACCGACTAGTTTCACAACTAGTCGGTCGGTCAGTAAACTTAGACCGACTAAGAGTCAAAAACAAATAGTCTGAATACAAATGATTTAGTCGGTCCAAGAACAAATGTTGACCGACTAGATCAACAACTAGTCGGTCGCCAAACGTTCTTAGACCGACTAACGATAAACAGTAGCTCAGGAGAAATTTAGTATGAACAGTAAGTCACAACTAGTCGGTCAAAGAAGCATCACTGACCGACTAGTTCACAAACTAGTCGGTCGGTGAGTCAACGTAGACTGACTAACTGTAAACAGTACTGAACAGGAAATTAAGGAATCAAACTAGTCGGTCCAAGAACAGTTGCCGACCGACTAGATCACCATCTAGTCGGTCAGTACTTGTTCTTGTACCAACTAACATGCACATACAAATCCGAATCGAAGCGCGACGCTTCGAGGAAGTTAGAATGAACTTGTACGAAGATCCTAGAGCTACGATATGAGCGTAATGAAGATAGAAATGTAAGAATAACTCAAGGCTTAACATTCTATAAATCGAAGCTAAAAGACTATAAAATAAACCTTAGCGATCCGTCTTCAAAGCTTCAATCTTCATTCTTGACTTCAAAGAAGGTACAAAAGCTTCAACGAAGCTTTAGGCATGCGATCACGCGCTTTGAGAAGTCTTGAGACGTCGCTTTGGATGTTCTCGTGAATTTGGCGACGATCTCCATAACTGCGCTCACAAATTGTTAGTTCATGATATATTTATGTTTGCTCATCATCCAAAACCAAATCCGGGGAGTCCAATACTCAACACCCAACGGCAATCACCACGCCCCCTCAGCCGAAGAGACTGGCGAGACCGAGCTGGCCACGCAGGAGCAACTCCGTGCCCTGGCCCAAGAGACCAACGCGAACATTCAGACGCTGGTCGCGACGGTACAGCAGCTCATCGGCACCGCGCCAGCCAACGGAGACGTGTTGGGCGACGGCCATCACTGGGAGGGGGGCCCACCGCTCCTGCGGTCCGCTGTGGTCGCTGACCATGGAAACCGAAGACCGAACACGGAGCGTCGGTTCACACTACCCGGCCTCCATCAGGCGAGATTGCGCGCCTCCTCCTCTCATCGCGAAAGGAGCAGGAGGGGTACCGAATACACGGGGGACGAATCGGTGACCACGTCGTCTCGTCGGCCACGGTCACCTCACCGCAGAAGAAGTGGTCGGCACCACTCGAGGGACTGATCACGGCTAAGCGGAAGCTCCCGCTGGAGGAGCCGGGAACGCCGGACCAGCCCCACTCCCAGTGTGGCGAGGGCCGTTGAGCCAGCCCAACCAGCGCCTGTGCCACCTCCGCAACCGAACGAGCCCGAGGTAGGCGGATGTCGGACCCCTGTAGGCATCCACGGAGACCGGTGCCCCCTGTCGCGGAGAATAACCGACGCACGGGTCCCCTCTCGATTCAAGATCCCGACGCTGGGGAAATACGACGGGATAGGGGATCCAGGGAACCATGTGATGGACTACGAGGGGGACATGTCCTTCCAGGGAGCCGATGATACCCTGCTCTGCAGGGGCTTTTATTCGACCCTCAGGGGAGCAGCGAGAACTTGGTACCGCAGCCTGCCCAGCCGCTCCATTGACAGCTTCGAGGAACTCACCCAGATGTTCTGCAAACAGTTCATGGCAGGGCGACAGGTAATGCCTGATGCTGAACATTTGTTTAACATAGTGCAGGGCCCGACCGAGCCGCTCCGACAATTTATGCGCCGCTTCAACGCTGAGCGGCTGAACGTAAACAGCCCTCCCGACCTCGTTGTCCAAACGGCCCTAAAGAAAGGGCTGCGTCATAGAGGCTTGAAGAAATCTCTGCACAATGATCCCCCGAAAGATCTCGCTGGGATCATGGCGAGGGCCGAGCGCTTCATGTTGACCGAGGAGACCTTGGCCATCGAGGCAGGAAAGACCAGACGAGGGACCAAGCGCGGCGATAGCGAGCGCCGCAGCCCCGAAGGGTAACGGGCAGAGAAGAGGGCGAGAAACAAGCAGCGGAGGGAGGATACGAGGGACGCCACCCCGGACGCCGTCCTCACTCAAGTGCAGAAGGAAGAGCGCGCTGATCGCCCCCCGCCGAAGACAAAGAGATGGGGTAAAAATGGGGAAAAGTATTGCCAGTACCACAAAGACAACGGCCACGACACTGAAGACTGCTGGCACCTAAAGAAGTGTTGGATATGGAAGACGTTAGTACACCCTTGTAGGGGATGTACGAGGGAATACGGACCTCGAACGTCGCGTACACGAAGTCGTGCGCAAAGGAAATATGTTCCCTTGCGGAGAGGATCTCTAGATTGATGGAAAAGTCGCATTATATGTGCATAAATGCATGCGACATATGGCTAATAAAGGGGTAATATCTTAAGCTTATGTTGTACCATGCATATGGTACAACTTAAGCTTATAATATGCCATGTACGATGGTACACCTTAGTTAAATTGTTCCAAAGGAACATTTGCTCCTAAAATAACTACCTTGGGGGCTATAAATAAGACCCAAGGGTTAGCCATTTCCTTACACTTTTGCATGACATTCTTGCATGCATTTTCATTCTAGCGAAGCTCTGCCGAAATACTTCCTCTCCCTTTATCCAAGTTCTTAATCTAAAAGTAGAGATTTAGATTGTGGATTTAGTAGCCTTACTCCGTTCGTGAGAAGACTCGATCCGTCGTGGCGAATCCGAAGGCGAAGTTCGTAGACTACCGTGCCGCATACGCAAGCGTAAGTCTAAACTTCATTTATCGATCCTAACTCTGTTTTGGCAGGATCATACATTGGTATCGGAGCCATACGGGTTCGCCCCGGTCAACCCGTCGCCCCGTCGAAACTATGAACGAGTCGTTGTCTTTTTCACGAATGGGTATCCTACCATTACGGATATGGTAGGAACGCTTCGTGACGGAGAGAACGCAGCGGTTGTTCTTTTCACGTTAGGGTCTCCTATCATTACGGATATGGTAGGAACTCTCCGTGACGGGAAGAACCGACCGTTCACGTAGTATGTTATTTTCCATTTTTGGCACACGGCCATTAGAAAATAACCACTTTCTCGACGAACGGGTGCTTCATCGACGAACGGGTGCTTCATCGAGGAAGAAGGTGGTGGTTATTCCCATCGGGGAAGATCAATTTTAGTGCATGTGCACCATGGCCAAATGGGCTATGAATGCCATGCACCCCCCTCACCATGCGGAGGGGGTTGGCTACGGCCAATAACCACCGCGGCAACCCCCACCGGCGGGGGTGTGCGGCCACCCCACACAAGGGGAGGCCGGCCATGGCCAAAGGGCCATGGCCGGCCAAGGCAAAAATGGCCTTGGCCATGACCGGCCATGGCCAGGCCGGCAGTGGCCGGCCCCGGCCAAGGCCAGGGGCCGGCCGACCGGCCCTGGCAGAGGCCAGGGCCTGGCCGGCCCTTGGCCAAGCCTCGGCCAGGGTAGAGGCCCTGGCCGGGAGAAGTTGCAGACCAAATAATTGGTCGACCAATTTGGTTGTTTTGGTCGACCAATCCGGCAGAAGGTCTTGGTCGATCGCAAACTTGCCGACTGACCCATACGGGGTGACAAAAGGCCTTGGTCAAACTCGAATGTGCCGATTAGCCCATACGGGGCTAACCACAGTGCCGACTAGCCCATACGGGGCTAACATTTTAATGAAGTTTTTCCTTGGGCTCTACTCTTTGAAGATTAGCCATAGTGCTCTACTTCATGCGAGATTAGTCATGTCATTGTGCTCTACTCTACGGAGATTAGCCAATGTACTTATGACGTTGTGCTCAACTCTACGAAGATTAGCCAATGAAATTTAAATTTTTTTTGAAAAAGATGTTTTCAAATAGGTTATGTCCCGTCCTTAATCGAGATAGCGCAATTTAGAATTCCAAGTCCTACCACGATCCGGCCATGGTTATCTAACCCATGGGTGTGTA